>CM062813.1:1097947278-1098651083 GCA_031772625.1 Pinus tabuliformis
AGCAACCCTACATTCCTTAGCATGCTTTGGTACTCCCTATCAGTCCCTGACATGCCCTGGAAATCTAGCATGCCTTGGCACTCCCTAGCATATAACCTTGTCACTCCCTCCTTTACACACGTGAAACTCATTGACACTCCCTTATCACACACTCTTATTCGTTCATTTTCATGCATTTTGATCTAGTTCCCCTTGTGTTTGCATGGCACACCCCTAACACTTCCAAACACCTGACACAAATGCCAATTTTCTTATTCTTGGCTATGGTGATCTCTTTTATACATGTGACCCTTGACTATGACATGAATCCTCCAAAATCTTCTTAAAGGATGGGAGCTCCTCTTCATGCATGAAGCTAGTGGAATGTGACAAGCTATCCAAAATTCATCCAAATATGTAATTTTTGCCTTGGGAAATGTGAAAGGTACCCTCGGTGGAAAAACATGCATCAAGATTTATGACCAAGTGCCATAAATGTCAGATGTTTTCCACTTGTCAAATGTTGCTCTTGTTGATGATGAAACTGACACCCTAGTTGTGCAAGGCTCACAAAGTGTCACTATCGTCAACTCAAGGTTGTTTCCATTTTCACCTCAGCAACGAATCCTCTCTGTTTGGATTAAATTGAATCCTAGGGGTGTCCCAAAGCACAAATTTATGGGGTATTTTATGTGACTAGATCACTAGCATTGAAAACCATATTTACATTGGATGGTTTAACATCTTGATGATCCCTGTCCTATTGACCACAACTTTTGTATTAATTATTTATTTCATCACAACACCTCTAGTAGATATTGATGGTGTTCATGAGCCTATTTATAGTTGTGATAAGGGGATTAGGGCTCCCTATCACAACCCTAACCCCTAATGTGTTTAATCCCTTAGCCAAGGGGCCCATTTGTGTAGCTGTAGGGCCATTAGGACCAAATTTGGGGTTCATAACATTAGGAAAAGTGGAATGGCATGACAAAAAACGTTGTGGGCAGTATGTTATGGGATATTGAATGGGGCAAGGGGACACAAGGGTAGCATGATGATAGAAATAAGAGGTAAAAACATGGTTTACTAAGATCTAAAATCATAGCATTAGAGAATGAGAAGGGGCTTAGGACTTAATTTCATAGGGTCTAGGGGACCTAGAGGGAAGGTAGCAAGAGAAATTGATAGGGGAACCCCGATAGTGTGATAAGGGAATTAGGAGTCCAATTATCACAAACCATAAGTCTTTAACCCAAACACCACCAAATTCCCTATCCCCTTAACCCCCAATCCATAATCCCTTAACCCCTACACTCACAACTCATAACCCATAAACCCCTTGACTCATTAAATCTTAAGACACTAACCCCTAACCTATAATCCATGAACCAACTCCTAAGCCATAACTCCTTCTCCTCTTAACCTATGACCCTTTTAACCCCTAACCCTTCACCGCCTAAACACCTTAACTTCTAACCCATTAACCACGAACACCTAAATCCCCTAAATCTTAAGTCCTTAACCTCTAAACTCAATTGTGTCAATATATAATAATATACATAAGAGAAAATAAAATGATATTATCCACATCAATGCTTGAAATAACCTTAAATTAGACATGAGTGGTGAGCGAGGGGGTGAATGTGGGGCACTATTAAAGTTACATCATGTTTAAATTCCTTTTACATTGTGAGGTTGTTCTCCAATAGGGTTGAAGCATCATCACAAGGAAGCATGACACATTTTTGTAGGGGAGCGATTAAAGTTGTAACACAATTCAAGTGATTTACACCTCCAATGTAAATGAAATCATTGTATGTTTGTGTCAGGTTGTTAGAGAGGTTATTTATAGACAATACATTCAATGTACTTAGACTTCATCTTTTCAGGGCCTCAACTCTAACATGGATTTGTACCAGGAACACTTCATGCAAATGAAAGGGGGCCTTTTTGTTTAACTACATGTGCACAAGAGCACGAGATGCTACCCTTCAGATCCCCCTTGGTGTGTTCAAAGTGGGTTTACATTTGTGTCGAGTTGAAAGTAATCATAATAACTCTCCTCTTCTTAAATATAACATCTGCTAGCTTTTCCATATACATGAGATACTATAATTAAAGGATAGCCAAATGCCCCAAGGAACAATGAATGGTGGTCTCCTAAAGGGATTTAACTCTTTAATATCATACAAAAACTTTATAAAATCTTCAATACTTTCTCCTTGCTAGATATTTTTACAACATTTTAAAGCTCCCAACCGTGACAAAGAAATCCTCATATATGGGTAGTTTATAAGAAAATGTATAATATTTTTCTTGGACTATCAACATAAAACACATTGTCCCAACCCTTGCCAACTCTTTCTTTAAAATACTCCTGTGTCAAAATCTTTTTTAAGTGCCAACCGTACAAATATTCAAGTCTTCAAAGGGGTTATGGTATTCCATAGAGATTTCCACCCTGATTTGACTTGCCTTGTATTTCATTTGAAAACATTTCTTTGCATCCTACTCACGTTGTTTGGTTCTCAAATGTAGGATTTTTGAAGCAAATAAACTCATCCTATTCTTCTCCTACTCCAACATGACTCTTGATAAGCCTCCTAATGTAATAATTCCATTGTCCATTATGAAGCCTTTCTAGTCCCAACACATTAGAAGTCATCTAGTCGTGGTACCATAAGGATGTATTTATTAGATCAACAATCCAAGTTGAAGGAAAAAAATATACACCTTGCAAATCAACAATGAGCTTATTTGGAAGTCTATAGAAATTACCACTTAGAACCCAAAAGTCAACTCCCATCATAACCATCTACCCCATTACATGTCTTCCACATAGTCCAATTTCGAAATAGAAGAAAAGATGGTACCAATGTTTTCCACACAATTTTGTTTCCTACTAGAGAAAATCTAGTATCTTATATGCTTTCCACTTAATTGATCCAGTTTGAAAAGTTTTATTTTGCCTCCATATCCATTCCATCAAAGACAAAGGTCTATGTACTTTTGAATCATTCTGAAATTTCCACAAATATTTCTAAAGTTGTCTCCATGGATTTCTTATTGCAGGTGCCTTGCCAAAGTGATTTTTAGAGAACTAGGTATTGGTCTTGAGGGTATGTTTTTGTGGGTAACGCCATTATTACCATGTATTCCAAATATAGAACAATTGGATAATTTGCAAAACCTTGATCTGAATTGATCACAATATCTACACTTCTTGTTGAGATGGAGCTTGTAGTGCTCTCTCACATAAGGAGTTAGAAATGAATAGATCACTCATAAAGACAAGGTCTGTCTAGCCCTAAAGCACAAGGAGTGAACCCTCTACAAATATTTTGTTTGCTAAACAAACTCAATTGTGTCAATATAAATACTATACATAAGAGAAAATAAAATTATATTATCTCCATCAATGCTTGAAATAACCTCACATTATCCATGAGTGGTGAGCTAGGGAGTGAATGTGGGGCACTATTAAAGTTATGTCATGTTTAAATTCCTTTTACATCGTGAGGTTGTTCTCCAATAGGGTTGATGTACCATCATAAGAAAACATGACACATTTTTGTGGGGGAGCGATTAAAATTGTAACACAATTCAAGTGATTTACACCTCCAATGTAAATGACATCATTGTATGTTTGTGTAAGGGTGTTAGAGAGGTTATTTATAAGAAATACATTCAATGTACTTGGACTTCATCTTTTCAGGGCCTTGACTCCAGCATGGATTTGTATTAGGAACACTTCATGCAAATGAGAGGGGGCCTTTTTGTTTAACCACATATGCACAAAGAGCACCGAATGATTCCCTTCAGTTTGCCCTTGGTGTGTTCAAAGTGGTTTTACATTGGCATCGAGTTGAAACTAATCATCATGATCTTCCTATTCTCAGTAAAATCTATTAGATTTTCCATATACACAAGATAGAATTAGAGGATCACCTCATCTATAGATGCCCCATTTATTATGATATTCAAGGGATGTTCTATTGTCTTTATTAAGATTTAGATGGGTCATTGTCTACATTCTTTAAATACACATCTAGATCTTTTTATGAGGGAGGTCCTTGGATTTAGATTTTTATATAAGGCCTTATGTGGCCGTCCCCTTTAGAACTCTTCCTAGGGGGTCACCTCTTTCCATGTTGCCTTGCCTAATTAGGGCCAAATTGACTAACCAAGATTCAAACTTCTTCAACTATCAAATTAGTGAGGCGTCATACCTATTATTGACCACATCAACAAGACATCTTTATTCATAGATACTTTTGAGGATTTCCCATTGTAGATCACAGGTTGGATTCCATAGGATCTATCACCCCCTTTTTATACGAGCTTTTAGATAATATTTTAAAATTTTCATTTTCATCTCAAACCCTACGATTCTTGTCACATTGATCATTTTCCAACTAAGATACATGGATCTATATGTAATTCATGGATGTACAATTGGTTTTATGACACCTTACCTTAGCCATCTAGGACACTAGGTGTAGGAATAGGTTCTTTTATCTACCTCATTTAGCTTGATATGTATGATCGATTCATATATGATATCTCTAATGTGTATTATTTTTATTGTGTTCACTTAGGCACTCTATTATAACTCTTGATGATTTGGCCATAAATTTTACGCTGAGTTGTTCCATGGTGTTCCATAATTTTACTCAGAGAAGTGTGTCATCTTGATGGTTTGGGTATATTCTTGGTGATTTGAGTAGGTGCTACACATTGATCTTATTGTACCCCTTATTTCCTTTAGTCAAATTTTATCCCGTGTCTCTCTTAACAACAAATGTGGAGGCCTTCTAAATTATGGCTAGCTTCTAATAGGGTATTTTTCAGCTCTAAGTGAAGTTCCTAAAAAATAATGCGCTACCTATAGCTATATGAATTCATTGATAACATTATTCACATATTTGAGAACATTTGTGATCTCCTTAAGGATTAGTGGATATTTTCCTTATGTGTAAGCCTCATGTCCATCTTCCCTCCTTATATAAACATAGTTTCTTATATTAAAAAAGAGTTATATAGTTTTTATGGTATCAAAAAAGCGTCATATAATTTTTATTGATGTCCTAATTAGAACAACATTATGGCTTTGTGAGCTTTCAACATTATTATTAGATATAACCTCTATGTCAAGTGAAATCCTTTTAGTTAAATGATAAAAAACACTTAAACTCAATAGTGGAAACATAAGCTACCAGTGACCATAGCAATCACCTTATAATATTTTACTACCTATTAACTGATCTATTAGAATCTAATTTAATTTCCCGCTACTTTAAAATCTAAAATTGATCTATTAGAATCCAATTTAATTTCCCGCCACTATTCTTTCTTCCCAGGTTGGGTGGGAGTTCAGTGCACTCTCTCTCTGCTCATAATCTCTAGGATTTCACCGTAGATACACCTCTATAATATTCAATCCTTCTCTGCCCTATGGGTTCGATGAGATTTTAATGCGAATTTACTAGATCACATCTGGGTTTTCTCTTTTTCTAGCTTAATTGAGATATTTTGCCCCTGATTGGGGGGTTTTGGCTGCAATGTGGAGCATAAAACATACCGTCTGCATGTGGAGATAAAATGACAACCTTCAAGGATCTGAGAAGAGAGTGTGTATGGATACATTCGAAAGGTATTTTTCTGATATCATTTCTATGATTTTTATTGTTAAAACTTAAAAGGGGTTAAACTTGTATACCAAATTATTGAGAAGAAGGTCAAGTTAGGATTGACAAGAGTTTATAAATTCAATCATATTCATTTCATGATTAGCAAGACTAGGCACTCCTGTGGAATTGTGATCTTAAATTTTTGAATGAGCGTTTTGGGAAATTTAATGGTGATGTGGATTGATCAAGTGTTTGGAGTTGAAGATGCAAATTTAATGAGTGTATTTGGTGTTATTAGTTTGGGGCAATTTACGTGTTAATATTTCTTTCTAATGCAAACTAGGTCACCTGACACTAGGACCGGATTTGAGTGTTTGACATTGACATGAAAGCCCCCAAACAGGACATGAGGGATACATGTGTATATAAAATTAGAAATGATTAAAATTATAGAAACAAATGCAGACAGAAAGATGTAATTTTTTTAACATTTAGAAAATAGAACTATATCAAATACACAAGAATACACCATGGATCATATATATAGAACCATGAAGTCGGGAGTCAGAACTGTAGTTTTCAACATCATTGAAATGAATTTTACATAAATAAGATGATACTATTGATGGGAATGCCAATGGAAAATACAAAATAGGGTGGATTCGTAGAGGAATCTCATGAGTGATGAGTCACAT
The DNA here is from genome assembly GCA_031772625.1 of Pinus tabuliformis. Classification (NCBI taxonomy): domain Eukaryota; kingdom Viridiplantae; phylum Streptophyta; class Pinopsida; order Pinales; family Pinaceae; genus Pinus; species Pinus tabuliformis. The sequence continues at coordinate 1,097,953,586 of CM062813.1, forward strand.
GCTATATCTCGTTCTTTTGCATCTTATAATCAAAATCATCAAGATCACCACCATTGTTGCTCTGCTCTCCTTCAATGTCATTTATATCCATTCCAAGATTGACATCTTCTTGTTGATTTTCCACGACACTTAAGAATCTAGTCTATGTCTAAAATCATGATCATAAACACACTCAAATGCCTCAACACTTCTACTTTGCACAACAGAATAACAACCATCAGTGAATCAACTAGTGCACATGACAATTTTTAACTTTTTAAACCCACTACTTGTTATCTTACAAACTATAATACAAAAATCTTAGCGCTCTCGTACCAGGGATCATGGCCCTTATGTACAAACCTGATACAAGGACACAACTAGGGATTGGTGTCAACAACTATGACCATCAATCTGCCATGAACAAGATACACTTGACCTACTTGTTGATGTGGCACACCACAACCCTTTTAGTCCATGTACCTTGAACACATCTGGTGGGTTCTCTTGCATCCCAATCCACTGATGACTACAAGTATCTTCAACTATCCAACCTGCCACTCTATCATGATCACAACTCCTTTTGTGTCATTGAGCTTTGGCTCACTGATCTACCACTAGTAGCCCTCTTGCTTCATTAAGAAGTCTGCTCATAGAGTCTTCTGAAACTGCCCTCTTATCAACCATATGGCTCCTTTCATTAGCTGAACTAGGGATCCCATCAAATTGCCTCCTAATAGTCCATTGGTTCCTTTCATGAACACTTCACTTGAGGTCTTCAAGCTACCCACTAGCTGCTCTTTCGTCCCTCAAAGGTACCAACACGTGGGGCTTGAAAACCTACCCTCTTATCACTGCAATGACATTTGCATTTGCTGATATAGGGCACAAAATAATCAACTTTCTTGACTGCTATCAGTCCTTAGGGCTTCCAAAACTGCCCACTTACAGTCCTCTTTTGACTAATCTAGGGCATCCATGATACTGTTGTTCATTACCCATGAACATACCTCCAGAATTCTCCACTAATCTGCCTTCTCTAGCCTTCCTTCCTCCATGCCAACAACTTCCCTCACTTCTATCCACTCACTTATACTTTTGTGCACAAGGTAGAGTACTCACAACCATCTTTATTTTTTGTTGACACCTAGAAACCCCTGTACAAATACACTCAGGTCTACGGCCTTCATTACAGGGATAACCCAACTGTGTCATCACCATCTTAGGGTCATGACCCTCCCATCCATTGGCAGATCTTGAGCGAGAAATTTAGACTCCCAGATAGATCAAAATAGTGGTAGTGTATGATTAGGAGGAAGCCCTAGTAAGGGCTCAAACTGTTGTCCTAAATACTTTAGGAACAACCCTTACCAATTTCACCAAACCTATACTCCTTCTTGAAAGCGTTCTACTAGGCCTCTAAACAACTTTGGATTTAAGCACATTATACTATGAAGATTTTGACCCTCTTCTATTTCTTTTGTTACAACTACAGAGAAGCCCTAAATTTTGCCTCCAACCATACCTCTTAAACCAGGCGTAATCCTCCTTTTCTGCCACCAAACCTCTGCATTGGTCCTCCAATGTATGCCACCTTGTTCCAACTTGGTGACACGCCTTTTAGCCTTCCAAAACTGTCGCCCTTTGGGACTCGACCTACCTCTCAAGAACCAAATCTTCTATGCCCTATGACACTATGGTATTCTACCCAAACTTGGCCAACCCTCCTCCTTGTACTCGAACTAGAACTTGAGACACAAAGACAAATCACTCACCTTCTTTGTCCTCCTCATCCAACTCGTTTACTTGAGGAATTCAACCTCCTAAGCATTGTTTTCACTTGAGAAGAGGTTCCATGTTTGTTGATCAAATGATTCTCACAACTTCCCTTCTTATAGTATTCTCATGAGGGTAGATGTTGCCCCCAAAAGTGTCTTTTCAAGCCTAGGCCGACTTGAAGTTTCTAGAAAAACCCGTACTAACTCAAAGAAAATTAATTTCTTCATTTGATTAAGACCTTTCATCATAGCCTTAGGTCACCCTTGCTCCTTTAAGGGTTATCCACTTGCAACAATGAATAAATAATAATTTTTCCTCTTGATTTTGCGCCGAGTCCCACACCTTAGGTGCAAAACCCCATTGCTTGGGTTCTTTGTCCACAAAACCCTTTTGTGGTCAAACCTCTCACAAACCCAACACCTAGGGTTGTGGAGTCCCTCCCAAGCCACACAAATCAACACTCCCTCTTAGCAAGGGAGGTACTTCCATTGCACGGAAGTAACCATCATTGTCACCAACGAAACTAGCCCATCTGGAATCCATCACTGCAACATACCCTGTAAAATGGACCACACTATCTCGTTAGTGTCTCTGCCTCATCTCATATGAACTTGATGATCTCAAACTTCCATAGGGTTGCTCCCTCTGAAGCTAGGCTCTCTCTGAGTCTCCATGATCTCCACTAGTTGACACTGCTTCCACTGCACACACTCTGATCCATTGGCCATTCAAGGTAGCTCTCATACCATGTTGATTTTACACGGCACTGAAGAATTTGGTCTATGTCTAAAATCATGATCATAAATAATTGAAATGTCTCAACACTTCTACTTTTCATAACGGAATAACAACCATCGGTGAATCAATTAGTGCACATGACAATTTTAAACTTTTTAAATTCACTACTTGTTTTATTACAGACTATAATACAACAGTCTTAGGGCTTCCGTACTAGGGATCATGGCCCATACATACATCCCTGATACAAGGACACACTAGGGCTTGGTGTCAACTACTATGACCACCAATCTACCCTTAACAAGATACACTTGACCTACTTGTTAATGTAGCACCCCACAACCCTTTTAGTCCACATACCTTGAACACATATGGCGGGTCCTCTTGCCTCCCAATCTCCTGATCACTGCAACTGCATCTTCAGCTGTCAAACCTGCCACTATGAATTATCATGTCTTCTTTTTTGTCACTAAACTTTGGCTCACTAATTTTCCCACTAGCAGCCCTCTTGCTCCATTAAGAAGTCTACTCATTGGCTCTTCTGGAACTAGGGATCCCATCAATCTGCCTCCTAAAAGTCCATTGGTTCCTTTCATGAACACTTACTTGAGCTCTTCCAGCTGCCCACTCACTGCTCTTTCATCCTTCATAGATTCCAACACTTAGCACTTGACAACCTACCCTCTTATCACTGCAATGCCATTTGCATTTGCTGGTCTAGGGCGCAACATTAATCAACTCTCTTGATTGTTATTTTGAATTCTCCAAATATCAATCCTTAGGACTTCCAAAACTACCCACTTACAGTCCTTTCTTATCTAATCTAGGGAATCCATGACTCTATTGTTCATTACCCATGAACAAACCCCCAAAATTCTGCACTAATCTGCATTCTCTAGCCTTCCTTCCTCCATGCCAACAACTGCCCTCACTTTTGTCCACTCACTCATACTTCTGTGCACAAAGTAGAGTACTCACAACCCTCTTTAGGTTCTGTTGACAACTAGAAACCCTTGTACAATAATAATTTAAGGGCACAACAATAACAACATGGGGGATGCATGGGCACAACAATAACATTAAGGAGCTACACTAAAAATAACAATAAGGGGGATATGCTAGTATTATAGGGACATAACATGGAAATAACAATAACGCTTGAGTATTTATGGATGCTTCTGTATAAAATTCTCATCCTCCCATGTGGAATCTTCAACGGGTAAATTCTTCCACTTAATGGTTAGGTATATCACGATCCAGACAATTTTCCTTGTTACTACTCAAACAAGCCATGTCAAGAGAAATAAATGGGAAACAATTGGGGTATGCCCACAATCCATATGGTTCCATATGTTTACACTAACAATAATAATAAGGGGGATACACTAGTATTATAGGGACATAACATGCCCTTCTCCTTCAAAAAAGTATTACAATGCTTGAGTAGTTTTGGATGCTTCTATATAAAATTCTCATCTTCCCATGTGGAATATTCGATGGGTAAGTTCTTCCAATTAATGGTTAGGTATATCACGATCCACACAATTTTCCTCATTACTACTCAAACAAGCCATGTCAGGAGAAATAAATGGGAAACAATTGGGGTATGCCCACAATCCACATGGATCCATATGTTTATCGAGCAAGTTCACTTTAACATATTGATGTCACTTTTAGAGATGGTGTACCAATTACCCTTTATGGAATAGAGATTAAAAATTTAACCACCCATGGTTTTTTATTATTTTATCTCAATGGGAAAGGAGCAAAATGTCACGCATGAAAAATAGTTTGTAGGTCTCTCCGCCGTGAAGGCAACATGTGTGAATGAAAAATAGTAGGAGAAAACACAAGTGCAGGTGATATATGGTTGCTTCTAACGGTGCAAAGGCCAAGAGTAGAGGTGATATATGCATTGTTTTCACCTACAACATCTCCTCCATCCACTCTTATCGACTTTCCTTTGTACCTTTTCATAAAATTACTAGTTTTAATAATTTAAAAGATTAGAAAACACTTAGTGATTTGAAACGCGTCAACTCAAAAATATGTAATGTGATTTACCAAAAGAGTTATCTTGAAAAATCGCTATGAATCACATAAGTTTGCATTCTCAACAAAAAATAAGTATTATCACAAAAATTTTGAAATAAAATCTCATTGGGAAGAATTTTTTTTATATTCCATTAGGAGGGAAAGACATCTCTTTATCTTTTCTTTTTAATGAACTATCTCACTTTTTGAAACCTTCACATCTTTGCTCTAATTCATAATTCATGGAGGTCGACATTTTTCCCTCCTATTACCCACTTTCAAACCCTTTGTTTATGTAGGTATAGTTATGCTCTACCCCACTTTTATAAGGTAAACTCCAAGTCGTGCATTTCTTTTTATCTAAATTGAGCGACTGAAAATCGTCTCTCTATATTCACCATACTCAACCAGTCTAGCGTTCGATGGTAGAGGAGCCTAGCAGCGCAGGTGTGCCTTCTTTGTGTCCTAAATAGCAAAGATGAGCAAATATGATGCATATGTTGGGGTTCTGAACACCCACAGCGGTAGGTAAGAAGAAGGAATCTGATCTCTCTCCTGCAAGTCCTTGGATTCCTACAGTCGTAGGTTCAATTGGCCCGACTAGGTTGCGAGGTCAGTGCACTGTGATGAGAAGGGAACATTTAGAATGAACCCGAGGCCTCAATACTCTTTAGCTAGTCAAAGGGCCCATCAATGTCATTTCTGTTTGTGGCCAAGGGCGCATTTATTAGGAGGTCAAGTTCATTTGGATTGGAGGTAGAAACTGTTCAAAATTACTAGAATTATCTCGAGGACAAATTCAATTACTGGAAAGCCAAGCCTGTCAAGTATTGTGACCATATTTCTGAAGAGGCTGAATCTATCTAGAGGTGGATTTATTATCATAGGGGTCGAATTATTCAGTCAGGGCAAGATCATCGTTTTCTAAGGCCATCTCCTTAAGAAAAGAGTAGCAAAAGTTGTTGAAGGTTCCAGTGTTTTGGAAGACCAAGATCAACTTCTTCTAAAGGCCAAGTTGTTTCATTGTTGCCAGATCTATAAGCTAGGTTCAACAATGCACTGTAAATCTTCAGATCAAGCTAATATGAATCATCATTTTGTCCCTTTTATATCTCTGTTTCATGTGTTCATTACTTTGTCTTCCCAGCATTTGACGAAATGTTTGTCTTTGAAATGTTTGAAGAAATGCATTAAAGAGAGATTTAAATTTTGTGAATTAAAACCAACATATTTTAGCTTGGGAACATTACATGACAGTATCTCCCTTTATCTTTTGGAATTGCTTCATGCACTCATCATCCCATTTAAGATATTATTCCTTCAACAATTTGATATGGGTTTGGTAATCTCTACAAAATTTAGTATGTACCACTTGATGAAATTTATTTTATCGAATGAAGATTGCCCTAATTTCTTGCTTCTAGGTAATGGGATTTGTTGAATTTCTTATATGATGGTTGGATCGATTTTGATGCCTTCCTTTGACACTATGTTCCTAGGGAGATTTTTTTCATAAACTCTGACAACTGACTTCTTTGGATTCAAGGATATCCCATACTTTCGACTTCTAAAGAAAACTTATTAAAGGAAATCTATTTAAGAAGATGAACATGGGCACTTTTTTTGGACATAGATTACCTTAGGGATCCCTCCCTTGTATTGGAGAAGAGGTAACCTAATGTGAGGGAAGGTACCGCTGAGGTGACAATGGTAGTCTTTATAAGTTTCCCTCGGGGTTTCACATTTATAGTTAGGGCTTTTTATCATAAGTGAGAAATTGGGTGGTAACAGTTTGGCACTATTGCCAAGGATGCCCATTTCCTCATGTATTGAATTTTTACATTCATATATTGATGATCCTACAGTTAAAAGTTATAAAAGTCCATCTGGTGACTCCACATAAGGAGGTTGTGTTGAAGAGATATTCTACAATAACATGCTCATAGGGCATTTTTCACTAGATTGCAAAACTGGAAAGCTATTATAGAAGAAAGGTATACAAACTAGCACGCCAGTCACAAAAGTCATGTAGCTCAAGTATTTAGTTTGTTGATGATATAAGTTCCTTATTTTTAATAGATATGGCCACACCATGGTTAGATGACATCTACAAACCACTTGAATTCTCTCAAATTAATGAAGCTCCACATGAAATTCTAGAAAATGTCATTGATAACATTCCTACATTCTAATAAAATAATGTTCTTTTTGCCTTAGATCATTTGCCAAAATTAGGAGTGTGATATTTAAAATGGGAGGAGTGAGACACTTAGATGTCACCACAAAGTTGTTTACATTGTCTCTTGTGGATGGTGTTGTGGAATGGTGGAAAGGAATTCTTGATAATTAATTCAATGCATGGCCCCCTTCAAAATGCTTTCCTTGAGAAATGGGGAGAACGAAAAGATAATAGATACTTATTGGTTGCTCTTAGTAGTTCTAAAGGAAATCAGACTGAAACTATAGAAGAGTTTAATAAGTGGTTTGACCAGATTGTGTAAAAATCACCATGCAAATATTAAAAGTCTAGAGGCAACCATACTTATATATTACCTTGATTCAATTGATGGAGAGCTTGGTTTCCAGATCAAAGAAAATGATCCCCAGAACCTTAAGGAAATCCAAATTTGTTGAGTTTAGGAATAGCTGCATTATCCTCCTTTGCTAGATGACGATGACCAATGAATTAAATTACCCAGTCCATGATATCCAGGCATCCATATTCATAAGTATTTCTTTCATAAGATATTGGCTTGATGCATCAAGGAGCTCAATAACATAATCAGGATGTCAAGATCAGGGTCCTCACAGTTCCACCTGCTTATCGTGATTGTCAATACATAGGATTTGATATGTTTTTCTCTCTAATAAGAGCTATTAGATTCAATTAATGGAGAGCTTGGTTTCCAGATCAAAGAAAATGATCACCATAACCTTAAGGCAATCCAAATTTATTGAGTTTAGGAATAACTACATTATCCTCCTTTTCTAGATGACGATGACCAATGAATTAAATTACCCAGACCATGATATCCAGGCATCCATATTCATAAGTCTGTCTTTCATAAGATCTTGGCTTAATGCATCAAGGAGCTCAATAACATAATCAGGATGTCAAGATCAGGGTCCTCACAGTTCCATCTGCTTATCATGCTTGTCAAGACATAGGATTTGATATGTTTTCATGATGATAAGGGCTATTATAAGGAATATCTCCAAAAGTGCCATTCCCTTTTTCTCCTAGCTGCCAAACTTCCAAGGATACTCAAGGGTACCAATATAAAGGTGCTACATAAACTTCCATTGCTCTAGCTGCTAGATAAAGATGTAAATGTTTGCTTCCATACACCATCATTGCTCCTTCGATTATTGCTACAATTCACTACATCAAATACCACCATCATTGCTTTAAATGACTATTGTCGTTGCTCCTCCATTCCTCCTGCACTTCTCTGTTTAAAAACATTTTGCTGATCACTTAACTCATCAAGTTCTTGTAGACATTAAAGTCAAAGATACTCTCTTATTGATTATTGTCATGAGCACTCGAAGTGGAGCCTCTAGTGTCTCTAAACTTAAAGGCTCTGGTCTAGAATCATATATTAATCAAAAGCATCTGAAACAACTTGCCTACTATACTCTGTTCTGTATGCATTAATGATAATTACACCTCAAGTGTAATGATCCTTTTTGTACTTGAAGCATCTTGCTATCAACAGTACATCACAAGGATTATGCTGGTTGATGCTTTTAGGATCCCTTCAGGTTGATGGCCTTTATCTACAAACCACTCATTAAATACCATGCCAGCAAACTCTAGAAGATCTTGTGCTAGCGAAACAGTGTGATCTTCAGAACTTCCTTACCGCAGGTATTCTTCAGTTACGCCCACAGGTGGACTGTCATGAAAACTTTAGGATTACTGTCATACAAACGGTTACTATCACAATGGTGATGTGTCAAATTGATAGTCTTAAGCAATTGCTGTAGGGAAATGATGAATTTGTTCTTCCCTTACTACTATGAAAGGATGCTTGACCTGTTGTAGTAACACTACAAATATTGATGAAGTCCTGTCAACTATAATATTGCAACTATCCTTTAAGTCTCTTTATTGTAAAGTCCGTATCAGGGATACATATACATTCATTGAGATGAGCCTTCAATTTTTCCTTCTACCAAAAGTGCACTATGGCTTTCTTTAGGAATTGTTTATTCAAGTTTCAAGAGAATGACTTCAACATGTCTCTTACTTTTATGTAGGCAGATAATCACTTTCCACGCTACTTCTCAATCAAAAATTCTGCAATGAAGGCCAAGCTTGGAGAATGCCTTTCAATGGCCTAAACCTTCAAGCTCTTTTCCGAATCGGTGCCCTAAACTCTTTGCTACCCAGACAATACAAAAGAATTGTCACAGATCCTTCACAACTGCACAAGAATGATGTCATATATAGTCTTGCATTGAACCTACAGAAGATGAGACTTAGCTTAAGAGACCTGTAATGATCCTTCAAGACCTGTAGAATATTCTCAGATCCAAACCCACAGAGATTAGACACAAACTTCGTTATTCACCTTGCAGAATAGTTGCCCATAAACAAGAGAATTATGCTGGGTATTAGGTCTTTAGGTCGGCAAAATAGAAAATCCCTTCCATGATTCAAATCAATCCCCGAGATTTAATTAGAATACCCTTTATTACATATTCACATCCTACATGTTTAGCGAAACAGGCAAGTCTGTATTTGTCTAGTCTTTCTTTACTAGGCATATATTTCAGTCAGCATGGCTAACATGCACACCATGTACTCGATTACATCCTGAAATTCAATGGCATTAAATCTGCACAAATAAAACAAATTGAAAGACCTTGAACTTCTAACAACCACAATTTTGTAATATGGTGTACCTTCAAGGTCCACAACCACTCATTTCATTAGGACTGGCAAGTCCCATACAATGGGAAAGCAAGCAGAAGTTGAAACTTTTATTTAATTAATCCATATAGGGCAACTGATGGAGGGTCACTAACAATGAGAGCCAAGGTATATATGCTCTCTTGTATATCTTAGCAAGGGTTCATAAATTTATAACTCATTGTGAAGATTAATTATTGTAACCAACACTATTACTAACATAACTACCACTACTTTTATCAGAGTTTTTAGTTGGGACTGTGAAGATGTTTTAATCTAACTTGTTTCGAGTTAACATTTCACTCATCATCAAAGAAGTGAACTCTTCAAGCAAAATGTGTCAGATTAAATCTTTTTACACAGTTCATACCAAAACTCAATAGTGTTAACCTGAGAAAGCCTCCACTTGACTTCTACTTGATTATTACCAAGGTACATCAACTATAACATGGAAGATCAAAACCATTTCTAGAGCATCTCTCATAATCTTTTGCATTATTCTAGCACTTAACATCTGCTTGTTGAATGATTTGTTTGTGTGGATGCATGTTAGGATCTTTTGCAAGATGTTATTTTTATCACTATTGAAGTTCTTCAAAAATGAAATGCTTTTAGAATTGAGATTCCTTTGGTACTTCCAATTCTAGAATGGTGGCATTTGACACTTATACATCTTCTTTAAAATATCTTGGGCATGGAGCTTCAAATAGCTTATTGTCAAATCTCTACTTGACCTCAAGGAATAAATTTTAGTACCATATAACTTGTTTTTTGCATGATAACAAGCATCCTAACAAACTTTGCTTTCTCTAGAACTTATAAATTGTCTAGACACAAGCACCTTTTCAGGTTTGGCAATGAAGCAGGTGTGATGCCCCATAGTTTCAATTTAAAATTGTTAGAATGATACCCATAGACAATCAAAAAATACATTTATATCATAATGAATAACCAATTTTGTACCAATACCCTATCCATTCCCATCGTGAAAGGCAGGTTCCACTTCCAAACTGAAGAATAGCATTCCATCCTCAGTCCCCACTAGCACTAAAATCAGCTTTTATAACATACAGGTCCATTGTATTCAATGATCAGATACATTCTCACACTAAAAAGCTTGAAGAAAAGTGACAATTTGAAATCAAAACTTCAGTAAGTTAGATGCTTTATTACATTTTATGAGAAATAATTCTTTGTAGTTACCCATTTTGTTTGGGATACAAATTCTTTCAATGGTGTTTCATGTAATTTATTTGAATCTTGTTGGATTATGAACAAACAAATTTATAATTTGTACCTTGGTTTTACAGTTTTTGGGATTCCTCTATAGAGATTTACGACAAAGCTTGGTGGACCTAGATGCTCTTTTCAACATCTTACGGTAATTTTCTTTGATAAACCCTAGTATACATGTTGATTTTTAGTTTTGCAAGACTTCAGAAATGCCATTAGCTTTATGTGTGACCTAATTGGTTATATTTTTTGCATGTGCATGTTGGAGTGTACATCTAAACCAATTTAATCATTTTACTCAAAAATTTGCTCAGAATATTAAAAAACCATAGTATAGAGTAAGAGGCTGCATGCATTTGGGGTGCATTTATTGCTCTAGCATGATTTTCCATGCAGCTTGGGAACTAGGACAGATTTAGTCCAAACCTGACTGTAACTCATGACCCTTTGCTATAGTTATAAAAGCAGGGCATGAGAGTAGAGTGAGGTATTCTAGTTTTGGGACTTTCATTATGTATTTAGTTTTTTTCTTATTTAATGCGATGATAGTTGTAGCTCTGCTTACCATGGTTTGCAAATTTAACATGGTATGAGAGCACGTTCTGAAATCTTCTAGGATTCCATGTATATGGATAGTTGGGCTAATACCTAGGATAGGGAAGTTTTGTTAGAATGTTTTAAGCATGGGATGTCCAAGATCCATTTTGGACCTATCACAGTTTACTGAAGGTTGTTGCTTTGTTTTTTTAGCTCTGTGTTGTAGGAGTGACAATGTAACCACCTTTAATCTCAAATATGAAGACTGATTGGAAGGCCCCTCCAATTTTGTTGCTTGTATATGTTGGTTGCAGTTGCTTTTGAAGGAGCATGGGCCTTGGCATCCTGTCAAAGGTTGCAACATTAGATTTCTAAAATCTGATTTGCATGTCTCTAGACTTTTGCAAATTAGAAATTCTGAGTCAAATTGAAAAGGAGGACAAATTTCAGATGTATGTGAAACCATTACTTCAATCTCATTATTAGGTAATATTAATTGATGATTAATTTATTTCTCTTAGAAGCTCTGTTTTTATGTCATGAACACCAGGGATGAGGTCGTTGGGAAGTTTTGAGAGTTTAAATCTTTTGTAGAAAAATCAAACAGGTGAGAATATTAAAGTGTTGAGATCAGATAATGGAGGAGTATATACCTCCAAAGAGTTTGACACTTTTTGCAGGGAAATAGAGATCAAGAGCCAGTTGACAGTGCCTTACCAAACACATCAAAATGTGGTTGTAGAGAGGAAGAATAGGCCCATCATAGAGACTTCCAAGGCAATGATCCATGACATAGATCTGCCCATTTGTCTTTGGGCATAAGCATGTTGTACAAAAATCTACATTTCAAATATGTGACCTCACTAGATATTGAAGGATAAGACACCAGAAACATATTTCATTGGTGAGAAACCACAAGTATCACATTTTGGTGTTTTTGGTTGTCTTGTATACATTCATATCGTTGGGGAGAAAATAACCAAGTTGGAACCCTCTAGTTTGAATGGTACTTTGGTGGGATACAATGAGACATATAAGGCTTACAAAGTCTACATTTTGTCTAAATGGAAGATGGTTTTCAGCTGAGATGTCAATTTTGATGAGGATGCATGGTCCTTTAAGCCTTATTGTCATGCAACAAAGATTGGGGAGGAAGAGAAGCTTGCTTCCTCAAAGGCTGTTCCACAAATTGCAATGAAATCAAATTGAAATCAGTTAGATACTAGTACAGTGGAGGTACAAATACCATTTTTCCTTCTAGTTCAGTTAGGAGGTTCGAATGGTTTACCTAGACAGTGTAGGGGGCACAAGAGCAACTAGGAGGACATAAATCTTTGTTTTGAGTGTGTCAACCTCTTGAGACGTTTCCTAATTATGGTGCATTGGTTTCTTCCTATTTCTTAATAAGCAAATGGTAAGTCATTTGTTCATAAATACTAATTGTCAAAATGTTTAAATGCTATTTGAAAATTCAGTTGAGAAACCCTCACATTGAAACTACTATATACTCTATCAAGTCAATTGGCTTGAATAATGTCATATATGAAGTTTGGAAAGTTTGTGTATGTGTTGGTCAATGTTTGAAAAATCAGACTCAGACTAATATTATTTCAATGACTCAATTTACCAAAAAATATATACGACTCCAAACCATTGAAACAGAATGTGCAAAACTCTGCTCATGGCACATACATATACCATGTAAGGTTGAATATATCAAAACATTTTGGCACCGAGTCCAATATATATCAGCAACAATGAGACTCTAAATGGCCTCCATAAGCTTTAGAGTCTGAAAAACATGCTACAACCATCTCCTTTTGGCCTAGCCTTTTCTTCTTCAAATTTTGCAAGCTGGTTTTGCAATTGAAATCTAACATGCCCAATCTCCTCTAATGGGGCCATGCATGGGAAACTTGGCCTCTTATAATATCCAAGTGTTCGTTAAATCTATGAATTACCACCCCCCTACCCTTCTTAATGCATAGTATTTGCAATAAATTTTCACATCATCCAGATTAGCATGGATCCATGTAGGATCTTTGACTCTAAGGGTGTAAACCATGGTAAAATTCCAATCTACGGTTTGAAAGAGAACATTAGATTTCTTAAATCCAAGTAGCATAATTCTAGACCTGTGCAAATTAAAAAGTCTGAGTCAAATTCAAAACAGGGACAGATTTCATATGATTTGCATTTGTAATTTAAAGAGGCACATAAATTTTGAAGAGAAGAAGATTAAAAACAAGGACATATTTCAGAGCATATACATTTACAATTTAAAGAGAGGGAAAACATGCTTGGAAATGAAAATAATGGGCAGTGGGCACAAGAATTTGGTCCACAACTCCTCCAAGCTTCAAGATACATTATAGCCTCTTGATTAAGCTGCCTAAATCCATTACAAACAACCTCAAACAAATGCCAAACTAGCACCAAGCTCAAGCATCACATTGCTCTTCAAGATTTCAGCTTTGCTCCAAAACTTGAAATGCTCACAAATGCTCTGTGAGAAAGGTGTGAGACAAATAGAGGGGTGGGATATCTCTTTATATAAATTTGATCAGTTTAATGCTTTGTTTTTTTAAGTTTTTTAATTGAATAGTGAATTTTTTTCTTGGATTCTGTATGGGGTCATCATGCATCTACTTGGCTAAGTAGGTATTATTTGGTACCAAACTGGCCCATCGAGCCAAGTCGGACCAAGCTTTAGAACAATAGTGTTGGGCCTTTGTCCATTGTCTTGTAATATACTCAAAGGAAAATAATACTAAGTATAGTTGGGTTGTTGTCCACTAAATAATAGAAGTAAGACATGCCAGTGTTGTATATAGCTTGGCTACTAGCCACTAAATCCTATGCTATTAGAACAATAGAAATAAAATATATAAACTAAACCCTCATAGAGAGGGGGACATAAGATTCTTCATGTTATTCATGCACTTCAAGGAAATGGGATGGTGGATGTCTTCTCCAGCCTCGTGGTCTTCCCTTTGTCTCTCATCCCTAGCTTTTGGAGCAAGCTCTGAACCTTGGAGGGCTTTCAACAAGTAGTATTCATCATTGAATTGTTGTAGCTTTCCTTTGATACCATTCAATAGGGGGTTCTTCTTTGAGGTTGATTCCATGTGACATGTTATCATTTCTTTGGCATGCTATTATAGATCTGGGTCAAAGAGGGGTTTTTCTTCTTGTTTCTTGAAAACTCTGCATTGGGGATGATGTGAGACAAGTCCTTTTCTATATGCTTGTTGTTGGTAGCAACTTTTTGTCCATTAACCTGCTCCTCCAGTTTGCCAAGATTATGAACTGCGTTGTATTTGTGCCACTTATTGAAACCTTGTGCTATACATTGAGACTCACCTTTTTGCATTTGGTTCTAGTTCTTTCAATAGAATCTTCCTGAATGCTTATCTTTAGTGATTTATATCCGTAAATTCTTTGGCCTAAACATATCTTTGAATCTATAATAAATAAAGCTTGTCAATATTTTCTTTTCAATTATTAAGTTATATGTATCATGTTTTATAAATGTTAAATTTAATATATTTATTATTTGATATATGTTATATTGAAAAAATTATATGTAAGTTTTTTATATAGATATATTTGAATTTAATGGTGAATTTTATTGAATTTTTGTATGGGGTTATTTTTTTTTAATTTTATGTTCAAACATGAACACAAACCAAGTAACTATGATTCTAGGGAGATGTATAAGGTGAAGTGTGTTACTGATGATAGTGTTGACTACCATTCCACATCTCTTATCTGCTACAGCTTTATGAGCCAAGCCTGTGGTATCATGGGTTTAGTGCAATAGCATTAAACCTTAGTCAAAAGAGGCTTCAATCTGCCTAGCCACTTTGACTTTACCAGAAAATCATTTTGGATCACTCAACCTGAGTAATTAGTGATCTTCTCATTCTATACATGCAAACCTTGAAGATGGGGTGTAACTCTTACAACAACCTTGGGATTTCACCATTGTCTAATGCATGCTAATTTATGGAATCTATCTGATCAAACATCATTTATATGAAAATCTTGGTTGAGTATCATCCTTGGGATTTCACCATTTTCTTATGAATGGTATTGGGTGGAATCCCTCTGATCAAACATCATTTATATGCAGGTCCTGGTTGAGTTTTATCCCTGTGTCTCCAATAGATTCTGGAAAGGAAAGCAGGAGCCTAATGGCATGAATTCCACTATCTTTCTCTGGCATAAGATTTGGAGTGTGGTTTACAACATTCTCTTGTGTAGATATATTCACATGACTGTTCTTGAATGTTTCAACAATATGAGAAATAAACCAATATCCAAATTTAAAGAAAAAAAATATCATTCAGCCAACAATGAAGCTTTCAAGACCTTGCCAAAATTTTAAAATACAACGCCCTAGAGTCAAGGTAATGATAATGTGGATTCCTTTCAAAGATTGTTCGTTCAGAACGCCTATCTATATATGAATCTATGCATTTATGTTAGTTTAATACTAACAAAAAGATATAATTCTTAGAAGATCCATGAGATTTAAGAAGATATGCACTATGCAATATTTGATTGGCTTCAAGGAACTACACAACAAATGTATTGATAGAGACAAACAAACAATGTTTTAGAAGTTGGATTTGGTATTGAAAGTGGTCAAGGGTCGGACTGGACTAGAACCATCTAATAAACTGGTGACTCTAATAATTTATGAAGGATTTAGGCTGTGTGATTCTCTTAGAGCCCATCAATGGTCATTTACTAGAGTTTGAGCCCATATGCATCAGCAAGGGCATTATGTTCTATGCAATACATAGTAGTCTTCTACCCTTTCATTGTTCAATTTGATAAATTCTTGTAGGCAGCAAACCATGTGTACCAAGTTCAAATTTATAGGGATTATCTGGTAGCCAACTGTTGGGCTCAACCCCCACAAGTGGTTTTCGAAAACAGCTTTAGCATACTCTCAGAATTCATGATAAGCTAACAATTGGCATACTTGTTTGATATCTGAAATACGTGGATGACATGATAAGCATAATAGTGCAGCTTCGAGGTTATGCATGGCTATTCATACTAATTGGTATGGTTGCCCAAAGTGTCTGTAGCAGAATTTGCAACAAAAACTTCACAAATTATTGGATCTCTTTTGACTTTGAGATCTATTCATCACAAAGAATACAATCCGTTTGCTAGAGTCATTTCTTATATGGAGGAACAACAAGTTATTTGTCTTTCTAGTCTAGTACTTCTAACATTGATGTCCAAGGTGGAATTTTACACATTTATTACATACATGGCTACTTATTTGAGAGAAAGCACACTTTTAGCGCACCAGGTCATGGTTTGGATCTATTCATGTGCACCATTTATGGAGAACCTTTGGAAAAAACAATTCAATTATTCATGCCTAACTTGACTTATAATGTTAACTACAACATAAGAAAGGCACAATAATTGCTTCACTCACTAATCCTCATTGGAACATCATTTGGCTTTTTATTTGTCTCTAGGTTCACAGCTCCCTTTGCAAAGGCTTAATTAATGCCCGATGTTGCAAAATACTCAACTTGGAAAAGCGTCACACAGAAATTCCTCACCCCACAATCTTTCCATCCCTGACATATCAAGCAGAAACATTTGGCATGTCAAGTGTTAATTTTTGTAGGTGGAGTTGTGATTGAAACAAGATTGCAAGCTAAGGAATATTGAAGCAATAATATCAAATTAGATGTTTCCAAATATGAACTCTCTCACCTCTCAAAGAGTATGACATGATGATATTGGTCACTTTCGTAGTTCTCCTAAACAAAAGCTTAAATTCTGGATCATTGATTTTGGGTTGTAATGCATTACACCAAAGCCAGTTAAGTTCCCTTTTGCGCAATTGATTTTCTTTGGAAAATGCTCAATGTGCAAACTTGACTACGGTTAATGCTAGTGGTGTCATGGAAGTAGGCATAGAAGGTGCTACTAAGATTTCAGTGGGAAATTTACAGTCTCCATTTCCATTCCCATTGGTGGCATGCTTAGAAAAACACTAGGCATGCCCCATCTTTCATCTTCTAATTTGCAACAAACCATAGCAGTAGTCTTGTAGAAAATTTCATTAGCACTGACATGCAATAGGCCAAATGGGAAGGTGTTTTGTTTGAAAATAATGGTGATGTTGGAGGATCATCTGAATATGGAAATAATGCATCTAATCATCTTTTTCTAATAACAAAAGCAACTTCTTGTGCCCCAAAAATTTAAGTGCCACCTTCACTACTCCTAGTTACAACACAACCAAATTCTAATTATATGGATCACTATAGTAACACTCCAAGTGTCATTTACTTATTTGCTGATGACTAGAGCTATTGTAAAATATTTTTTGTTGATTACTTTTGCAGCTGATGCTAGAAAGCCTCCAAAGATTTTATGTAAATATACATTTTTTGTGATTGCTTGCTAGAAAATCCTATTTGTTAGATTAAGAAAGTGGATAGAGATGTTGGAATTCGAAATTGCTAACAAGTTCTATGTGAGGTAGCTACCAAAATTCTATATTCAGGTTTTATAGTTATTGGGAAAGTGTTGTTACAAACACATTGTCACCAGCAAATTGAATCATTTCAGTTACTGTGGATTAATCAAACGAGGCACCTCAACTTTGATGATGATGTTGGGAACATGAGTGGATGTAGCACTAACAGGTTGTTAAGAAATCTTATCCCTAGCCAACAGGGCTTGGTATTGTATGTCCAATCCCAAAGGCCTTAGAAACAACAAAGACTATAAAGTTGTTGAAGATATTTTAACTGGAATGACCATTTAAAGTTCTATAAGTTGAAAACATATTTTCCCTACATATTGAGGCTCCGAGTAGTACTAGATCTTATATTTAATGAAGAATTAGGGAGCATCATTACAAGGAACACTTAATTAGGAACTCTTGCATATGGAAGGAAATAAGGCTTACTATGTAAGAATGGGGATTGAATAATTGTACTCAAAGGAAAGAATAGATGAAGGAAAGTATATAATTGATATTTTTTTGTGGATACTAAAAAAAGGCCTGCCAAAACCTCCTCACTTACATGGAATAAAACGTCATTAAGCTCACTTTGCTTCGCAAGTGATGAAACACTAATTGGTTTAGCTATAGAGTCATCTAGAAGAGCCCTTGAAATGGCGAAAGTCAAGCTAGAGGATGTTTACTTGGTTTTGATGTGTACGTCTACTCCAGATGATCTTTTGGTGGTTCTCCCTAAGTATCATATGATATTTATTCGATCTATAGCTGAATAATTATCGTTAACTTTGCTATGACACTTTAATGTATTTGTACTCCATATTTTTTGTTTTCCCATGTTTCTTCTTGGTTCAAATTGTTTGAGTTAATGTTTTCCATAATATAGGAGCTACTTGGACTAGAGATATTATGCTATATCGTTAGCATTTTTATGGGAATTTATTAGTTGTAGAATCTATATCATGATGGTATCATATTTTATTGATGTTATAGTAGTTAACATGGAGTTTAAATGCATTTCATTAAGTGGAAAACAATTCTTTTTTTATCATGTATTGATTGGCTTAGTGAGCAATTGCATTTGTCTAGGCTAATCTCAATTCGGAGGTGTTGGATTTTGAAATTATACAATTCACAATTTTGTTGATATCAAAACTCCTCGTATTGCCATGTTTTTGGTTTTGAGATGATGTTTGTAGCCAACATTTGGGCTTTGTTGTGACAATTTTTGTGTATGATTTGATATAAGGGCATGCCTTTAAAGTTTAAACTCAGTACCTTTGTTGCATTGATTAAAATAGAAGAATCTGACTAACCTAAAAATGAACTGTAGTGACATTGAAGTTAAATGTGAAGTTCTACGCGCATTTATTTGTTAACTTGTTAATGTTAGTTTCTATTGTAGGGAATCACTTTGATGTTGGGTTGTTTTGTTATAATTACCATTTCAATGGCTAGAAATGTGTCTTGAATTCATGTAAGTGTTTCCTTGGGGTGTGTTGAAAATCCTTGGAAATAGGCACATGGGGGAGCAAGTAAATGCATATTTGATCAAGCTTATTCTTAAAGGAATAGAAAGGATATGGTGAGAAACTGGAGGCCGATCATTTTACTTAATGTTTTGTGCAATGTCAAGGTTTGAGAAGGTTTGATCTGTCATCATGTTCAAGGTTTGTTCTCAATGTCTATTCTACCCTTATGTGCTACGGTGTTGGTCATTTCACTAATACTGTTATTTAGTCTTGCCATGGTCTTCAAGGCACCCCTTTATTCACTGTTGATATGGACATGTGGATGTTGCTTACAAAAATATTGTTATGAATTTCAATGTTCTCATGCCGATATGGTCTTCAAAATTATCAATAGTCAATGGTGATTATGAATTATCAAATTATCAGTTATAATACATGGATGGATAATAGTAACATGCATTAGAATTTTCTTTTTTGGTCTTGGTTATAAACTTTTAGTTTTACTCTTGTCATTCCTGAATGGTTTTGATTATTGACTATTTTTTTTTAATTGTCTCTCTTTATATATATTACAAAATATTTTTGTACTTGCCATTTTCCTACTATATCTGGATCCTGACTTTTAAAATTTTTGGCAAATCTGTGTCCAGATCCCTATCTGTATCCTGCTGAACTTAGATTGTAATTTATCTTTGCATCATGTCACCATCTAGCCATGCATTCCCAAGCAACTTCCTCCATTTGTTATCAATGGTGGGCTAAGAACTAAGGGTGTTGTTGCCTGTTGGATACAAAGATTGAGTCAACTCTTTGCCTGTTAGGATTGTGTTCTTTGTGCCATAATCACCCTCATGTTTTGGATGGATTGGGATTCTAGCAGGATGAGTAGTGGAGTCTTCAGAACTATGGTTTTCATTATCATGTTCACTTCCATTTCTTCTTATTTCTTCTTGCATATATTTTACCTCATGTTATAGATTTTAATAGCAGCGTGCATGTCAGATTATAATTTTGCTGAGTCTTTAGATAAATATTGAATTTTCCCTAGTATATTTTCTAGGTGTTTTTTTGACTCTCAGTCTATGTATAACCACTGCCCCACCAATTTCCATGGGACAATAGTTGCATACCATTTCATCCCCAACTATTTGGCAATGGTTCCATGTAGGATTGTTTTTGTGTTTGGGAGCCATGGCATTTTTTCTACCACATAAATAATTTGCAAATAAAGCCTGACATTTAATTTCTAGATTTTTTTAACAAACTCTCTTAAGAGAAATAGTGTTTGAAGAATATTTGTAAATACCTTTACAAGTTCCAAGTCTTCACTCTGAATCAGTTTCAGGAGTAGATCTAAATCAATTGCGGGAATAGATTGAATCAACATATGGAATTGGAAAAAGAGTAGCTCCAAAAACCACTGTTGCAAGCATTGTGATTATCATGGTCCTGGTATTATTGCAATGTCACAAATTTTACCCCAGAACGATATTATTGCCGCTAAACTGTGCAGTGTTTTCATTCTCGAAAATAGCATGAAAATATTGTAAATATCTCGATATTGTCATGAGATGCATGAAATTAGTTTCCCTACTCATCGATGGAGGGACATAAAGTGAATTATTTGTGTGTTTGAATAATTTTGTATTTTTTAAATTTGCCTATATTTTGTGATATTTTCCTGATGTTGTCAATATTTTCTTTTCCTGATTCTTGGTGATATTTTTTCTGACATGATGTTTACAACATTACCAAAAAAACAAGAAGCACCCCAATCAAATCTTCAAATCAATAATCCAAGAAACTCCCCAATCGAATCTTGATTTCTCTAAATCATCGGATGAAACTCTCTGAATCAGACTGAGAAGCACTATGAATCAACACAAGAATATATTTTGAATCTATTAAACACACATGGGCAGCAAGAGTATCTGAAGGATAAAACACGAGAGTACAATTTTTATTAACAAGTGATATACATTTATAGTACATATTGTGACCGTTGGGTTCCACATCCCTCTTGGACTCCTTTTGTCTATTCGGCTTCCACACTAACCCATTGAGGATTAGGTATCCAACATTCCCCCCCTTAATCCGAAGGGTTATGTATGAGTCCAAGAAGAGAGCTGAAATACAAAATGTGCAAAAATGCATGGCAAAACTAGGCTAAATGTGCTCTCTGAAATGTTGGTATAAAGGGTGGTGGTTTAAGGATGACCACCAACACTGGAACGCTTAGTGCAGTTCCTGGAACTCTTCCAAAACTGGCAAGAAGTGAAGTCTTCTGCTAGAGGAAGTGATCCTAATGATTTGAAGAGGGAAACCTTCAACCAATAAAGGGAGGTCTCACCCAGCATAAAAGGGAGAACTTCAACCTGAAAAGGGAAGTCTCAACCTATGATGGTTTAAGGATGACCAACAACTCTGGAATGCTTAATGCAATTCCTAGAACTCTTCCAAAACTGGTGAGAAGATGAAGTCTTCTGCTAGAGGAAGTGTTCTCAACTTTGTTCCTAGAATTCTTTCGAAACTGGCAAGAAGTTGAAGTCTTCTGCTAGAGGAAGTGTCCCAGATTACCGACTCAAGGCATGAAGGCATGCTCAGGGGCATCTTTGTTTCTGGCTACAACTCTGAATCTGGTATGGCAAGTTGTGGCTTAGGCTCGCTTGATGTGACTTTGAAGCTTGTAGATGACCATCATTTCCCCCCCTGTCAGATACAAGGTGATATGATGGAGAAAACTCAACTGCAAGACTGTTCAATACTCTGGAACAAGTTCTGACATGTGATTGGAATATCTTCTTGGCTGTTGATGCCCATTTCCAAGAAGCGATCCATCCAAGATGAATCTTTGTTCTTACAGGAGGCTTGTTTCTAAAGCATCTGTGTGAAGAATGGGTGGTTTTATGACAGTGCTTACATGGATGAAGATCAAAACGATGATCTTTCAAATGGCCAACTCGGTCACAGTGTTGGCATTTCATAATCTGTTGTTGTTGCTTGTGGAAGAGGGGCAGAATCTAGAACAGCTGGAGGTGAACTGTCATGAAGGAATCCAACACTCTGAAACTGAATGGGCTTTGAGTAGGCTGGAATATGAAAGGACAAGTCCTTCTCATATCCAAGACCAGTTATGTGCTTGTTGTGGACAAGTTGTTCCAAAGGTCTGATGATGGGCTTGGGAAGTGCAGACTGAGTTTCTGCATCTGCATGTACAACTGCTGCTTTATTTGGTACTAAATCTAAACAAACTATAACATTATTGACTTGCTTCTGATGGGTTGCAGTGTCAATGTTCTGAATAGAAACATGTTCAGAATGACTCCTCTGTTTTAATTCTTCTTGCTGTAGCTAAGATTCGAGCTGCAAAAAATAAATTTTCTCTTGTGCATTTTGTAGACAGACCTGAATGTCTGTGAGAGAAACTTTGCTGACTTTTAATGTATCATGATTAGTAGACAATATGAGAGTTTTGAGGAACTCTAATACTTCACTGATTCTGGCCATTTTTTCTTCAATCTCAGATTTACACCTTAAAAACTAATCACAACTACTACTCAATGCAGAAAAGTAATACCCACTCACAGTACACAGCAATATCCTTTATAAATGTGCATCAAGTGATCAGTGTGCAACTAGCAAGCACCAAAATAAGAGTTTACTCATGATCAACACTATGTTCTGACAATACAACCGATTAAACTTTTCTCCACAAAAGATTATTTTTATTTGTCAAAACAATCACAGCCTTTATATAGCCCACCAAACTCTTATGCAACAGTCGAATCAAGGAATCAATGCACTATAATGAGTTTTAAATACAATGCCACACAGGGGTAGCAACAACTACAAACTTGCTTGGATCCTTCAAATACTCCTTCACTTTCAAAGCAGAAATGATGGCTTTCAAAACTTCAACAATTATAACACCATGTCATGGACAGGACTTGAATGCTCATATATAAATACTTTGACTAGGATACGAACAAATATTCTCTGATCTTGCCTCTTTCTTCAAAGAAAACAATGGTCCACTATAGGAAACCCAACCGGGATAACTAAGAGAAAACCACAAAGAGTCCTGAGTTTGTATGGTTTGGTCCACTGTAGTATTTTAACAAATAGTTTGTGTATCAAATGCTCAAATCAACACAGGGTTTGAATTTACAAATCACCAAGACAACAAATAGGGACAGTGTTCCAATGGACCATCTGGCACAGCTCTTGAAGACTTTGAACACATTCTACACATTTTTATTTATTTATTACATATGATCAGATATCTCATTAACTCACAAACGAAATTTACAATACACGGAGATAGAGGAACCTGGATTATCTTCAGCAAGGAGGCTCTGATATATCATCCATACAAATAAGATATTCCAGCAAGGCACTCTTCAAAAGCATAGGCTCCAAATATTTGCGTACTCATCTTCCTTTTTCCATAGTGAATGTACAGTGTTTTCTTGACAAGCAGTTACAGCAGTGAGTCTCAAATCGGATACAACCCAGGACATTAAATAACTCAAATCAAATGCCATATTGATCTATTCCCACCATTGTGAATCTTATAACGTGGATCCCATTAATCCTTATCCTATGACGTGCATCCAATCAAATGTTCATTGAAAATTCATAGAAACATTCTTCATATTTGACATTTCAAATTCAAACATTCATAAAAACAGTTGTCATATTTGACAATTTCAAATTCAAAGTGAAGTGCCCTTTCTATTTTCGTTTTTCTTTTTACCTGCGTACCTTTGCACCATTCATTTACATGTATATCGCTACAATACCCCTGCAGGGGCTCTGCCCCCTCTTGCTCTTAAATAGACTAAACATTCTAAAAAAAGTCACTCTGTGTGAACACCAAGCTAGGTGTTCTGGACAGTTTTCTACATTTGAGTTACCAAGAACCCATGTCAATTACCAAGAACCCATGTTAGCCTTTTGTACAATTTCTCTTTTCGCATTCAACTTAACAGTAGTTTAGGTGTCTCCAAGTAGTAGGTGATAACTCACGAGCATGCAGGATCGTCGTGCATAATACGGTACAAACACCCAGCTAGGCGTTCAAAACTTTATAGCGCATTCAAAAAAGGTATATACAGCACTCCAATAGAGGTATGTTTTTTTTTTGGTCAAAAATCTCTTACAATTGCAAACCCAAAAATCCCTTGCAATGTGTCTCAGTGCAAAAACTTACATAACTCGATGCAAATGATAGGTTTGCATCTCTTCTCCTTGCTACCGGTGTGACCTCTTTTACCAGATCGGTCAGCTCTCAGAGTGTAGCATCAGCACAGGACTTTACCAATACACCACCGTGGGAAGACTCGTACCCCACAGCCAGCACCATTAACCACTTTGCATCAGAGGTTCATTCGATGGAGGAAGACGCAATTCATGTGACAGAGATAGCGTTAACTTCCAGGTCAACTAACAGAGAACATCATCGACATTCTCATGCGGGTGTACACCATATGCAACAAGTATGAAAAGCATGACATTGACAAACAGAAGGAGAATCAGATCTCCAAAAACAATGCCTTCATCATGGTTTATACCAATGCCGAGTTTGACATTGAGGCCACCAAGCAAAGTCAATGATGTCGCGAACTAATTTCACCTACTAGCTACCAATTTCCATTGTTGAAGCAGGAAATTTGACTCTCATGCTATTCCAATTTCAAGAAGTGGGGGCCAGAGTGGACCAAACAACAAAGAGGCACTCAGATATCAAGATAGTAAAAAATACCACTAAATTTCCAGCAATTCTAGCTAAACCACCGAGAAGAACTGTCAGAGGGCGAACTGGTCTATGCGCGGAAGATGGTAGAAGATGATTATGGCAAAGATCCCAGAGAACATAGAGAGGAAAATTATGCCCAGCCCAAGGAGCGCAGAGGGCGCAGACAATGATTATGGCAGACCTTGAGCAGTAGATTATACCATTGTCAGGACAGTGGATTATATGAATCAAGATGATATGAGTTACAAAGGCAGAGATACTAAAAATAGGACCTGCTCATAAATACCATAAGAAAAATGGTTCAAAGAAATTATGTAGGGCAGGAGTACGCCTGCTCTAATACCATGTTAAACACACATGGGCAACAAGAATATCTGAGGATAAAACATGAGAGTACAATTTTTATTAACAAGTTGGGTTCCACATCCCAAGGTCTCTTGGACTCCTTTTGTCTATTCGGCTTCCACACTAACCCATTGAGGATTAGGTGTCCAACATTAACACTCTTTGTTGCTCAAATGATCAATGAGAAGGTTGTGAAGCAAATATAGGGGGAATGATTAAATAGATGGGAAATGAGGTTTATGGCAGTTTTAGGATTTTTTGTAGGTTTATTTTTTCCTTTTTCTAGGTTGGGGCTATAATGGTACAAAATTGGTCAAACTATCCAGTTTGATCGGTTTTTTCCTGAACTGGAAGTTTTGGGAAAAACTAATCAATTCTAGTTTCATGGGTGGGTTTTGACTGGAAATTCTCAAAGCAGTACTAGAACTAGTTGCTTCTAGTTTGGATTGTCCATTTTCAAATTTCAGCAACACCGAGCTGAACATGGATCTAAAGATGTTAACTACAAGTTGATGATAAAATGGTTGACATTATCTTTTGCTATTCTTGCGTCCCCCACCAAAAAAAAAAAAAAATAAAATATCATACCCATTGTTCTAGTTTTTTGGGGAGTAAGTAAATGTCCCTTTGTGCGATGGCTTTCATTGTGGATGAGGGGACTTGCTGGCCATACCTGACACATTCTTGGAAAATTTCAGGTATGTTCTTGTATATAATTTCTCTTATATAGGGTAGATCTTGTATATAATTGTGCTTATCAAGATTCTTTTGTTGCATGCGGAGGAATCTATACATGTTGTGCAAATTTCTGACTTAAAGCATATGATTGTTATCCTAGTTTAGTCTGTTGCTTCTCACAAATAGTTTGTATTGCCTTGTGAAAATCATTTTTCTTTTTGAATGAACTTGTGCCTCCTGTTTGCAAATCTATGAGTCAAAGATGATCATTCTATCATATTTTAGTATGCTATTCCTTGCAATTAGTTTATAGTGCTTGTCATAATATATGCAAAGCATCCTTATTTTCCACAAGCTAAGCATCCCTATTTTCCTTATTTTATTAGCTTGCTTCTTAGTGACTGAAGAGACTTTTTTATAACAACATCACTGTCAATATCCTCTATCTTTTTGGAGCATACCTGTATTTACCATTTAGCCACCTATTCATGAATTTGTTTGAGCTGAGTCTCACAGCAGTTCAAAATCCGATCAAAAAATCATTAAGGAAATAACCTATAAGACGTATAGAAAAGAAGTTTGTAATTGGCTTTTCATTACCTAAGGAGACTTTCTTGTTCCCCTTTTTAAAGTTGAATTTTTGCTTGGATAGTGAAACCATCATAGCTGAGAGTTGCCACTGGCCAGCATATCCAAAGAGGTTTTCAATACCTTTGCAGATCAAATGGGGCATGTCTATATCACCATATATAAAATTCTATAAAATTTATAGAATTTTATATATGGTGATCTAGACATGCCCTATTTGATCTGCAAAGGTATTGAAAACCTCTTTGCATATTGCATAAAGACAAGAAATTACAAATGGTTGAAACAATTGATACTAGATGGAAGTTAGAACACAGGGAAACTAGAAGCAAACCATAACCAGGACGAGAAAGTGAGCATATTTTTCATATGGATAACTAGACTAACCGACACAACATATGTAATATCATAGCTAATAAAATTCTATTTTAATCATTCAGCAGAATTTGATGGTCCTCTAACCCACATGTCCCATGGTCAGTAAACCACACTTCAATCAATAGTTAGGTTTAATGTTTTGAATTTTCAACAAATGAGCTTCCCTCAATGTTGTGGGCCTTGTGATTGAGGCTACATTTGTTACCTATGCAAGGTAGCAAACCAATTTCAAATGCATTTACACAGACTTAATCAAAGAACTTCACTGTAAGAGTTTCTCATTGGGATACATTTTGCAATCATTGGCATGATTTGGTGTCTTCAAAACTTGTTCTTTTGTGCATGTGTATTATGTTTTTAAAAAATTGCCAGTTCTCTATTAGTAGTATTTTCTTCTCACATATGTAATAAAATGGTACCACAAAGTATTCCATCTATATCGATAATTATGTTGGTATATGAACATCTTTCTGCAACTACATTCCTATTGGGTTTGAATGAAAATTGCATGCGGTAGCCACCACAAAGTGGCTTGCCTCGTGATATCCAAATGAAAAGTAATTGATATTAATGATTGTGCATGTGTTGATTTTATGGAAATATATAATTGTTCTAGTTTTTAAATGGGATCCAACCAAGGGTCTATTAAACATTTTGTTTTCAACTCTCAAAAGTTCCATTTTTTTTGGATTTTATGTTATTGTTAGGATTATGTTTTTTCATGCTGACAACCTATGTCTTTAGGACATAACATTTTTTTCCCTTAACCATATTAAATTGGTATTTTTTGTGTCAATTTGTATAATTTTAACAAATATAGTTTACTATGTGTAGATTTTAGATATTTTTCTGTAAAGTTTTGCATTAATTATTCATACTCATGATTCTATATTAGAAAAAAATGCAATTTTGATATCAGGTGAAAAGTGAGGTGGGTTGTATAAAAGCACTATTTTTTGTGTCAATTTGTATAATTTTAACAAATATAGTTTACTATGTGTAGATTTTAGATATTTTTTTGTAAAGTTTTGCATTAATTATTCATACTCATGATTCTATATTAGAAAAAATGCAATTTTGATATCAGGTGAAAAGTGAGGTGGGTTGTATAAAAGCCCTGGCTTTTGACATTAAAACTTCTTGTAATGGCTTTGTGTTGGGTCTTGTAACAACTACATTTTTCCTAAAAGGTGAGTTGTTGTGTCTATTCTTATTGTTGATAAATCCAAAAAAAAATTGTATAATTCATTTACTTGTGGTTAGTATTCTTGGAACAATGACAGGGGGTGGATTTAAAAATGTTTTGGTTATTAGAGTAGATGCTCTTTCTAGATATGTTGATTGGACAGATCAAAGCTCCTGCGTTCTTTTTGGGGATGGAGCTGGTGTTGTGCCGTTACAGGTAGACATCCCTTTTTAGCCTTGCAAATTAAATTACCTTTACAAAAGTCTCACTGCTTTGACTATTGTAGCTCCCATATTTATTAATCCCTTTCTGTTGTTAAACATGATTTTATACTTTTCGATTTATATGTAAACTAAAAACTTCTTAAGTATTTGACATATCGTTTCAAGTGTTAGTATTTTTACCTTGTTGTTGCTATAATCTTACACACTGGAATACATAATTAGATGTTATATTGATTAACTCATTGTGGTTGTCACAATAACTGTTAGGGCTGATGTTGGCATTATGACACAGGTGTTATCCTTGATGGCAACTCACTCAAAAGACAGATCACAATTCAGCATGTTAAACAACACAGAATTCAGAACAGACTTCACAGAATAGAGATATACGTAGGCTCATCTTGACAAAGTAGCATATACTCATGAGTTAACAAACCAAAAGTAGCATATATCGTTCACACGCACTTTAGCACATATCATATAGCGTAGAGCATATAGTCTATAGTGTATAGTCTATAGCACGTACAGATTGGAAAACTAAGTTTTTGGTCTGTGGTATTTGATTCATGGTATTAAGATTATAAAAGGAGGAGAAGATCATTAGGCTATGTGTGGCAAGCTTTGCATTCCTCATGAAGTATAAGGTCTAGTACGCAAGTTATTGGGTTATGGTGCATAGCTGGATCTGAACCAAGGATGAACCTTAGCGCTTGATGAAGGATAAGATCTAATGATCTTAAGGCTTGAAGTGAATTATTTTTATGGTTGATCATTTGTCTGAATAACTGGTGCAAGTTGTAGTCTGTAAATATAATGGTCTGGGTATGACTGAAGTTTGGAATTATTGCAATATTTAAATCTTCATTTACAGATCTGTACATAGGTTCACGTTAGACAAGGCGCATATACACACTGTTTTTGCATATCAAAACAGCATATACATCATTTTGATTTGCATATTTGTACACAGATGTGTACGTGGGTTTGCCTTGAGGAAAGCGCATATGCACGCAGGCTTGCACATGGAAGTAGTGTATATCTTATAAAATATGTTTTAGCTACTTCTGTTTGTTGTTGCAGTGTTCAGGGTTCTGGCTAGGGTTGTGGTTACTGGATTTAGGGAACAACAAGCTAAGGAACATCACGCTGAAGGAACAGCAAGCAAAGGAACAAAAATCCAAGGGAACAGCAAGCTAAGGAACAGTAAGCTAAGGAACAACAAGCGAAGGAACAACACTCTGAGGGAACAGCAAGCTAGGGAACAACAAGCTAAGGAATATCATGCCGAGGGAACAACAAGCTAAGGAATAGCATGCTGAGGGAACAACAAGCTAAGGAACAGCACGCCGAGGGAACAACAAGCTAAGGAACAACACGCCTAGGGAACAACAAGCTAAGGAACAACACACCGAGGGAACAACAAGCTAAGGAACAACAAGCGAAGGAATAGCACTCCGAGGGAACAACAAGCTAGGGAACAACAAGCTAAGGAACAACACACCGAGGGAATAGCAAGCTAAGGAACAACAAGTGAAGGAACAACACACCGAGGGAACAATAAGGTGAAGGAATAGCAGGTGAAGGAATAACAAGGCTAAGGAACAACACGACTAGGGAACAACAAGGGTAAGGAACAACAAGCCAAAGGAACAACAAGTGAAGGAACAACACAACGAGGGAACAATAAGAAGAAGGAACAGTAAAGCGAAGGAACAACAGCAAAAGGACAGAATGGTGATATTTATGGATCCAGTTTGAAAATTTATGAAACGTGGTCCCTGAAGAAAAGAGAAGGTAGTAGCCTTCTGCAAGTAGAAGCCTACATTCTGGTATAAGGCTGCACCAGTACAAAATTCGTAAACAGAATTCTCTTAATATTAAAGGAAGACATAGACAATTGCAGCAGGTGGTTTTCACCCACATTGAGTTTCCACCTTATATCTTGGTGTTTATGTGTGTGTCATGCTTTATTCTACTCTTACTGCATTGTCTAAAGTGGCGTATACAAATTAGTTTTGAAAATTAAATTATTGATCTGATAATACTGATTCACCCCCCCCCTCTCACTTTTATTTCCAACAATTGGATTCAGAGCAGGTCCTTTAGAAAAAGCTTGATCACTTGAAGGAAGATCCATCATCATGAGTAATCAAGAAAGCGGGGGATCCATTAGACCGCCTATATTTGATGGGAGAAACTTTGTTTATTGGAAGATAAGAACCACAACCTATCTTCAATCACTTGGAACAGACGTATGGGAAATCGTGGAAGGAGGATACACAGTTCCATCAGCAATTCCTACAGATGCGGAAGGTAAAAAGCAATATGAAACCAATGCCAAGGTTGTCAATACATTATTAGCAATTCTATCACAATCAGAATTTGTCAAGGTTATGCAACTCAGATCAGCCAAAGAAATATGGGAAAGAATCATTCTAAGCTATGAAGGAGACTCTCAGGTAAAACGTGCTAAACTGCAAACTCTCAGAATTCAATTTGAAAATCTCAAGATGCAAAATGATGAAAGTATAGCTAGTTACTTATTACGTGTAGATGAGGCTGTTAATTGCATGAGAAGTCTGGGTGAAGAGATCAAGGAAGTTACCTTAGTTGAAAAAGTTTTAAGATCCTTGTCTGCTAAATTTGAATCAAAAGTATCTGCCATAGAAGAAAAACAAGATCTGCAGACTATTACTATGACATAACTTCATGGAATCTTAACTGCTTTTGAAATGAGAAAGGGAGGCCCATCAGATATGAGAGAAGCCACATTTAAAGCTTCAGCAAAAGGAAAAGAAGAACTCAATGAATCAGGACATATTTCAGAAGAAGAAGAGGAAGCAAACTTTGTCAAGAAGCTTCAACGAGGATTCGGAAGATTCAGAGGTAAATTACCTTTCAAATGTTTTGCCTATGGTAGAATCGGTCATTATGCTGCCAAATGTCCTCATAAAGATAAATATGATAAAGGAAAAGAATCTACAAAATGGAATAGAAAACAAAGTGTAAGTAAAAGGAGCTACTACACTAATGAAGATAGCGATGGTTTATCAAATGGTGATGAAGATGAAAAGAGTAATAACTATAGACTTCTTATGGCTTATGAAGATGATGATTTTTTGGATGCCTTAAATGAAGATGATATTTATGAAGAAATCACTAAACTCAAAATATTTTTAGAAGAAAAGAATATGATAATAGACACTTTGACATACCAACTTGCTAAAAGAGAAAAAGACAATGAAAAGCTAGAACGTGAAATTGTGGGTCTAAGAAAGTATATTAAGAAAACAAAAGCTTTCAATCTTAGATTTGCTAAGGGATCAGAAAACTTAAATGAAATTATCAAAGTACAACGATCTCCTCTGATAAAGATAGGTCTTGGGTATACTGAAGAAACATCTCAATCACAGAAACCGTCGACCTCCACTAAAAGCTATCTTGATGCAGCAAAGAGTAGTGAACAGTTTGACAATCGTCAGCAAAGGCATGAAACAGATCACCAGGTGAATCAAGACCAATTTACTTCAAGGATGAATAGAAACTACAATCAACCTCAAGTAAATCGTACTCAATTTGCTTCAAAGATACATATCAATAGAAACTACAATCAACAGGTCAGCAGATTCGATAATCGCAGGAACTTCTTTAATGGTCAATGTTTCTCATGTCTTAATTTTGGACACAAAGCTGCTCAATGTGTTGCTTACAAAACTATCATGACTAGAGAAGCACAAAATCGAAGGATTGTGACAGGGATCAAGAAAAGTTCCTATAATAATTTTTCTCTTCATGAAAATGAAATAGAATGCTCAATCTGTAACAACTTTGGCCATGAAGAATCTGAATGCAGGAGTAAATTTTGTCAGGTAGCTCAAAGGGAGCAAACTCCATTAAATCCCAAAATATGGAAAAATAAAGAACCACAAACAGAAAGATGTGGTATAGCCTTATATGCAAAAGGACAAGAAAACTAGTGTTACATTGACAGTGGATGTTCAAAACACATGACATGTAACAAAGAAAAACTGCACTCATATAATGCATTAGAAAAGGAAAAGAGTGTCTCATTTGGAAACAACACTCCTACTTTCATAAAAGGTAAAGGCTCTATTTTCTTGAAAGAAAAAGTTAAAGTTGGGAATGTTATGTATGTTGATGGCTTAAAGCATAACTTGTTGAGTGTAAGTCAAATGTGTGATCAAGGAAATGAAGTGGTATTTCGATCAAATGGATGTGTTGTTCGTGAGCTTGACACAGGAGAAACCATGATCAAAGGGACAAGAACTCCAAACAACCTATACATTCTAAAGGGAGGACAACAACAATGCTATCTAAGCAAAAATGATGAAAACTGGCTATGGCACAGAAGATTGGGACATCTAAGCTTTTCTCAAATAAGAAAAGCATGCAGATTCCAGGTTGTTCGTGATCTTCCAAATATCAACATTCCTAAAAATACTATATGCAAATCATGTCAATTCGGTAAGCAAACTAGATCTCAATTCATCGAAAAGGAAGGGTTAGCCAGTAAGCCTCTTGAACTTGTTCATACTAATTTATGTGGTCCATCAAGGAAAATTTCACCTCGTGGAGAAGAATACTTTATATTTTTCATTGATGATTTTTCCAAAATGTGTTGGATAGGGCTTCTAAAACATAAAGATGAAGCATTTGAAAAATTCAAAGCCTTCAAAGCTTTGGTTGAAAATGTATCAGAATGCAAAATCAAATGCCTCAGATATGATCGAGGAGGGGAATTTACCTCAGATGAATTCTTTGACTTTTGTGAACAACATGGAATAAAAAGGCAGTTCTCCACCACAAGGACTCCTCAACAAAATGGAGTGGTAGAAAGGATGAATAGAATTGTTCAACAAATGGCTCGTGCTATGCTAGATAAATCTGGAACTCTCGCAACCTTCTGGGGTGAAGCTTCATTCACCGCCGTTACTATTCTCAATCAAGCAAATATTCGAGTAAACAACACTCAAACTCCACATGAACTTTGGTATGGTAAGACTCCCACTGTAAAATACTTCAAGGTTTTTGGAAGCAAATGTTACATCAAAAGGACTGACGAAAAACTTGGTAAGTTTGAACCCATAGAAGATGAAGGTATTCTTCTTGGCTATTCTTCCCAAAGTAAATGATATAAATGTTACAACAAAAGACTTGGGAAAATTATTGAAAGTATTGAGGTTGTAGTTGATGAAGCTTGCAAAAATCAAAAACAGATAAAAACTGAAGGTTATGACAATGAATAAGATGAGGATCCTTTTCCCACTTCCATTCACACCGATTCTGAAGAAGAAACCAATGAAGCACCAGAAGAAGAAATAACGATAGAAGAAAAGACTCCGTCCAGGTATGTTCAAAAAAATCATCCAGAAACTCAAATATTAGGGGAAAAAGGGGCAGGTGTGCAGACTAGAAAAACCATTGCCGAAGCTTCAAGCTATCTAGCATTACTATCTTCCACTGAACCTCAAAATGTAAATGAAGCGTGCAGAGATGAATTTTGGGTCAAGGCCATGAATGAAGAACTTGAGAAAATTGAAAAGAATAATACTTGGGAATTAGTTCCTAGACCTCCTAATAAGAATATCATAGGAACTAAATGGATATTCAAAAACAAGCTGAACGAGAATGGAGAAGTTATTAGAAACAAGGCCAGACTTGTTTGTAAAGGATATGCTCAACAAGAAGGTATAGATTTTGAAGAAACATTTGCACCTGTTGCTAGACTTGAAGCCATAAGAATGTTTCTTGCTCTTTCTAGTTTTCAGAAGTTCAAAGTATACCAAATGGATGTAAAATTTGTCGTTCTTAATGGATACTTAGAAGAAGAAGTCTATATTGAACAACCAAAAGGATTCATTCTTGGAATGATGCAAAACTTGTATGCAAACTCAAAAAATCTCTCTATGGTCTAAAGCAGGCTCCAAGGGCATGGTATTATTGTCTTGACAAATATCTCCACCAACAGGGTTTTTCAAAGGGGTTAGCAGATAGCAATCTATATACAAAGATGGACACCGGTAAATTTCTAATAATTGTTGTGTACGTTGATGATATAATTTTTGGTAGCAATGAAGAATCCATGAGTCATAATTTTTCTTCAGTAATGCAGCAATATTTTGAAATGTCCTTGCTTGGTGAGCTTAACTATTTTCTTGGTCTACAAGTTCAACAAAATAAAGATGGTATTTTTCTCTCACAAACCAAATATCTCAAACAGATCCTGGAAAAGTATGGCATGGAAGATTCTAAACCCGCATGTACTCCAATGGTAATAGGACGTAATATTAGCTCAAATGATGAATCAGCAGCAGTACATCAACCTACTTACAGATCCATGATTGGCAGTCTAATTTATCTAACAGGTACCCAACTAGACATCGTGCATGCAATAGGAATAATTGGAAGATTCCAAGCAAATCCAAAGGAATCACACCTTCAAGCAGCCAAAAGAATTTTCAAATATCTTCAAGGAATACAGAACTTTGGCTTATGGCATCCTAGAGATACAGATCTTACACTTCATGCATATACAGATGCAGATTGTGCAAGAAGTGTTGATGACAAAAAAAGCACTAGTGGCGGTGCATTCTATATGGGTTCCAGGTTGGTGTCTTGGTTCAACAAGAAACAAAGCTCAATTGCATTATCTACAACTGAAGCAGAATACGTGATTGATGCATCTTGCTACACACAACTACTTTGGATGATGCAAACCTTGCAAGAAATTCAGATCAC
The DNA here is from genome assembly GCA_031772625.1 of Pinus tabuliformis. Lineage (NCBI taxonomy): Eukaryota > Viridiplantae > Streptophyta > Pinopsida > Pinales > Pinaceae > Pinus > Pinus tabuliformis. Next base: position 1,097,988,703 of record CM062813.1, read on the forward strand.
TTGTACTTCACCCATCTCCATTCTATGTGATAATACAAGTGCCATCAGTATTTCAAAGAATCCAGTCATGCACTCTAAGACCAAGCACAGACCCATCAAATATCATTTTCTACTTGAACAAGTGCTTGAACAAAAGGTTAAACTAGAGTGCGTTCCCTCCAAAGAACAGGTTGTTGATATATTCACCAAACCACTGCCTAGAGAGGCATTTGAATATCTCAGATAGAAGTTGGGAGTAGTCGTTGCATCATCCTACTGTTAAAATCCATTTTTTTTAGAAAAGGTGGTTATACGCGAGTTTCTGTGGGTACAATTGTGCATGAGTTTGTTTGAGAAGATGGGGGCCATACTCAGGAGAAAAGGGGTCTGATATGGTTCAGTACATTATCTGCTCTGCTCGTTGATGGTTAAAATCTGTTGATTACATGTGGAAATATGTTGGCTCTCATAATTTGTTGACACCTTGATGAATATCTGGTTGATGATGATGCTTTGATAACTCTTCTAATATATGAAATGATCAGCTCTGTCAATGAAAAACTAATACAAGTTCAGGGGAGCATATGTTTGCATTGTTGGCATTATCTCAGAAGATCTTGGTACATATTCACATGGTTGCTGGTCTGGATGCTGATTGACAGATGTTGTTGATGACTATCACAGTCTTGTTTAGAAATTTGGTCTCTGTTATAAATTTCATAGACATATAAAGACCCATGATGTAATAATTTGTCTCTGTAGTCTTTTTGATATGTCCCTGATGTAATTTGTAACCCCACTATGCCTGGGAAGGATGATGTAATAATTGATATATTTTAGTCATGTATGTCCCCACTTCTTTGGGAGGAAGAGTCAACTTCAGCATATCCCCACTTGATTGGGAGATGGATGTATGTATGAGTCTTTGGTGATAGGAGGGTCATTGATGATGTATAGAGTGATGTTATCTTTTCGAAGACCTTGCTTGTGCTCAGGGGGAGCATGGACTCGACCATAGGAGCTCAATCATCTCACTTCAGCATATCAGAGAATTCAGCATGTACTCAGGCCGAACATGACCCTTTTCCCTTGATGACAAAGGGGGAGAGTGACTTGGTGTTGCCATCAAGTCCAAAGGGGGAGATTGTTGGAATTATGACACATGTGTTGTCCTTGATGACAACTCACTCAAAAGACATATCACAGTTCAGCAGGTTAAACAACATAGAATTCAGAACAGACTTGACAAAATAGAGGTATATGCAGGATCATCTTGACAAAGTAGCATATACTCACGGGTTAAAAGACCAAAAGTAGCGTATATCGTTCACATTCACTTTAGCACATATCATATAGCTTATAGTGTATAGTGTATAGCATATAGCGTATAGCGCGTACAGATTGGAAAACTAAGTTTTTCATCCATGGTATTTGATCCATGGTATTTTGGTCTGTGGTTTTGATCCATGGTATTAAGACTATAAAAGGAGGAGAAGATCATTAGGCTATGTGTGGCAAGCTTCACATTTCTCATGAAGTATAAGATCTAGTACGCAAGTTATTGGATTATGGTGCATGGCTGGATCTGAACCAAGGATGAACCTTAGTGCTTGATGAAGGATAAGATCTAATGATCCTGGCTTGAAGTGAATTATTTTTATGGTTGATCATTTGTCTGAATAACTGGCGCATGTTGTAGTTTGTAAATATAATGTTCTGGGTATGGCTGAAGTTTGGAATTATTGTAATATTTAAATCTTCATTTACAGATCTGTACACAGGTTCATGTTAGACAAGGCACGTATACATGATGTTTCTACATATCAAAACAACGTATACATCATTTTGATTTGCAGATCTGTACGCAGATCTGTACACGGGTTCGCCTTGAGGAAAGCGCATATGCACGCAAGCTCGCACATGGAAGTAGCGTATATATTATAAAATATGTTTTAGCTACTTTTGTTTGATGTTCCAGTGTTCTGGGTTCTGGCTAGGGTTCTGATTATTGTATTTAGGGAACAACACGTTGAAGGAACAACACTCCAAGGGAATAGCAAGCTAGGGAACAGCAAGCTAAGGAACATCACGCCAAGGGAATAGTAAGCTAAGGAATAGCAAGCGAAGGAACAAAACTCTGAGGGAATAGCAAGCTAGGGAACAACAAGCTAAGGAACAGCACACTGAGGGAACAGCAAGCTAAGGAACAAGCAGCGAAGGAACAGCATGCCGAGGGAACAACAAGCCAAGGAACAACATGCCAAGGGAACAACAAGCTAAGGAATAGTACACCAAGGGAACAACAAGCTAAGGAACAGCAAGCAAACGAACAACACTCTGAGGGAATAGCAAGCTAAGGAATAACACGTCGAGGGAACAACAAGCTAAGGAACAACAAGCAAAGGAACAACACTCCGAGGGAACAACAAGCAAATGAACATCATACCGAGGGAACAGCAAGGTGAAGGAATAGTAGGCGAAGGAACGACAAGGCTAAGGAACAACACAGCTAGGGAACAACAAGCGAAGCCGAGGGAACAACAAGGGTAAGGAACAACAAGCCGAAGGAAAAGCAAGTGAAGGAACAACACGACAAGGGAACAGCAAGACGAAGGAACAATAAAGTGAAGGAACAACAACAGAAGGACTGAATGATGTTATTGATGGATCCAGTTTGAAAATTTATGAAATGTGGTCCCTGAAGAAAAGAGAAGGTAGTAGCCTTATGTAGGTAGAAGCTTGTGTACTGGTATAAGGCTGGACTAGTACAAAAATTGTAAACAAAATTCTCTTAATATTAAAAGAAGACAAAGATGATTGCAGCAGGTGGTTTTCACCCACATTGGGTTTCCACCTTATATCTTGGTGTTTATGTGTGTGTGATGCTATATTCTGCTCTTATTGCATTGTCTAAAGAATTTTTTCATATACGCTAGTTGCATTAAATAAAGTTGTGAATACACACTAGTTCACTAAGCTAAAGTAGCATATACAAATCAGTTTTGAAAATTAAATTATTGATTTGATAATACTGATTCACCCCCCCTCTCAGTATTATTTCCAACAGCTAAAACATCAACCATTCTCAAATAATGGCTACTTGTATAGCCTGCACAACTTGCATGATGTCAAACTTATAGTTTTCAAAGCTATTTTCTAAATCTTTTTTCTTGAGCAAATTTGTCTGTTTACTTTAGGTACTGTAGAGTGCTACTGTGTGACATATGCTATGATATAATTACCTGGATAAATAGACATAAGTGTTGTACAACATAGTCTTTTTTATATCTAAAGAAACAGTGTTTTCAAATACAAAATTTATTAATTAAGAACATCTTTTAGACTTCTTTGCTAAGTTATGATTATATTTCGGTAGGGGATTTTGTGTACACCGATATTGTGTTGTCTCTTTGGTTTCTGTCAGGTAATAATGGTTAATAAGAAATGTGTTCTTGAGCAGTAGACACACATCTTATTCTACTATCAATAAGAAACTCCATATTTTTCAGGCATGGCAACAAAAATGCAGAATGTCAGTGGGACAGCCAAAGTTCGTGTTCGATGAATTTAATACTAGTGATGATTTTGATTCATTGTCAGATAGAGAATGTCACGAGTCAAATTCAAATAAACAGAAACAACTCAAGAATGAAGGTGAAGGTATTGCTTTCTATCTAAGTCAATTTCTTTTATTTGTTGGTTGATGTCATGTTTTGAGTGCGAACTTGTGAAATTCCAAATTGTATGTTGGTTTATGTAAAGGGGATATATCTATATATATATATATATATATATATATATATATATATATATATATATATATATATATATATATATATATATATATATATATATATATATATATATATATATATATAGATCGTTAATGGTTTCCGGAAATCCGTGTTACATTTGCACAGAAGTTTAGATATCTAAACACCAAACAACAACATTGAGATTTTTCTTTCACTCAACCTATAACATATTGCATCTATCTTCATCAATGTTTTTCTTCCATGTGCTATCTCCTTATGACACTTCCTTTGCAATATTTGGTGCATTTTCTAGTTATAGGTCATTTATAGATTATAAATGTCTTCAGACTTTCACTTCTAATTGAGTATCCAACTGAACATATTGATTCTCTTATACATAATTATTTTTCCCTCCACCCACTTTTCATAACTTCCATAACCATTAGGTAGGGACCTCCAACTTCGATGTTGCATTGCTTGTTTAGTAAAATATTGTCGAGACTTTAATTTATGAAAGTTGTAGAATATGCAATTTATGAAGTTTCAAGGTCTAATTTTTAAAAGTATAATTCTTTAAAGGGTGCTAGCTCAATGGAAGAGCACCTGCTTTACAAGCAGGAGGTTTGTGGTTTGATTCCATCGTTCCCTGACATCCATATGGAATGACGACGATCAAGTTTTGGTGACGGAGGCTCTTTTGACTATCACCAATGAGCTTTGGTGACATTTTTCGACCCTCACCAAAATATGAAATGGCGACGGTCAACGAATGCCACCATATATACACATCAATAGTGACGACCCTCAAAGGTCTGTAACCATAAATAATTGTTGTTGATATGAAATGGTGATTTTCATTGTCCGCCATTATATTCATTATTCATGACAGACTTGAATGTCACCACAACACCTATACTTCTGACAATGCAGTTTTCTGGTGACGGTCAACAAACGTCACCATATATATGCACCAATAATGACAGCCATGAAAGATCCATCACAATAAATAGTTGTTCATATGAAATGGTGACGGTCACTATCCGTCATTATAATCAATATTCGTGATGGAATTTGAATGTCACCATAACACCTATACTTTTGGCGACGCCACCTTTGGTGATGTTCAGGTTTTGGTGACGGAGGCTATGGTCTGTCACCGTTGCTCATATGAAATGGTGACGGTTGCTATCCGTCATTATAAATAATTATTGGTGACGGACTTTGAATGTCACTAAAACACCTATATTTTTGGCGACGCCACCTTTGGTGACGTTCAGTTTTTGGTGACAGAGGCTATGGTCCATCACCATTGCTCATATGAAATGGTGACGGTCTCTATCTTTCATTATAAATCATTATTGGTGACGGACTTTGAATGTCACTACAACACCTATACTTTTGGTGATGCCACCTTTGGTGATGAAGGTTCTTTTGACTGTCACTAATGAGCTTATGGTGACATTTTTTTCCCCTCACCAATGTCCTTTTTTCTTGTAGTGCAAAATGGATATTCAAGAATAAGTAGAATGAAAATGGAGAGGTTAATAGAATCAAAGAAAAAATTGTTTGTAAATGGTATTCTCAACAAGAAGGTATATAATTTGAAGAAACATGTGCACCTATTACTGGACTTGAAGCCATAAGAATGTTTCTTGCTCTTTCAAGTTTTTGGAAATTCAAAGTGTATCAAATGGATGTAAAATCTGCATTTCTTAATGGAGATTTAGAAGAAGAAGTTTATATTGAACAAACAGAATGATTCATTCTAGGAAATGATGTGAAGCTTGTATGAAAGCTCAAAAAGGCTCTATATGGACTAAAACAAGCTCCAAGGGCTTGGTATTATCGTCTTGACAAATATCTACAACAACAAGGTTTCACAAAAGGATCTCCATACAACAACTTATACACAACGATTGAGAATGATAAACTGCTAATTATTATTGTGTATGTTGATGATATCATCTTTGGTAGCAATGAAGAATCTATGAGTTAGAACTTTGCTTCTGTTATGCAACAAGAATTTGAAATGTCCTTACTTGGTGAACTAACTTATTTTCTTGGTCTACAAGTACAACAAACAAAAGATGGCATTTTTCTTTCACAAACTAAATATCTCAAGCAAATTCTGAAGAAGTATGGAATGGAAGATTCTAAACCAGTATGTACTCCAATGGTAACAAGATGTAGTCTTAGTTCTAACGATGAATCACCTACAGTGAATCAACCAGCATACAGATCTATGATTGGAAGTCTACTTTATCTAACAGGTACCAGACCAGATATCATGCATGCAGTAGGAATTGTTGGAAGATTCCAAGCCAATCCAAAGGAATCACATCTTCAGGTTGTAAAAAGAATATTCAAATATCTCCAAGGAACTCAAGACTTTGGTCTATGGTATCCTAAAGATACAAATCTCACTCTTCATGCATATACAGATGCGGATTGGGCAGGAAATATTGATGATCGAAAAAGCACTAGTGGAGGTTCATTCTATATGGGATCACGATTAGTGTCTTGGTTTAGCAAGAAACAAAGTTCGATTTCCTTATCTACAGCTGAAGTAGAATATGTGGTTGTTGCATCTTGCTGCACATAACTACTTTGGATGATGCAAACATTGCAAGATATTCAAATCACATGTTTTCCAAACTCAATACTTTGGTCTATGGTATCCTAAAGATACATATCTCACTCTTCATGCATATACAGATGCGGGTTGGGCAAGAAATATTGATGATCGAAAAATCACTAGTGGAGGTGCATTCTATATGGGATCACGATTAGTGTCTTGGTTTAGCAAGAAACAAAGTTCAATTTCCTTATCTACAACTGAAGTAGAATATGTGGTTGTTGCATCTTGCTACACACAACTACTTTGGATGTGTTGTGTTGTACAACAAACCCCCCATTTCATAAATTTTTTCTTTAAAATCATAATATGAAATGGGTCCCTTTTTAAACATAGATGTGTGAATAGATTGGTATTAACTTATTATTAGAAAAGCCCTCATCAAAAGGTCCAATTAAAATATGATATCCCTTTTAAACAATGATAAAAGAGGCCTTTTTAAGCAAATCATAAAGCTTTTATTATTGCGATAAAGCGATCGCAAGATCGCATATCGCAATAATAAAAGGAACATAAGTAAAAGCCCATTGAATAACTCCGATCCGAAAAGGGAAATCGCTATCGGATATTGGGGAAAGGTAAAGCGCATCATTTATAAGGCATCCCCCATTCCTCCGATGCGATAAAGGTATCGCTATCGACAATCGGCTGTGGTAATCAATGCGTTAATTGTGACACCTTTAAATCCCCCGATGCGATAAGGCGTATCGCCATCGGTGATCGACGATTTCGCAATGGCATGAATAAAGTGACCCGAGCCCTGTCCCGATTGCGATGCATTAAATTAGGGTGCTTGTTTCTAAACATATTAAATATTGGCATGCATCATATCACCTTTGGTTATTGAACAATATTTTGGATTATTATTAAAACCCTCCCTTTCACGATGCCAATCATCAAATGCGATTAACCACCAAAAATCTAAGCCACGCTTGAATCAATAGACGTTATGATGGATTATTTAAAAGCCTCCTTATCATGATTTACAGGTGAAGCGACCAATTAATGGAGCAGTTATGCCGAGATTTTCCACTTAGATTCTATTTGCGGCAATGTTACCACGATCTATGACTATTCGTTAAAAGATATAACTCTTTCATATTTGCTCTTGTTATCTGTTTCTCTGTATCACGCTGGTTTCCTTCCTTGTGCAGAATTCCGTCGAAGTATCAAGTTTTAAGAAAATGGGAAAGAAATCTAAGAGATCCGTTGCGGCAGCGGCCTTAGCAGTAATAGTCCAGCCCACCAGTGACCCAGGACCAAGCAAGAAAGGCCTAATTTCGGACACTACATGTCTCGGCCTTGGAAATACAAGCCGGCAAAGCATTTATAATCTGGTTGAGGTAGAAGAACCAGAGGAAACAGAAGAAGAAGCTACAGCAGACTCAACCAGCAAATCAAAAGCCTCGCTAAAAGATTTGGCCGACTCATTTTTACACAGGATAGCAGCCCGAGAGAAAATTCTCCCTTACAATGATGTGGTCAGATGGGTGGTCGAACAAATTCCTGTTTCTAATAGGACCTTTTGCACAGTTGATGGAAGAGTTTTCGGTTCATTTCAGCCTGACGACTTGAGGAAAATGTACCATTTTCCCGAGCTGGAAAAGAAATACAACAAAGCTTTTCTAAAGAAATTCGCAGATGAGAATGAGATAGAATCAGCCCCGATTAGACAATGGAGACAGAATCCAACAAAGCACAAACATGAGTCATCGGGTAAGTACTCCATGGATTCCTTAGCATCTCCTTACTGTTACACCGGAGCAATGATGTGTAGGATATGGGGAATGCATGATTCTGCAAAATTTGATATCGAAATGGTTCCTTTAATGGAAGCGGCAACTAGTAGTTATATCATGGATTGGGCCAATATATTGTATGATAAATTAGCCTCTGCAATTCTTGATTTTAGATTCAATTCACACAAACCACCCGGACTATTCCTCCCTTCTATTACAGTGCTTATGTTATGGATATGCTTTGTTTTAATTCTGAATACCCAATACTCGGATGGAGGTGGAGGCCACGGGATCCTAAGCCAATTCACATCTACCATCAGATGTTGTGGAAGGCACATTATAAAGACCACTTGTATCAAATCTGTAACGGTTTTATGTTACCTATCTATTATGCTATCTTTGATAACCCTGCCCCAAGGATTTCCGAGGAGGCAGAAGTTGACTTGACTGCTATGGGAAATTGGTTCGGGGAAGATAAATTCACATATATGGGTGTTTGGTAGTGCCACAAAACCCCATGTCCTCCCATTATATGTGCCGGATAAACTGTTGGCACGAGAATTAGCTTACCAAATCACAACCGCTGGAACGTCCAAAACTCTTAGGACCTCCAAAAAATAGCTATGGCTCGTATTCCCTCTAAGATGTGGTGTCTATACCATACTCGATTGGAAACATGCTGAGAAGGAGGCAGGGAAAATAAACATGCTCAATCTTGTGACCATCCCTAGCAGGCAATGCGATCCACGAAAGGTTGCCTATAATGTGCTTGAACATGCCAAACTTACTAAGTTTGACCATGAAAAATATGAATTTGATGATTTATTTTCTTCAGCAGAATCATTGTCTCAGGTTAAAACATTGGCCAGGATGAAATATAATGATGAAGGACTGGTAGAGTTCAATAGGCTCAGAGAACAGAGGTAGCAAACTCTACCTCTGGACTTGTTGGCCACTACACCAACAACTAAGTCAACCGAGCCTGGGTAGAAGAGTATTGACGAGCCTCCCGCTACAGAGAAAATTCCCGAAAAGGAAACAGAGCAGGAAAAAGGAAAGAAGCAGCACAGTGAAGTTATTGATTTAGAGACCCAAATTGATCCCAAACTCCTCCAAGAGTGGCAGCAATTTGACTCTATTATTAATAATCTTGAGACTGCACCAGGATTCGGCATGCCCCAAGTGACAGTCAGTCAAGAAACAAACACAACTACGGCTCCAATGGAAGGAACCAGCGGCCTACCCAGTAGTAAAGATGTGGAAATAATCCCCAGAGATCCATCCGATCAAATTGTTTTACAGGTAGAAGACATACCACCACTAGACGTCTTTTACAGTCCTAAACACAGGGTTGTGGTGAAAAGACAGAGGAAAAGGAGAAGACTTGATCAATCTTCCATTTTGCCAGATCAAACAGAGATGGCTAATGTGGTATGGAAGAAGGAACTGAACCCTTTCGACGACCTTACGAAACTCTCCCAGTATGACGGAGCATATTCGGCAACCACCATGGATAAAGCGTCGGAGGTGAGCAGTCTCCTCAAGGAAAAAGATCAAATGATTGATTCATTGCAGTCACAGGTGTCCGAAGCACAGCAGAAAATAGAACAATTGGAACAACAACTATCAACATAGCAGCAGACAAACAGCCAATTAAATGAACAATTACACAAAGAGAAACAAAGGATAGATTCGAGTGCAGTGCAGAAAAAGAAGGAACTGTCTGAAGCAGTGGCCAAATTAAAGGCGATGAACGAACAAATGAGCAAGACTAAGGATGAGTAAATCGCTCAACTGTCACAAGAAGTAGAAAAGTTCAGGAGCCTTCCTCAAGTAGTAGAGTTCAGAACAGAAGCTCTACAAATCAATAAGGCATTGATTACACAGCTGAAACTGCTATGTCATAACATTTCTTTGGCCGAACCTCTTTGTGAAATTACTACAGCTATAGTTGATAAATCAGTTGAAGCTAGACAAGATTTAGAACAGGCCGATGAGACCTTAACCAGTTTTCTTGCTTGGCAAGACTCCCTTGAAGGACAGGCTTCGAATCTGCCCAAAATCCTTGAGTCACACAAAGACATCCTGTTCCTAGAATGGAAGACTCAACTAATGAAGGCAGAAAGAGAAACCTCAAGATGTCGGTTATCTACTAGCAATTTAATTGAATTTGTTAACGACACTCTTTATCTGTCTAATATGATTTCATAGTGTAATCCAGGAAAATTAACATCGGCCAAAGCCTTGGAACAAACATGCAATCAGGTGTTGGAAAAGTGATCTGAATTTGAAACTACTTGAAATTTGTTTGCAAGGTATTCAATTCAGAAATAAACATGTTTAAAAGACTTCCATGTCTTGCAGAAAGGAAACACATGAAATTTTCAGCTGTTTATGACCCATCTAAGCATAGCAGAATTATTTCCTTTTACTGTTTAACACATAAAAATGAATTTGTTCTGCAAAATAAATGAACCACATATGCAAAAGAAGTTGGTAAAGCAGTTCACCCCCTCCAGGGCTACGTCTGCTGGGTCCAAAGCCTCCAAATGGGCTTGTCCTTGTTTTTACTAAATGCTCAAATTGAAAATACAGCTGAATATAAGCATCTACAGGAGAAATAGATGGTAGAAATGGATTCAGAACACTTGAATCCTTCAGAATTGACAATTGTATCACCTCCAATGGATACCTGCAACCCTGTACAGTCTTCCCAATACTGGCCCCTCGTGGCTCCTAGAACTTTCACGGCTCCCAAACGTATGCAAATGACCTCTGCTGGCTGTAAGACCTGCACCAATGGCTTCAGAAAATTGAAATTATCCAAAATCAAAAAAAACTTCGTCTAAAACCGACTTTCTGGGCCAAAGTTATGGCCATTTACTCCTGACTGCCAGTTTGGCCTAACAAAACCCCAGTTAGCTGTAGTGGAGGCCAGTTCGCCCCGCCAAATATGGCGGGACGGCCAAATTTGGCGCTCCGCCAAATAAACCGCCAACTGAACTGCTGTTATATTAAATGCGCATGTGACCAGCTGCCTCGGATTGCGTGCCCGGCTGTTTTGGGTGGCGGTTAGTGGATAGGCTCCTGGTTCTGCACGCGTGGTCACATGGAGGGCGGGGCTGGTCCTTAGGGGCTGGCCCCATTTGATTTTCCCGCCCTGTATTTTAAACTTTATTTAATGTTTTGTCCGCCCATTAAACAAAGGAATGGGCCATGGCGCATTGGTAAAGTTTGGCATTTGTGTAGAGTTGGTCGTGGGTTCAAACCACCATTACACCAACAAATTTTGATATGCGCCCACACCTTTGATGACGTCATCTGGGGGCCACATGGCACCCTCCGATTGGTTGCTGCAGAGGGAATATTCCCTGGAATATTCTACGGAATATTCTTTTTTTAATTTTTTTTTTTTTTAAATTCAAATTTTCTAATGTTTTGGGTAAAATATTCATTTGGCCATATCTTCCTCATACGGCAACCGTTTTTCGAACCGTTTGCGGCGCCGGAATCGGGAGGATGAGCAATTTCGAGTCGTTCAGCTATGAACCAGTTCTGAGCACTTTGAATTTTGAGCATTTTTACGACACCTAGGACATGAGCACCTGATCACGCCTCCCCATTGGGAAGCTTTTGGACCCCAAAAGCCTTCAACTACCTGTTAAAGAGGTGAGGGTACAGCTCCCTCACTCTGTCTACCTCCATCCACTTTGCCTTGTTCGGTTTGCTGCCTTTGAAACCAACCCGAACATAATCTACACTGCCCCTCCTTGAAGTGCGTGTCCTTCTGTCAAGGATTGTATCTTCTTTCAGCTCATCTAAGAATTCTGGCGAGAAATTTTCTATAGATGGCAGCTGAACAGCACTTTCATGATCAGCAATCAAAGGAGGTTCATACAAACGTAAGTTCTCCACATTGACAACAGAATACATTTGCATGTAGGAAGGCAAATCTAATTGAAAAGCATTATTTCCAACCTTCTTGAGGATTTTGAATGGACCATAACGAATAGGCTTCAGCTTTTTACCTTCTCCTTGCATCCTTTCCTTACTAATGTACAGCCATACCTCATCCCCTTCTTGAAACTTGTGATCGACTCTATGCTTGTCGTGTCTTTCCTTGTACTTGCTTTGACTCTTCTCAAGTTGTTCTTGAATTTGCTGATGTATTTGCTGAATTCTTTCAATGAATGAACGAGCTTTGTCAATGTCACTATGTCCCTCAATGGTGACATCTTTCTCAAGAATGAAATCAAGAGGTGATTTTGGCAAGTAACCAAAACAAGCTTCAAACGGTGAGGTGTTTGTGGAAGAGTGCTTGGCACGGTTGTAAGCATGCTGTATGTAGTGTAAATGTTCATCCCAAAGCTTGGGATGCTTGCTGCAATAACCTCTCAAGAGGTGCACAATGGTTCTGTTCACAACTTCGGTTTGTCCATCTGTTTGCGGATGGAAAGCAGTGCTTTTCTTCAACTTTGTGTCCATCATCTCCCATAGGTTGGACCAAAAATTCCCCACAAATCTGGAATCCCTGTCACTAATAATGGAAGTAGGCAAACCAAAGTGAATCCATACATGATGAAAAAATAATTCAGCAGTTTGTTCAGCAGTTATAGTTTTCTTACAAGGCATAAGTATACACATTTTGCTGAAATGATCAACTACTACATATAAATAATCATGCTGCTTTCTAGATTTTGGCAAACCTCCTACAAAATCCATAGAGATGCTCTCCCATGGTCTAGAAGGTACCGGCAAAGGAGTATACAAACCAAGCTTCCTATTGCTAGGCTTGCTTGTAGCACATAATGAACAACCTCTTATGAACCTTGAAACAGAATCTCCCATGCGAGGCCAATAGCAATACCTCTGTAGATGTGCAATTGTTTTGCTCACACCAAAATGGCCAGCAATAAGAGAAGAATGAGCTTCTCTTATGACATTTATCCTCTCCCCCTGTGGTATACACAACTTGCCCAAATGAAACAGCAAATTGTTATGCATGTGATAATCATTTTCCTCTACATGATTCCCTTTACACAAGTTAGCATACACATCTTTAAAGTCATCATCAGATGCATATTGTTCTATGTAACTATCATGTACAATGGAAGCATTCTTAAGTAAAGTAATAGCACCAATAATAGGCCTTGAAAGCATATCAGCAACCTTATTCAAAGTACCTTTCTTGTACCTTATTACCAAATGGAACTGTTGCAAGAAGCCCATCCATCTGAAGTGTCGTGACTGTTGTAACTTGATTTGTGATTGCAAGTACTGTAAGGGTTGATGGTCGGTATGTATAACAGTTTCTTTGCCCATCAAATAGTGTTTCGACTTTTTGACGCTTTGTACCAACGCATACAACTCCTTATCATATGTAGGATAATTTACAACAGCACCATTAAAAGTTTCAGAATGAAAAGCAATAGGCTTACCATGCTGTAGAAGAACTGCACCCATAGCATAATCACTAGCATCAGTTTGTATCTCAAATGGCTGTCTCAAATCCGGTAATGCAAGGACTGGAGCTAAACTAATCTTCTCTTTCAAAGATTTGAAAGCTTTTTGCTGCTTGCCTCCCCATTGGAAAGCATGCTTCACACTTGTCACTGCATGCATAGGAGCTGCTATAGAAGAGAAGTTAGAGATGAACTTCCTCCAATATTGAGCTGCACCCAAAAAACTTCTTACCTCTGTTATAGATTTGGGAGTAGGCTACTTCACAATAGCCTCAATCTTAGCAGGATCAATTCTCAAAGCACCTCCTCCTACTATGTGTCCCAAATAAACCAAAGAAGTCTTTCCAAATTCACACTGACATTTTAAGAAATAACTGATTCTTCTTCAAAACATCAAGTACTTTTCTAACATGCATGACATGATCTTCTCTAGACTTGCTGAAAATTAAGATGTCATCTAAGTAGACAATAACGAAATCATCAAGAAAAGGACGCAAGACATCATCCATTACCTGCATGAAAGTTGCAGGTGCATTGCACAAACCAAATGGCATCACAAACCACTCAAAGAGTCCTTGTTTGGTTTTAAAGGCTGTCTTCCAAATGTCACTTTCTTCAATTCTTACTTGATGATATCCACTACGCAAGTCTATCTTAGTGAAATATCGAGCATCTTTCAGCTGGTCTAGCAAATCATCTATCCTTGGGAGTGGGTAACGATTCTTTACCGTTATCTTGTTCAAGGCCCTGAAATCAACACACATACGCCAAGTGCCATCTTTCTTTGGAATCAATACAATCGGTGACCCACATGGCGAAGTACTTGGCCTTATGAAACCCTTGTCCAACAAGTCCTTGATTTGCTTCTTTATTTCAGCATTCTCCATAATAGACATGCGGTACATGGCTATGTTTGGAAGAGGACAATCTGGATGCAAATGGATTTCATGCTGAATCTCCCTCTTAGGAGGCAAACCTGTTGGCTCCTGAAACATCTCATGATATGCATCAACTACATCATACAGATCTGATTTAAGTTTTGGATCACAATTTTCAAATGACTCATGATTCACATCAACCTTGGGCTTAATCATAAGAAGAACAAAATTCTTACTTGAATTGACCAGCCTTTTTACCTGTCCTGCATTCACCATCGCTATATTTGTCTTCTTGCGATGAGCTCTAACAATGAACTCCTTGCCATCTTTGAACAGATGATATTTGTTTTCATGGCGATGAAAGATAGCTTTCCTGTCAAACAAGTAGGGACTTCCCAAAACAATTCCTGCTATATCAAAAGGTACCACATCAAGTTCAACTGTGTCCATAAAATGTGCAGTAATTGCAAAGCGCAATGTGCACTTTCTTGAAACTTGTAAATTTGCATCCTTGCAAATCCATCCAAGTGGATATGGCTTCGGATGTGGAACGGTCTCAAGTTTAAGCTGCTTGACCAAGTCCTCTGATATAAGGTTGGCCTGTGACCCACTATCAAAAAGTGTGTCAATCTTAGTATGTTTTGAAATCACCCTCACATGAAACAGTTCAATTCTTTCTTCCGCATTAGGAGCTTGTACATGGCAGTTTGAGGTACTAGTGCTGGCTTGAGTTCCAACTTCTTTTCCCTTCAAGTTTTTCAAACCCATGGCTGCAATTTTGGTTTCATCATCTGAATCTTCCCCTAAATCTTGTGGTGTAGATGTAGTAGCAGCAGTTTTCTGTTTCCCTTTGGATTTGTTAAATTGAGGTCTTTTTTCAGGATGTAATTTCCAACAGTTTTTCTCCTCATGGCCTGGTTTAGAACAGTGTTTACAGATCACTTTCTCACTCTCCTGCTTGACAGATGCATTCTTTTTGCCCTTCCCCTTGGAGGTTTTCTCTTTGCTTTTCCCCTTGGGGGGCTTGCTTCTACCCTCTTCAAATGTGTTTTTTCCCCTTGCCTCTAAATGGGTAGCTTGGACACAAACCTCGTCCAGGCTAGTAGGGTTAAACATCAAGATGGTGTGTCTAAGGTAGCTATGCAAGCCACCAATGTATTTCAGCAAGGTGTCTTGGGTCTGTAAATCTACCCCTAACAAGAGAGCTCTTCTCCTGAATTCTTGGGTGTAGTCTTGGACACTCTGACCCTTAAGTTGTCTGAAATTTTTCCAGTTCATAATGGCTTTCTGCATGTGAGCAAGAGGATAAAACTGTTTTTTAATGGCTAACAGAAATTCAAGCCATGTTAAGGTAACCTTACCAAATTTCTTGATCTCCTCTTTAGTCTTGGCCTCCCACCAGACCAAGGCTGCTCCATGCATTCTCAAAGAAGCCAACTGAATCTTTGTGGCATCATCATGCATATTTTGGATCCTCAAGTAAACTTCCAACTGCCTAATCCAGTTGTCAAGCTTTTCTGCATTCACTTCACCATTAAACATAGGTAATTCGAATTTTACATCAAGCTTTAAAAAAGGACTTTTTGCAGAGGATCTATGCTTATGGACAGAAGAAGACGAGGATGAAGAGGAAGAAGGTGAAGATGGGGGTGGTGGATCACCATTACCTCCATGTCCTTTCTTGGAATGATCATCATCCTTCTTACCTCCTGAAGAGCTCTCTCCTTCATGTGGATGTTTGGACCCTTCTCCAGCCAATTTCTCATTTCTTTCTTGGTACAATATCCTCACCATTTCAGTGAGATCTAAGAAAGCCTTTTTGAAGACTCTTTCTTCTTCTCTTGGATCTGTCTCTATAGGAATTTCTCCTTCATGTTCAGACATCCTTGAAGCTTCTGCTGAGACTCTTGAGGGTGAAATTGAAGGTGGAGGTGATGGCTCTCTGGCCTTCCTTGACTGAGGATTCTCTCGTTCTCTAGTCAACTGTCCTTCCCCTCTTTTAAGTTTCAACCTGGTAAGCATCAATACTTGCAAGACAATTAGAAGATCTTTGCACAAAAACAATCAAAAGACAACTACACCAGAGATTGACTAAAAAGAGCATTTATCTACTTTGCAATTTTATAACAAGAGCATTTCGAAGGCTTCCTGGCTCAGTTCAGGCTCTGTCTATAGCTTATTTGACTGATTTTGATACAAAGAAGCAACAATCTAGCTCTGATACCAACTTGATCTGAATTTGAAACTACTTGAAATTTGTTTGCAAGGTATTCAATTCAGAAATAAACATGTTTAAAAGACTTCCATGTCTTGCAGAAAGGAAACACATGAAATTTTCAGCTGTTTATGACCCATCTAAGCATAGCAGAATTATTTCCTTTTACTGTTTAACACATAAAAATGAATTTGTTCTGCAAAATAAATCAACCACATATGCAAAAGAAGTTGATAAAGCAGTTCACCCCCTCCAGGGCTACGTCTGCTGGGTCCAAAGCCTCCAAATGGGCTTGTCCTTGTTTTTATTAAATGCTCAAATTGAAAATACAGTTGAATAGAAGCATCTACAGGAGAAATAGATGGTAGAAATGGATTCAGAACACTTGAATCCTTCAGGATTGACTATTGGATCACCTCCAATGGATACCTGCAACCCTGTACAGTCTTCCCAATACTGGCCCCTAGTGGCTCCTAGAACTTTCACGGCTCCCAAACATATGCAAATGACCTCTTCTGGCTGTAAGACCTGCACCAATGGCTTCAGAAGGTCGAAATTATCCAAAATCAAAAAAAAATTCGTCCAAAACCGACTTTCTGGGCCAAAGTTATGGCCATTTACTCCTGACTGCCAGTTTGGCCTAACAAAACCCCAGTTAACTGTAGTGGAGGCCAGTTAGCCCCGCCAAATATGGCGGGACCGCCAAATTTGGCGCTCCGCCAAATAAACCGCCAACTGAACTGCTGTTATATTAAATGCGCATGTGACCAGCTGCCTCGGATTGCGTGCCCGGCTGTTTTGGCTGGCGGTTAGTGGATAGGCTCCTGGTTCTGCACGCGTGGTCACATGGAGGGCAGGGCTGGCCCCATTTGCTTTTCCCGCCCTGTATTTTAAACTTTTTAAATGTTTTGTCCGCCCATTAAACAAAGGAATGGGCCATGGTGCATTGGTAAAGCTTGGCATTTGTGTAGAGTTGGTCACGGGTTCAAACCACCATTACACCAACAAATTTTGATATGCGCCCACACCTTTGATGACGTCATCTGGGGGCCACGTGGCATCCGGGCCTGCCACGTGGCAGCTTCCGATTGGTTGGCCCACACCTTTGATGACTTCATCTGGGGCCACGTGGCATCCGGGCCTGCCACGTGGCAGCCTCCGATTGGTTGCTGCAGAGGGAATATTCCCTGGAATATTCTACGGAATATTCTTTTTTAAATTTTTTTAAAAAAATTCAAATTTTCTAATGTTTTGGGCAAAATATTCTTTTGGCCATATCTTCCTCATACGGCGACCGTTTTTCGAACCGTTTGCGGCGCCAGAATCGGGAGAACGAGCAATTTCGAGTCGTTCAGCTATGAACCAGTTCTGAGCACTTTGAATTTTGAGCATTTTTACCACACCTAGGACATGAGCACCTGATCAAAAAGAAAGGAAGACTAATCGCTAGCATCCAAAGTTTAACTTGGGATACCTTTTGGTTTTTCTTAATCAAGCCATACAGTCAAAGGGCCGTGCTCAAATGTTTAATTGATGCTATCAGTTGCATGATCCCCGAGATCCAAGATGCCACATATTCATCTCAACTGAATTCTCGCCTAAGCCGCCCCCGAGAGTTGCAACCGATGTTAGATATTTTCTAGCTCAAGCTGAAGGAAGATCATCCGAAGCAATGAATCATGCTACCGACTGAGGACAAGCCGGTTTTGAGGAGATATTCATAGCATAGTTGTACCAATTAATTAGCACTTTTATTTTGTAATTATTTATCTTAATTAGTATTTATAGGCCCTTTCATGCATTTGGAAAGGGTCCTCAGTTTTTGTATAAACTCAAATCAGGAAGTCACACTATTGTGCTTCTGATCTATTTTTTATAAAGACTGGGCCAGTATTCTGAATTTTGACAAAGAAAGCTTTGATGATCTGTGCACTATTGCCTTTTGTGGAAGTGTTTCTAAGTTGGAAAAAGGAATTTGAATGCGATTGATATTGGAAGTGATTCGAATAAACATATGGTACTATTATCTATACTCTTCTTTCATTTTTATGTGAATCTGCATTCGTTTAAATTTTGCTATCATTGAATATATATATATATATATATATATATATATATATATATATATATATATATATAGAGATATATATATATATATATATATATATATATATATATGTGTGTGTGTGTGTGTGTGTGTGTGTGTGTGTGTGTGTGTGTGTTTTAATAGCAATCCTTGTACTTTTCACTATTGAATGTCCAAGGACTGTTATTCTTTCACTCATATCTATGTCTATGATATATATGAGAAATAGTGTAATAATGTTTGCTTGATTGCTTTGTTCAACTATTTGGGCTTAGTAATTATCATATGAATAAACATCTTTGCTTACCAACAAGAGTCATCTATATGCCTATTAGTGAATGAAGACCACCCAAAGTTACACTAAAAGCAGCCATTTCCCAGGATAGAATAGTTGTTTACATTTTACTTTTAGATTAGATCATTCATCCATTATCATTAGATATTAGAAAATCAATTATTTATCCATCCCATTTACCAATAATTGGGAAACTGGTCCCATTATATCCAGTCAGAGCCACCACACCAAACGGAAAAGGAGCTGCCTTTAAGGTCCAGACCGAGTGGTTATCTACGATGTTGATGCAGTGATTTTCGAGGCATCAACAGGATGATGCAAACATTGCAAGCTATTCAAATCACATGTTCTCCACCCATCTCCATTCCATGTGATAATACAACTTCCATTATTATTTCGAAAAATCCAGTCATGCACTCCATGACCAAGCACATACCCATTAAGTACCATTTTATACAAGAACATGTGATTGAACAAAAGGTTAAATTGGAGTATGTTCCCTCCAAAGAATAGGTTGCTGATATATTTACCAAACCGCTTCCCAAAGAAGCATTTGAATATCTCAGACAAAAGCTGGGAGTAGTTTCTGCATCATCCTGCTATTAAATCCATTTTTCAGAGAAATGTTTCCTATACGCGGGTTTCATGAAGCAGAGTCACGTATATACGCAAGTTTCTGTGGCTGTAGGAGCGTATATGTTTTTCTGATAGAAAAACCGTGGGTCAAACTCAAAATTAGTTTCTGTCATGGGTGTTCAGTCTGATGGTTACATTCTACTGATATGATTTTCTCATTGTTGTTTATTTGACTGATGAAGATGCTTTGATGAATGATTTGTTGACTATGCACAGGTAGCACAGGTTCAGCGGGAGAATTAGCCTTAAAAAACATTATGCATTGTTGGCATCATGGTTTCAGACATTCATATCATTTGTTGTAAAGGTCATGTAAAGACATATGGTGTAATAATGTGTGTCTTTCTATCATTGTCTATTAATGAGTCATTTTGGACTTATGATGTAATTTGTACCCCCACTATGCATGGGAAGGATGATGTAATAATTGCAATTTTTCACTGATGTCTGAACATTTGGTATATCCCCACTTGGTTGGGTGATTGATGTATGTATGAGTCATTGGTGATAGGAAGGACATACTCACATAGTTGAGTTATAGAGTCATGTTATTCGTTTGAAAAATATCTTTGCAGACTCTGCATGTACTATGGGGGAGCATGGACATCATAGTATATCTCAAAGGGGGAGAATATCTTGGTCCGCCTTTTGCCCTTGATGTCAAAGGGGGAGAGTATCTTGGTGTTGTTTGATATATCTAATACGTTCTACATCTTGATGTAATAAACACCAATATGGTTTCCATCAAGTCCAAAGGGCGAGATTGTTGGCATTATGATACATGTATTGTCCTTTATGGAAACTCACTCACAGGTAAGTTTGGATTTGATAAAGGGCAACTCACATTGTAACAGGAAAATTCAGAGGTAACAAGGAAATGGTACAGAAGAACAGGATGTTGGAACAAAGGACTACAGGTCAAAATCAAGAAGTTGAAGAAAAATGATGTTTTAAGTTAGTTTAAGTTGTATACGCAAGTTTACCTTGTCCAAGAAGCATATACAAGTGGGTTCACAGAACAAAAAGAGCGTATACATATGCACGCACTTTCACAGAGGTAAAAGCGTGTATAGGATGGAAAATTAAGGTTAAAAGACTACTAAGGGTCAATACCATGGTGTTATCCCATAATATTGAGTAGAGAAACATATATTTGATCCCATCCAAGAATACCACAAGTTCTAAGTGTTGTTTTGGTCTGAGGTATTGAGAAAGGAGAAAAATATATAAGGAGGAGAAGAAAGGGCTAGGTGTTCAATTAAAATGGTTTTTCATGAATACTTCTATCTAAATTATATCTTATATTATAAGGGGCTATGGTTATGATATGATCTGAAATATCTTGTGAGCCTTTTGATACAATGTTGGATCAGGATCATGAGACCTGAAATGACTTATCATTGTATGATCTAATAATTTTTGGGCTAGATCTGAATGCTAGCACATGTTTTATCATGTAAATGTTATGATCTGGGTATGACTGAGGAATGGAATAGCTGTGAAGTTTTAAGTTATTATTTGCTGATCTATATGCCGGTTCACCTTAGCGAATGTGTGTATACATGCTGGTTCGACTCTTCCAAGTAGCGTATGAAAATAAAAGCTTGTTGTTTAGATATGACTGATCTATCTGATCAGTTCTTTTGTTTTATTGTTGTCTATCAATGATGTATTCATTAGATCTGAAAGTAGAACTGAATGTATAAGGATATTGAATCTGATTGATTAATTAATTAAGTGAGAAGGGCGATCTTTGTTGTTGTCTATTTAGAACTCTGTAATTTGACAGTACATCTTCCGAACGTTACTAGATGGTACAATTTTGATTAGAGGTTTTTATGATTCAGTATTTTTGGAGGTATACGTAGGTTTGGTTAAAGGAAGTAGCGTATACATGAAGGTTGGCTTCATTAAAGTAGCGTATACATTCTGACATATGATTTTTGAGGTTGATGTTGGTTTTGATTGATGATGTAGGTTTCTGGCTTAAGCACACTGTTCCGATGACAATGATCTGACTGTTCAGATTGACTAATTGTTGGTAGATGCAATTATTGTAGTGGTGATTGATTTTGAGCTTCAATGTTACTGATGGGTCCAGTATGAAAATTTGATGAAGCACGACCTTCATTTTGTGGTGTTATGTGCCAGGAGTATCGAGTCTGAAAATTTATAAAAAGAGGTCCATCGAGGAAGAATGAAGGTAGTAGCCTTCTGTAGGCCAACTCTTACGTACTGGTAAACTTATCAGCCAGTACAAGAGATAGAGGGTTGGAGGTCCCTTCCAGTAGAAGTTGGAAAACAAGAGAATGTTGTGGCCTTCAACAAGTAGATGTGATGTAGCCCAGGCCACTCCCAGGCCACTCCTACCAGGATCCTCACACAACTGCTTCCACAAGCAATCTTAATGCTTCGGACATTCCCATAAATATTATCATATATATTGCTGGATTCAAAGAGTGCACCTTACAGTTCTAATTCGGCCGCCTTCAAATGCCAATAACGCAATAAGATCACCTTTCTCTCATTCTATGGCAATCGATCCATATTAAGGTTTCTCAAAAATGCGAGGTTTGCGGTTCAACCTCTTTACATTTCCTGCTTACGCAACATATATATGTTACCATATATATACCCGCGCCTCCTATTTACGCAACACCAGGCTATACATATATATATAACAATTGCGTGTGGTAATTAAGCCCCGGATAAATATACAAAAGACGACCCTTCAAATCAAACCTGCGCAGACATTACTATATACCTCCACGGTAATCAAACATACTTTAGCATATAATAACGAACCTTCAGAAGGTTATCAAATATGCGTACAGTCAACTTACGCTATATCCGCAGGCAGTTCTCCCTCCAATCGACGGCTATATACCTCGTCTTTGCTTTGGTATGGCGCTGGCCCTTGCATATATATATCACGCATATATACTTCTTCTCTCTCATAAAGTTTCATCAATGAATAAACAACTCGGACACACAACACTGCTTCGGTCCTTTAAATATACACCGCTCCCTCCAATGATTAACTATAACAGCAACCGACTATATATAAATATGATAGTCACATGTTATAATTCGGCACAGTCATAACCTACCGCAGGCATATAATTACTGTAACTTTGAATGGTTATCACAATTACGCAACCCACTTACGCTCATCTGCAAGCTAATGAAATTTCAAATGATTATTACAGATACGCATACCCTTACGCCCATCTGCATGCTACCCTCGTCGATGGACCGGCGTTACCACAGAGAAAGGCACGACTCTTTAATGGAATAACAACTATACACATTCGCCTTTATTAATTGTTGAAACCGGTAGTTAAAATATCACTGTAAATACATGCGCTCAAACCTCTGATGGCTCAAAGTCTAAGACATCATTCCATCCAAGGTGATATATCATCACACAGAACGCAAGCGGAATTAATGATTAATACCCATAGCAATGGCGCATTGAATTTCAACATTATAAAACATCAGTTATCCACATAAAGTCCAATTCGGCATACTCATATGTATATAAAAACAAACATTCACAAGAGCTTTACATTCATGGCCAGATATACAATCTATGGCCCTTTACAAACTGCCCGAAGGCTGAGAACACTTCCTTTCTTCTCACACTCACTCCTCACACTCCTCTCTGCCTTCAATGCCTATGAGGCTCCATAATTTATTAAACTTAGCATGATAAAAAATCCCAAAATCACTCAACTAAAAGCTCTAACTCTACATGCAATGCATACACATGGAAAAGCATCTTTTTGTCTTTTTCCATCTTTTTCCTATTCTAAAATAGAAAATCTTTCCTTATCCCTTAAGGATCCACATCCATCACTTTTATGCCTAAAAGCTCTCCTAGTTTTATTTGAGAATATCTAATAAAAGCCTAAATGCATGACCCCTATGTCTATTATTTACAATAATTTCCTTTTGAGTTAGATGCTCCCGCATCATACTCCCAAGGTAGAAAAATTCATGATCTCCTGATCATGTGTTCAGCTCTATGTTTGCCTGGATCCCATATCTTGTGCTGCAACTTTGCACTTGCCGCTGCTTCTGTCTGTTCTTCTCCAGGTCTCCACACTTTATGCTGCTTTGCTCCACTAGCTGTACTCTTGCAATCTTCTGTTGTCTTCCTCTTGCTGCTTCTTTTTTGTTTCACTGCTGCTGGTCTCTTTCGGCATTCCTTCATCATCATCCGCCTCATCATTTCAATTTCTTTGTCTATCAGATTTTCTCCAGCTTCTTCAGTAAGACCTGTACTCACAAAACAATTGTTAGAATAAAAAATATAAGGCCTTAGTGCCTCTTTTGCTGCTAGTGTCGCTCCACATGTTGCTCTAGCTGTCACTATGAATGTTGCTGCCTCCCAAACTTCCTGTCCCTCTGCAGCATTCGGTTGCTTGTCACCTGCAAGTTCATCTGCAATTTCATCTGCAACTTTTTCCTCAGCTTTCTCTGGCAACACTTCAGTATGTTGTTCTGAGTTTCTTCCCAGCTTCTCTGTGAGCACATCAGTATGCTGATTCGTATCCACCATGAGACTGTCAGCTAGTCCTTCCTTCTTACCATCTATCTCCAGGATGTCTTTCTGCTCTCGTTCATTGTACTGAACTCTTTCATCTGCTGCAATCTCCTTGTCATAATTTGGATTCTCCAACCAATATTCCAAAAATGCAATTTCTCTGTAGCATTGCTGAAGCATCTCATAATCACTTGCATTCATACGAACTTCCTCTTGTGCTGTAACAGTTGCACAAGGTTGCACATCCTCCTCAGTAAAACCTCCACTAGTGTTTGGCCAATCATCAGCTGGTCCTTCTCTTTCTGCATCAACATCCTGATTAGACTCCTTCTTCTCCATCTGCTTCTGAGATCTTGCTAACTCATTATCGATCTGAACAGCTTTCAGGTTCAACTCTTCTTGCACAAACTCTAAAGCTTGTTTATCTTCCTGTTCTGTACCTGCAAACATGCACAACTCATTAGTTTTAATACCATGAGACTTTCCAGTCTTGACTGCTTCCTTCAACATTTTTCTCTTAATATATCTGCATTCTTAGAGTACTGGTTGGAGAATAAACACTTCCCTGCTATATAACGTAACTATATGTCGCAGGGCATATAAGCATATGTGTTGTATATGTAGGCCACCAAAGGAGGTATCGCTTTTAAGCTGTTAAGCGACATTTAATTAATAAACCACGATATTGGAATTTCTGAAATGATTTGGTGTGGATGCGCGTGGGGAATTGCATCGACTTTAAATTGCAGGAAACGATGATATACATAACCACTGTATGTTGTATACTGTCCAGAAGTAACAAAAGAACAGCGAGCTATATGTGAGCCTTGTCAGTGATAAGGCGGTGTGGTATGTAATCAACCCTTCAATTGAATTGAATGTGCCGTGGATATATATATCCAAATTGTTAAATGAACGTGCGTGGATGTCTATGTATACTATGGATACATATAAGCTGCGTGAGTAAATCCAATAATTATGTGTTTCTTTAAAAGGATTTCATGAGAGCGCCGATAACATTTGTGATAAGAGAGCTGTAGGAAATGAATGAGTA
Organism: Pinus tabuliformis; assembly: GCA_031772625.1. Classification (NCBI taxonomy): domain Eukaryota; kingdom Viridiplantae; phylum Streptophyta; class Pinopsida; order Pinales; family Pinaceae; genus Pinus; species Pinus tabuliformis. The sequence continues at coordinate 1,098,013,986 of CM062813.1, forward strand.
CGCATTGTCAGGGTTTCTTTTAATAGTTGTATGAAGAGCACAGTGAGTTAAAATTATGGGTTTTATAGCGTTGGATGACAACAAGCTGGGTTTTTGTTTACTCATGAGATTAGAATTTATGAATCAAGCTTTTACATGCATGGTGAAAGAAAGATCCTGGTAGTTGTGGCCTGGGAGAGGCCTGGGCTGCATCAAGATGCCTGCGTAATGGAAAAGTCTACACCAGTACAAAAATTTGTAAACAATTTTTATTATAAGAAGATTGATGTGATGAAACCAACTCACAAAAATATAGAAAAGAAAGATCAACACCTTAGAAATCAGCCTCTTCGAGGGGGAAACCTCCTTTACATTACACAAATGAACAATTCTTGGATGATACAAATGAAAACACCTCCTTTCTATATATAAGAGTCTGAAGGGTCATAATATAATCAGAGTCGACATATCAATAATAATGTAAGGGCACAATAATAACAATAGTGGCCTTCTATGGGGCACAATAATAACAATATGGGGACTACATGGGCACAACAATATAATAAGGGCGTTGTACTAATAACAATAAGGGGTTACGCTAGTAGTATAGGGACCTAACATGCCCCTCTCCTTCAAAAAGTGTTGTCCTCAACGCTTGAGTAGTTCTTGATGCTTCTGTATAAAATTCTTATCCTCCCATGTGGAATATTCAGTGGGTAAGTTCTTCCACTTGAGGAGATACTCTGAAATTGATCGATTTCATAGCTGTCAGGTTCCTGTTTCTGTGACTGCTCCAGGTTCCAATATGATTTTTCCTTCTTTGTCAATTTCTAGCAATATTGTTTGAACTGGGATCTTCTACAACTTTTGAATGAGTGGCCACACTTCTTCGTCCTTCTTCCATTCATCCCTTGCTTCGTTTATCCAATTTGGTTGGATAATAGAAATAACACAAAACAATGCTTCCACATCCTCATCCTTTCTTGAGAGTGCATATGCAACAACATTTTTCTTCCCTTTTTTGTAGATGATTTCAAAGTCATAACCCAACATATTTGTGATCCATTTTTCTATTTTTCTAAAGATAATCTTTGTTCTAAAAAATATTTAAGACTATCATGATCCATTTTTACCTTGAAGTGTCTTCCGATTAGGTAAGGTCGCCATTTCTTAAGTGCATGTAGTATTGCCAACGTTTCCTTCTCATAAATAGCTTGATTGAGATGTAGCCATAAAAATACCCAATCGCCTACATCAAAACTTCTTTCACTACAATGTTGATCTTCCTGTTGTTTCATTCGATTCCACACCAGAGTGGCATTATCCTTTAAAAGTTGAAGAACTTGTTGTTGGTGCTCGATGTGATCTTTCACTGATTGAACCTTTTTCTTCTTGACATGTCCTTCTATCTTGAGAGTTTGAGTGGCAATTTCTTCCAATGCATTACAAGATATGGTTGGATTCATTTCTTGATGCTCGATGTGATCTTTCACTTCTTGAACATTTTTCTTCTTGATATGCCCTTCTATCTTGATAGTTTGAGGAGTGGTAATTTCGACCAATGCATTACAAGATATGGTCGGATTCATTTTTTCTTTCTCGATGTGATCTTTCACTTCTTGAACCTTTTTCTTCTTGATATGTCATTTTATCTTGAGAGTTTGAGGAGTGGTAATGATCAGGTGCTCATGTCCTAAGTGTCGTAAAATACTCAAAATTTAAAATGCTCAGAACTGGTTCAAAGTTGAACAACTGGAAAGTGCTCGTCCTCCTAATTCCGGCACCGTGAACGGTTTGAAAAACGGTGGCTGTATGAGAAAGTTATGTCAAAAAGAAGAATTTCTCAATAACATTGAAAATATGAATTTTTCAAAAAAAAATTAAAAGAAAAGAATATTCCACATAATATTCCTTGGAATATTCCAGGGAATATTCCTTTTCGGCAACCAATCACAGGCTGCCACGTGGCCCAGGATGATGTCAGCATATGTGGGCGCATATATTTAAAAGTTGGGTCAAGCGTGGTTTGAACCCACGACCTGCCGGAAGCGAATGCCACGCCTTACCAACGCACCACGGGAGCGGATCTTGTTTTGCGGATCAAAGGGTAAAAGAACCTTGTAGTAAGGTTGGGAGGGGCTCGAACGGGGCTAGCCCCCGCATACCATGTGACCTTATGCCCAAAACCGTGGGCCGAGACCCTTAACCACCGGGCACGAAATCCAATGCAAACCACCCGCCGAGATTGCAGTCACATGCGGGCAGTTAACTAACAGTCAGGATTTGGTGGAGGTGGCGAATTTGGCGGACCCGCCATAATTGGTGGAGTTAACTAGACTCCAACTAAAGTTAGTTGGAGTGTTTCTAGGCATAATTGGAGGAAAACTTTAATGGGCCATAACTTTGGCTAGGAAAGGCGGTTTTGGATGATTTTTTTTTTTATTTTGGGTATTTTTGACCTTCTGAAGCCATTGGTGCAGGTCTTACAGCCATCTGAGGTCATTTGCAGAGGTTTTGGAGCCGTGAAAGTTCTAGGAGCCACCAGGGCCCAGTATTGTGAAGACTGTATAGGGTTGCAGGTATCCATTAGAGGTGAACCAGTAGTCAATCCTGAAGGATTCAAGTGTTTTGAATCCGTTTTTACCATCTATTCCAGCTGTAGATGCTTCTGTTCAGCTGTATATTCAATTTGAGCATTTAATTAAAACAAGGACAGGCCCATTTGGGAGCCTTGGACCCAGCAGACGTAGCCCAGGAGGGGTGAACTGCTTCATCAACTTCTTTTGCATCTGTGGTTGATTTATTTTGCAGAAAAAATTCGTTTTAGTGTGTTAAACAGTAAAAGAAATAAATCTGCTATACTTAAATGGGTCATGAGCAACTGAAAATTTCATTTGTTTCTTTTCTGCAAGACATGGACATCTTTTAAACATGTATATTTCTGAATTGAATACCTTGCAAACAATTTACAAGTAGTTTCAAATTCAGATCAAGTTGGTATCAGAGCCATGTTGTTGTTTCTTTGTGTCAAAAGCATTCAAATAAACTATAGACAGAGCCTGAAACGAGCCAGGAAGCCTTCGAAATGCTCTTGTTATACAATTGCAAAGTAGATAAATGCTCTTTCAGTCAATCTCTGGTGCAGTTGTCTTTTGATTGTTTTTGTGCAAAGATCTTCTAACTGTCTTGCAAGTATTGATGCTTACCAGGTTGAAACTTAAAAGAGGAGAAGGACAGTTGACTAGAGAACGAGAGAATCCTCAGTCAAGGAAGGCTAGAGAGCCATCACCTCCACCTTCAATTTCACCTTCAAGAGTCTCAGCAAAAGCTTCAAGAATGTCTGCACATGAAGGAGAAATTCCTGCAGACATGGATCCAAAAGAAGAAGAAAGAGTCTTCAGAAAGGCTTTCTTGGACCTCACTGAAATGGGGAGGATATTGTACCAAGAAAGAAATGAGAAATTGGCTGGAGAAGGGTCCAAACATCCACAGGAAGGAGAGGGCTCTTCAGGAGGTAAGAAGGATGATGATCATTCCAAGAAAGGACATGGAGGTAATGGTGATCCACCACCCCCATCGTCACCTTCTTCCTCTTCATCCTCGTCTTCTTCTTCTGTGCATAAGCATAGATCCTCTGGAAAAAGTCATTTTTTGAAGCTTGATGTAAAATTCGAATTACCTATGTTTAATGGTGAAGTGAATGCAGAAAATCTTGACAACTAGATTAGGTAGTTGGAAGTTTACTTGAGGATCCAGAATATGCATGATGATGCCACCAAGATTCAGTTGGCTTCTTTGAGAATGGATGGAGCAGCATTGGTCTGGTGGGAGGCCAAGAATAAAGAGGAGATCAAGAAATTTGGTAAGGTTACCTTAACATGGCCTGAATTTCTGTTAGCCATTAAAAAACAGTTTTATCCTCTTGCTCACATGCAGAAAGCCATTATGAATTGGAAAAATTTCAGACAACTTAAGGGTCAGAGTGGCCAAGACTACACCCAAGAATTCAGGAGAAGAGCTCTCTTGTTAGGGGTAGATTTACAGACCCAGGAAACCTTGCTGAAATACATTGGTGGCTTGCATAGCTACCTTAGACACACCATCTTGATGTTTAACCCTACTAGCTTGGATGAGGTTTATGTCCAAGTTACCCATTTAGAGGCAAGGGGAAAAACACATTTGAAGAGGGTAGAAACAATCCCCCCAAGGGGAAAAACAAAGAGAAAACCTCCAAGGGAAAGGGAAAAAAGAATGCATCTGTCAAATAGGAGAGTGAGAAAGTGATCTGTAAACACTGTTCTAAACCAGGCCATGAGGAGAAAAACTGTTGGAAATTATATCCTGAAAAAAGACCTCAATTTAACAAATCCAAAGGGAAACATAAAATTACTGCTACTACATCTACACCACGGGATTTAGGGGATGATTCAGGTGATGAAACCAAAATTGCAGCCATGGGTTTGAAAAACTTGAAGGGAAAAGAAATTGAAACTCAAGCCAGCACTAGTACCTCAAACTGCCATGTACAAGCTCCTAATGAGGAAGAAAGAATTGAACTGTTTCATGTGAGGGTGATTTCAAAACATACTAAAATTGACACACTTTTTGATAGTGGGTCACAAGCAACCTTATATCAGAGGACTTGGTCAAGTAGCTTAAACTTGAGACCGTTCCACATCCGAAGCCATATCCACTTGGATGGATTTGCAAGGATGCAAATTTACAAGTTTCAAGAAAGTGCACATTGCGCTTTGCAATTACTGCACATTTTATTGACACAGTTGAACTTGATGTGGTACATTTTGATATAGCAGGGATTGTTTTGGGAAGTCCTGTTTGACAGGAAAGCTATCTTTCATCGCCATGAAAACAAATATCATCTTTTCAAAGATGGCAAGGAGTTCATTGTTAGAGCTCATCGCAAGAAGACAAATATAACGATGGTGAATGGAGGACAGGTAAAAAGGTTGGTCAATTCAAGTAAGAATTTTGTTCTTCTTATGATTAAGCCCAAGGTTGATGTGAATCATGAGTCATTTGACAATTGTGATCCAAAACTTAAGTCAGAACTGTATGATGTAGTTGATGCATATCATGAGATGTTTCAGGAGCCAACAGGTTTTCCTCCTAAGAGGGAGATTCAGCATGAAATCCATTTGCATCCAGATTGTCCTCTTCCAAACATAGGCATGTACCGCATGTCTATTATGGAGAATGCTGAAATAAAGAAGCAAATCAAGGACTTGTTGGACAAGGGTTTCATAAGGCCAAGTACTTCGCCATGTGGGTCACTGATTGTATTGATTCCAAAGAAAGATGGTACTTGGCGTATGTGTGTTGATTTCAGGGCCTTGAACAAGATAACGGTAAAGAATCGTTACCCACTCCCAAGGATAGATGATTTGCTAGACCAGCTGAAAGATGCTCGATATTTCACTAAGCTAGACTTGCGCAGTGGATATCATCAAGTAAGAATTGAAGAAAGTGACATTTGGAAGACAACCTTTAAAACCAAACAAGGACTCTTTGAGTGGCTTGTGATGCCGTTTGGTTTGTGCAATGCACCTGCAACTTTCATGCGGGTAATGGATGATGTCTTGTGTCCTTTTCTTGATGATTTCGTTATTGTCTACTTAGATGACATCTTAATTTTCAGCAAGTCTAGAGAAGATCATGTCATGCATGTTAGGAAAGTACTTGATGTTTTGAAGAAGAATCAGTTATTTCTTAAAATGTCAAAGTGTGAATTTGGAAAGACTTCTTTGATTTATTTGGGACACATAGTAGGAGGAGGTGCTTTGATAATAGATCCTGCTAAAATAGAGGCTATTGTGAATTGGCCTACTCCCAAATCCATAACAGAGGTAAGAAGTTTTTTGGGTGCAGCTCAATATTGGAGGAAGTTCATCTCTAACTTCTCTTCTATAGCAGCTCCTATGCATGCAGTGACAACTGTGAAGCATGCTTTCCAATGGGGAGGCAAGAAGCAAAAAGCTTTCGAATCTTTGAAAGAGAAGATTAGTTCAGCTCTGGTCCTTGCATTACCGGATTTGAGACAGCCATTTGAGATACAAACTGATGCTAGTGATTATGCCATGGGTGCAGTTCTTCTACAGCATGGTAAGCCTATTGCTTTTCATTCTGAAACTTTTAATGGTGTTGTTGTAAATTATCCTACATATGATAAGGAGTTGTATGCGTTGGTACAAAGCATCAAAAAGTGGAAACACTATTTGATGGGCAAAGAAACTGTTATACATACCGACCATCAGCCCTTACAGTACTTGCAATCACAAAGCAAGTTACAACAGTCATGACACTTCAGATGGATGGGCTTCTTGCAACAGTTCCATTTGGTAATAAGGTACAAGAAAGGTACTTTGAATAAGGTTGCTGATATGCTTTCAAGGCCTATTATTGGTGCTGTTACTTTACTTAAGAATGATTCTATTGTACATGATAGTTACATAGAACAATATGCATCTGATGATGACTTTAAAGATGTGTATGCTAACTTGAGTAAAGGGAATCATGTAGAGGAAAATGACTATCACATGCATAACAATTTGTTGTTTCATTTGGGCAAGTTGTGTATACCACAGGGGGAGAGAATAAATGTCATAAGAGAAGCTCATTCTTCTCTTATTGCTAGCCATTTTGGGGTAAGCAAAACAGTGACACATCTACAGAGGTATTGCTATTGGCCTCACATGGTAGATTCTGTTTCAAGGTTCATAAGAGGATGTTCATTATGTGCTACAAGCAAGCCTAGTAATAGGAAGCTTGGTTTGTATACTCCTTTGCCGGTACCTTCTAGACCATGGGAGAGCATCTCTATGGATTTTGTAGGAGGTTTGCTAAAATCTAGAAAGCAGCATGATTATTTATATGTAGTAGTTGATCGTTTCAGCAAAATGTATATACTTATGCCTTGTAAGAAAACTATAACTGCTGAATTATTTTTTCATCATGTATGGATTCACTTTGGTTTTCCTACTTCCATTATTAGTGACAGGGATTCCAGATTTGTGGGGAATTTTTGGTCCAACCTATGGGAGATGATGGACACAAAGTTGAAGAAAAGTACTGCTTTCCATCCGCAAACAGATGGACAAACAGAAGTTGTGAACAGAACCATTGTGCACCTCTTGAGAGGATATTGCAGCAAGCATCCCAAGCTGTGGGATGAACATTTGCACTACATACAGCATGCTTACAATCGTGCCAAGCACTCTTCCACAAACACCTCACCGTTTGAAGCTTGTTTTGGTTACTTGCCAAAATCACCTCTTGATTTCATTCTTGAGAAAGATGTTGCCATTGAGGGACATAGTGATATTGACAAAGCTCGTTCATTCATTAAAAGAATTTAGCAAATACATCAGCAAATTCAAGAACAGCTTGAGAAGAGTCAAGGCAAGTACAAGGAAAGACATGACAAGCATAGAGTCGATCACAAGTTTCAAGAAGGGGATGAGGTATGGTTGTACATTAGTAAGGAAAGGATGCAAGGAGAAGGTAAAAAGTTGAAGCCTATTCGTTATGGTCCATTCAAAATCCTCAAGAAGGTTGGAAATAATGCTTTTCAATTAGATTTGCCTTCCTACATGCAAATGTATTCTGTTGTCAATGTGGAGAACTTACGTTTGTATGAACCTCCTTTGATTGCTGATCATGAAAGTGTTGTTCAGCTGCCATCTATGGAAGATTTCTCGCCAGAATTCTTAGATGAGCTGAAAGAAGATACAATCCTTGACAGAAGGACACGCACTTCAAGGAGGGGCAGTGTAGATTATGTTCGGGTTGGTTTCAAAGGCAGCAAACCGAACAAGGCAAAGTGGATGGAGGTGGACAGAGTGAGGGAGTTGTACCCTCACCTATTTAACAGGTAGTTGAAGGCTCTTGGGGTCCAAAAACTTCCCAATGGGGAGGCGTGATCAGGTGCTCACGTCCTAAGTGTCGTAAAATGCTCAAAATTTAAAATGCTCAGAACTGGTTCAAAGTTGAACAACTGGAAATTGCTCGTCTTCCTGATTCCAGCGCCGTGAACGGTTCGAAAAATGGTCACCGTATGAGAAAGTTATGGCAAAAAGAAGAATTTCTCAATAACATTGAAAATTTGAATTTTTCAAAAAAAAAATTAAAAAAGAATATTCCAGGGAATATTCTTTTTCAGCAACCAATCACAGGCTGCCACGTGGCAGGCCCGGAGGCCGCCACGTGGCCCAGGATGACGTCAGCATATGTGGGCGCATATATTTAAAAGTTGGGTCGAGCGTGGTTTGAACCCACGACCTGCCGGAAGCAAACGCCACGCCTTACCAACGCACCACGGGAGCGGATCTTGTTTGCATTGCGGATCAAAGGGTAAAAGAACCTTGTAGTAAGGTTGGGCGGGGCCCGAAGGGGGCCAGCCCCCGCATACCATGTGACCTTATGCCCAAAACCGTGGGCCGAGACCCTTAACCACCGGGCACGAAATCCAATGCAAACCACCCGCCGAGATTGCAGTCACATGCGGGCAGTTAACTAACAGTCAGGATTTGGCGGAGGTGGCGAATTTGGCGGACCCGCCATAATTGGCAGAGTTAACTGGACTCCAACTAAAGTTAGCTGGAGTGTTTCTAGGCATAACTGGAGGAAAACTTTAATGGGCCATAACTTTGGCTAGGAAAGGCGGTTTTGGACAATTTTTTTTTTTATTATTTTGGGTATTTTCAACCTTCTAAAGCCATTAGTGCAGGTCTTACAGCCATCTGAGGTCATTTGTAGAGGTTTTGGAGCCGTGAAAGTTTTAGGAGCCACTAGGGCCCATTATTGTGAAGACTGTATAGGGTTGCAGGTATCCATTGGAGGTGAACCAGTAGTCAATCCTGAAGGATTCAAGTGTTATGACTCTGTTTTTACCATCTATTCCACCTGTAGATGCTTCTATTTAGCTGTATATTCAATTTTATCATTTAATTAAAACAAGGACAGGCCCATTTGGGAGCCTTGGACCCAGCAGACGTAGCCCAGGAGGGGTGAACTGCTTCATCAACTTCTTTTGCATTTGTGGTTGATTTATTTAGCAGAACAAATTTGTTGTAGTGTGTTAAACAGTAAAAGGAAATAAATCTGCTATACTTAAATGGGTCATGAACAGCTGAAAATTTCATTTGTTTCTTTTCTGCAAGACATGGACATCTTTTAAACATGTATATTTCTGAATTGAATACATTGCAAACAATTTACAAGTAGTTTCGAATTCAGATCAGGTAATTCTTGCCAATGATTTACAAGATATGGTCGGATTCATTTCTTCTTTATCCATGGTTGGTTCCTAGTGTATATCCTCTTCTTTTGATGTTTCTTGATCTTTTTCTTCCTTCTCTTCATAATCAATGTAAAATAATTTCTTCTCAACACACTTATGACCTTTAGTGTATTTTCTATCACAATTGTCACAAAGCCCTTTTTCTCTTTTTTTCATCCAATTGTTGTGGTGTAAACCTTGTAGGTTGTGGAAGGCTAGGAGAAAAAACACTTCCATAATTGTAGTCGTGATTGGTGGGATTCCTTGTTTCCATAATTTCACTTTTAATTTTTCTTTCCAACCTGAATGCCTTCTCCAATGAATCAAATTCCCAAAGACGAACCTCATGTTGAATGTTGTCCTTTAAAGTCCCACGTGTCACTGTTTCACCCTTCGGATATGAAAAATATACATAGAAAACTATTTTCTGTCCTCTTTTTGCAACTTCTTACGAAATTTCAATCTAATGCTCAGAGTGACAGTTATGACGATTTTCCCCAGGTCACTTGTTTGGGATGTAATTTGGGAGCCAGAAGAAACCCTAAATGTCTTGGCCTGTATCTCTAAAAATATAGCGAAACAAGATCTAAAATTTGGGCCTAAACTTCACCGCATTTTCTACTCAAATAGGTTTTAATTTCAAATTCTAAAACTTTGTAGAAAAGAAATTATAGCGAAAATTCCACGATGACCTGTTTGCGATGGAATTATGGAGCTTGTAAAAACCCTAACCTCCTCAAATCATATCTCCGAACATATAGCAGGACAAAATTTGAAATTTGGACCCGCGGTTTAGAAAGATTTCGTCTCAAATGGGATTTTTTTAGCTTCTGAAACATCCTAGAAAAAAAGTTATAGCAAAAATTCCATGATGACCTATTTGGAGCAGCAAAAGCCTCTACTCCAAAGCTTTGATACCAAATGTTATGAACCAGCTCATAAAAAGATAGAAAAGAGAGATAAACGCCTTAGAATTCAGCCTCTTTGAGGTGGAAACCTCCTTCACATTACACAAATGAATAATTCTTGGATGATACAAATGCCAAGATCTCCTTTCTATATAGGAGTCGAAGGGGTCATAATATAATCAGAGCCGACCTAACAATAATAATGTAAGGGCACAATAATAACAATATGGGGACTACATGGGCACAACAATATAATAAGGGGGTTGTACTAATAACAATAAGGGGTTACACTAGTAGTATAGGGACCTAACAATTGAAGACCGAGACAACAACAACGGTGTTTTTTTCCCTCATTGGCTTTCCACCTAAAAAATCTTGGTGTTCATGTGTGTTGCTTATGTGTGTTGATTTATTTTGTTCTTACTGTATCTGTTTACTGGTTAATGCATCACACTTTGATTTAAGACAATGAATTAGCTATTTACTATATATACACTGGTTTCATAAATTATAGTCACGAACATACACTGGTTGGTTTCAGTAAAGTAGTGTATACTGTTTGAAAAGGAAAATCATTATTGTGAAAGTTAAAATACTGATTCACCCCCCAACATTTTTCCCAACATGAGGCCCCTCCTTGTGCCATTTTTCTAACAAATGAGACAAATGACCTCCAATTTTCAGGCTGGAACAAATGCTGGTTTATTCTGAAATAAGTGAATACACACATGGGTTCCATTGTGGTGTTAAGACCATCTTCTAGCAATCAGAGATTGGCATTCCCAACGATTTGATCATATGCATCTTGATTAAATCTTGGAAGAGAATTCTCCCCATTAAGAGGGGCCCCAGCTTTCCGAGCTATAAGGAAGCCAGAGAGAATCGCAGGTCAAAATGGGCTCAAAATCTGGAGGGTTTTCCGAGATGTCCAATTGCAGAAAACAGGTAGAATTGAATGAAGTGATGAGAATGTGGGAATATTGGAGAAAACTTCTATAATGGAAGGACATGCTAAGAATGTTGGAGGATCATTCGATGTGACACATTACATTATCCAATGAGCAGATGATAGTTCTGAATTTTGTTTCAAGAGGGGAATTTGTATTTCTTACAGGCTTTTCAGGCACAAACAAGAGCTATCTTCTCAACTTTGTAGTAAAAATCTTGAAGAAATTGCATGGTCCAAGCTTCGTCTTTGCAACAACCTCAACAGGGATTAAAACATGCCAATTGAGTGGAAAGACTCTACATTCCTTTGTTGGGGCTCCACTATTTTCCATGACTAAGCAAGGACTATTGATACTCATTGAAAAGAAAAATTAAAATGTTAACTGCTGGAAAAATGCCAAGGCATTGGTTATAAATGAGATAAGCATGATTGATGGAGAATATTTTGATCTATTGAATTATATTAGGAAGCCATCGAATGGGAAATGAGTGTGGGGTGGGTTACAACAGGGTATTGGCACAAACATTAGGGTTCTATATTCCTCGTTCAAATTGGGAAATAAGGGGCGCATTCAACCACTTCCGAGCAAATGTTGCTACATCACTAAACATAGGACCAAAGAGAGGGATGCTAGGCCAACGAGCATATGATCTCGCAAAGTTTACACCATTACAAGTGTGTTTTCTAGCGATATCTGTTAGAGGTATGGCTAACAAATTTTCATGTAGGGTGATGGGATTTGGGTTCAGTGAAATGAGGAAATATACAAAAAAAAATTGCAGTGAAAATATTGAGTATTGGGTCTCAAAGACTCAATGGTTCTCAGCATAAACCTCAGTCCAAAAATACAATGTTAATCTAAAATGTCTCCAAACACATTGGAAGAAAAGTATTATAGTTGTAGATGCAACAATAATTTTGTTTAATGATATGAAAAGTTAAAACTATCATCATGGAAAATCTGCATATTGCCACAAATATGCAATCATGTTTCCATTGAATAAAAAAATCCATGGTGAAGGATTCTTAAGCCCAAATGTCAATATTTTTGGATGTAATTTTCCACTTGTTTCCACATGAAAATCCAACAAAAGTACCTCTGCAAATGCAACAGAGTATTTTGCACACCAAAAATCCCTCCATAAGATGAGGGTGCATAATCTTGATAAGAAGATAAGAATCAAGATGATCTAGCTAGAACAATCATCTGATTAAGCTTGTAAAGAATGCCACTGTGGACTGCGTAGTCTAGGAAGAGTGCTAGTTAACCATAGTAGATTGTTGGGTGGATTTTATCATTGGACTAAAGCCCATTAAATATTGGAATTTTCAATCCCCATAGGTGGAAAATCTAAAGTGACATCGTTACCTTCATGTTCGAAATCCCTAGTAAGTTGAAACGACCTCAATATACCTAGTGTGTCATTTATTTTTCAATCATTCAATCTTTCATTTTCCTTTTAGGTTTTATAATTGATGGGTTTTGTCTTTCCATGGGTTCAGACCAGAACAAGATTTCAGACTTCGAAATGAAGTTAATGGACATTGACAGCGAGCATCTAGGCATTCTAGAGTCAGAGTAGCATGCCATTGTGAGGATACCATCTCAATAATTTTCTTGCATCTGCAAGGATCTCATCTCCATTGGGGACACTGGTGGGTAGGACAAAAACCCATTAAATGTGGAATTTTCAATCCCCATAGGCGGAAAATCTAAAGTGACACTGTTACCTTCATGTTTTAAAGCCCTAGTAAGTTTAATATACCTAGTGTGTCATTTCTTTTTCAATCATTCAATCTTTCATTTTCCTTTTAGGTTTTATAATTGATGGGTTTTGTCTTTCTGTTGGTTCAGACCGGGACTAGATTTTGGACTTCGAAATGAAGTTAATGGACATTGACAGCAAGCATCTGGGCATTCCAGAGTCAGAGTAGCATGCCATTGTGAGGATGCCATCTCAAGAATTTTCTCACATCTGCAAGGATCTCAGCTCCATTGGGGACACTGGTGGGTAGCAATCATGCTACTGAGTTTTTGAACAAAAATATCTCGTTTTTCTGATGCTACTCATTTTTTATATTGGTGCTTATTCAAATGCAACCAAACTCAGTCACAAACCTAAAATGGTGGAGCAACTCAATTCCAATTATGAAGTATATTATATTTAGCATGTGTCCACTAATGGATGCATGAACCATGCTATGTATCGTGGCCAAGTTCTGCATGAAAAAAGGAAAGCTTTGTCTAGCTCATTCTGATGGTGGGATGTGGTTTGAACTGGGAGAACAACTTGAATGTCATAAGGAGCAAGACAAAAAAATCCAAAACATAGGTCAAAAGGAGAGTGTCCTGTAATCTGGATTCACAATAAAAAATGATGGTCAATGGTAATCTAAAATGGCTCCAAACGCATTGGAAGAAAAGTATTGTAGTTGTAGATGCAACAATAGTTTTGTTGAATGCTATGAAAAGTTAAAACTATCATCCTAGAAAATCTGCATATTGCCACAAATATGCAATCATGTTTCCATTGAATAACAAAATCCATGGTGAAGGATTCTTAAGCCCAAATGTCAACATTTTTTGATGTAATTGGCTAATACCCATCTTTGAATCGAGTATTATAATATCCAGCAGTGAGCTCAGGAGCATGGGATTTGGTTCCATAATGCCAATGTATTCCAGCCACTTTTCTAGAAATCTTGACACCAATTCCATGAAAAATGGCTTTAACTGTTGTTAGGATTCTCTCTCCATGATCAAGAAGCATACTAGAATACCACTCAAGGAAAAACTCACCATAAGGAGTATTCCAGCCACCATCTCTTCTGAAAAATGGTGTGTCCTCAGGCCAATTGTTGTAGTGGCCTGCATCACTTGGGCCCCCATTACCCCATTCCTTCTTTCCAACAACTTCAACTACAACTTTAAGATTAGAGACCATATACTGCAATACAAGGATATTCAAATTAGTTAATAAGGGACATTGACCCCAACAACTTTAAAAACTTATATAGCAACTATACACATGTAGATATATAAAAAAGGTAAGATGCAGCTATGCTCTGTAGAAATTAATTTTTAAAAAAAATCTATACCTTATCATAACACTGAAATGCTCCAATCCCCGGGAATCTCCACGTACCATTACTCTCAGGATAAGATGGATACCTCAGCTCTCCTGCAGGACCCATTCCCACTTGAATTTCATGTATTATCATGGACAAATCACACCCATGTAGCAATATTTGTTAGAGGTATGGCTAACAAATTTTCATATAGGGTGATGGGATTTGGGTTCAGTGAAATGTGGAAATATACAAAGAAAATTGCAGTGAAAAAATTGAGTACTGGGTCTGAAAGATTCAGTGGTTCTCAGCATAAACCTCAGTCCCACAATACACTAAATCAACAACGCATCGAGAGGATGAAGCTGCAAAAAGCAAAGGCACTAGCCAAATAGAGTATGTAAAAACAATGAGAGGGAAGACATAGTGAAGCACAGTCAAAATATTTTCAGAATTTGGAGGGCTTTCCAAGAGAGCCAAACGCAGAAAATGGTGTGAATGGAAAGAATCCATGAGAATATTGGAGAGCCAATATGATAAGCCTAATTCAGAAGGATGGAAAGAAAAATAGAGGACAAGAAAACAATCACAAGGAAGCCAAAGAGAAACACAGGTCAAAATGGTATCAAAATTTGGAGGGTTTTCCGAGATGTACAATTACAGAAAACAGGTAGAATTAAATGAGGTGATGAGAATACGGGAAGATTGGAGAAAACATCTAGAATGGAAGGACATAATGAGAATGTTGGAGGACCATTCGAAGGGACATTACATTATCCAATGAGCAGATGATAGTTCTAAATTTTGTTTGATGAGGGGAATCTGTATTTCTTACCGGCTCTGTAGGCACAGTTGAGAGCTATCTTCTTAATTTTGTAGTAAAAATCTTGAATAAATTGCATGGTCTAGGTTCTGTCTTTGTAACAACCTCAATAGGGATTGCAACATGCCATTTGAGTGGCATGAATCTACATTCCTTTGCTGGAGCTCCACCATTTTTTATGATTGAGCAAGGACTGTTGACACTGATTGAAAAGAAAAATAGAAATGTTAACAGATGGAAAAATGCCAAGGCATTGGTTATAGATGAGATAAGCATGATTGATGGAGATTTTTTTTATCAGTTGAATTATGTTGCCAATAATATGAGGCAGCCATCGAATGGGAAAGGGGTGTGGGGTGGGTTGCAGCTGGGTATTGGCACAAAATTACTTCTTAGCCATTGGACCAAAACCTGTATTAATACATAGAAAAAGAAGCCCTGATCATTAAGGTTGGGCCAAAACAGATTATAGTCAAATAGAGCTCCTCCTTGGCATCTTCTTCGTCATTGCGCTTCCTGGAGATTCAAACCCTCATCCTCTTGGGCACACTCATGATGCCCCTGCTCCATACAACCTTATTAAGTTTCACATCAAGCCTCACATCGGTGGTTCCCATAGCCTTTTGGGAAAATTTCTTGATCTCTTTAATGGCCTTTGGAGCCATTTTCTTAAAAGTGCAGCAATGGAGGTGCTTGTGAAGATTGATGGTGTACTCCCTGGTCACGACCTCGGCCTTGCGGCTCTTTCCCTTCTCCACCATCGTTCCACCTATGCGCCATTGGACCAAAACCTTGCCCTTCTCCACCATCGCCCTGCAGCTCTTTCCCTTCTCCACCATCGTGCCACCTACTCACCATTGGACCAAAACCTTTCCCTTCTCCACCATCATGCCACCTGCTCGCCATTGGACCAAAACCTGTATTAATACATAGAAAAATAAACCTTGATCATTAAGGTTGGGGCCAAAATAGATTATAGTCGAATAGAGCTTCTCCTTGGCATCTTCTTCATCACGTGCCTCCTGGAGATTTGAACACTCATCCTCCTAGGCACACTCTTGATGCCCTTGCTCCATATAGCCTTATTAGGCTTCACACCAAGGCTCACATTGTTGGTTCCAATAGCCTTCTGGGCAAATTTATGATTTCTTTAACGACCTTTGGAGTCATTTTCTTAAAAATGCAGCAATGCAGCCACTTGTGAAGATTGATGGTGTACTCCCTGGTCACGACCTTGGACATGTGGCTTTTACTCTTCTATACCATCATGCCACTTGCTAGCCTCCGCTCCGCTTCGAGTCTTCTCTCAGCTCCTCTACTAAACCCTAAAATCTACAGAGAAGCATAATAAATGGTCTGAGTTTCATTTATAACGATAGGTTTGATCCAACGGTGGCAAACATTTTAATCATCTAACATCATTTTAGATGGATCATAGTAAAACACCTAAGATAAGAGGGGAGTTGATTTCAAAGGGGAACTCCTTACGACGTAAATATAAAATATAAAATCGTGGGTTATAACCAAACCATGGGTGATAATACCTTTCTCAAAAATTACTTTAACACAATCAAATCTAGCGACTACAAATGAATGGTTTAGAAAGTTATAAACTCGAGTGATATTTGTATATAATATTTAATTTAATAGACATTAAAAAATTAGAATTTAATAATATTTCCAAAATCAATTAAGATTAATAAAAATAAACTAATAATAATGTTGGGTAGTTAAATTTGAGTATCAAAATTTATCATAGTAATGAATTTACTATATGTGGTCCATTAAAATATTTAATATGAAATATAGCTATATATATTAATGATTTAATAAATCCAAATATATGTATATGAGAGACTTATTAAACATTTTAACAATAATTATAGCAAATTATATATATGATGTCCATCTCAATTTATAAGTGGAATTCAAAAATTATAAATAAATAAATCAAGAACTAAACACTATAATTTATAAATGGATTAATATTAAAGGTTGTGACATTTTTCCATCAATATTATGAATTAAGTTTAGGTAGTCTAATTAATAGGTGAAATGGTTCTATTCGAACCATTTTTTTGGTCAATTTAATCGAGGACAAATTTGTAAATATGTTTAAGTTGTTTATTTGAAAAATTCAAACTGTCTCTTTTTAGGCACAAGAATCCACTTATACATTCAAAAATATATATTAAACGACAAGAAATAATAATCTTGCTAGAAATTGTATTATCATATTTAGGCAAAAAAAGTCATTTTGTCTATTAATTAGACTACACATTTAAATTTAAGATAATAATTATTTTTTGTGGATTTACAAGTTTAAATTTCAATAATTTCAAATTAATAATTAAAAAACCAAAAAGTATTTATTATTTTTTTTTCCAAAATTTTCAACATAAATTACTATTAACATATTATAATTTATATTAATTTATAAAATTAATATTTAGCAAACAAAACACTAATACCTATATTTGAGACATGAAATAAAAACTATAAACTATATTATTTTTAAAACTAGTATAGATCCATCTTAACTCTGTATTTATGAAGTGTCCCAAGGGATCAAATCTCTTGAGATACAAACCTCTTGAAAGTGAAAAGAGATTTGATCCCTCTCGGTCATTGGTAGATAAGTTCAGATGGATTTAGGCTAGTTTATTAAGGATTAATCAATAAAAAATTATATTAATTTAGTATCTGTCGAGGGTTGAGAGAAATAAAATTTCTAGAAATGTAATTTTCTCTTCAAGTTATACTCTAAAAAAGAAATTTGTATAAAAAATATAATCACACTGAATTTTTGGTAGATTTGAATTAATATCTAAATTATATGTTTGAAATATCATAAAGTTAGGATATAAATCATTATTAATTAAATTTATTTTATGTGATATACATATTATGAATTTTTTCTCCAAAAATATATTTATAATTTTATGAATAAAAACAAAATTATAATATAACAAAGTGAATTGAATAATTTATTACTTTTATTATTTATTTTTATTGAATCGTTTATTATTTTTATTATTAAGCCTACATTTAATTTTATTATTATTATTATTATTATTTGATTTAATGCTTCCTCTAATATGTCACTACAACTAGGCCATATAATCGTTGTATAATAAGACAAATTATAATCTCTAAATATATTTCTTAACAATATTATAACTATAAATGCATTAATAATATTAAGTTATTTTTTGGATGTAAGGAAAATTTCATAGAAAATATATATTTTAAGTAGGCTTAATGATTAAGAAGATGTGTTTCCTCGTGTAACAACAATAAAAGATTCAATGAAAAATATAATATGGATTCAATGATAAATTTTAGCAATCAAATCATTAAACACTTATCTCTAACTTCTACTAGACATTAAAGTTAAACTCTTATTATTAAATAAAATATCACTTATTTATTTATATATTTATATATTTAAAATTAATTATAATTAAACATATATATCCATAAAAATCAACCTAAATTTATTTTGTATTCACGAGAATAATCTTGAATGTATAATTGTCGAAAAGATATTGGTACAACTCGACTCAACTTTACCAAAAAATTATGCTAACATTATTCTTTAACTAGTCTTTGGAATCTTGAAATCCTGTGTCTCGTTATTGTTGATTGTTAAAACTCGTTACTTGATTTATGCTTCAAGTCCGATCTCGTTGACAAAATGTAAACTAACGTATCAAACTTCAATTAGCAGTTCACAATTTTCACCATGATTATCGACCGAGTCATTAGGCCCCCGAGCCACCCGAAGTGCCCAATTTTGAACCTCGTTCTTTTAAAACCAATCCAATTGACAAAAAGTAAATGTTGATTAATGAGAAACAATCGATTTAATTACATCAATAGGTGTACCTATTTCAAACCATGGTGGAAGTGGTTAGTGGGATCTTTATTTTTCTTAATGAATGGACTGGATTTTAATGGCTATGATTTCACTGACCCACTTTGTCTTGTGTGTTACAAAAGTATTTCAATAATATAATTGGAACGATAGTATGAATGTTTCATTCCAGACGGCCATCGTTTAGTTTTCCTTTTCCATTGTCTTTCATCCCTTCATTTCAACAAACTACTTGGGAATTTCCCCACGTGGTTGATGACACCTTTCTGTGGCCCGATCATACATTCCTCATACAATTATTTGGTTCTAGATGCAGAAAATGCAAGTTTGTTTGTTGGTTTTGCTTTTGTTAAAATAAGCTAATTAGTCATGCATGAGGAGTTGGCTAAAATTAGAGAGTCGGTTAAATGAGTGTTGAGTGTTGAGTCAAGTCGAGTTAAATGATAGACGACTTTTAGTATGTGGTTGCATATCAAGTTATTTTAGGGGAATTGCTAGTTGAAAAATGTTAAATACCCTTCAATAGAAGAGTCGCAACTCGTGTGTTTTGTGTGTGAAATTGAGTTTTTCCTCCTCTGCCTTTCCAACAAATTGATATCGAAACAAAGTTACAAAGAGCCATGGAGAACGGATTAACAACATTCCGTATGAGAGGAGAGCAATATATTTTTTCCTTTAGTTAACACTATAACACACTTTGTAAGTTATACACACGGCGTTATAACGCATAAGAGTGTTAGCAAGCACCTTTCATGGAACGCGAGTTCCATGATGTTTCAAAGCATTAGTGATTAACGTTGTTGTCTCAATGGAACAGGTTGTTAGTCACATTTCATATCAAATATTCTTTAAAAAATTCCGAAGTCAAAGGTTTTATGACTCACGTGGACTACTTTAATTTTCGCATCTCATGTGGGTAGTTTAAAAAATGGCTTATTAGTCCCTGCCTTCAGCAGGACTATAGCGATCAGCAGATCATTTACTTAGCATTAATTTAATTGTTGACCAATATTTTTAATAGTGTTATTATGGTTTATCCAAAGTTTTACGGTGCTCATTGTTATCCATCTAAAATTTTAAGCAAAGTTTTTTGCTGAAAAAAGGGACCTCTTATTGCAGGGCTCACTTATTAGTCCCTGCCTTATTGTTTAATGTTTATGCTTGGCTTATTTATCCAAAGTCATTGTTTAATGTTGTGCCTAAATTATTTACCCAAAGTCATTGTTTAATTATGTGCATGCTTCCATCAATACATTGATGCCACCACAATCGTCTACTTTCGATGCCACAACAATCTTCTGCCTCTGCGTGTTGGGGTCTCCGCATGTAGTGATGGACATGTGGCTTCTTCACAGTCCTCTGTGTGTAAACTTATTTTTTGGTTTTAACGGGATGGATGGGCAGGTACGCGACCTGCTGGTATACAAAAGCAGGTACAGGAGGAGAAGGAGCATCTACCACGCCCATGCTAGTAGCCCACGCGCCCATGCTGGTAAATAGAAGCAGGTACATGCTACCATGCCCATGATGGTAGATAGAAGCAGGTACATGAGAAGGAGGAGTGTCGTCCACGCCGACGCCCATGCTGGTAGACAGAAGCAGGTATGGGACCTGTTGTAGACCTAAGAAAGTACAGGAGGAGGAGGAGCGTCTCCCACGCCCACGCCCAGAGGTCACCCAAGGGTCAAGTTTGTTTCAAAATATCCAAATACAGGAAAAAAGTCAAAATTGTACTAGTATATGTTTCTAGGTTCTACAGACTATTCAAAATGGGAAAGAAGTTGGAGTTGAAATGCATCCAAAACCCTAATAGTCAAGGTGATTCCTTCTCCAAACGCAAGAGAGGACTGCTCAAGAAATTGATCAAGCTTTTCGTTCTCTTTGATTCTGAAGTTGCCCTCATCATTTTATCTGAAACCGCCAAGATTTACGAGTTTGCAAGAAACAAGTAGGTTTCCTTCTTCCATCCCTTGAAATCTCACAAAGTATTTGTTAATATTTCCTCTTTTTATGAATTTATGGAAATAATTTGACGGTCACAAAACTTTCTAAAAAATGAGCATGTCTAGACGTCCATTTTTAACCAAAATTTAGAAAGAAAGTAGTGTATCGAGCCTCGAAATAGTAATGGAAGAAATTAAAGAATTATTTGTATTTTGTTCAAAAGTGAAGAAATTACTCTAGGAACAAGGGTTACAAGAGATCTGGTAACTTGAGGCTTTTCCAGCGACTTAAAGGTCAAGGTAACATTGATTAGTTGAGGCAACCTACTCGAGGCAGCCTACTGACCCTTAAAATAGGTTATGAAATGTCTAAGAATGACATTCTCGCCTCTCTTAGATTTGCAGGGTTTCTTTAGTTGGTTTTTTTAAGAGAAACCATGGTTTTTTAAAGATAAACTATGAATGCCGCTAGCTTTTTTTTATACACAGGTTTCCCTCTTTTTCATTCACGTTTTATTTTCCTTTGGTCCCAGCGCCAACAATCTTTTATTTGATTCCTTGTTTCACAAAGAAAATAATTAATAATTGATACTATACTTGTACATCACACAATAATTCAATATATAAATTTTATAAGGAATACATTTCAGATACTTGAACTTAGCAACTATATATAGTCATGATGTAAGGAAAACTGGTGTGGTTGGTAGGGTTGTATTGGATTGTTAAAAAAAACTAGCTTATAACATTATTTTATTTTCTAGAAAAGAAAAATATCAAGAGAAAAATGGGGTACTTACTATTGGACCATTTTAACTACTTCCCACTGCCTCTTCAATAAAAATAAGCAATCTGTTGCGAACCGTCATCTGATACTGTAGATTGAGGCTTTGTCGCTGAACATTTTGGAGTGAGGATTCAAAGGGAGACATTTTCCTCAAATAAAATTAGATAATGCAACCATTTCAGTGCCATTGTATACTTTGTTTCCTTGCGTTCAGAACAACGAATTGCTATTTTCTCTCTGTGTCTTCATATTTTCTCTGTGCTATGCTTCATGATGTCACAGATTGGCATAGTGGAAACATGCACATAGACATCTGGGCAACAACTGGGCAACAATGGAGGCATACAAAAGCAATTAATAAAACATGGTGTGGTTGAAAACAAAGTCATGGAGAGTCGGTACATGTTCCTTTTATATTTTATTTTAAATTATTTCATTTAAAATGATTTATTAATTATTATATTTATTTTAATTGATTTTTTTTATTTACATATATTAAAAAAAATGAACACCAACAACTTTATTTTTGCATGCAGGTCATGACCATCTCTTGTGAATTCTTTGGATCAAGTTAGAGATCCATATACTAATCCATATAAAAGAAGACTTTCACATTACAGCAGGAGTAGATCCATATATAAGCATACTTTCACATTGCAGCTGGAGTAGATCCAGATGCAGAAGCGCACCTAAAGGCCAACAGCTCCAAATCAAGACCCATTTTCTGTCTTTCAAGATCGTGATCCAGAGTTTGACCTTCTTGGTGAGCGAGACCCTGATACTTATGATTGTGATGTGGAGTATACAACTAGCTCTGATTCAATTGGAGTAAATTGCTACTACTTGTGGTGTTTATGGGAATAAATAGAGGGTGAAAGTTGATTGAGTAGAGAAGTATCTAAACCATTAGAAGATGAGTCTAAATTCCTGATAGATGTATCATTTTCTTTTTATTTTCCATCTTTCATATTGACATCACTTCCAATAGATATTGACATCACATCCAACAGATTTCTAATTATGCATGAGAAGACTCATTATTTTTTTTTGGTCCTCATGGTTAGTTATAATTTTTTCTTGTGTTTCTATCTACCGCATGTATTATGGACTCATTTTCAGAAATTTGGATAGAATTAGTATCCTCAACGTTGTCACAGTCCGCATTAAGGACAACAACATTTACATGCATTTTACATCACTTCCAACATATTTCTGATTCTGCATGAGAAGATTCATTATTTTTTTTGTCCTCATGGTTAGTTATAATTTTTTCTTTTGTTTCTATCTGCCGCATTTATTATGGACTCGTTTTCAAAAATTTGGATAGAATTAGTATCCTCAATGTTGTCACAGTACCCATTAAGGACAACAACAATTACATGCATTTGATGTAAAAAACTATCTTTAGAAATATAATCATCTATAGAAATTTGAACCTCATTCATTGAGGGAAGTGCCTATGTTTTGACGAAGGAGTTTTAGAGCATGCTTCAGAATATGGTTCTGCATAGTCTTCTCCAAAATACCTAGCTTCTTTGGAACTTTTAACCTCGAGTTTATTCCTCAATTCTAATGGAGAGATTTGTTGACATATACAGACATAGTGTTCTAAGAGTGTTATACTACTATTATTTTCATTATGAATATTTGTGCCATTGTTGCTTTGGGGGTCAGAGCAAGTGAACCCTTATGTGAGTCAAAGGATGAATTCTTCAATAAACTTTGAAATCCTTCATGAGTCTCACATTTCATCAAAACCAAACGCTCAACAACATGCTCCAGAATTTATTGAAGATTGAGAATCTCATGCGGACTTAATTGCAGTTTTATAATAATTTTTAGAATGTGATAGGTAAATTCCATTAATCTCTCTGGAAACTTTTCTAAATTGCTACACATGGCTAATGAAAGATCTCTGATGGTTAATGAAAGATCTGTGATAAAGTATAGGTTTGCAGAACCAACTCGTAGTTCTTTTAAACTTAAGCAACTTGACTTTCTTGAATACTTCTTAGTTTTCTACATCCTTTCAAATCTAATTTAATAAGTGACATTAAGTTTCCAAAGCGGTGCCCCAGATGCGGGTGATTGCAATGAGATATAAGTTGACGAGACAGGGGCTGGGCAGGGCAGGATGCCACTTGCCCGACCAGTACAAGAACCATGGAGTAGTCATGGCACTTGGCGCACGGCATAATCGCTTGAGCGGTCATCAGGATACGCAAGGCCATCCGCTCAGCTGGAACACCAGGTCTGCAGTGAAGGAGTTAAGTCTTGCACGCACCAGCATGTAGCGGAGAGCACGAGCCATCAAGGGAGCAGTAATGGGAGGAGACTCCCGAGACAGGGCAGGGAACGTTAAAGCCAGAGAAAGGCCGGGGGGGTTGGACAATTTGTTGGCTCTGTCACTCCGCCAGCATACCTTCAACCATGCAAAGAACTTCAGGGAGAATGAGGGGAATTGGAACCCGGCGCTGATGGTCTTGGCCTACCCCACGAGGCTGGTTATTCTTCTCCCCAGGTATCGCTCAGGTATTGCAAACTGGCCCTCTCATTCACATTTCTTGGAAACTGATCTCTTTGTTTATTCTTGGGTCTTGCACACGCGCAAGGATTTGGCATACCAAAGGGAAGGGTCAATACTCAGCAAGGGAGTCTCAGCAAGTAGGCATCGCAGTAGCCAAGATATTGCTCTGCAGCCACACCCTGGACCTGGGCCATCGTCAATTGCAGGATTCCTCGACTGAGACCAAGAATGGGTAGCCGCAGGGGGCAGCCGAGAAGGGCCCCAACTGAATCATCCTCCAGCGACTTGTCAGGGAGGCGCGGGCTTTCTTCTTGCAGCAGAAGAGGAAGATATCGTACCTCTAGCTCTCAGCCCGAACCTATACCTACCTCTGGCTCCGCCATATTTACCTTTGACAGCGCTCTAAACAGGTCCACGATCACAGCCTATTTTACAGTGGTCTTTCAGGAGGAAAGTCAAGCTGATGATTTAAGGACTCAGGCAGGGAACTCAAGGGCAATCCCGGATCCCTCTTCATCATTTCAGCTGGCTGCGGAAAATGCCCCTCAGCAGGAAACAAATGAACAAGGGGGCAGAGCACAGGAGGCGATGATGGTAGATCCGGGTCCTGAAGCTCAGAATGCGACTCAGACAGAGGAACTACCTAATATGGGCTGGTGTCGAATCATAGAAGAGCCCATTGATGAATAGCAATTCCACCCGCGCTTCTTTTTCTGGTAGGATGCCCCTCACCACTGGGCACGGTTGTAAGGCGACTTGGTTCTGGGATCTTTGGTATCCCTCAGTTTTATTTTTTGAGTTTTTGAATTGTCATGTGTTTCAGAGATCGTTCCCCTGCGTGGGAAACAAAATTAGACAATTTTCAAATATGCTTGTTTTGGACAGAACTGCCTCCTACAGGAGCAGAGTGCTTGACTTCGGTCATGATGTAAATTTACTATTTCCCTGTTAATATAATAGATATAGTTTTACATAGAAAAAAAAAGTTTCCAAAGCGGTGATAAAGATATACTAGCCTTTCGCGATAGGCTAATTCCAATAATTTTAATGCTCCAAAATATTTAGCCAATTTCCTTAAACTTAAGCAATAATTCGTTGTAACTTCTCTCAAATTTTGGAATTTAATCTGTTTACAAAATATATATTACAGATTAGGAGGTTGTTTGTTTTGTAAGCAAGCAATTTAAAAAAAAAATCAGGGGCAGGGACTACCCCTACCTGCAGGCCTTGTTATTAACGGTTTCGTTAACGTGACATATTTTATTAAAGTTTGACAAGTCATGTGGGTGAAATTTAAAGTGTGTTTTTTGTTAAGTGGGCCTTTGAAGCTTTTATGGTGGTGTATAAAGTGCTTTTATATAAAACAAAATTAAAAATATTTTTTTATATAAAAAAATTAATAAGGGCTTTTTAGGGTGTTTTTAAATATAAAATAAAAACATAGAGTTTTTATTGAAAGGTTTTTTTTTGAAAAGGGAGTTTTGTAAAGCTTATAAAAGGAGATATTTAGGTTTTTTAAAGAGAATTGTTTGAAGAAAGATGGTTTTCTCAAATCTCCAGCTTAAGTTTCCACTGTTTACAGGGAAGGATTATGATGTGTGGGCGATTAAGATGGCGACCACGTTGCAGGCTAATGATGTTTGGGATTATGTCAAGTTTGGGTTTTCAGAACCTAAAACTAAAGAAGAAGAATGAGCTCTCACTAACGCAGAGAGGGATCTATTGAAAAAAGGAAAAATTAAGAATGCGTAAGCGTTGCAGCTTATCCAACAGGGAGTGGACCGAGAAGTGTTCTAGAAGATTATGATCACATCTTCAACAAATGAAGCATGGGATACTTTGGTGACAAACTATAAAGGTATGGCCAAAGTTAATATTGTTAAGTTGCATAATACTAGGAGAGATTTTGAAAGTCTGCAGATAAAGGAGACAGAAGACATCGATTCTTTCACGAATCGAGTCATAACTATTGTAAATCAATTAAAAATTTATGGTGAAGAGATTAAAGTTCAGACAGTGGTTGAGAAGGTCCTCATATCTTCATCTACCAAATTTGATGTTGTGGTAGTAGCCATAGAAGAAGCCAAGGATTTGGCATCATTGACAGTTGATGAATTGATGGGATCACTTCTATCACATGAGGCAAGGATAGACATAAATAAGGATTCCACTTTAGAGACTGATTTCAAAAGCCAAGATTCTATTTCAAGAGACAGAGGTTGAGGCATAAGGAGAGCAAGAGGAAAAGGACGAAGCAGAAGACATGGTGGTGAGAGAGATGGTCGAGAAGATCATGAACATGAAAGTGGAAGCAATTGCAAAAGCTTCAACAATAATCAAAAAGTTGACAAATCAAATGTGAGATGTTATTATTAGAATAAATTTGGTCACTATGCCCGTGATTGCAGGAAGAAGATAGCTAATCAAGGGAACCAGAGAGCTAATGTCACTACAGAGTGTACTAACTCCATGTTCCTAGCTTTCCATACCATGCATGAACCTTCTGATAATGTGTGGCTATTGGATAGTAGTTGCAGTAACCACATGACATGAAACAAGAATTTGGTTGCAAATTTGGATCAATCCGTGAAGAAAAAGGTAAAGTTGGGGACTGACAAGACTATGGATGTAGATCGAAAAGGAGTGTTCAACATTCTGACCAAGCAGGGGGAGTCGAAGACAATCTCAGAGCTATATTATGTCCTTAGTCTCAAACATAATTTGATCAGTGTTAGTCGATTGACACTAAAAGGATACAAAGTTATCTTTCAAGGACAAGAGTGTGTTATATATGACAAGCCCCCAAGCAAGCAGTTGATATCAAAGGTACAGATGACGAGGAACAAACTCTTTCCTCTAGTTATGAATTATAGTGGTTAGGTCAGTTCTTTTACAGTTGCATGTTCTAATGATTATTGGTTATGGAATTTTCAGTTTGGACACTTTCACTTTTCTGTTTTAATATTGTTGCAACAGAAAAAAGATGGTCAAACAATTACCTCCCATCGAGAACCTACTAGAAATTGTGAGTGTTTCATCTTGGGAAAGAAATACCATGGAAGTTTTCCAATGGGAGTTGCATATAGAGCAAAGCAACCTCTTGAGCTAGCGCATACATAATTGTGTGGACCTATGAGGACATAGTCGATTGGTGGAAGTTGTTACTTCCTCACTTTCATTTTTTACGATAGCAAAAAGACTTGGGTTTACTTATTGAAGCAGAAGTCTGAAAATTTTGCAAAGTTCAAGGAATTCAAAGCCTTAG
The DNA here is from genome assembly GCA_031772625.1 of Pinus tabuliformis. Taxonomy (NCBI): domain Eukaryota; kingdom Viridiplantae; phylum Streptophyta; class Pinopsida; order Pinales; family Pinaceae; genus Pinus; species Pinus tabuliformis. Next base: position 1,098,041,408 of record CM062813.1, read on the forward strand.
CAGAGAACCAAAGTGATCGAAAGATCAAGCTATTGAGTTCATATCATGGTGGAGAATATGATTCAAAGGCATTCCATGATTACTGCAAACAACATGGAATCAGAAGACAATTTACAACCAGGTACACACCACAGCAGAATGGTGTAGCGGAGAGAAAGAACAGGACAATTATGAACATGGCAAGAAGCATGTTGAAAGGAAGGAACTTGTATAATGAGTATTGGGCAGAAGCAGTTGCATGTGTTATTTATGTGATCAACAAATCTCCTACAAAGAGTGTGATGAACAGAGTATAAAAACAAGCATGGTCTAGTATGTCTTGCAGCATATCTCATCTTAGAGTATTTGAAAAATACAGATTTATTGGTTATAATGAGCAATCAAAAGCTTACAAATTGTATAACCCTATCACCAAGAAGATTATAATTAGAAAAGATGTTGTTTTCAAAGAAAAAGAGTCATGGAATGGTCATATAGACAAATCAGTTGATGCACAAGTTCCACTGATGGAAGAAGATGATGTAGCAGAAAAGGAGACGCAAGAATCACAGGTGAAGGCACCCAACAGAGACACACCAACAAGGACTCCAATATTTTCAGAGTAGCATGGATCTTCAAGTAGATCAACAAATCAAAATTCTTCTAGCAATCAATCAGGTGATGAATCAAGCAATGGTAAGAGAAAGATGAGAAGTCTGAAATATATTTATGATGATTTGGATGTTAGTTCAAATTTTGCATTATTTTCATTCCAACCTTCTTCGTTTGAACAAGAAATTAGAGATGAAAATTTGGTGCAAGCCATGGATGAAGAAATTGATACTATTGAAAAGAATGATACATGGAATTTGGTTGAATTGCCAAAGGACAAAAATCTCATTGGTGTGAAGTGGGTGTACAAGAAAAATTTGAATGAGAAAGGTGAAATTGACAAATTTAAAGCAAGACTTGTAGCAAAAGGATTCTCGCAGCAACTAGGAATAGATTTTGGAGAAAAGTTTGCTTTGGTAGCCATATTAGATATTGTAAGAGCAGTTCTAGCCACAGCAACTCAGAACAAGTGGAAAGTATATCAGATGGATTTGAAATCAACCTTCTTGAATGGAATTCTAGAAGAAGAAACTTATGTGCAACAACCTCCAGGATATGAAGTTGAAGGTAAAGAAGAAAAAGTTTACAGGTTGAAGAAAGTGCTCTATGGACTCAAGCAAGCGCCTAAAGCTTAGTATAGCAGAATCGACAACTACATGATTAAGAATGGATTTTGCAGAAGCAACATTGAGCCTACCTTGTACACAAAGGTAAATGAGCATGGACATATTTTGATTGTTTTCTTATATGTTAATGACATGATTTTTACAAGTGATTTTGAGTTAGTTGAATTTAAAGCATCCATGATGAAAGAATTTGAGATGATAGATCTTGGTCTCATGAAATATTTTCTTGGCATAGAAGTTGAACAATCTGAAAAGGGAACTTTTATTTGTCAAAATAAATATGCTAGAGATTTGTTGAAAAGAATGGAAAATTGCAAACTTGTCCCTACACCAGTTGCAACAGGTACAAAGTAAAGCAAGGATGAAGAAGGATCAAATGTCAATCCAACTCTATTCAAAATATTGGTTGGCAACCTCATGTATCTCACATCTACAAGAATGGATATTATGCAAGGAATCACTTTTATTTCTAGATTTATGGAGACTCCAAAAGACACAACTTGGAGTGAAGGAAAAGGAATTCTGAGATACATAGCAGGAACTAGAAATTGTGGCATAATGTATGCAAGCATAGAGAAGAAGGATCTGATTGGATACATAGATAGTGATTTGCAAGTAGTTTGGATGATAGGAATAACACTTCTGGTTATGTGTTCCATCTTGGTTCAGGGGTGGTTTCATAGGCATCTAAGAAGCAACCTATGGTAACACTAACATCGACAAAAGAATAATATATAGCAACAACATCAGCAGCATGTTAAGCAGTATAGTTAAGAAGAGTATTTGATGGACTCAAGAAGAAACAACAAGGATCAATAAGCAAGCATATTAATACTAGATATCACTTTATTAGAGAACTTGTGAGCAATGGATATGTTCACTTGAAGCCTTGTAAATATAATGATCAATTGGTTGATATATTTACGAAGCCATTAACAAAATATGTGTTTGAGTTTCACAAAAGGAACTTGGGTGTTGTAAGCATAGTTGAGACATAGACCAGCATGCATGTTTGAGTTGTCATAAGTCATGTTTTAGTTTAACCATCATAATTAAGGGGGAGTTTTAAAATAAGCTAATTACTCCCGCATGAGGAGTTGGCTAATATTAGAGAGTCAATTAATTGAGTATTAAGTGTTGAGTGTTGATTCAAGTCGAGTTAAGTGATAGATGAATTTTAGTGTGTGGTTGTTAGGTCCCTATACTACTAGTGTAACCCCTTCTTGTTATTAGTACAACCCCCTTATTATATTGTTCTACCCATGTAGTCCCCATATTGTTATTATTGTGCCCCATAGAAGCCCACTATTGTTATTATTGTGCCCTTACATTATTATTGTCATGTTGGCTCTGATTATATTATGACCCCTTAGACCCCTATATATAGAAAGGAGGTCTTGTCATTTGTATCATCCAATAATTGTTCATTTATGTAATGTAAAGGAGGTTTCCCCCTCGAAGAGGCTTATTTCTAAAGTGTTGATCTATCTTTTCTATCTTTTTGTGATCTGGTTTCATAACATTTGGTATTAGAGCTTTGGATTCTAGGGTTTTGCTGCTCCAAACAGGCCATCGTGGCATTTGCTCTATCACTTGTTTTCTGCGACGTTTCAGAAGCTAAACAAAAAACCCATTTGAGTCGAATTTGTTTTGAACCTTAGGTCTAAATTTCATATATTTTCTCTTTATAGTTTCGAAGTATCATCTAAGGATGTTAAGGTCTTTGCAAGCTCCAAAATTCCATCCCAAATAGACCATCAAGGAATTTTCGCTATGCGTTTTGTTCTACGAAGGTTTAGACTCTGAAATTAAAACCCATTTGAGATTAAATATTGATGAAGCTCAGTGCTGAATTTCAGATCTTGTTTCACTATATTTTCATAGGTACAATCCAAGACATTTAGGGTTTCTGCAGGCTCCTGAATTACATCCCAAATAGGTGACCTTGGGAAAATCGTAATAAATTTCCATTTGAGCATCAGATTGAAATTTCGTAAGAAGTTACAAAAAGAGGAAAGACTATAGTTTTCTGTGTATCGGCTTCAGGTTCTAAGATTAAAACAGTGACACGGGGAACTTCATACAATTTCTCTCTACTGAACTAATCTATAATCAGGTTATCGTGGGATATTTGACATAACTCTTCCTTTTAGAATCCAATCTTGATCAAACTTTTGGGATTAGAAAGAGGACTCAGAGGGCTACTGTAGGACGCAATTTCAAAACTTGGAGATCTAAAATTACAGAGTTACATTCGCTTCAATATCGAGCTCCTAAAATCAAGAAAAGGCGATATGAGGAAGTTTGATGGCAAGGATCCATTAAATTGGATACTACAAATGGAGCAATATTTTGATCTACATGAGGTGCAACTGTTACAAAAGGTACGTATTGCATCTTTATATTTAGAACAGAATCAATTTTTATGGTATAAAGGGCTTTGTTCTCGTAAACCACTTATCACGTGGTCAATTTTCACGGAGGAAATGTTAGCACATTATGAGGATACAAAGAGAAACACATTCTTTAGCCAATTGATAAATCTCAAACAAAAGGGTTCAATGGCAGAGCACATTGAGGACTTTCAAAAATTGGGTATAAGGGTAAATGATATTCCAGAGAAGCAAAGGATTGATGTCTTCATAGGGACTTTAAAGGATAACATTCAACATGAGGTTTGTCTTTGGGAACCTGATTCATTGGAGAAGGCATTCAGGTTGGTAAGAAAAATTGAAAGAGAAATTATGGAAACAAGGAATCCCACCACTCACAACTATAATTATGAAAGTGTTTTTTATGCTAGACTTCCTCAACCTACAAGGTTTACACCACAACAATTGGAAGGAAAAAGAGAAAAAGGGCTTTGTTAAAATTGTGATAGCAAATACACTAAAGATCATAAGTGTGTTGAGAAGAAATTATTTTACATAGATTATGAAGAGGATCAAGAAAAGGATCAAGAAACATCAAAAGAAGAGGATATACACCAGGAACCAACCCCAGTGAAAGACGAAATGAATCTGACCATATCTTGTAAAGCATTGGCAAGAATTACCACTCCTCAAACTCTCAAGATAGAAGGATATATCAAGAAGTGAAAGATCACATCAAGAAAGAAGAAATGAATCCGACCATATATTGTAATGCATTGGACGGAATTACCACTCCTCAAACTATCAATATAGAAGGACATATCAAGAAGAAAAATGTTCAAGAAGTGAAAGATCACATCGAGCATCAAGAAATGAATCTGACCATATCTTGTAATGAATTGGAAGAAATTTCCACTCCTCAAACTCTCAAGATACAAGCACATATCAAGAAGAAAAAGATTCAAGCAGTGAAAGATCACATCGAGAATCAACAAGAAGTTCTCCAACTTTTAAAGGATAATTCCACTTTGGTGCAAAATCGAATGAAACAACAGGCATATCAACATCGCAGTGAAAGAAGTTTTGATGTAGGTGATTGGGTATTTTTATGACTACAACTCAAGCAAGCTATTTATGAGAAGGAAATGTTGGAAATACTACATGCACTTAAGAAATGACGACCTTACCTAATGGGAAGACACTTCAAGGTAAAAATGGATCATGATGGTCTTAAATACCTTTTAGAACAAAGATTATCTTTAGAAGAACAAAAAAAATGGGTCGTAAATATGTTGGGTTATGACTTTGAAATCATCTACAAAAAAGGGAAGCAAAATGTTGTTGCAAATGCACTCTCAAGAAAGGATGAGGATGTGGAAGCATTGTTTTGTGCTATTTATATTATCCAACTAGATTGGATAAACAAAGCAAGAGATGAATGGAAGAAGGACGAAGAAGTGTGACCACTCATTCAAAATTTGCAGAAGATCCCAGTTCAGACAATATTGCTAGAACTTGACAAGGAACGAAAAATCATATTGGAACCTGGAGCAGTCACAGAAACAGGAACCCGACAGCTACGAAATCGATCAATTTTAGAGTATCTCATCAAGTGGAAGAACTTACCCGCTGAAGATTCCACATGGGAGGACAAGAATTTTATACAGAGGCATCAAGAACTACTAAAGCATTGAGGACAACACTTTTTGAAGGAGAGGGGCATGTTAGGTTCGTATACTACTAGTGTAACCCCTTATTGTTATTAGTACAACCCCCTTATTATATTGTTGTGCCCAAATAGTCCCCATATTGTTATTATTTTTCCCCATAGAAGCCCACTATTGTTATTATTGTGCCCTTACATTATTATTGTTATGTTGGCTCTGATTATATTATGGCCCCTTAAAATCCTATATATAGAAAGGAGACCTTGTCATTTGTATCATCCACGAATTGTTCATTTATGTAATTTAAAGGAGGTTGCCCCCTCGAAGAGGCTTATTTCTAAGGCATTGATCTATCGTTTCTATCTTTTTGTGAGTTGGTTTCATAACAGTGGTCGCATGTCAAGTTATTTTAGGCGAATCGCTAGTCGAAAAGGTTGAATACCCTTCATCAGGTTCATTGTAATCATCAAGTTTTGTATGATCAATAGAAGAGCCACGACTCGTGTGTTTTGTGTGTGAATTTGAGTTTTGCCTCCTCTACCTTTCCAACAGCCTTTTCTTTTCTAAATTTTACAAAAAAATAATCAGAATTTGAACTATCAGATTGATTTATAAGGTGGAACTATATATCATTTTGATTTGTGAGGTCAAATGCTCTTCATTTTGCAGGAGTTTCTTTAGTTATTATTTTGTTTATTTATTGATAATGATAATGGTCAATATTTAAATAGGGCGATGCATTTCTTGCAGGTCACAACTAGGGGTTCAATGCAAGCAGTTCCCGCAGGATGATTTGCTTTCTTTAATTTGTTGGTACATTGAAGCTTTAATGAAGTGCAAAAAATTCCTTTGAAGTATTCTTCGTTGAATTCTTTCATGGAAAGAAAATTCGTCTTTTTTTGAATGGTAATTTTCTTTATGGCTGAGAATTTGGTAGATTTTTGGTTAATATTTTCAATATTTTGAAGCTTTGTATGTTTTAAGTGATAGCTGGCCCTGACCTCGTGAAGGCATTATAAAGAATATTTGTCGCCCTTTGAATTATTCTTTACTTAATTATTTCATGGCAAGAAATCTAGGCTTCTTAACAATAATTTGCTTTAGGGTTGAAAATTTGGTAGCTTTTATGTTAATATTTTCGATATTTTGAAGCTCGATATGTTTTCAAGCTACAACTGGTCCCTCCCTCTTGAAGGAATTGTAAAGAATATTTTGACCACTTTTTACTGTGTGAAATTTAAGAAGTTTCAGTTCACTTGAGAAATTTAGCCTTGGGAAAATTGTTGAAGGCTTTGTGCTTATATTATGTGCAATCTAGTAGGAATAGTTTAAAAGTGAAAGTGTGTTTGCTATGAGAGAATTTGGTGTTGTACAGTTGTAAAAGGCCTTTGACAAATGTTTTATAATATAATTATTATAATTATATATTAATTAATATTAATTCCTTTATGTACATGTATATTAGCATATATCAACCACATTTATTAATGTGGTTGTGCTAGTTACTATTCTATTGACTAGGGACCATGTCATTATTTGAATATACCTATATTTGGGTAGTTTGAATCAACCTAACCACTTAACCTCAAAATTATATTTCTATTAACTTATCTCAACAAAAACTCAGTTGGGTGATAGTTTTCAAAAGAATTTTCGAAGAATTTAAGATGTGCAGCCTAGGTATATATCCTATTTCCTTGTTTGTAAAATAAAAATAATATAAAGATGAAAAAAACAATAATAATACATAAATATTAATAGTATATTAACATGATATTTTAAATAATTTATTATTTATATATTTATTATTATTAGTATTTTAAATCAATTTAGAAGAGTAAATTATTATTTTTGGTTTAAATGCACATTGCAATAAAAAATTTTAACTTTTGAAATGAACTAGATTACATATTTTACCACCACCAAATTAAGTTTACCAAAACTATTTTAACTATTTTCTTCTATTTATTATATATCTTTACTACCCTTAAAATTCATACAATTATATATATTTTTAAGTAAATAAAATTGAAAAACTTTTTATCACTACTATAAAAACATAAAACATTGAAATACTTTGAAATAATAAAAGTGGGGAAAAATTCAATTATCAAACCTTTTCTCAATTATTTTCCCACCCCTCTCCAAAAAAAATACATATATAACTTAAATTGATATCTTTTTGCATCTTATCTCCTTCTACTTACTACATCTTATCTCTTCTACTGACTACATCTTTAATAACTTTAAAATTTATGTAAGTATATAATTGTACTAACTTTAAAATTTATTCAATTTGCATTAAATAAGTATGAAATACATTCTACTGATACCAAATAAACTTTTAAATATTAGCATACTATTCTTCATCTAATTGAGTTTTTGACTACTGTGATTTCATTGGCCCACTTCATCTTGTGCATTACAAAAGGGTCTTTAATAAATATTTTAATAATATATTTCAAACAACGGTCTTTGGGTTTCATTCCAAATGTGTGGCATTTAGTCATCCTTACCTGTTATAAGTTTGTCCATTCAATAGAACGCCTGTGTGTTTTTGCCACGTGGTTGATGGCGCCTTTCCGTTGCCTAATTTGGCCTTTTCTTTCCTTTTCTAAATTTTGCAAAAAAATCAATGAGAAGTTGAGCTATCAATTTGATTTTTTAGGTGGAGCTATTGTTTTTATTTGTGAGGTCGAATGCTCTTCATTTTGCAAGAGATTCTTTAGTTATTATTTTGTCTAATTATTCATAACGATAATGATAATGGTTAAGATTTAAACGTGGTGATATATATCTTGCAGGTTACGGTTGGGGTTAAATGTGGGTGGTCCCTGCAGGATGCACTGCTTTTTTTATTTACTGGTACATCAAAGTTTTAAATGAAGTGTATAAATTTCCTTTGAAGTATTCTTTGTCAAGAATTTTCAGCTTTTTCTGAATAGTAATTTGCTTTATGGGTGGGAATTTGGTAGGTTTTTGGTTAATATTTTTTAGATTTTTAAGCTTGGTATGTTTTGAAGCATTAGTTGGTCCCGACGTCTTGAAGGACCTGTAAAGAATATTTTCCATCTTTTGAATTATTCTTTGTTGAAATTTTTCATGGCTAGAAATTTCTACTTTTTCTTAACAGTAATTTGCTTTATGGCTAAGAATTTGGTAGGTTTTTGGTTAATATTTTCGAGATTTTGAAGCTTGATATGTTTTCAACCCACAACTGGCCCCGGACTCTTGAAAAGAATATTTTCCACCACTTTTTACTGTGTGAGGAATAGTTTAAAAGTGAAATTGTGTTTTGTTTTCGAGACTTCGGTGTTGTACAATTGTAAATGCCTTTGAGAAATACTTTAAAATATATTTATTATATTTATATATTAATTAATAGTAATATTAATATTAATTCCATACCATGCATGCCTATTGAGATTTCATAGCTCTTTCCCTAACTCTTATCCTACTCAACTCTCTGCCCATCTCTAGTACCTTCTCTTCCATATGGCCCACATCCTTTACATTCTTTGATTTAGCAATTTGTATCCAGCGATGTGTCATTGCTATTTCCTTCTCAAGCTCAAAGAAGAGAGGGATGGAAAAAAAAATTGGTATTACGCTGCCTCCCTCAATGAATCTATAATAGGATCTGAGATTGTACTGTGGGATAGGTTCCTGCAATTCTTGGGATTCTCCCTTTAATGTCTTTGGAGCATCTGCCTCTTCCTTTACTTTAATGGTCACAGAATTGTAAGAAATTTTTCTGCATTTGTATCATAATCTCCAAACAAAGCATGTGATGCACTTACTATATCAGCTCGTAGAACTTCTTATGCTATATGATATTCATCATTCAAATAACTTGTTAAATGCCCATCTTTTATAAGTTAATTTGCTTTTGATTTGGGCAAGTCCTATATCTTGTTCTAATCAAGATAGGTTAGATTTATGTTTTTTGTTTTCCTTTAGATTTATTTTATTTTTATTTTTAAAATAATTTTAGAAGTATCCTTACACAGGAGAAACCTTAGGTCGGGCTTGGTTGAGCCCCTATTTCAGCTTAAGAGTTTCTTTGCGTATATCAACCACATTTATTAATGTGGTACATTGTGCTAGTTACTATTCTATTGACCATGTATCGCATCATCATTTGAACATACCTATGCCAAGATAGTTTGAATTAGCCTAACCACTTAACCTCAAAATTATATTTCTATTAATTTATCTCAACAAAAATGTAGTTGGGATGATGGTTTTAAAAGGAATTGCCAAATAATTTAGGATGTGCAGCCTAGGTTTATATCCTCTTGCATGTAAAGTAAAAATAATGTATAGAAAAAAAACAATAATAATACATAAATATTAATAGCATATTAACATTATATTTTAATTATTTATTTATTTATTAATATTATTTTTAAAATAATTTAGAATAATAAATTTATTATTTGCAGTTTAAAGACGAATGTAATAGAATTTTTAAGTTTTTGAATAAACTACACTACATTAAAATATTAAAATATTAGAGAAAAACTATAGGTTATCAATATACCGCCACCAAATTAAGTTTATCCCAACTATCTTAAGTATTTCCTTCCATTTATTATATATCTTTACTTACCTTAAAATTCATACAAATTTATATATTTTTAAGTAAATAAAGAAAACTTTTTTATCAATACTAAATAAACATAAACATAAAAGATTGAAAAACTTGGAATTAATAAAAGTGGGGAAAAAATCAATTATAGACCTTTTTGTCACTCTTTTCTCATTTCCTTTCCCAAAAAACATATATAACTTACCTTGGTAACTTATTATCTCTTATTTCTTTCTACTTACTATATTTTTAATAGCTTTAAAATTTATGTAAGTATATAATTGTACTGAATTTAAAATTTATTCATTTTTATATGTTTGCGTCAAATAAGTATAAAAGACATTTTACTAATACCAAATAATTTTTTAGATATTTATGATGATAAGTGTACCTATTTCAACTCACGGTGCCTATAGGATTATGGATTTTTTTTCTTTAAATGAATGGATTGGATTTCATGTCAACAAAATATTCTTCATCTGATAGAGTTTTCGACCGCTGTGATTTCACTAACTCACTTCCTCTTGTGCATTATAAAACGGTTTAATAAATATTTTAATAATATATTTGAAACAACGGTCTATGTGTTTCATTCCAGACGCTTAGCGTTTAGTCATCCATTCCGTCATATTTCATCCCTTCGTCTTGACAAATCGTCTATGTTTTACCCAGGTGTGATCTAGGTGGAGATTGGTTGTCACCCGCCTATTCCACCTAGACCTCCAGTTAGTTTCATCATTTTCCTTGTTTCTAGCAGCATTTACTATTTTTAGTAGTTTTTCATGTCCTAAACTTCCGGAGCAGTATTGACCCCCTAAACGACATTTGCTTTAGGTTTGCAGCAGGCTCGTAATCGTAGGAAGGGGCTTACTGCAATTCCTGTAGTACTTAGAGAGATATTTCCAATGAGGTATTGTACGCGTCAAACAAAGATAATATGACCAATTCACGACCCTAAGAAGTTGGCTACCCACTAACTCCAACGGGGCCCACAAACTCTTGGCATTCTATCTCCTGGTGTTAGGGTTTTGGTCGTTTAGGGTTTTACCTTGTTGTTTAATAATAAAAAGGATCTTGAGCCTCATTGTAACACAGTTTAGAGGCATGTAGCTTCCACATCTCTTCTCAGAGATAAGCTATCATCGTCCGAGCTAGTTTATTTCCATTTTGTATGTAAGCATATTTAATTTCTTTGATATTAATGACATGAATTTTTATTTCTCCTAAATCTCTATGTTTATGTTTATATCTGTATTTTGTCTCATTCTTGCATAAGTTCAGATCAATGGTATCAGAGTGGCCTACTCTTTCTCCATTTTTCTTTGCATGTCCCCAACGAGGTCAGGTTATAAGGAGTTAGGGCTCGAACTGGTTTAACCTTTGCAAGACCAACCTTGCAAACCCTAACGACCTCCAATGGCGGAAGAAAAGAAAGATAAGGGAGCAGGAGATCCTTTCAAAATATTTCTCGAGGAAACCCTCGAGCGATAGAGGAATGCGATGATGGATAAATTTTCCCAGATCCTTCAACAACTACCCAGAGGTGATGCATATTCATCCAACAGCCACATTGAATGCACCACTCCTTTTAAGGTACAAGTTAAGTTTTACATTCCCATATTTGAAGGACAAATAGATGCAGATGCCATAGATAGATGGTTAAATCTTTGGGAAGGATATTTTCTGGTTCATGAATTTTCCAATCATAGAATTTCTGGGAAAGGACAATTTTCAGTATATTGTAGAATTTCTTACTGTAGATCACCAGATTATGCAATATACTAAAACAAAATACCTTATCTACTTCTACAAACAAACTTGCGGAAGCTTAATCGATTTTGAGCAAGATCAAATAGAACACATATAACATAGAATGAGAAATCAATCACACATGAACACAGAAGAATACTCTAGGGAAATCCTCAACTAAAAACCCCGCTATCTGTATTATCATACAAGTGGAAATATCTCAGGATTACACAAAGCTTTAGCTCACAAGTTATCCAGCTCTCAGTACAATCCCTCACTGCTGCTCATAGACTAAATAGACACAACATATGCCTTCCCTCAGTCCTCCAAGCCTCCTATTTCCTTGCGCAGTTTCTCCTGGGTCCTAAAGCTACCACCTATGTGTAATTACCTCACACACTGCTCACTAACCTTTGAAATAACTACGCAATCCTGAAGGAGATAATTCCTTCTGCATGGATGAGTTTCCTATATAGGAAAAATCCTCCAACTGATAGTACATTGTCCCTTCCTCTGATCTCAACTGGGTCTCTGACTAAACTGACATGCATGAGTTATTTATGAGAGAATATTCAGTTATCTAAAGTGCAGTAGTTACATGCATGCATGTATTAACTAAGTGAACTCACAATCAGTTCCACAAACTGTTGGAACTAATCTAACTGGACTTAACTCAGTTAACTGAGCTAACTGGACTTAACTCAGTTAACTGAGCTAACTAGTTACAACTCAAAGTACATCTCATCTTGATCTCCTTAATCAAGGGATAACTTCCTCAATCAAAGGGAAAATTGTTGCATGTCTTCACATAGACTTCATGTTTGATTTTCTCCAACTAATTAACTCAAGATGAATTAATTAATTAGTTTTTAAACAACTACTAAGATCAAATTCGAATTTTAATTCTCAATTTTAGTTCAGGGACTAACTAAAATTGGAATGTATCATGAAATGCTATTTATAGCAATGCTATTTTTAGCATTTCTATTTTATCATTCCTTGTTGCTATTTCCAAAACTGGTACTTGAAATTCTATTTATAGCAATGCTATTTATAGAATTTCTATTTTTAGCATGTCTTGTTGCTATTTTCAACACTCCCTCTCAACAAGAAAGGCATTCAAATTGACCCCGACACTAAACCTTTGGAATGTTCTGCATGCAACACTTCTCCCTAGTGTTGTTGCTTCAGCAACTCTAGAAACAAAAAAATATCCAACCTGAATCAGAATGATGCCTCTATCATCAAAGTCTCTAATTGTTATTGCCTCTATCGACTGAAAAATCTGCACCTCTATGCTCTTCAGTATCTGATGGCTCTAGCCTCTGTCACTTTGACCTTTGATTGCATCAATCACATGGATTCCTGTTGTTGCATCTGTGCTGCTGCTGGTCCTATCTCCCAGCACTGCATCCACACTACACCTCCTCTCATCATGTTGCATCGTGCTGCCCACTGCTGCACTGAAACTCAGTTACTGAGAAGTAAGCAACTGACCTCCCTGTTGGGCTAGAAACATCCTCTAATGCTGAAGCTTCCTCTTCCGCTCCATCCGCATTTGTCTCTACCCACTCAGCCAGTCCTGCTACTCCTCGTCGGGGCTCCTGTAGCAAGGTCTAATCAAAGAGGTTGGGCACCTCAAAGATCCTACCCCTATTTCAACCTTCTTGGGACTGTTACTCCACATCGCCCCACCTCTTACCTGGAGGTATGGATCCATGTGATCCCTCTGCCCACTTGGCTCGAAATTTCCCCCTACCGGAGGTCTCTGCATGAGTGGATGCCTCCACTCGACTTCTCCAGTTGTGGTTGCTCCACAACCTCCTGAAGCTGCTTCACCAATTGTGGTTCCTCCACAATTGTCTGAGACTTCTTCTGGTGCTGCATGTTGAGAGGTAATGTACTCTCCCTCTCAACCACCAAGTCTCCAACAGTTGCCTTGCTCCTCAAAGCTTTGCATGCATCTTGAATCTCAAGAGCATACAAGTTCTTGACTCGTGAAACAATCTACTTCACTTGTCTCGTGGTGATGTGTCTAAGGAAAACCTTTCCCTTACTGAAGACTACATCATATCATTTGTCTTCCAGCATCATGATGGATACCAAGTTCTTCTTCAGTCCTGGCACATACTTCACATCTGTCAAGGTAATGCAAGCTCCATGCTCCCTCTGAAAAGAAATCTTGCCCACACCTGAAACACTATACTTTCCATTATTACCCATCGCTATGAGTATCTTGAGGTCTTTCTCCTCCAAGGTACTGAACAAACTCTTATCATCGATGATGTGGAATGAGGCTCCACTGTCAAGAAACCAACCACAACCCATCATCGATGAAACCATGCATGCGATGAGGGTAAAATCCAATTCAAACTGAGAGGTCAATGCCACACCTTCAAATCCTTCCTTGGATCCCATCTTGGATTTCTTCAATGGACAATTTGTTGCATAATGGCCCACCTCATGACAATGAAAGCATTGCACTTTCGATTTGTCAATATTCTTCCCACCATGGGAAGAAATCGATTGTGGATGTGAATCCTTCTCCTTCCCTTTCTTTGTCTTACTCGCTAAGGCACAATTTTCTTCATCCTCCTTGGATGAAGAACCATCTCTAGTGCTTCTCCTGATCTCCTCCTACATCAGATCCCCACAGTCGTTCCCAATCTCGTAGTTTCTCTCTTCCATTTACCAAGTCCTGGTAGTTATGCCAGCTCTTAGGAAGACCGAGGAGAGCAAGACTCACCATGTCATAATCGGCTTTCGTGATTCCTACACTTCCAAGCTCATCCTTGTAGATGGTGAGCTTGTTCAGATATGTAGAGATCGTGTCGCCCTTTTCACACTTGATTTTCTAAAGCTTGTCTTTCAGCGCCAGCTTCCTCTGATTGTTGTTGTTCTGATATAGATCCTTCAATGTTTTCCACATTGAAAACGATGTCTCCTTCCCATGGAGACTCGAGACAATTTGGTCTCGAACTCCCTCCAGAAGAATCCTCCTCACTCTAGCCACACATTTCTTCCATTCCACCAATTCTTGGGCATTAGTAGCTATTGGCTTGGGGACTTCTTGATCAATGAAGTGCTTCAAATTATTGTCCTCTAATACCGCTTTCGTGCGATCCTTCCAGGCTATATAATGCGAGCTTCCATCCAGGGCATACTCGAGTCTCAAACTGTTGAACGCCATTGGGGAAATTTGAGATGTGATAAGAATTCAATTTCTATAATCAGGAGCTTCAAACTTTGAACTTCTCCCTTCTTTGTATATTGTTCTTCGCTTTGATCACCTTAGCTCCAATACCATGTAGAATTTCTCACTGTAGATCACCATATTATGAAATATACTAAAGCAAAATACTTGATCTACTTCTACAAACAAACTTGCGGAAGCTTAATCGATTTTGAGCAAGATCAAATAGAACACATATAACAGAGAATGAGAAATTGATCACACATGAACACGGAAGAATACTCTAGGGAAAGCCTCAGCTAAAAACCCCACTATCTGTATTATCATACAAGTGGAAATATCTCAGGCTTACACAAAGCTTTAGCTCACAAGCTAAATAGACACAACATATGCCTTCCCTCATTCCTCCAAGCCTCCTATTTCCTTGCGCAGTTTCTCCTGGGTCCTCAAGCTGCCACCTGTGTGTAATTACCTCACACACTGCTCACTAACCTCTGAAATAACTACGCAATCCTAAAGGAGATAATTCCTTATGCATGGATGAGTTTCCTATATAGGAAAAATCCTTCAACTAATAGTATATTGTCCCTTCCTCTGATATCAACTGGGTCTCTGACTGAACTGACATGCATGAGTTATTTATGAGAGAATATTCAGTTATCTGAAGTGCAATAGTTACATGCATGCATGCATTAACTAACTGAACTCACAATCAGTTCCACAAATTGTTAGAACTAATCTAACTAGACTTAACTCAGTTAACTAAGCTAACTAATTACAACTCAAAGTACAACTCATCCTGATCTCCTTAATCAAGGGATAACTTCCTTAATCAAAGGGAAAACAGTTGCATGTCTTCACATAGACTTCATGTTTGATTTTATCCAACTAATTAACTCAAGATGAATTAATTAATTATTTTTCAAACAGCTACTAAGATCAAATTCGAATTTTAATTCTCAATTTTAGTTCAGGAACTAACTAAAATTGGAATGTATCCCGAAATGTTATTTATAGCAATGCTATTTTTAGCATTTCTATTTTATCATTCCTTGTTGCTATTTCCAACAATGGTACCTGAAATGCTATTTATAGCATTTCTTGTTGCTATTTTCAACATAAGTGAGTGTCGAGCCAAGCAGACATTGGTGGCCAAGCTGAAGGCTTCCGAATTAGATGCATGTTTTGACTCTGAGTCAGAAACCAACAAGGGGAATGACAAAGGGAAGCATATTATTGATGCAGATCCTGGTGCCACTGTTGCCACCACCAAGATCCAGAATATTGAGCTCGAATATTTGGAGGAGGGGGAGTGTCTCTTCCACTCACAAATGTGGGTGAAGGGTTCTCCATTGTAGTTCTTTGTCAACATCTGAAGCCAAAATAACCTCATTTCAGTAGAAATCGTGAAGCAATTGGGTCTACCGATCACACCACACCCACAATCGTACACCATCATCTAGCTTCACCAAGGATGAGATCTTTGCATCAACCAACAGTGTCTCCTTCCCTACAACATCAATCCCTTCACGGATGAGTTGCTATGTGATGTTGCTCCTCTTGATGTTTGTGATGTATTATTAGGCCAACCATACTTGTGGAAGCGTCATGATGTTTATGAGTCTAGGCCTTGCACTTTTGGTAATAAGCTATATAGGATACTGTAGATAGCACCGCCTACCACCATCTATTTGATCTAAGTGAAGTAATGCAATAAGATCATTTCCTAGACTAGGAAGTTTGTCTTCCTTATGATTCACCCTTGGCGCAAGAAGAAGATTATGGTCACCTCCACGGCCACCAGACAAGGCTCATCTAAACAATAGAAACAGATGGACAAGGTCATGGAAGAGTACAGGCACATCTTTACCTCACCCATAGGGGTACCCCTACACTATCAAGTAAAGCACTCCATTGATCTGACCCCGGGAGCACCGCTATCCAATGGACCAATCTACCGATGCTCTGTTTTGGAGTATGATGAGATCCGAAGGCAAATTTAGGAGCTATTGAAGAAAGGGCACATCATAACAAGTTCATCACCCTATGGAAGCCCGATCGTGTTGATACAGAAGAAGGATGGAACTTGGGGGCTTTGTATTAACTATCGGGCACTGAATAAGATCACTTTCCTAAATAGGTATCCAATCCCACAGATTCATGACCTTTTGGACCAACTCAAAAGTGCCAAATACTTCAACAAGATTGACTTGAAGTCTGGTTATCACCAGGTACCAATTGAACCATCTGACATGTGGAAGACTTCCTTCAAATCCAAGGAGGGTATTTTTGAATGTTTGGTCATGCATTTCAGGTTGCCAAATTCCCCAACAACCTTCATGTGAATGATGGATGATATCTTGTGGCCCTTCACTAATTCGTTCATGGTAGTGTACCTGGACGATATCCTGATAGTAATTTTCTCTATGGGTGAGAATTTGGTAGGTTTTCTGTTAATATTTTTGAGATTTTGAAGTTTGGTATGTTTTGAAGCATTAGTTGGCCCCAACCTCTTGAAGGAACTATAAAGAGTATTTTCCACCCTTTGAATTATTCTTTGTCGAAATTTTTCATGGCGAAAAATTTCTACTTTTTCTGAACAATAATTTGCTTTATGCCTGAGAATTTCGTAGGTTTTTTGTTAATATTTTTGAGATTTTGAAGCTTGATATGCTTTCAAGCCACAACTGGCCCCGAACTCTTGAAGGCATTGGAAAGAATAATTTCCACCACCTTTTACTATGTGAAATTTAAAAAGTTTTTGCTCACGAATGAGCTTGAGAAATTTTTCCTTGGGAAAATTTTTGAAGGCGTAATCTGTTAGGAATAGTTTAAAAGTGAAATTGTGTTTTGTCTTAGAGACTTCGGTGTTGTAAAATTGTAAATGCCTTTGAAAAATACTTTATAATATATTTATTATATTTATATATTAATTAATAGCAATATTAATATTAATTACCTACCATACATGCCTATCAGCATATATCAACCACATTTATTAATGTGATTGTGCTAGTTACTATTCTATTGACCAGGTACCACATCATCATTTGAACATATTTATACCAAGGTAGTTTGAATTAGCCTAACCACTTAACCTCAAAATTATATTTCGATTAATTTATCTCAAAAAAAATGCAATTGGGATGATGGTTTCAAAAGGAATTGCCAAATAATTTGGGATGTGCAGCCTAGGTTTATATCCTCTTGCATGTAAAGTAAAAATAATATATAGACAAAAAAACAATAATAATACATAAATATTAATAGCATATTAACAATATATTTTAATTTATTATTTATTTATTTATTAATATTATTTTGAAAATAATTTAGAATAATAAAATTATTATTTGTAGTTTAAAGGCGAATGTAATAGAATTTTTAAGTTTTTGAATAAACTACACTACATCAAAATATTAAGATATTAGAGAAAAAATTATAAGTTATCAATATACCGCCACCAAATTAAGTTTATCCCAACTATCTTAAGTATTTCCTTGCATTTATTATAAATCTTTACTGACCTTAAAATTCATACAAATTTATATATTTTTAAGTAAATAAAGAAAACTTTTTTATCAATACTAAATAAACATAAACATAAAAGATTGAAAAACTTGGAATTAATAAAAGTGGGGAAAAAATTCAATTATATACCTTTTTGTCACTCTTTTCCTGCTTCCCTTCCCAAAAAAACATATATAACTTATTGTCTCTTATTTCTTTCTACTTACTATATCTTTAATAAGCTTAAAATTTATGTAAGAATATAATTATATTGAATTTAAAATTTATTCAATTTTATATGTTTGCGTCATATAAGTATAAAAGACATTTTGCTAATACCAAATAATTTTTTAGATATTTATGATGATAAGTGTACCTATTTCAACTCATGGTGGATGTAGGATTATGGATTTTTTTTTTCTTTAAATGAATGGATTGGATTTCATGTCAACAAAATATTATTCATCTGATAGAGTTTTCGACGGCTGTGATTTCACTGACTCACTTCCTCTTGTGTGTTATAAAATGGTTTAATAAATAATTTAATAATATATTTGAAACAACAGTCTATGTGTTTTATTCCAGACGCTTAGCGTTTAGTCATCCATTCTGTCGTATTTCATCCCTTTGTCTTGACAAACCATCTATGTTTTACCCAAGTGTGATCCAGGTGGATATTAGTGGCCACCCACCTATTCCACCTAGACCTCCAGTCTGTTTCATCAATTTCCTTGTTTCTAGCAACATTTACTATTTTTAGCAATTTTTCAGGTCCTGAACTTACGAAGCAGTTTTGACCCCCTAAATGACCTTTTCTTTAGGTTTTCAATAGGCCCCGTAACCATAGGAAGGGGCTTACTGCAATTCTTGTAGTTCTCAGAGAGATATTTTCAATAAGGTATCGTATGCATCAAACAAAGATAATATGACCAAGTTACGTCCCTAGGAAGTTGGTGTTATGAAACCAGCTCAAGAAAAGATAGAAAAGAAAGATCAACGCCTTAGAATTCAGCCTCTTCGAGGGGGCAACCTCCTTTACATTACATAAATGAACAATTCTTGGATGATTCAAATGACAAAACCTCCTTTCTATATATAGGAGTCTATGGAGTCACAATATAATCCAGCCGACCTAACAATAATAATATAAAGCCACAAAAATAACAATAGAGGGATTCTATGGGCACATTAATAACAATATGGGGGTAATGGGGGCACAACAATATAAATAAGGGGTATAACTACAATAGTAATGGGGTAATCACTAGTATTATAGGGACCCAACATGCCCCTCTCCTTCAAAAAAGTGTTGTCCTCAACGCTTGAGTAGTTCTGGATACTTCTGCATAAAATTCTCATCCTCCCATGTGGAATCTTCAGCGGATAAGTTCTTCCACTTGATAAGATACTCTGAAATTGATCGATTTCGTAGCTGTCGAGTTCTTGTTTCTGTGACTGCTTCCGGTTCCAATATAATTTTTCCTTCCTCGTCAAGTTCTGGCAATATTGTTTGAACTGGGAGCTTGTCGCCTATAACCTTCTTTAAACATGAAACATGGAAAACTGGGTGCAATCGAGAAGCTGCAGGAAGCTCCAATTTGTATGCCATAGTACCAATCTTTTGCAACACCTTGTACGGACCATAATACTTTGGTGATAATTTATTATCCTTCTTAGCTTGCTTGAGGGACATTTGCTTATATGGTTGTAGCCGTAGGAATACCCAATCACCTACATCAAAACTTCTTTCACTGCGATGTTGATCTGCCTGTTGTTTCATTCTATTCTGTGCCAACACGAGGTTATCCTTTAAGAGTTGGAGGACTTGTTGTTGATGTTCGATGTGATGTTCCACTGCCTGAACCTTAGAATTTTCTCTTAAATATGATGTGATGGATGGTGGTTGATACCCATAAAGTGCCATAAATGGGGTCATTTTTGTTGCTGTATGGAAGGAAGTGTTATACCACCATTCAGCCAGAGGCAACCATTTGACCCATTGTGTCTGTTTATCAGATACAAAGCAACGAAGATATCCTTCCAAACATTTGTTTACTATCTCAGTTTGCCCATCAGATTGAGGATGATAAGATGAGCTATGAGCTAACTGAGTACCAAGACAAGAAAATAATTCTGTCCAAAAATTTCCAGTGAAAATGGGATCTCTGTCACTTACAATAATCTTTGGGTTTCCATGTAGCTTTTGAATTGTTTCCATAAATGCAGTAGAAACTGTACTGGCTTTAAATGGATGTGATAATGCACAAAAGTGTGCATACTTGGTAAGTCTGTCAACTACCACCATGATGACACTCTTTCCCTCAGACTTGGGTAAACCTGTGATAAAATCCATTGAAACCTCCTCCCAACGTTGGCTTGGAATGGATAAAGGTTGTAATAGACCCGGTGTCTTAATTGTTTCAACTTTATTTTGTTGGCAAACCAAACATTCTGCCACAAACTTTTGAATATCTGATTTAAGGCCATCCCAAAAAAATTCCTTCTTAACCCTGTGGTAAGTTTTTAAAATCCTGAGTGCCCTCCTAAGGGAGAAGTGTGCAATTCCATAAGAATCTTTTGTTTTAGCTGGGAATTCTTACAGAGGTATAAGCGATCTTTGTACCATAACGAATCATTTTTCCAGCTAAATGTATCAGACGTACTGGAATCTTGTTGTAGCTTTCGAATAAGTGCCCACACTTCTTCGTCATTCTTCCATTCCTCCCTTGCTTCATTTATCCAATCTGGTTGGATAATAGAAATGGCGCACAACAATGCTTCCACATCCTCATCCTTTCTTGAGAGTGCATCTGCCACCACATTTTGCTTCCCTTTTTTGTAGATGATTTCAAAGTCATAACCCAACATCTTTGTGACCCACTTTTGTTGCTCTTCAGAGGATAATCTTTGTTCTAAAAAGTATTTAAGGCTATCATGATCCGTTTTTACCTTGAAGTGTCTTCCCATTAGGTAGGGTCGCCATTTCTTAAGTGCATGGAGTATTGCCAACATTTCCTTCTCATAAATAGCTTTGCTTAAAAACTTTCCCTTGATTGGACGACTTTCAAAAGCAATGGGTCTTTCATCTTGCATTAGAACAGCACCAATTCCATTTCCTGAAGCATCACATTCCACAATAAAGGTTTTTGTGAAGTCCGGTGTAGCTAAGACCGGTGCTTGGCACATTGCCTCTTTAAGATGTTCAAAGGCCTTTGTTGCTTCCGGAGTCCATGAAAATGCATCTTTCTTCAATAATGTTGTTAGAGGTGCTGCTATTCTCCCATAATTCTTAACAAACTTGCGATAATACCCTGTCAACCCAAGAAATCCTCGCAGATGCTTTATGGATGTGGGGATTTTCCATTCCTTAATGGCTTTAATTTTGCTAGGGTCTACCTTAACTCCTTCATGAGATACAATATGACCCAAATATTCCACCTCCTGGACTCCAAAGAAACATTTGGATCTTTTTGCATATAATTGTTTCTCCTCCAATAGTTGTAGCACCCTGTCAACATGATCCTTCCAAGACTTGCTGTAGATTAGTATATCATCAAAAAATACTAACACAAATTTTCTAAGGAATGGTTTGAAAATTGAATTCATCAAACCTTGAAATGTTGAAGGTGCATTGGTAAGGCCAAAAGGCATGACCAAAAATTCATAATGACCCTCATGAGTTCTAAATGCCGTTTTCGGAATGTCTTCAATCTTCATTCTGATTTGATGATATCCTGAACGAAGATCCAACTTGGTGAAGTAAATTGATCCATGCAATTCATCCAGTAATTCATCAATGACAGGAATGGGGAACTTATCTTTAATAGTGAGCTTGTTGAGCTCCCTATAATCCGGACACATGCGCCATGATCCATCCTTCTTGTGCACCAATACTACTGGAGCAGAGAAAGAACTTTGACTCGGTTGAATTATACCAGCCTCTAGCATTTCTGCAACCATACGTTCAATTTCACTTTTTTGGACATAGGGATATCTGTACGGCCTGATGTTTGGAGGAACACTTCCTGGAATCAGATGAATAGCATGATCATGATCACGCATAGGTGGGAGACCTTTGGGAGTCTCAAATACCTTGGAATGATTGTCCAGGACTTTTTGGAGATCTGGAGAAATAGATGATTCCAATGTGGAAACATCTAGCGAACATAATTGTGCAATTACACCTCTTTGCTCCTTTTTTAGAAGCTTTGTCATACCATTAGAGCTGATTATCTTTCCTGGTTTCCCTGCAATACCCCTTAATTCAACTTCCTTTCCTTCCACAGAAAATTTGATGAAAAGTTCTTGAAAATTAAAAGCTATTGTACCCAAGGATTGTAGCCATTGGACTCCTAGTACAACATCAGCACCTCCCATTGGAATGGAAAGCATTGGGCTAGTCAATACATATTCTCCCATGGATAGCTTGATATTATGGCACTTTCCAGAGCAATTTATTGTTCCTCCATTTGCAATCATCACTTGACACTCTGGTGCTGGATATAGGAAGCAATTCAATTCTTTTGCTACCCTACAATGAATAAAATTGTGGGTGCTTCCTGAATCAATCAACACTATTACCTTTTTCTTCTTGATTTGTCCTTCTATCTTGATGGTTTGAGGAGTGGTAATTCCCGCCAATGCATTACAAGATATGGTCGGATTTATTTGTTCTTCATCTAGGCTTTGTTCCTGGAGTATATCCTCTTCTTTTGACCTTTCTTGCTCCTTTTCTTCTTCCTCTTCACAATCTATGTAGAATAATTTCTTCTCAGCACACTTATGACCTTTAGTGTATTTGCTATCACAACTGTAACAAAGCCCTTTTGCTCTTTTTTCTTCCAATTGTTGTGGTGTCAACCTTATAGGTTGTGGAAGACTAGGGGCAACAACACTTCCGTCTTTATAGTTGTGAGTGGTATGCTTCCTGGTTGCCATAATTTTGCTTTCCATTTTTCTTGCTAACCTGAATGCCTTCTCTAATGAATCAGGTTCCCAAAGGCGAACATCATGTTGGATATTATCCTTTAAAGACCCTATGAACACATCAATCCTATGCTCCTCTGAATATCTTTTACCCTTATGTTCAATTTTTGGAACTCCTCAATGTGCTCCATTATTGAACCCTTTTGTTTGAGACTTATCAATTGGCTAAAAAAAGTGTTGCTTTTTGTATCCTCATAATGTGCTATCAATTCTTCCGTAAAAATTGCCCAAGTGATAAATTTTTACGAGAGCAAAGCCATTGATACCATACAAACTGATTTGGTTCCAAATATAAAGTTGCCATACGTACCTTTTGTGTGTTTTGCACATTATTGAGATCGAAGAATTGCTCCATCTGTAATATCCATGTGGCGGGATCCTTGCCATCAAACTTCCTCATATCGATTTTTGGAATATGGTGGGTCTTCGATCCAACATTAGAGTCTATGGAATCATGATTAACATTTCTTTTGTTCTCATCATGAGTTTCCTTTACTACCTTTTCACCATTAGTAAGTATTTCTTGTAGAAAATTTGTCAAATCTGTCTTCAAATCTGCCATGTCTGTCTTCAAATCTGTCCTCAAATTTGTCTTCAGATCATCCATCTTAGCTTCCATGCCCTTTATCTTAGATTCCACGCCATTTATCTTAGCATCTGTTAGCTTTTGTGAGCGTGACATTTGTTGCACTTGTTCTTGTAATTTTGATATATCATGTAGCATTTCTTCCTCTTCTTCATGAGTCATGCTAGAGCTTTCAGGTTCCTTACTAGGTGTTTGCATTTTCTTTCCTCGGGGCATCAGTTACCGATAATAATGCTTTACTATGCCCTTTGAATTCCTTCAAACCAAGCTTATGCAAAAATAAAAAAAAAAACTACACACCTTTTTTCACTTTGTAGAAGCCTGATATTGAATCTGATGTATCTCTGTAATTTCGAATCATCCAGTTCTGAAATTGTGACCTGTAGTAGCCTTCTATGTCCTCTTTCCAATGCCACTAGTCTGAACCAAATTGGATTCTCCAAGAAAGAGTTATGCACAATCTCCCACAGTGACCTGATTATAGACTAGTTCAGTAGAGCGAACTTGTATGAAGTGCCACGTGTCACTGTTTCAACCTTTGACTCTGAAAAATATATAAAAGAAAACTACAGTCCGTCCTCTTTCTGTACCTTCTTACGAAATTTCAATCCGATGCTCAGAAAGAAAGTTATGACGATTTTCCCCAGGTCACCTGTTTTGAATGTAATTCAGGAGTCTGCAAAAAGACCAACTTCCTGAGATCATATCTCCGAAAATATCGTGCGAAAAGCTCTGAAATTTGGACCCAAGGTTCAGCGCAATTGCTTCTCAAATGGGTTTTTTTTGCGACTTCTGAAACGTCACAGAAAAAAAGTTATAGCGAAAATTCCACGATGACCTGTTTGGAGCAGCGAAACCCTAGAATCCAAAGCTCTGATACCAAATGTTATGAAACCAGCTCAAGAAAAGATAGAAAAGAAAGATCAACGCCTTAGAATTCAGCCTCTTCGAGGGGGCAACCTCCTTTACATTACATAAATGAACAATTCTTGGATGATTCAAATGACAAAACCTCCTTTCTATATATAGGAGTCTAAGGAGTCACAATATAATCCAGCCGACCTAACAATAATAATATAAAGCCACAAAAATAACAATAGAGGGATTCTATGGGCACATTAATAACAATATGGGGGTAATGGGGGCACAAAAATATAAATAAGGGGTATAACTACAATAGTAATGGGGTAATCACTAGTATTATAGGGACCCAACAGTTGGCTACCCACTAACCCCAACGGAACCCACAAACTCTTGCCATTCTATCTCCTGGTGTTAGGGTTTTAGTCGTTTACGGTTTTTTCTTGTTGTTCAATAATAAAAAGGCTCTTAAGCATCATTGTAACATAGTTTAGAGGCATGTAGCTGCCACATCTCTTCTCAGAGATAAGTTGCCATCGTCTGAGCTAGTTTATTTCCATTCTGTATGTAAGCATATTTCAGTTCTTTGATATTAATGAAGTGAATTTGTATTTCTGCTGCATCTCTATGTTTATGTTTATATCTTTATTTTGTCACATTCCAGCATAAATTCAGATCAGTGGTATTAGAGTGGTCTTCTCTTTCTCTGTTTTTGTTCTTGCATGTCCCTAACAAGGTCAAGTTATAAGGAGTTAGGGCTCGCACTGGTTTAACCTTTGCAAGACAAACCTCGCAAACCCCGACGAACTCCAATGGCGGAAGAAAAGAAAGATAAGGGAGCAAGATATCCTTTCAAAATATTTCTCGAGGAAGCCCTCAAGCGATAGAGGAATGTGATGATGGATAAATTTTCCCAGATCCTTCAACGACTACCCATAGGCGACACATCTTCATCCAACAACCACTCTATAGGCGCCACTCCTTTTAAGGTACAAGTTAACTATTACATTCCCATATTTGAAGCACAGATAGATGTAGACACCATAGATAAATGGTTAAATCTTTGGGAAGGATATTTTCCAGTTCATGACTTTTCCAATCAGGAAAATATTACTTTTTCACTCCTCAAAGTCACCCCCCATGTCAAGAACTGGTGGGAAACCTACTGTGAACAAACGGACGAGAGGGAATCCTCATTGTTTTCAGCCTCACCCACTTGGAAACATTTCCGAGATGCCATCAAGGAACAATATTACCCTCTTAGGGGCTATGAAGGTAAATACATAAAATGGACTATGCTGCAGCAGGTAAGGGACCAAGATGTGTTGGAGTTCACAAATATTTTTTATGCCTTTCACACGAAGCTGGGTATAGAGGATTCTGAGTAGCATTTGGTACTCAAGTATCATGGCTGTCTACACAAGTACATCCAGGACGAGATGGATTTCATGGACATCTCCTCGCTTGGCACCGCTTATTGATACATTTTCAAGATTGAGCAAAAATTTAAACAGAAGAAGTAATAATTTGGATCTGTGAATCTGAAGCAAGGGAAAGGCGCCCCTAAACCGTAGAAAAAAGGACAAAGCCAAGGTAGGGGGACCGAGGATATCCCGCCAAAGTTGCAAGAAAAGGACAACACCACAAAGACAAAGGACACATGGACACATGGAAATGGTGTGAGTTCCATAAGAGCCCCACTCACAACATAAGTGGGTGTTAAGCCAAGTAGTCACTGGTGGCCAAGCTGAGGGCTTCCGAATCAGATGCATGTTCTGACTTAGAGTCAGAAACCAATAAGGGGAATGAAAAAAGGAAGCATATTATTGATGTGGAGCCTAGTGCCACTGTTTCCAACACCAAGATCCAGAATATTGAGCTCGAAGATCCAGAGGAGGGGGAGTGTCGCTTCTACTCACATATGTGGGTGAAGGGTTCTCTGCTGTAGCTCTTTGTCGACATCGGAAGCCAAAAGAACCTCATTACAGTAGAGGTCATGAAGTAGTTGGGTCTACCAATCACACCAATCCAATTTAATTTGTCCTTGAATTAAATTGTTAATTAAAATCGAATTTAGTCCTAACAGCTACTTGGAAATGATTAATTAAGCTATTTTGACTTAATTAGTTGGATAAATTCAAGTTAGAAGTCTTTATGAATTCATGCAAGAGTTATCCCTTAAATTAAGGAGAAAAGCCTTAAATTAAGGAGATAAGATTGAGTTATATTTTAGTTGTAATTAGTTAACTCAGTTTACTAAGTTAAGTCCAGTTAAATTAGTTCCAAACTGTTTGAGGAACTAATAGAGAGTTAACAGTCAGTTGATGCATGCATGCACTCAACTAGTGTACTCCAGTTAACTGAAGATTCCCTCATCAGAAACTCATGCATGTCTATTCTGAGAAAGACCTAGTTGAGATTAAAGACAAGGACAATGTACTATCAGTTGCATGTGTTTTCCTATAAAGAAAACTCATGCATGCAGAAGGAATCATTCCTTGAGGATTGCGCAGTTCTGACAGTGTGTGTGATCAGGTGATCATCCACTTGGTGAGGTGAGAATCATCCCAGAGGAACAACCCAAGGAAATAGGAGCTTGGAGGGCAGAGAAGAAGGCTTGAGAGAAGCCAGGATTGCCTATGAATATCTGTGAGGATTGTACTGAGAGCTGGCTAGCTGTGAGAGCTAATACTTTGTATAATTCCTATGTATGTCCACCTTGTATGATAATACAGATAGTGGGGTTTTTAGCTGAGGCTTTCCCCAAAGTATTTTCATGTGTATTGTGCACTGATTCTTCTTCTTCTGGTTATATTTTTCAGCTCGATCTTTAAGCCTCCGCAAATTGATAGTAGAAGTAGGTTATAGTATTTTGCTTTGATGTATATTGCATTATCGGGTTAACCTACAGGCAGATTTTCTACAAAGCTGGATTTGTAGAAGTACAAAAATATTCCAATTTAATTTGTCCTTGAATTAAATTGTGGATTAAAATTGAATTTAGTCTAAACAGCTACTTGGAAATAATTAATTAATTTATTTTGACTTAATTAGTTGGACAAAATTCATGTTAGAAGTCTTTCTGAAGTCATGCAAGAGTTATCCCTTAAATTAACGAGATAAGATTGAGTTATATTTGAGTTGTAATTAGTTAGCTCAGTTTACTAAGTTAAGTCCAGTTAAATTAGTTCCAAACTATTTGAGGAACTAATAGAGAGTTAATGGTCAGTTGATGCATGCATGCACTCAACTAGTGTACTCCAGTTAACTAAAGATTCCCTCATCAGAAACTCATGCATGTCTATTCTGAGAAAGGCCCGGTTGAGATTAAAGACAAAGACAATGTACTATAACTTGCATGTGTTTTCCTATAAAGAAAACTCATGCATGCAGAAGGAATCATTCCTTGAGGATTGCACAGTTTTGACAATGTGTGTGATCAGGTGATCATCCACTTGGTGAGGTGAGAATCATCCCAGAGGAACAACACAAAGAAATAGGATCTTGGAGGGCAGAGAGGAAGGCTTGAGAGAAGGCAGGATTGCCTGTGAGCATCTGTGAGGATTGTACTAAGAGCTGGCTAGCTGTGAGAGCTAAGGTTTTGTATAATTCCTATGTATTTCCACCTTGTATGATAATACAGATAGTTGGGTTTTTAGCTGAGCCTTTCCCCAAAGTATTTTCATGTGTATTATGCATTGATTCTTCTTCTTTTGGCTATATTGTTCAGCGCAATCTTTAAGCTTCCGCAAATTGATGTAGAAGTAGGTTATAGTATTTTGCTTTGATGTATATTGCATTATTGGGTTAACATACAAGAAGATTTTCTACAGAGCTGGATTTGTAGAGAATTTTCTACATGGTGTCAGATCCAAGTTTATCGAAACTGTGAACAGTATACGGAGAAGAGAATTCGAAGTTTGAAGTTTGGGGTTGTAGGTGCAAATTGAATTCTTATCATACTTCAAGGTTGGCCAATGGCTTTCTATGGCTTGAGACTCGAGTATGCCTTGGATGGTAGCTCAAATTACATAGCATGGAAAGATAGAATGGAGGTTGTATTAGAAGACAATGGCTTGAAGGATTTCATTAATCAATAAATCCCAAAGCCAGCTTCAACTAATGCACAAGAGTTGGCTGAGTGGAAGAAGTGTGTGGCGAAGGCGAGACGAATCATCCTTGATGGATTTAGAGACCATATTGTCTCGAGTCTCCATGGGAAGGATACTCCATTTTCAATGTGGAAGACATTGAGGGACCTCTACCAGAATAGTAGCAACCAGAGGAAATTGGCGCTCAAGGATAAGCTTCGAAGAATCAAGATGGAGAAGGGTGCTACTATTTCCACATATCTGAACAAGCTCACCACCTGTAGAGATGAGCTTAGCAGTGTGGGAATAACTACTGCCGATGATGATATGGTGAGCCTCGCTCTCCTTGGCCTTCCAAAGAGTTGGAATAGCTACCAGGACTCTATGAATGGAAGGAAGAAATTGTCGGATTGGGAACAACTGTGGTCGGATCTAATGCAGGAGGAGATCAGGAGGAGCACATGAGATGGTTCTTCATCCAATGATGATGATGAAGAAAATCTGGTCTTAGCAAGTAAGGCAAGGAAAGGGAAGGGGAAGGCTTCCCATTCCAAGTCTAATTACTCTCATGGAGGGAAGAAGGGTGACAAGTCTAAAGTGAGATGCTTTAATTGCTTTAATTGTCATGAGATGGGACATTATGTGACTAATTGCCCATTGAAGAAGTTCAAGAAGGGATCCTCGGAAGGATCGAAAGGTGAGGCATTAGCCTCTCAGTTCGAAATGGACTTTACCCTCATCGCATGCATGGTGTCATTGATGATGGGTTGTGTCTGGTATCTTGACAGTGGAGCCTCATTCCACATGACCGGTGATAAAATTTTATTCAGTGCCTTGAAGGAGAAAGACCTCAAGATGCACATAAAGATGGGTGACGACGGAAGTTATAGTGTTTCAGGAGTGGGCACGGTTTCTTTTCAAAGGGAGCATGGACCTCCTATCACCTTGATGAATGTGATGTATGTGCCTAGACTGAAGAAGAACTTGGTATCAGTCATGATGTTGGAGGACAAAGGCTACGATGTTGTCTTCAGTAAAGGAAAGGTGTTCCTAAGACACATAGCCATGGGTCAGACCAAGAGGATAGGGATTCGGGTGAAGAATCTCTATAAACTAGAGGTAGATGATTGTGCAACATTGAGTATGAAAGTAGAATTGGTGCAAAGCCAAGACATTGGCAAGTTGTGGCATAGGTGGTTGGGCCATTTGCATCATGGGGCTTTGAAGATAATACAACAGATATCTACTGGACTTCCCAAAGGTAAACTTGAGCAAGTTGACACATGCAAAGGTTGTACCTTGGGAAAGTACACCAAGTCTTCCTTTCATGATCGAGACAGTCGAGTAGAGGCTATTTTAGAGTGAGTTCATACTGATGTGTGTGGACCATTCTCAACGGCATCCACAGTGAAGCAAAGGTATTATGTGATTTTCATTGATGATTATTCTCGTAAATGTTGGATTTATTTCATGCAGAAGAAGGACCAAACCTTCACAAAGTTTTGTGAGTTCAAAGCTTTGGTCGAGAAAGAATCAGGGAAGAAGATCAAGGCCTTGAGAAGCGACAATGGTGGAGAATATGTCTCTCAAGAGTTTAAGGACTTTTGTGTAGCAGAAGGAATTAAACGAGAGTTGACGGCACCTCATAACCCACAATAGAATGGGGTGGCCGAGAGGAAGAATAGAACTATTGTAGGGGAAGCACGGGCAATGTTGCATGACCAAGGCCTACCACTTCATTTGTGGGCTGAGGCATGCAACACAGTGGTCTATTTGCAGAATAGAAGCCCGCATTGCATACTTGGGATGAAGACACCAGAGGAAGCTTTCTCTGGTAAGAGACCAAATGTGGGTCACTTCAGGATCTTTGGCTCATCAGTATATTTCCATGTGACAAAGGATGCACGGAAGAAGCTTGAGCCGACAACAGAGTTGGGGATACTTGTGGGGTACACTGATACACCTCACAACTATCGGGTGTACTTGCCTACCAGTCGAAGGACAGTGGTTTGCAGAGATCTCAAGTTTGATGAGCAGAAGGCCATGCGAGTTTCCCTTGAGAGGGAGCTCCAACTACAGGCTATGGAGGAACCTCAGACTGATGCGGAGCAGCCGCATGCAGAGGTTCCAGGAGTGGAGACATCCACTCAAGTAGAGTCTTCCAGAGATGAACAGAAGCGCACAAGAGAAGCTGGCAGATTGTTGCAGGATGCGAGAGAGAATGTGGGAGCACCATTTTCTCAGCGCAGACAGAGGAGGTCACCTGAGAGGTACACTGGATACATGTCCCTTGTTGGGGAATGTGTTGAGATCAAGCCATCTTCCTTTGAGGAAGTAGTGCAGCAACCGATTTGGGTTGATGCTATGGTGGAGGAGTATGACTCCATAGTTCGTAACAGTGTTTGGGACGTGGTTCCGAGACCGGAGAACAAGTCAGTTGTGAGTTCCCATTGGCTTTACAAGGTAAAGCAAGCTGCTGATGATGGGAGGATCATGTTGCTGCAATATATTTCGACAGAGGAGCAAGATGCTGACATTTTGACAAAGGCATTTTCAAAGTGTAAATTCGAGTTCCATAGAGACAAGATCGGGGTGGCAGATAATCCCTTTCTTGTTGAGAGGGAGAGTTGAAATGTGGAAACAAGAATATTCCAATTTAATGTGTCCTTGAATTAAATTGTGAATTAAAATCGAATTTAGTCTTAATAGCTACTTGGAAATAATTAATTAAGTTATTTTGACTTAATTAGTTGGACAAATTCAAGTTAGAAGACTTTCTGAAGTCATGCAAGAGTTATCCCTTAAATTAAGGAGATAAGATTGAGTTATATTTGAGTTGTAATTAGTTAACTCAGTTTACTGAGTTAAGTCCAGTTAAATTAGTTCCAAACTATTTGAGGAACTAATGGAGAGTTAACAATCATTTGATGCATGCATGCACTCAACTAGTGTACTCCAGTTAACTGAAGATTCCCTCATCAGAAACTCATGCATGTCTATTTTGAGAAAGACCCGGTTGAGATTAAAGACAAGGACAGTGTACTATCAGTTGCATGTGTTTTCCTATAAAGAAAACTCATGCATGCAGAAGGAATCATTCCTTGAGGATTGCACAGTTTTGACAATCTGTGTGATCAGGTGATCATCCACTAGGTGAGGTGAGAATCATCCCAGAGGAACAACGCAAGGAAATAGGAGCTTGGAGGGCAGAGAGGAAGGCTTGAGAGAAGCCAGGATTTCCTATGAGCATCTGTGAGAATTTTACTGAGAGCTGGCTAGCTGTGAGAGCTAAGGCTTTGTATAATTCCTGTGTATTTCCACCTTGTATGATAACACAGATAGTGGGGTTTTTAGGTGAGGCTTTCCCCAAAGTATTTTCATGTGTATTGTGCATTGATTCTTCTTGTTCTGGTTATATTTTTCAACTCAATCTTTAAGCTTCCGCAAATTGATAGTAGAAGTAGGTTATAGTATTTTTCTTTGATGTATATTGCATTATCGGGTTAACTTATAGGTAGATTTTCTACAGAGCTAGATTTGTAGAAAGTTTTCTACACGAAGATCCGGAGGAGGGGGAGTGTCGCTTCTACTCACATATATGGGTGAAGGGTTCTCTGATGTAGTTCTTTGTCAACATCAGAAACCAAAAGAACCTCATTTCAATAGAGGTCATGAATTAGTTGGGTCTACCAATCACACCACACCCACAATCGTACACCATCAACTGGCTTCACCAAGGACAAGATCTTTGCATCAGCCAACAGTGTTTCCTTCCCTATAACATCAAGCCCTTCACAGATGAGGTGTTATGTGATGTTTCTCCTCTTGAAGTTTGTGATGTATTATTAGGCCAACCATACTTGTGATGTATTATGAGTCTAGGCCTCGCACTGTTATTATTACTTCTGGTAATAAGTTATACAGGATACCAAAGGTAGCACCGCCTACTGCCATCTCTTTGATCTCTGCGAAGAAATGCAATAAGATCATTTTCCAAACTATGAAGTTTGTCTTCCTTATGGTTCACCTTCAGTGAAAGAAGAATATTGTGGCCACCTCCACGGCCAGTAGACAAGGCTCCTCCACATAGCAACAACAAATGGACAAGGTCATGGAAGAGTACAGGGACATCTTCACCTCACCCACACAGGTACCCCTACACTATCAAGTCAAGCACTCCATCGATCTGACCCCGGGAGCATTGCTACCCAATGGACCAATCTATCGATGCTCTATTTTGGAGTATGATGAGATCCGGAGGAAAATTTAGGAGCTATTGAATAAAGGGCACATCAGGCCAAGTTCATCACCTTGTGGAAGCCTGATCGTGTTGATACAGAAGAAGGATAGAACTTGGAGGCTTTGTATTGACTATCGGGCATTGAATAAGATCACTATCTAGAATAGATATACAATCCCATGGATTGATGACCTTCTGGACCAACTCAGTGGTGCTAAATACTTCAACAAGATTGACTTGAAGTCTGGTTATCACCAGGTACCAATTGAACCATTTGACGTGTGGAAGACCGCCTTCAAATCCAAGGAGGGCCTTCTCGAATGTTTGGTCATGCCTTTCAAGTTTCCGAATTCCCCCACAACCTTGATGTGACTGATAGATGATATCTTGCATCCCTTCACTAACTCGTTCATGGTAGTGTACCTAGATGACATCCTGATCTTCAGCCAGGGTTGGGATGACAAATTATGTGCCAATTTAGAGAAATTCACTTTTGGCATGACCCGGGTTCAATACCTCGGGTACTTCATTGATGAGCGGGGTGTGCATGTGGACCCAACCAAGATACAAGTTATTTAGAATTGCCCAGCCCCAACCACTCTAACAAAGCTCTGCAGATTTTTGGGTCTTGCCAATTTTTATCGTAGGTTTGTGTTGGGATTCTCTCATATCACTTGGCCTTTAAGTCAAGTCATGAGGGGCGAAGAGAAAGCAAATTTCTTTTGGTTTGAATCCTAATAGAAGGAATTTTTCAATTTGAAGCATCGCCTCTGCTCTACATCAGTTCTCACGTTACCAGACCTGCAACAACCATTTGAAATTGAGACAGATGCCTCCGACTATCCTATTGGTGCAATTCTTACCTAGCAGGAGCATTCGCTGGAATATCACAGTGAGACACTTTTAGATACAGTCTGAAAGTATCCCACTTATGAGAAAGATATGTATTCCATTATGCAAGCCTGCCAACAATGGAAGCATTACATTTTGGGGAAGGAAACAGTCATCCACACAGACCACCGACCCCTATGGTTCATACAGACACAAGGAAAGTTAAAGAACGATTGCATCAAAATTAGTCTACCTATTTGCAATAGTTTCATTTGAACATCAAGTACAAGAAGGGTAACACCAATAATGTTTCGAATTATCTTAGTCGACCACTAGTTGTGGCGTTGGCCACTGTACTCGACTCTTATGGGTGCGAGAAATCAGGGTGGCTGCATATTTACCAGAGTGATCCAGAATTTAGCAACATGTACCAGATGCTCCTGGAAGGTAAGAAAGTTCCATATTTTCACCTCTAGGGCGCACTGTTATGCAACCTGGGACACCTCTGTGTTCCTTAAAGCGAGCGTGCTAAGATTATTTGGGAGGCACATTACAGTCAGGTCATTGGACATTTCAGAGTAGAGATGTAACACCCCGTCCTCCCACATATACCCAAGTAACCAACCAACCGAGGTAAACATGTGACGAGAGAGGAAACTATAAGGGATTCAACCTCCTTGGTGACATTAAGGAAATGGAATTGAAGGAACACATCAACCGAATCTCCAACATCAGCAACAACACCTTTATGAGACATGTCAGACACTCAGACATCATGTCCCTTGATCCGAATTTAAACAGTAATGCAACAAATTACAAATATAACCATACATATAGAGATGCAGCAGAAATAATACTTCATTTCATTACTATAAAATACTGAAATATGCTTACAAATAGAAATAGAAATAAACTAGCTAGGGCGATGGTAGCTTATCTCTGAGAAGAGATGTGGCGGCTACATGCCTCTGAATTGTGTTACAATGAGGCTCGAATGCCTATTTATTATTGAGAAATAATGGAAAACCTAAACATCCAAAAACCTAACCCTAGGAGATGAAACGCTAAACTATGGGCCCCGTTTCGGGTAATTTGGTACATCAACTTCCCGAGGTCGTAATTTTGCATACGATCTCTGTTTGATGCGCACAATAGCTCGTTAGAAAGATTTATCTGAGGACTACAACTTTGGGAAGAGAAACATTTGTCCATGGACCCATGTTGCTCCCATATTTCCCAAAAAACGTCCTTTAGTGCCTCAAAACAGCTCCGAAAGTTCACGACCCGAAAACTACTAAAAATAGTAAATTGTGCTACAATTAAGGAAACTAAAAAACTGAAAGAGACAGTTGTGGGGGTCCAAATGGGATAGGTGGGTGGCCAACAACATCCACCTGGATCATTCCTCCCCCCTCAAGAAGCAATGGTCCCCATTACGTTGAGTTCCTCCATCTGCTGAACTTGGTCCCTAGTGAGTTTTTATGCAATCTCTTATGTGTCTAGTAATGGTGGGAAACATGGTAGAGGGTGATCCACATTGAACACTCGGTGCAAGCGAAGGAATGGGGTAATGTTTTGCTCCAAAGCATTTTTCCCCACAGCCTTGGTACTAGTGTAAGGACCATGTCGCTTCTTGTACTTCTCATTTACGGAATGGAGCGGTGATAGATCAACCCGTTGGGTAGAGGTGCTCTGGGAGTCAGATCAAATGAATGCTTGAGATGTTCCTGTGTTCTTTCATGACCGTATCCACCTGCTGCTACTGCTACGTGGAGGAACCCTTCGCAGGGGTCATGGATGTGGCTACGATCTTCCCCTTACTTTGAGAGCAAACCAGACAGAAAATAAATTTCCTAGTCTAGGAGATGATCTTACTGCCTTTCTTAGCAGAGATCAAAGAGGTGGCGGTAGATGGGGCTACCTCTGGTATCCTGTATAATGAATTACCCAAAGTAATAATAACAGTGCGAGGCCTTGACTCATACACAGCATGTCGCCTCCATAAGTATGGTTGGCCTAATAGTACATCACAAACATCAAGAGGTGCAACATCACACAATACCTCATCTATGAAGGGCTTGATGCTGTAGGGAAGGTGACACTGCTGGAGGACTTGTAGATCTCATCCTTGGTGAAGCCGCCCGATATTGTATGGCTAAGGGTGTGATGTAGTCAGTAGGCCCAACCGCTTCACTACCTCTACTGAAATGAGGTTCTTTTGGCTCCCATTGTCAACAATGAATTGCAACGGTGAACCCTTCACCCACATCTGTGAGTGGAAAAGGTGCTCCCCCTCCTCTGGATCTTCAGACTCATTCTTCTGGACCTTGGCGATGGCAACAGTGGCACTAGGCTTCGCATCAATGATTTTCTTCCCTTTGTCATTCCCCTTGTCGAGTTTTGACTTAGGGTTAGAACATGCATCTAATTCGAAAGCCTTCAACTCATCCACCAGCGACTACTTGGTCCAACACTCACTTGTGTTGTGAGTAGGGCTCTTATGGAACTCACACCACTTTCCTGTGTCCTTATTTGACTTCGTGGTGTTGTTCTTTTCTTGCGGGTTCGATGGGTTGTCTTGAGTCACCTCGCCTTGGCTTTGTCCTTTATTCTTCAGATTCACAAATCCAAAGTCTCACTTCTTTTGTTTAAACTTCTGCTCGATTTTGACAGTGCATCAGTACGTTGTGCCAAGTGAGGAGATGTTAAGGAACTCCATCTCGTCCTAGATGTACATGTGTAGACAGTCGCGGTACTTGAGTACCAAATGCAGCTCAGAGTCCTTGATACCCAACTGTGTGCGAAGGGTATGAAAAATGTTTGTGAACTCTGGCACATCTTGGTCCCTTCCTTGCCGCAGCGTGGTCCACTTTATGTATTTGTCCTCATAGCTTTTGACAGAGTAGTACTACTCGTTGATGGCATCCCAAAGTGAATTCCAAGTGCATGTGGCTGAAAATACTGAGCCTGTACTTTCATCCTTCTGCTCGCAGTAGGTTTCCCACTAGTCCTTAACATGGGGGGCTGCTTTGAAAAGAGCGAAAATAATCTTTTCCCGACTGGAAAAATCATGAACAGAAAAATATCGTTCTAGCAAATTTAACCATTTATCTACGGCATCTGCGTTTATTTGACCCTCGAAGATGGGGATTTCAAAATTAACTTGTACCTTAAAGGGTGTGGCATTTCTATAGTAGCTATTGGAAGCCGATGCATTGCCTTTGAGTAGCCGTTGAAGGATCTAGGAAAAGTTTTCCATCATCGCGTTCCTTTGTTGCTCAAGGGATTCTTCGAGCAAGATTTTGATAGGATCTCCTGCCCCCTCGTCTTTCTTTTCATCCGTTGTGGGAGGTCGTCGGGATTTGCGAGGCTGGTCTTGCAAAGGTTCGACCAGTTCAAGCCCTAACTCCTTATATCCCGACCTCGTTGGGGACATGCAAAGAAAAACAGAGAAAAAGTAGTCCGCTCTGATACCACTGATCCAGATTTAAACACGAATGCAACAAATTACAGATATAACCATACATATAGAGATGTAACAGAAATAATACTTCATTTCATTACTGTAAAACACTAAAATATGCTTACAAACAGAAATGGAAATAAACTAGCTAAGGCAATGGTAGCTTATCTCTGAGAAGAGATGTAGCGACTACATGCCTCTGAACTGTGTTACAATGAGGATTGAAGGCCTATTTATTGTTGAGAAACAATCGAAAACCGTAAAAATCCAAAAACCTAACCCTAGGAGATAAAACATCAAACTATGGGCCTTGTTTCGAGTAAATTGGTACATCAACTTCTCGAGGTCGTAACTTTGGCATACGATCTTCGTTTGACATGCACAATAGCTCGTGAGAAAGATCTATCCAAGGACTACAACTTTGGGAATAGCAACACCATGTTGCTCCCAGATTTCCCAAAAAACGTCATTTAGGGCCTCAAAACAGCTCCAGAAGTTCAGCACCTGAAAAACTGCTAAAAATAGTAAATTGTGCTACAATTAAGGAAACTAAAAAACTGAAAGAGATAGTTGTGGGGGTCCAAATGGGATAGGTGGGTGGCCACCAACATCCACCTAGATCATCCCTGGGTCTAAACTGAGGTTTTATGCCTCTTAACCTCTGGTCGCTCTCATACTATAGGCATGCCAACATCCAAAGACCTCCAGTCTCTCTCACAGGCCTGTGTGCCAACGTCCAGGGACTTTTCCCAGTAGACCTGTGCCAGCGTCCATAGAATTGAAGGCACTTTTTTGTCCAGAATTCAGGCTGTTATCACTCAGGTTGTTCCCCAAAGTTGTAAGAAATGAAATACGACCGAGGTAACCACAAACCAATCTTTTAGATACAGATTCTAGCCAATCTGCACCCAGAGAGGGCTCTCTCTTTATGATTTAGCTTTGTTTTGATATGTGTTAGGCTAGTTATGAAGTACAAGGGTTTTTTTATGAGATTGGTTGGAGAAATGGAGATTCAATAAAACAGTGAGGTAAAACTGAAGAGTTTCAGTCCATTGGGCATGATGGAGTCAAAGGAGGATAGCTTCCTAGATTCGGTTTCTAACTGATGATGGTATCACAGAGCAAGGTGCTCAAATATGGGACAATTCATAGGCTGAAATAAGATGGAATGGAGTCAATGGGTGAAGGTCAATTAAGAATCCTTCACCATGTTTGACAAAGGGAAAATGGTTGACTACTGTTAAGGAGCAGTTAAGAATTCCTTAGCAAATATTCAAGAGGAAAGAATCAGGGGAAATAGGAGCAATTAAGAATTCACTGTTTATTCTAATTCTGAAGAAAACATTGATAATAATAAAGACTGAACACAGAGTGCAATCAAGCAAATTCTGAGTTATTCTTTCTCTCTATTATTTAGATAATCAAACATAGATGATAAAACATAGAAACTGTAAAACACAAGTTAGAAGTGACTTATTGATCCATAAAATGATTCAAGAATTCTGCAACAGGTCCTTAGCATCAATTCCTCCTCGAGTGAACTTGACAACAATGGTTCCAATGACCTTTTATTCCAAAAATTTCAGTATTACATTCAAAACTATTAACATCCACCAACCCCAAATACTTCGTTTGGGGGGGTATTTATACAAAAATGTCAAAATATCTTACAAAATATCTGGTAGAAATAATATCTAGTGGTGATTAATGCTTCTTTTACAAAAGATAGAGACAAACAGTCTCGGAAACAGGGAAGCAATAAATTGACGTTGTTCTGGCCGCTTCGTCTTTATTGGATGTACCGAAGGTAGGTTCTGTAAGTCGGTTTGCAGCTGTCCTCCACTGATATTCCGCATTGGCTGCTCTGTAGTTGCCTGGATATTCCTTAGCCCTGATGTAATATACCTTGATCAGTATGACTCTCATTTATTTATGTCTTCTGCATTATGGTAGATGGTCTAAAATTTTCAATTCACCAAGGTACCAAAGATAACTTTATAGAATTTCTAACATACTTTGCCACCACTCCAGTCTTGGTCATTTATGTCTCTGAAGCTTCCTTAAAGTTTCGTCAGTCTCTGTGTATCTGAAGAAATTAGGTGGGATGGTGAGTAGATGCTTCACCTCGTGCTCAATGTAGAATAAATTTTCCACAATGTCATAGAGGGTCTGGCCAGATGGAAGTGCTTTTTCTCCTGAAGCACTCGTTGATGAATTAACTTGATCAACATCATATGTATTCAATTTATGTACATAGTCTTTGTGTTTTATCAGACGATCATTACTTCCCAAAGGACTTGGCAAACCTTTTTTATGCAAGATTGTAAATTTTTATGTGAAAGAATTAATCTCTACCTGCATGTCTTGGCATCTTCTTTCCAAATTTTTCATTAGAGTTCTCATGGTTAGAACTCTCTTGATGTCTAGAATGGTGCCTGTTCTGTCTCTGATTTCTAGTGCTTCCAGTTCTTCGCTGGTCTTGGTGTTCAAAAAATGTATTAGCTGGTTAGCTTGTTCAGGCATTTGTCCCAATAAAGCTCTTGTTTTTTGAATCTCCACTTCGGCCACTCTTATCAAGTCAATCTGCTCATAAATGACTTGGATAGACCTCCACACATCACTAAGGGATTGATTGATGTTGGTCCACAAAATTCCTCTGATTTCTGCTAGAAGTTTATCCAAAGAGAGATCCTTTTCTAATGCTCTCACTTTGTTCTCTAGTGTTTTGACCTCCCTTGTTTTCTCTGCCACATTCATCTTGGATTTGTCATAATTCTTTTCCACCTTTGCCAATTGCTCCTTCAACAGTTTCAATTCTGACACTTGTAGTTTTAATTCTTCCATGGCTCTTATCAGTTCCTCTGTACACATATTGGTACTGCTGCCTGGCGCTGCTGCTATTGTTGATGTACCTGTGATGACCTCTACTGTTGATGCCGGGACAGTGGGATGCAATGTTGTTATAAGTGTGGAGGGGGCAGTAGTGACTGCAGGGATTTCTTCAGGTGGCTGGGAGGTCGACTCTCCTTGCTTTTCCTTTAGCGCTTTTTCTAGTGCCTGCTCAGTGTCGGTTAATCTTTCATTGAGTTTCATAAGCAGGTCCATCATATCCTCTTCAGATTTCTGCTGTACAAATCTGTAGTCTGTGGGTGCATGGAAGGAGGCAGTTTCAGCTATTTTCTTGGGGCAGCAATGTCCTCTTCCTTTTTCTTCATCAGTGCATTTCTACCTTTGGCATCTTTGGGATCATGTCCCAGTTCAATGATAATTTCCTCCAAGGATTTGATCCTGTTGTCCTTTGCTAGAGAAGAAGCTTTCTCTAAATCTAACTGAGCAGAGGTATTATTCAAGGAGTCTTGTAATTTATGAGCTAACATAGCTTTATCAGCCAGTGTGGAGTATACCATTTCTCCAGTCTGCTTATGAAGCTCAATCTGGTCCAAGGGATGAATATCCTTGGCTAAGACCTCCAGATTTGTCCTGATGTAGTCAGCTACTGATTGTGGTTGTTGCACCTTGGGCTTAAAGTAACTCATTATTATCTTTCCTTATTTTATGTCATATGCTGACATTAATCTTTGTTGTTTTGTGGGAGCCATCTTAAGGTACTGGTTGTAAATTTGAAGCCTTAGTGGATCATTCCTGGCCTTTATCTCAGTGAATTTCCTTTTGATATCATAGGGTTTCTTGCCTGGGGGCCTGGTAGATGACACTTCAACACTATGCTACCTTTCTAGCTCCTGCCTGTGTGAGCTAGTTGATGTCTCTATCACTGGGGAAGTCTGTTGGCTAACCACCCTCTCACCTCTTAGACTGTTAGTGGTTTCCTCAATAATTTCATCCTCTAATAGAGGATTCAAACTTTGCCTCTTTGCACCCGGCTGTTCTGCAGGTCCACTGATAGGTGTGGCCTCTTCCCTGTCTCTCTTCTTGCTTCTTTCCTCATTTAGAGGGGTTTGCAGGGCTGGAATTTTTGGTGCTGTAGATTTGGCAGGAGGAATTTGTACTTGTTCCTGTTCTTTGGACCCCCCTGGCTGATCAATCATGATTGGTTGCACTGTAGTTTCTACCTCCTTGCCCTTTGAGGTCTCTGGGATTGATGTGCTGGTTCTCTGTGCAGGCTTCTTGATTTGCATATTGTTCAATTTCTAGGATCCTATGATGTATATACATTGATAGCCTGTACTTTAACCTTCTGTCACTTATGAAACTACATGGGTCATAAGGCACCCACCCAAAAATTTTCTTGAATTTAAGGTGGTCTTCTAAGATCTTTTCAGCATCTTTCCATGCTTCCTTGTCATGGATAACATAAGGGCCTAATTGGTTTTTGATTCTCAGTTGAGCCTTCTTTTTTACATTACAAAAATGGGTTAAGTCTGAACAGATGAGCTGCCTGAAATATTCTAATGCAATTAGCCTCATAAGCACATACCTAGGCAACTTGAATGGGCATAATTCACATCCATATATTCTGATTTCAGTGTGATTCTGGTAGAGGTACTAGTCACCTATCTTGTACTGTTTGGACAACTGTAAAATTTTCCTCATATCACCCTAAATTCTAGGAGGAGGAGCTCCTATCAACAGAGTTGAGGCTGAGTGTACAAACAGGTCAATGAATTCACTATAGGTATAAGGAGAGTCACAGTCATGGAAGATTGAGCTCCAAAATATCACAGACCTCCGATTTCCCTTTGAGTCTAATTTCCTGATGGGAAATGGAAAACTGTCTGGGTGATAATATAACAACAAATGGTATATGAAAGATGTATATTTAAACACTCCTTCCCTTTCCAAATTCATGAATTGAGTATGGATTTTGTCAGCAATGAAAGTGGCATAGTCATACTTGACAGCAGGGGGCTGTCCTGGAA
Organism: Pinus tabuliformis; assembly: GCA_031772625.1. NCBI lineage: Eukaryota > Viridiplantae > Streptophyta > Pinopsida > Pinales > Pinaceae > Pinus > Pinus tabuliformis. Next base: position 1,098,083,642 of record CM062813.1, read on the forward strand.
TAAAGATAGATAACAGAACCAGGGTGATATCATCCACATATTCACTGGACCTGAATCCCAAGATCAAGGATATCACGTCAAGGATGAGTTTTCCAGTCTCAGTGAACCGGACATGTAAATAGGGAGGTGGGCCTTGGCGTTGACAGTTTGGTTTCATGAACATCTGGGCAATACAAGTTATTTCTGAGCTGGGCAATTGAGAGGCCTTTTCAAGCAAAAATCCCATGGAAAGAGGAGCCAGAGGCTCAGTGGAATGGAAATGTATCATCTCATTGATGGATTCAGCAGTTATGTAAAAAAGGATAGTGTTGGAAGGAGACATAACAGCTCTATGAATAGGGTCATAATTGGCACAGCATTGGTGAATGATATCTGGGAAAACATGGACTGAGGGCGGGAAATACATGGGAAGGTTTGATTCCCACAGTCCAAAAATGTCAGAGTTGCTTAAATAGCTATCCCTTATCTAGCAGAAGGTCTGAAGATGATTCCCGTCACCAGATGGGTCTTTTATTTGGAAATCTCTGTCAGCTAAAGACAAATAATTCAGGTCCTTATGGGGTGCGTTGAGGGGCGCGATGTTCAGGGCTGCAGGAGCTTCCATGTTTGGTTCTTGCGTTTTCAAACCGGAATTTCGGGGTTTTGTGGAAAAATGGGCAAAAAAGTTGTTTTGGGTGTCCTAGTATGACAGCTACGGACTGATTTTACTCAAATTTAGCTCTTTTGGGTAGAATTCTCAGAGAAAAAACAAAATTACCGATTCGGGAAGTGAATTGGGGTAAATACATGTTTTAAAGGTGAACCATGTAATTTGCAGGTTGCAGGATGAGCTGCGGAGCAGGATGCAGGATTTTTTTGGGTGAGTGGCAGACTCGACGTGATTTGCAATCAATCGAACGTATTTTGCATGAAAACAGTGCGCAGAAAAAATGGACGAAAATGACATTTTTTCGTGGTTTTAACAAAATTTTGGCTTTGGTGGGACTTTTTGGCATTTATTGACAGATGACGTCAGCATGACGGGACCGTTTGTCGTTTAGCAGAGGGTACGGAATGGTGACGTGGCGGTGACGTCAGCGGGGGGTCAGCGGGAGGGCGGTAAGTGGTTTCACCCCATACCTCTTATGTGCTTGAGTGGTTTCAGACAGGGGGGCCGCGAGCAGCGCGGGAGTGTGACACGCGTCCATGGTACGGGCGTGACACCACCAATCCCCCGGGCGTTAAAGTGCAACAAATAGGCGGGTCGCGATATGAGCGTGGACCGTTGGATGAGCGGGCCCAGATCTGACGGTGGGCGCTCTTCAGAGACGGTGGAGGTTTAATGCGTGGGCCCCATATATCAAATCAAATGTTTTAATGGTTTCAGGGCTTGTTTTATTGGTCTGCGGGGTGAGTTTAGTTAGGTTATTAATTAACCCGGGTGGTTAATTAAGTCCTTTGAGCGCGCGCGGGTTAGGTTATTAAAGGTTCCAAATGAACCATTAATCCCTGCTTAAAACAGTAATATGGTCGTAATCGACCGGGGGCGGGATTATTAATACTTTGGGGTTTTATTGTATATTTATATTAATACGGGGAAGGGTAATCTTGCAAGGGAATTATATAATAATAGTTAATATGGAAAATGACCGAAAGCGCCAAGTTTATTGTGTAGGAAACTCAGGCTTAAAGGGGAAAAGAGGGGTTTTTATGTGATATTTATGCATTTCTCCTAAGTAAAATAGGAATTTATCTTAGGCAAATGTTTATGAAATGAAATGAGATGAGTGGGTTAGTGACATTAAGAAGATCTTAATATCTGAGGGGGAAATTAGTAAGTGATTTGGAGAATATGGAGGGGAGTTAGTCATGCTTCTGTCATAGTACCTTTGATAACAGCAAGATGAACATCTTGAGAGACCAAACCTATCACAAGTTTCTTTCAGCAACATCAAAAACTACCTACCCAGCCTACTGTACCTAACATTTTTTCTTATTCTTCCATGGGTGCATTTAGACTAGCAAACCCTTACAAATCTTCTTTTCTTTTCATGGTAGGCCTACCTAAGTCAACACTTGTAACATCCAAGGGCTTAGATTTAACTGTTGAGCTCCTTTGCTTCTCTACCTATCCATTTATCTGCCAAGTTTAAACAGTTTGGACAGATTTTCATTCTTTATCTCTAAAACAGGAAATTCAAACATGAGCTGGCCAAGATTAAGCTATTTCGCCAGTCATCAACTATGATAAAAAAGTTTAACAAGCTATACATGGTGCTTTAATTACAAAGTATGAAATAGTAGTGGCATTTGAACTTGCACACTTGCTTGGTCCTTTGTTCGGGGTTCATTTCTTTTCTTTTTTTTGACCATCTTATTCTTTTTACCCTTTGATTTTTCTTTTAGGGTATACCCTCTTTTCATTTTTTAAATATTTTGATTCTTTAAGAATATGGAAAACCTTTGCAGCAAGAAAAGGTATGTACATATTGTAGAGCTAATCAAGTCAATCATGAAATATGACACCTATTGGTATAGGAGCATAACACTGGCTCCACTTGGGGATGGCTTTCCCTGGTGGAAAGTCAAGAACAGCAGGTCAGATGGCCTTCTAAACAACTCTTGCTGCACTCTAAAATCTTCCTTTGTTGTAAGTAAACAAAATTTTACAAAGGACCATGTAACATATATACATTTCTCTTGAGCTGAAAACAAAAATAGTAAAATTCCTTCATTGTTTCTGAAAACTTTCTGCCCATTCCTTCCTATTCTTATTGCTGTAAGAAGCTGAAAAAACTGAACTTCGCTATGTACATGTTAGAGTCAGGATATATCAACAAACTGGATCAAAATAGTGTTTCAGCATTCGACCATTAACATGCCCTTCTTCTGCTTCTGTACCATCCAGGCTTTTTAGAAAGTAAGTATTGTTTCCCTGTGAGGCCTGAATAATAAAAGGTCCCTTCCATAGGAAGTCAAACTTCCCATGTTGGCCTTTGTCTTCTCTTCTGGAATCCCATTTTAAATCTTTGTCTCCTATGTGAAAATCCTCTGCCTTAGTCCTCTTATCAAATATCTTCTTGAGTTTTTCTTGTAACAGTTGGGATCTTTGGTATACCTCTTCTCTGGTCTACTGTAAATGGATGGTCTGATTAATCCTTCTCTGAATATCATTGGGTTCCACCTGGGCTTCTTGCAGTAATTTCATTACAGAGATTCCCAAGGAGGAAGGAAATACAGCCTCCATAACATAGACCAGCTCATAAGGGCTAGTCCCTATGGATCTCTTGGTAGTTAACCTGTCTGCCCATAGTGCATTGATAAGTTTCTTATGCCAATTTTTCTTGTTTTCTTCCAACACTTTCTTAATAATATTGATCATACTTTTATTGGAGGAATCAGCTAGACCATTACCTTGAGGGTATTAGGCTATGGAGTGGCCTAAGGTGATGTGGTACTTGTGACAGAAACTGATCATTCTCTTGGATTTGAAAGCAACATCATTGTCAATTATAATATTTTCAAGACAAGCAAATCTAGACAAGATATTGGTTTCTAAGAATTGTATGATCACTGTGTCATTGGCTTGTCTACAAGGGATGGCTTCTATCCACTTGGTGAAATAGTCTGTGGCAGTCAGGATCCATTTATGCTAGCCAGAAGAAGGAGGATGGATTTCCCCAATAAAATCTAAACCCCATTATTGAAATGGTCTTTTGGTGGAAATTGGTTTGAGGGGTAGAGGTAAAAGTTTCCTCTTGCCTTCAAAAATTTGACATTTATGGCAAGTAGTGACAAACTTTTTGACATCAGCAAACAAGGTTGGCCAGTAAAATCCAGCCCTTAGAATTTTGTCAGCAGTTGATTTCCAATAAAGATGTCCACCACAGTCCCCTGCATGAAATTCTTTGAGTACCTTGTTAGCTTCATCTTTTATTAGACAATTTAATAGAACACCTTCATGATTTTTCCAAAAAGGAGGACCATCTAAAATACAAAACTTTGAAGCTTTCATCTTTATAGACCTTTTCTTTGTTTTGGATAACCCTGGAGGAGCCTACAGGTTTAATAATACATAACATATATCAGCATACCAAGGTGATTCTAGGAAGGCCTGGCTGATTTGTGGAGTCGTCATCTCCTGTTCATTATCCAGTTCATTGATATCCAGGGCTTGGCAATTGGTTTCAGTCATGAGTTTAGCCAACCCCTATCCTTTTATAAGCTTTGTAGGTTTTGTTTCAATATCATACTCCAATATAGTAGCAATCCATTTACCTCTCTTGCCTTCAATCCCCTCTTGGGTCAGGATATCTTTGACAACAACATTTGGTACATAGGCTATTATATGGGAGTATAATATATAGACTTTGAAGTCTTTGATAGCTTTCACAAGTGCATAAACCTATTTTTCCATGATTGGGTATTTTAGTGGTGCATCCCTAAGTGCTTTACTGAAAAAGGCTATGGGTTTTTCACATCCTTGATCATATTTCTGTAGTAAAACAACAGCAATAGTATGTTCAGATGCAAATGAAAATATTATGAAGTCTCTGTCAAATTTTGGGCTTGTAAGGACTGGTGTTTTGGTCAAAGCTATTTTAATTTCTTCAAATGCTTTTTTAGCATCTAATGTCCATTTAACTTTGGAATCCTTTTTCAGCATGTTATTCAGCAATCTAATTACCTCAGCCAAATTGGGGATGAATCTTCTTAAAAAGTTAATTTTTCTTAGGAAAGCTTGAAGTTCTTTGACATTTCTGCGATGGGGTATTTGTAAAATGGCCTCTATTCTATCAGGGTCAATTTTGATGCCATCTTTGGAGATTATGTGGCCCAACAATTTGCCTTGCTCTAGACCGAACAAGGATTTCTTAGGATTCAAGGAAATACCATACTTTCTGCATGTTAAAAACACTTGTCTCAGATGATCTAAATGCTGCTGATTTGATTTGGAAAACACAGTAAGATCGTCAAGGTATATGACTAGAAAATCATGAGTTTCTTTTGAAAAATCTATGTCCATTGCCCGTTGGAAAGTTGCCCCTGCATTCTTGAGTCCAAATGGCATTTTTACATATTTGAAAGTTCCCCATGGTGTTGTAAAAGCAGTGTTTTCCTGATCATCGGGATGAACTAGAATCTGGTTGAAGCCCGAGAACCCATCCGAAAGTGAAATTCTAGAGGCACCTACTACCCTTTGTAAAATGTGGTCCATTTTAGGTAAGGGGTAGTGGTCCTTCAAAGAAACCTTATTTACATTCCTTCAATCAACACACAATCTGATTTCTACTGTTTTCTTCCTAGTGGGCACTAAATTAGAGACCCATTTTGAAAAGCTGATAGGTGCAATTATCCCAGCTTCATACATTCTTTTGACTTCCTTTTCAATTAGAGGGAGTAGTACAGGGATGACCCTTCTAAGTTTTTGCTTGAATGGTTTCTGATTTTCTTTGAGGGGTATTGTATGTTGAATCACAGAGGTATCATAAGATTTGAGATCTTCGTAGCTCCAGGCAAAAACATCTTGGAATTCTTTGAGCAGTTCAACATATTTAAGCTTTTGGTCAGGGGGCAAAGTTTTGGATAGTTTTATCATCTTAGGACTTTCTTCAGTCCTCAATGTTTGCGTTTAGAGGCTGCATTTTGGGTTTCTTTGGAATATCATTAGAATCAAAGAAGTCTTCCAAAGGAGTTAATCCTGTGGGCAAATAGTTGTCTTTTAAATCAATAACTTCATATTCTCCTCCAATAGCCTCATCAATGTCTATTTCTTTAAGCTCTTGCAACTTTTCCTTGGTAAATTTCGTTGGGTGAAGTATTTGTGTTGCAGTTTGTGCTGCAATATCTATAACAATTTTATCTAATTGATCAACTTCACAAACAGTGTCTGTGTCTATATTAGTGCTGGAAAATTCTTCTTTTAGGGTCAAGAAATTGTTGATTTGAGTATCATTGTTAAACACTTGCCAGTTTTTTACATTGCCAGGTACAGTTGGCCTGTATTTAATCTCAGTTGTAAACTGATGATTGGGCTCAAATGGCAGTTTACAAGTGCTAGCAAATGTTGCCAAACTATGAGCATGCAAATTATGTTTCCTTGGAATTTTGGCAAGCTGTGTTTCTAGAAATGTATTGAGGATCTCCATAGCTGCTCCTCTGTAAGATCTTAATCTTGGATCATTCGTGAGGAAGTTCCCTTTTATCTGTTGGATGACTAAATCAGAGTCTCCCAAAACTGATACCCTAATTGCCCCTAAACTCTTGATCAATTTAAATCCTAGCAACAGGGCTTCATATTCAACCATACTATTAGTGCATCTAAAATTCAACCTGTAAGCATGTCCTTCAGCATGATCATTTTCTAGATTGTGTACCCAAATTCCTGCTCCTGCTCCTAGTTTATTGACTGAACCATCAAATTCCAAGTACCAGAGAATTTCATGTTTATAATTGGTATCAGGAGTTTCAGTAATCTGCTTGATAGGAAGACAGGTTTCTTTAATTTCATCTAATTTCTCCTGAGTGTCTAATATATCATTGTTCTCGGCAATTTCTTGAATTTGAAGACTGGACTTTTTGTTTATAACTTTTTCTTGTTCAAGTGCTAAAACCTTGATATTATTTGCAGGATTAACTTCAGCATTGTATAGAATGAAGGAGTCCATGTCAGAGTGCATGGAATAGATGGGAAAATTATGGGGTTTCTCCTGACTACTTACCACATATTTCATTAGAGTTTCTCGATACAATCTCTTTGGCTGACCAAATACTGAAATGGTAGCATAGGACATGTCCAATTGTAAAGATCCTTGGAGCTTTGCACCCCAAGATCTAGACAACAACATGCCATATTTTGGTGGAATATCAGCTACCACTACATCCATTAAAATTGTCTTGGCAGAGTATTGTACTAATGATACACATAAATCTTTGATCAATCCTAGACATCTGACCTGGCTTGAATCAAAAGAGAACAAGTCTTTGTATGGCCTGGTGATATCTAGGTCCAACTTCTCCATTACAGATTTGGGCATTAAGTTATGAGAAGCTCCAGAATCAAACATTGCATTATGAAGTATTTTATCATGAATGTTCAGACTTACATAGAAAGGAGGAACTCCTCCATCTACTGATTTTCTGTTTACCTCAGGGCCAAAAATTAATTCAGGCTGGTCATCAAGGACATTTACTGCATCTTTGTTTTCTGAGATCTGAAGTGATCTGCTAATTTGATCTCTGTAGACATCATGCTTAGCCAATTCTAATAATGGAATTGCTATCTTTAATTTTCCTATTTCAGTCTCAAGGTTGAAAGGTTTTTGTGTTTGAATTTTTGCATTTCGGGCAGTGAGATTTTCTTTTTCTTCTGTATTTTCTGTGTTTTTCTCTTTTACAGGAGTGTTGTTATGGGTTGAAGTTGCTTCTATGTCAATTTCTGGAGGTTCTTCCACATTTCCCTTGGGAGGAGCGGAAGTTGAAGGTTGTTGATTGTCTAATACATTTTCGACTGTTGGATTATTTGGGTTAGGAGTTGTGTTAGGAGGGGCTTGTACAAGAGGGTTCTTGATTGTAGGTTTGCTAGTTCGCTTAGTATCCTTCTGTTTATTGGTTTCAGGAACATCTATCCTTCTACTCTTTAGATTGTACTGCTTGTGAACCTCATAGATGGTTGTATCATATCCCTCCCTAAAATCAAATGATTCACCTAATTGAGTTTGGAATTGATTAAGAGTGTGAACCTCTTGGTCTTCTTGGGTCAAGAAAATTTGTTGCTCACTATTGAGACCCATTAAGTTAATTTGAGTATCTTCTGTTAGCTCGCTGGAAGTTGAAGCTTCAGCATAATTTTCCTGGAATGGGGGCCTAATGTTTTGGTCTGGACCGACCTTTCCAGTATTAGGGTTCTGGTTTTTTCTGAAGTTTGGATTTCTCCCAGTATTGCTCGGTTGACCATCCCAAGGGAATTTCCTCTCAATTATTTCTACTCTATCACCAAGTCTATCCATGCCTTTGATTATGGCATCTAATTTCTGTTCGAATGCAGAAGGTTCTTCTTTGAAAGGTGTCCTCCTTTCGGCTCTAGCTCGAGCTCGTTTAGAAATCAGGTTGGCCTCAACACTGACAGCTATACTCTGCATGTCTTCTAGGCTTCGAGGAGATCTTTCCCTAAGCTGATATGCCATATCATAATCAAATGCATCAGGGAATTTGATTAAGGCCAAATCTGGAGGAGGTCTGAGATTCTAAGGAATAACATTGTATACATTATTAAATCTGGTACAGTAATCTTGAACAGTTTCTTGTGGGCCTCTTTTCAAATTTTCATATTCTGATAAAATGTGGAGAGGATCTTTCTTCTTTTCCCATCTGTTCAAGAAGGTCTGATAAAGGGCTTCTGGATCGTTGATAGTGTTTGTAGGGAGTGCTCTAAACCAGGTTCTAACATCCCCAGTTAAACTTTGAATAAATACTTTCATTCTGACATCATCATCATCAATCTCATAATTTTCAAAATAATCTGTCATTTTCTTAGTGTGTTGTTGAGCTGTGTAAGTGCCAGTACCATCAAAATAGGTGATTTTGCTTTGATAATCTTGAGGCATAGCCCCTGGATTTGCAGGTAATTGCAGGGGAGCATATCAGTTTGCCATATTTGCAAAGATAAGTGTGACAGCTGGAAGAGCAGGGATAACAGTAGAAATATATGTTGTAGATGGAGGAGTGGGAAGGATAGTTTGAGGTACTGATGGAGAACTTGAAGAAGCTGCAGCAATGGCAGAAAGGATTGGTGTTTTTCCAGAAGTAGCTCAGGTTGGATAGGGTTTTGCAAATGCTTGTCACAGAGTGAACTAGCAGAATGTTCTTGGCTCTCCTGGCTTCTAAGGATCTTAGGAATCAGATTAGGATTTTCAAAGATAGGTGGTGGATTTGGATCAGGGTTTGATCTGGTGTAACGGATCTTCTTCTTTGGAGCCAGTTTCTGAGTATGTTTTTGGTTTTTCTTGGAATATTTCTTAGCAATACAACTTTTAACAGTATCTTCTAGGAGTTTTTAGATGAGGGGATTATGAACTTTCCTAAAGATCTACTGAAACAAGGAACTGATCAAGTATTTGAGACAATTGTTCAATACATAAGCTAGACCGGAGATAGACTGAAGCAACATTTATCTACTCCTGCAAATGCATAGCAAAATCAGTTTCAAAAGCTATCTGGCTAACTTCAGGCTCCATCTGTAGCTTATGAAATAAACAGCAGTAACAAACAATTATTCAGCTCCCCAGTGGAGTCGCCAATGATGTTATCACTCAGGTTGTTCCCCAAAGTTGTAAGAAAGGGAATACGGTCGAGGTAACCACAAACCAATCTTTTAGATATAGATTCTAGCCAATCTACACCCAGAGAGGGCTCTCTCTTTATGATTTAGCTTTGTTTTGATATGTGTTAGGCTAGTTATGAAGTACAAGGGTTTTGTTTTGAATTTGGTTGGAGAAATGGAGATTCAATAGAATAGTGAGGTAAAACTGAAGAGTTTCAGTCCATTGGGAATGATGGAGTCAAAGGAGGATAGCTTCCTGGATTCGGTTTCTAACAGATGATGGTATCACATAGCAAGGTGCTCAAATATGGGACAATTCATAAGCTGAAATCAGATGGAATGCATTCAATGGGTGAAGGGAAATTAAGAATCCTTCACCATGTTTGACAAAGGGAAAATGGATGACTACTGTTAAGGAGCAGTTAAGAATTCCTTAGCAAATATTCAAGAGGAAAGAATCAGGGGAAACATGAGCAAATAAGAATTCAATGTGAATTCTAATTGAAACATTGATAATAATAAAGACTGAACACAGAGTGCAATCAAGCAAATTCTGAGTTATTCTTTCTCTCTATTATTTAGATCATCAAACATAGATGATAAAACATAGAAACTGTAAAACACAAGTTAGAAGGGACTTATTGATACATAAAATGATTCAAGAATTCTTCAACAGGTCCTTAGCATCAATTCCTCCTCGAGTGAACTTGACAACAATGGTTCCAACGACCTTTTATTCCAAAAATTTCAGTATTACATTCAAAACTATTAACATTCACCAACCCCAAATACTTCGTTTGGGGGGGTATTTATACAAAAATGTCAAAATATCTTACAAAATATCTGGTAGAAATAATATCTAGTGGTGATTAATGCTTCTTTTACAAAAGATAGAGACAAACAGTCTCGGAAACAGGGAAGCAATAAATTGACGATGTGCTGGCCGCTCCGTCTTTATTGGATGTACCGGAGGTAGGTTCTGTAAGTTGGTTTACATCTGTCCTCCACTGATATTCCGCGCTGGCTGCTCCGTAGTTTCCTGGATATTCCTTAGCCCTGATCTGATATACCTTGACCGGTATGACTCTCATTTATTCTGTCTTCTGCATTATGGTAGATGGTCTAAAATTTTCAATTCACCAAGGTACCAAAAATAACTTTATAGAATTTCTAACATACTTTGCCACCACTCCGGTCCTAGTAATTTATGTCTCTGAAGCTTCCTTAAAGTTTTGTCAGTCTCTGTGTATCTGAAGAAATTAGGTGGGATGGTGAACAGATGCTTCACCTCGTGATCAATGTAGAATAAATTTTCCAGGCTGTCGTAGAGGGCCTGGCCAGATGGAAGTGCTTTTTCTCCTGAAGCACTCATTGATGAATTAACTTGATCAACAACATATGTATTCAATTTACGTACATAGTCTTTGTGTTTCATTAGACGATCATTACTTCCCAAAGGACTTGGCAAACCTTTTTTATGCAAGATTGTAAACTTTTATGTGAAAGAATTAATCTCTACCTGCATGTCCTGGCATCTTCTTTACAAATTTTGTATTAGAGCTCTCATGGTTAGAACTCTCTTGATGTCTAGAATAGTGCCTGTTCTGTCTCTGATTTCTAGTGCTTCCAGTTCTTCTCTAGTCTTGGTGTTCAAAAAATGTATCAACCAGTTAGCTTGTTCAGGCATCTATCCCAATAAAGCTCTTGTTTTTTGAATCTCCACTTGGGCCACTCTTATCAAGTTAATCTGCTCAAAAATGACTTGGATAGACCTCCACACATCACTAAGGGATTGATTGATGTTGGTCCACAAAATTCCTCTGATTTCTGCTAGAGGTTTATCCAGAGAGAGAACCTTTTCTAATGCTCTCACTTTGTTCTCTAGTGTTTTGACCTCCCTTGTTTTCTCTGCCACATTCATCTTGGATTTGTCATAATTCTTTTCCACCTTTGCCAATTACTCCTTCACCAGTTTCAATTCTGACACTTGTAGTTTTAAGTCTTCCATGGCTCTTATCAGTTCCTCTGTACTCATATTGGTACTGCTACTGTTGCTGATGTACCTGTGATGACCTCTGCTGTTGATGCCGGGATAGTGGGAGGCAATGCTATTATAAGTGTGGAGGTGGCAGTAGTGACTGTAGGGATTTCTTCAGGTGGTTGGGAGGTCGACTCTCCCTGCTTTTCCTTTAGTGCTTTTTCTATTGCCTGCTCAGTGTCGGTTAATCTTTCATTGAGTTTCATAAGCAGGTCCATCATATCCTCTTTGGATTTCTGTTGTACAACTTCTGTAGTCTGTGGGTGCATGGAAGGAGGCAGTTTCAGCTGTTTTCTTAGGGCAGCAATGTCCTCTTCCTTTTTCTTCATCAGTGCCTTTATGCCTTTGGCATCTTTGGGATCATGTCCCAGTTCAATGATAATTTCCTCCAAGGATTTGATCCTGTTGTCCTTTGCTAGAGAAGAAGCTTTCTCTAAATCTAACTGAGCAGAGGTATTATTCAAGGAGTCTTGTAATTTATGAGCTAACATAGCTTTATCAACCAGTGTGGAGTATACCATTTCTCCAGTCTGTTTATGAAGCTCAATCTAGTCCAAGGGATGAATATCCTTGGCTAAGACCTCCAGATTTGTCCTGATGTAGTCAGCTGCTGATTGTGGTTGTTGCACCTTGGGCTTAAAGTAACTCATTATCATCTTTCCTTCTTTTATGTCATATGCTAACATTAATCTTTGATGTTTTGTGGGAGCCATCTTAAGATATTGGTTGTAAATTTGAAGCCTTAGTGGATCGTTCCTAGCCTTTATCTCAGTGAATGTCCTTTTGATATCAGAGGGTTGCTTGCCTGGTGGCCTAGTAGATGACACTTCAACACTATGCTGCCTTTCTAGCTCCTGCCTGTGTGAGCTAGTTGATGTCTCTATCACTGGGGAAGTCTGTTGGCTAACCACCCTCTCACCTCTTAGACTGTCAGTGGTTTCCTCAATAATTTCATCCTCTAATAGAGGATTCAATCTTTGCCTCTTTGCACCCGGCTGTTCTGCAGGTCCACTGATAGGTGTGGCCTCTTCCCTGTCTCTCTTCTTGCTTCTTTCCTCATTTAGAGGGGTTTGCAGGGCTGTAATTTCTGGTGTTGTAGATTTTGCAGGAGGAGTTTGTACTTGTTCCTGTTCTTTTGACCCCCCTGGCTGATTAGTCATGATTGGCTGCTCTGTAGTTTCTACCTCTTGCCCTTTGAGGTCCCTGGGATTGATGTTCTGGTTCTCTGTGCAGGCTGCTGAGAAATTGCAGCAGAAGATGTTCCAACTGGTGATTGCTGAGGCAGCTTGAAAGAGACCTGTCTAAAAGAGACCAGGTCAAGGGTTTTTTCTAAATATTTCATAGTTTTCTCCATCTTTTCTTGCTCACTAATTTCCTCTATCAGGGTCCCTTCTACCCATTCTTCTTGATCTGCATACTGTTTAATTTCTAGGATCCTATGATGTATATACACTGATAGCCTGTACTTTACCCTTCTGTCACTTATGAAACTACATGGGTCATAAGGCACCCACCCAAAACTCTTCTTCAATTTAAGGTGGTCTTCTAAGATCTTTTCAGCATCTTTCCATGCTTCCCTATCATGGATAACATAAGGGCCTAATTGGTTTTTTATTCTCAGCTGAGCCTTCTTTTTTACATTACAAAAATGGGTTAAGTCTAAACAGATGAGTTGCCTGAAATATTCTAATGCAAATAGCCTCATAGGCACATACCTAGGCAACTTGAATGGGCATAATTCACATCCATATATTCTGATTTCAGTTTGATTCTGGTAGAGGTACCAGTCACCTATCCTGTACTGTTTGGACAACTGTAAAATTTTCCTCATATCCCCAGAAATTCTAGGAGGAGGAGGAGCTCCTATCAACAGAGTTGAGGCTGGGTGTACAAACAGGTCAATGAATTCACTATAGGTATAAGGGGAGTCACAGTCATGGAAGATTGAGCTCCAAAAGATCACAGACCTCCGATTTCCCTTTGAGGCTAATTTCCTGATGGGAAATGGGAAACTGTCTGGGTGATAATATAACAGTAGATGGTATATGAAAGATGTATATTTAAACACTCCTTCCCTTTCCAAATTCATGAATTGAGTATGGATTTTGTCAGCAATGAAAGTGGCATAGTCATACTTGACATCAGGGTGCTATCCTAGAGTAAAGATAGATAACAGAACCAGGGTGATATCATCCACATATTCACTGGACCTGAATCCCAAGATCAAGGATATCATGTCAAGGATGAGTTTTCCAGTCTCAGTGAACCAGACATGCAAATAGGGAGGTGGGCCTTGGGGTTGACAGTTTGGTTTCATGAACATCTAGGCAATACGATTTATTTCTGAGTTGGGCAATTGAGAGGCCTTTTCAAGCAAAAATCCCATGGAAAGAGGAGCCAGAGGCTCAGTGGAATGGAAATGTATCATCTCATTGATGGATTCAGCAGTTATGTAAAAAAGGACAGTGTTGGAAGGAGACATAACAGCTCTATGAATAGGGTCATAATTGGCACAGCATTGGTGAATGATATCTGGGAAAACATGGACTGATGGCGGGAAATACATGGGAAGGTTTGATTCCCACAGTCCAAAAATGTCAGAGTTGCTTAAATAGCTATCCCTTATCTGGCAGAAGGTCTGAAGATGATTCCCGTCACCAGATGGGTCTTTTATTTGGAAATCTCTGTCAGCTAAAGACAAATAATTCAGGTCCTTATGGGGTGCTTTGAGGGGCGCGACGTTCAGGGCTGCGAAAGCTTCCATGTTTGGTTCTTGTGTTTTCAAACCAGAATTTCGGGCTTCTGTGGAAAAATGGGCAAAACAGCTATTTTGGGTGTCCTGGTATGACAACTACGGACTGATTTTACATGAATTTGGCTCTTTTGGGTAGAATTCACAGAGAAAAAACGAAATTACCAATTCGGGAAGTGAACTGGGGTAAATACCTGTTTTAAAGGCGAATCGTGTAATTTGCAGGTTGCAGGACAAGCTGCAAAGCAGGATGCTGGAGTTTTTTGGGTGGGTGGCGAACTGGACGTGATTTGCAATCAACCGAACGTATTTTGCATGAAAACAGTGTGTAGAAAAAATGGACGAAAATGACATTTTCTTGTGGTTTTAACAAAATTTTGGCTTTGGCGGGATTTTTTGGCGTTTATTGACAGATGACGTCAGCATGATGGGACATTTTATCGTTTAGTAGAGGGTACAGAATGGTGACGTGGAAGTGACATGGCGGTGACGTCAGCAGGGGGTCAGCAGGAGGGCGGTAAGTGGTTTCACCCCGCACCACTTATGTGCTTGAGTGGTTTCGGACCGGGGGGGGGCGCGAGCAGCGCAGGAGTGTGACACGCGTCCATGGTACGAGCGCGACACCACGAATCCCCCGGGCATTAAAGTGCAGCGGATAGGCGGGTCGCGATATGAGCGTGGACCGTTGGATGAGTGGGCCCAGATCTGACGGTGGGCGCTCTTCAGAGACGGCGGAGGTTTAATGCACGGGCCGCATATATCAAATCAAATGTTTTAATGGTTTCGGGGCTTGTTTTATTGGTCTGCGGGGTGAGTTTAGTTAGGTTATTAATTAACCTGGGTGGTTAATTAAGTCCTTTGAGCGCACGCGGGTTAGGTTATTAAAGGTTCCAAATGAACCATTAATCCCTGCTTAAAACAGTAATATGGTCATAATCGACCGAGGGCGGGATTATTAATACTTTGGGGTTTTATTGTATATTTATATTAATACAGGGAAGGGTAATCTTGCAAAGGAATTATATAATAATAGTTAATATGGAAAATGACAGAAAGTGCCAAGTTTATTGTTTAGGAAACTCAGGCTTAAAGGGGAAAAGAGGGGTTTTTATGTGATATTTATGCATTTCTCCTAAGTAAAATAGGAATTTATCTTAGGCAAATGTTTATGAAATGAAATGAGATGAGTGGGTTAGTGACATTAAGCAGATCTTAATATCTGAGGGGGAAATTAGTAAGTGATTTGGAGAAGGATGGAGGGGAGTTAGTCATGCTTCTGTCATAGTACCTTTGATAACAACAAGATGAACATCTTGAGAGACCAAACCTATCACAAGTTTCTTTCAGCAACATCAAAAACTGCCTACCCAGCCTACTGTACCTAACATTTTTTCTTATTCTTCCATGGGTGCATTTAGACTAGCAAACCCTTACAAATCTTCTTTTCTTTTCATGGTAGGCCTACCTAAGTCAACACTTGTAACATCCAAAGGCTTAGATTTAACTGTTGAGCTCCTTTGCTTCTCTACCTATCTATTTATCTGCCAAGTTTAAACAGTTTGGACAGATTTTCATTCTTTATCTCTAAAACAAGAAATTCAAACATGAGCTGGCCAAGATTAAGCTATTTGGCCAGTCATCAACTATGATAAAAAAGTTTAACAAGCTGTACATGGTGCTTTACTTACAGAGTATGAAATAGTAGTGGCATTTGAACTTGCACACTTTCCTGGTCCTTTGTTCGGGGTTCATTTCTTTTCTTTTTTCTGACCATCTTATTCTTTTTACCCTTTGATTTTTCTTTTAGGGTATACCCTCTTTTCATTTTTTAAATATTTTGATTCTTTAAGAATATGGAAAACCTTTGCAACAAGAAAAGGTATGTACATATTGCAGAGCTAATCAAGTCAATCATGAAATATGACACCTATTGGTATAGGAGTATAACACTGGCCACTACCCAGAACTTGTTACAACTTTCAGAATCCATCAAAGACATGATGAAAAGAATAATAAATCGAAAATAAACCTCAGTACTAGGCCTGAGCATCCCCAACCAGGAATGACATTCTGTCAAACACTTAGTACCAATGCAACCTATAGGTCTAGGATTCAAAATTGAGCATGAATGACTGAAATCACTTATGAAACATAACAAGAATGATCACCACCTTCTCCATTGACCTGTTATAACATCAATTAGATCTTGCATCCATGATCTTAACATTCACAAGTAAATACATGAAATAACCATGACATGAATCAACCAATTAACCATGCTTATAACCAACATAAAACCATGTAAATATAAGAGATATGATAGTCATCAAATCCACATATAAACAAGTGAAAAAGTAAGAGAACTTAACTTTTATTAATCATAGGCCAATCTAACCAGGTTCGGGACTTCCACGTACCACCGACTCTAGACATGGCTGACCCAAATCTTTCTTTCATCCAGACACCCACGTGCCATATTCCAAGCATTAATGTGGAATCTCATAGAATAACCAATCCAAAAACAACCAAGGGAATTCAGAGGTTAAACCACCTCCACCCTCATCAAACCATGATCACACCAAAACTGGTGCTCCGATCACAACCAAACCGAACTTGGAATTCCATCCAAAATCCATCACTATCCTTGAGGAATTTTTTGTCTCCTTGTCTCTCAAGATTTACCGCAATCCAATCCCAAATCACTAGGCCCTAAACCGAGACCAGTCTCTTAGGCTTTACCGCAATCCAAACCTAGATCGTTAGGCCCTAAATTGAGACTCCTCCCTCAAGCTTTACCATGTATCCTAACAAAACTGAAGAAGGAATTCCTAGACCTTTGGGAATGAAACTCGAGACCACCTCTGCCCCAGATTCTAAAATCCATTCAGTAAACGAAAGCTCAAAACTGAAATAAACATCTCAACAACATGGCATTCGAAAAAAGAAAGGCTGGGCTGAAAACCATTGTCATAACCCGGCACCACCATGCCACCGACAGGAAGAGAACCATACACCAACATGCAAAGCCATGCATGTCCAAACCAGCTAGGAAATCACACATGCAATATGTTACCTACAAGTATTCCTACTGAATCTACTTGATCCTACTCTTCTTCCTTGATCCTTGCTTTCCTTCCTTTCCCTTTGCTTGCTTTTCCTTCCTTGATCCAAAGTTGGAGTGCTCCAAGAGAACTCTAAGTGACCAAGAGTGAGAGAGAGAGAGAGAGAATAATGAGAGAGATGTAAGCTTGAACTGACAAAAGGTTACCAACTGATCCTCAGAAGCCTTTTTATGAATGAGGCCTCTATTTTCTTCATTTTCAATTATTTTCCTTCAATTTCCTCCTCACATGCAACATGTGACCTTTCACCTTACTTTTCTCCTAATTTCCTTTATTTTCATAAATAAATGTGCCAAAAATGCCTTTTTGCCTTTTAATGCCTTTGCCTAGCGCTAAAATTCTTAAGGATGTCACCAAGAAAATAAAAGATTCTTCCCTAGACACTATTACTAAGAATAAAATCACACCTACTAGCTCCATCACCCCTAGAATATATGGTGCTCCCAAAATCCATAAAGAGGGCATCCCATTAAGACCCATAGTGAAACCATAGGTTCACCCACCTACCTCCTTGCTCAATTCCTTTGCGAGAAAGTTACGTCCCTTAGTTGGTAACACTTCATCCCATATTAAAGACTCTGCATCATTTGTTCAATGGACCAAAAACCTTGAAATGAAAGTTGAAGATCTAATGGTAAGTTTTGACGTTGTTTCCTTATACACTATGATACCATTGGATGAAGCCTTAAATTTTATGCAATCAGTCACTGATAGCGAGACTGTAGACCTCCTCAAAACTTGCTTAAAATCATCTTATTTTATCTTTAAAGGTAAAATTTATTCGCAAACTCGTGGAGTAGCAATGGGCTCACCTCTATCTCCTATAATTGCTAACATATACATGGAACATTTTGAACAGAAAGCCCTCAAATCCTTTCCTTATTCCCAAAAGAATGGAAAATATTCGTCGACGATGTTTTCACAAAATAGAGTCATGGTAAGGAAAAGCTTGAATAATTTTTAGCTCACATTAACTAGTCTCTCAAATCACATTAAATTCACTATTGAAGTAGAAAAGGATAACCAATTACCCTTTCTTGACATCCTCTTATCCAAAAAAGATGGGAAGCTTAGCTGCAAATTTTATAGGAAGAAAACCCACACGGAAAGATACCTTCATGCGAACTCTCATCACCATCCCAACCAAAAATATGGAATCATCAAAATCCTAACCACAAGAGCCTCTAGAATTTCTAACCCTAAAAACCTAAAACATGAACTAAGACACCTTTGGCAAGTCTTTGAACATAATGGATATAATAAAAACATCATTAACAAAACCATCCATCAAACCCTAAAGAATAATAAGGTAAAGAAAACCTTTGACATTCCTAAAATATCTTTACCTTACTTAAAAGGAGCAACTGATAAAATTTCAAGAATCTTAAACAAACACAACATTAACATTGCTTTCTTTTTTTTCAGAATCGGACCTTCTATTCAACTAAATTAACAAAAAAAGTTACATAATATACATGTAAGTAAATGTCACATGCACACTCACTTTACAAACCACAAAGCTTAGGAGAATCACCCTATTTCTACAAAGCTGAGCCGACGATCTCCCACCATGGAAGTCCGCGGAATTGATGGGAGTCAGATGTCCATCGATCCTGGAACCCTTTGTCACTTGGTCATTGGCTTTGCCTAAAGTCCGATTGTGGTTGATTTGATGCCCGATAACGCGGGAAACAATGGCCACACCAGCTCGGTCACACCACCAACTAGCCCTATCAACCTTAGCCCTCGATTTGCTGCCACCCGATCCAACGGCGGCTAAGAATATCGCGCGAACTACATGCACGCTCATTACTCACACGATAAAGGTGGTATTACCTTTGAGTCTGGAGCCATGTGTCGCATGTTCAATGGCATCGCATCCATTTCTTAAAAACCGCTTTAGAACATAGAGCCGCTCGATAACCCGGGTTACTATATCAAAACTGCTCCGGTCCCACCGCCAACAAGCATGACCTTTCTTCGCCCTAGATCTTCTGCCACCCGATCCGACGACTGAACCTGATTTTGGGTAGAAGAGTTGCGCAGGATGTATCTGACCTGTGAAGGCGGCATTCTCAGTCTGCCAAGGGCCATGAGTACCTCCTTTTGTGGTATCAGAGACTTTCTGGTGAAACCACTTCCGGCACCTTCGAGCTTCCAGTAAATCTGGTAGCGTCTGCAAAACCCCCTTTCTCTGAGAAGAAGTCCTGGAACCATTTTTTAGTTTTCCTGTCTTTCTACTCTGCCTGCCATTCCTCTGTCTTCTTTTCCTATATAAGGCCCAGAACTTAGCCTGTCTGTCATTTGTGCCTTTAACAGTCGTCATCTGAGATTTCTGTTAATTGATTTCCTTTGGAGTTTTGGTGATGCTCCCTATCTTCACGTGCCAGAGTATTGTAGTCCTCACGAAGTTGTCCAGTTTGGACATTCTCCCAAACTAGGCACTTGTTTTCTCATGTGTAGATCACTCCTTCATTAGCTAATCTGTCTGCCACTCTATTGGCCTCTCTTCGCACATGAACAAAGCTCAGAGTTTTAAGTGTTCTGAGGTAAGAATGGACTCTATGAAACACTTGCGATAATCTCTAGTTCCTTGAAACTTTATCTGGTGCTGAACCAGTGCTTATTCTTTTAACTGAGTTGATCATTAATTTTGAGTTTGCCTCTATAATTGTATTGGGTAGATTGTATTCTATTAGGATTTCTAAGCCTTGCTCAATGGCCATGAGTTCCACCATATTGTTGGTGGCCCTCCCCAAATGACTATGAAAGATAACTTGGATGTTGCCCTCTGCATTTCTGATGGCTCCACTGTAACCAGCATTCCCTGGGTTCCCTTTTGAAGCTCCATCAATGTTTAGTTTCAAAAAGCCATGAGGGGGAGGTTTCTAGAAAGCTTTGTTTCCTGTTATTTGCTGAGCTTTCTTATTGGTATTTGTTGTATCATAAGCCTGAAGACCTAGCTGTTGAATGATAAGGATGTCTCTTGGAACAAGGGGTTTCCAGGGAGGTTGCTTCATAAAGATTTTAACTATTTCTTTGAGCTGATTAAGAATCTGAACCATAATACCTTGAGATGAGTTGGATTTATTCTTGAAGATTCTATTATTGCATTCTTTCCACACATCCTAGATCAAGAAGCCTGGGATTAATGTCCAAGCCACATTGACTGCTTCATTTTCTAAGAAGTCTTTCCTCCAATTCTTTAAAGTTTCCGTGATGTCATTTTCCTTTCTGTCTGTTTGGTTGAAGATAGAGGTTACCCAGCTCCAGATGGAGGAGGTGAACTCACATAAGCTGAGAATGTGATCTATTATCTCCTCCTGATGCCCACATAAGTGACACTTAGAAGGCCCTACAAAACCTCTTTTTCTGAGATTTTCCCAGGTCAGAATTTTTTTATGAAGAACTAGCCATATGAACATTTTGATTCTCATCCAGTGAGGATTGTTCCACATGTTTCCCCAAGTCTTGTCAGCGTTTGAATAGTCAAATCCTGTGATTATTCTTTTGGCTTCTTTGAGGTTGAAATTACCTTCGTTATTTCTACCCTATCTAAGAATATCATCCGAAGTTGAGGTCAGAATCTGTCTCTTTTCTAGGATGTCTTCTAGAATTTTTTCTTGGGTTCTCAAAGGGGTTTCTACACTGTAAGATGGTACTCTCCATAATCTCCATTTCCTTTCCCCTCTAGACTGGTCCCAAAAATCACTTACCCTCTTGAGCCCCTTATTAAGGGTATCATTTTTTATGATGTCTAGACTATCTCTGCATAGATTATGTTCCTGTTGCTAGTTGTCCTCCCAGAACCAGGCCAGGTTCCCATTTTTAATCTCCCAGAAGCTATGATTCTGAATTAAAGTTCTATTCTCCCAAGCCTTGTTCCAAATATGAGAACCCCTGATGTGCCCTGACATACGAATGTGGTCCTTTTCCTGCCAATTTGTTGCATACTTTTGTTTCCATAACTTGGCCCAAGGATTGTTGGACTCTTTTAGCCATCTCCACCAAAGTTTGGCCCCCAGGACCTTGCTTAGGGTGTCCGGGTCGTGGAGTCCTAAACCACCATGGGTTTTGGGTTTACAGAGTTTGTCCCACGCTACCAGGGCCCATTTCTTCTTCTCTTCCCCTTTACCCCAAAGGAAGTTTCTTTGAATGTTCCTAATCTGCTGTAAAACTCCTTTAGGGACTGGAAGTGCAGAGAACATGAAGATTGGAATGGTCTGAAGTACCGCCTTTGTAAGAACAAGTCTTCCTGCTAAATTTAAGGATCTATGAGTCCAGTTATTGACCTTGTCCTTAAGCTTATTTGTAACTGCCTCCCAAACTCTGTGCCAACAGCAAGGGCGAAGTCATTAAGGATTTGCTTAAAGGCTTTGGCTTCCTTGACAATGGGTGTGCCTTGCAGCATTATGTCATCCACAAATTGTTGATGCGTCAAAGCCTCTCCATTCTGAGTCAGTTTTAGCCCCTTGATTCTTCCTTCCTCCTTGGCTGCATTGATCGTTCTGCCCAATCCTTCCATCATGAGAATGAAAAGGAATGGGGAGAGAGGATCTCCTTGCCTAAGGCCTCGTGAAGGCCTGAAAGTGTTGGAAGGTGAGCCGTTAAGAAGGATAGAGTAGCTTACTGAGGTGACCAGTGCCATGACCCATTTTATCCAGTTGAAGTCAAAGCCATAAGCTTTAAGGATTTCCTTTATGTATTTCCAGCTAAGTTTATCATAGGCCTTCGCTATATCTAGCTATATTATCATACCTACTTGCTTATAGGTCTTGAGGGAATGGACCACTTCATGCGCTTGGATGATGTTGTTGAGGATTTGTCTTCCCTCCACATACCCAATCTGCTCCTATGAAACTAGCGATGGTAGAAGAGGTTTGAGTCTGTTAGCAATAACTTTGGAGATGATTTTGTACACCACATTGCATAGAGCTATTGGTCTAAATTTATCTGGAGTCATTGCCTTTTCCTGTTTAGGGATTATAGCTATAAAAGATTCATTAAGCACTCTGAGAAATTTTCTTGATGTTCTTGAGTCCTCTACCACATCAATAATGTCGTGTTTGACTGTCTCCCAGCAAGTTTTGAAGAAATCTACATTGAAACCATCCGGACCTGGAGCTTTCCCATTGTGCATCTCTTTGATCACTTCTTTGACCTCTTCCTCCGTTACTGGCCTATTGAGATTGTAGTTGTCTTCCCTGGTCACCATCTTGGGAATATTCTTAGTGAAGTTCTTAATGGAGTGTGATCTATCAGCCAAGGTTTCCATTGCTATGCTTTTAAAATGTTGAAGGAGCACCATTTCCATTTCCTTGTGAGTCTTTAACTCCTTTCCTTGTGTATCCAGTAGCTTTGTGATTCTGTTATGAGCCCTGTGTTTCATAGTGGAATTATGGAAGAACCTAGTGTTTCTCTCCCCTTCTTTATCCACTGCACTCTAGATTTTTGTTTCCAAAAGATCTCCTCATGCTGACATCTATTATCCCATTCCTGCTGTAAAGAGTCTACCACTACCTTCCTCTCCTCTGTGAATCCTTCCTTGATGAGAATTTGATTGATTTCTTGTAATTTACTTTCCACTTCTCTCTTGGCTTCGAAAATGTTACCAAACTCATTTTGGTTCCATTCTTTGAGCTTTTGTTTGATATGTTTAAGGCACTGATGCAGGATGAACATTTTTGTGCCCTGAATGGGCATGTCTTCCACCCACCACTTACTAATGTTATTGGAGAAGTTTGGATGAGTGAGCCAAGCATTTTCAAACCTGAAAGGTCTGTTTCTTGGGGTTCCAATGCAAGAAGCTTCCAACTAAACAGGCCAGTGATCCGACCCCCCAAAAGGAAGAATCCATGCGGTCATGGAGTGACCTGATAGAAGGAGATCCTCCAAAACTAAGAAGCGGTCTAATTTTGAAGCAACTTGGGTTGTTCCCCCTCTCTTGTTATTCCAAGTGAAGATGCCATTTATAGTCTCCATGCTCACCAGTCTCATGTTGTCTAAAAAGTTCTGGAATGTGAGTGAGTCTCGCCCCAACATTCTGCTTCCCCCTTTTTTTTCTGAAAGTGATTTGATCATATTGAAGTCCCCCCCCCCCCAAAATCCAGGGGATGCTAGGATGTCTTCCTCTTAGTTCCTCTAGTGAGGTGAGAAGTCTTAGTTTGTCCTCAAGCAATTGAGGACCATAGACATTTGTAGTCAAGTAACAATCTTTGTCCCCCAGCAGTTGAATAATAATAGAGAGATGATTTCTGGAAGCTTCTGCATCTGTGATCTCAATTTTTTGAGGATTCCAAAGGGTAAGAATTCCCCCCGCTGTGTTGTTGGCTTTGACCTCCAGGTACTCATAGTTGTTGAGCCATTTGTTGTGAAGATCCCTGATCTTTTCTATTGAGCATTTGGTTTCCTGTATGAAAACCATATCTTATTTTTCTTCTTTTATTCTATTACTGAGATTTCTTTGCTTTATTTTGTTGCCTAGCCCCCTAATGTTCCAAGTTGTGAGCTTCATAATGAGGTGTTTGTAAAAGAGTAACTGGTAAGGTCTTTCATCTTACCTGAATTAATCAAGAGTTTCCCGCATTCTAATAGGAGATCATTATGTTTTCTTCTTCCTCTTTTTTTGCTTGGATTTTTGGTGGAGCATCCTGGTAAGATCTCCATCTGTTTGACCCCTTTATTCTCCCGGCTATCATAGTACCATTTGACTCCAGCAGCCTTTTTTTGGGATCTACTGAGATAGAGTTGTTGCACTTTGTCAAACTGCTCTTGTGGCAGAGATTCAATCCCTTTGTTGGTGCCCTGTTCTAGAAACTGTTCAAGTTCCAGGTTCTCCCTCTCAAGGATCTCCTGTAGTTCTTGGTCTTCCATTCCTACTTCGCTGGGGGTCATATCCTGGTCTTCTCCAAGTCCTGTGTTGTTTTTTGGGTCCTCCTTCCTTTCTTTGTCATCCTGTGTTATGTCCATATTATCTTCTCTTTCCCTTTCTGTTGAGGTTTTCCCCATATCTCTACTCTTTTCATTTTCTTCCCCCTCCTCTTCTAGAGTCTCAAAACTGTTGTGACTTGGTAGGTTATACTCACTGGGTTTTTTTTTGTACTTTTCCCCCCTCCTTTCCCCTTGCCTGCCACTTTGGTGAAACCTTCAGGGTCTTTACCAATGTTGCCTTTCTGATTATTCTCTCTTTTGTTAAGTGGGCATTCTCTGAAGAGATGCCCATGTTCATGACATTTGCGGCATCTGAACGGTATGTGTTCATAGTCGACTTCCTGGACCCATTCCTCATCATAAACTTCTAGGATGACCTCATCCGGGAGTGCTCCCGATAAATCCATTTCAACGCATATGCACGCGAAGGAAGTGTATTTACCACGTAGAGTAGCCTCTGATATTTTTATAAAATGACCTAGTTTATTGCCTATAGCTCTTAAGGATTCCGGCAACCAGTAATCTAAAGGTAAGGAATATAGTCTAATCCATACCGGGACCGAAGTGAACGTTTCTCGCTCCGGCACAAAGTTCATCGTCCAAGGTCGCATGTAGAGACCCACGGCAGCAAAGAAGTAAGGTCCTCCTTCGAATATTTTGTCTTTATCCTCCAAGTTCTTAAAAACCACAGTGAAGAAACCCTTAGAACCCAGATGTATAGTTATATCTCCTTTCGGTTTCCATGTGTTTCTTATCCAAGTGTATAGTGCTTTCTCCGTGGGCCAGATGCCCATGAACTTACATATGACTGCATAGGTAGCCATGTGATCTCTGTGCTCCTGCAAAGCTGGATCACTAAGGACCACCCGAGGTTTGATAATAGCCTTGGGCTTGCAGGGTCCCGTTGGAGCTCTGCTTTCTAACTTCTGACCTCTGTCTCCTGCTTTCTCTTCTTCTTGAGCCTCCTCGTGGGTCCTTCTCTCATCCTAGGGTCCGCTACCTTCCAGCACTTGTGTCTCAGTGATTTTTGTCTCTTTCTCCATGGAGTTTGTCTGCTTGCTCCGACTTGTCTCTCTACCTTTGTTCAATACCACGTTACTGTAGGAGGGAGTGGAGCTCCCTCCTCCTTGTCCCTCCATGGTTACCAGTTCGTTGATGTCGCCCCTGTTCAAACCCTAGCCGTCCCAGTTTTTCAGTCTAGACCCTCAACATTAACATTGCTTTCACTACCCCTAACACTATTAGAAAAATCGTAGACTCCGCTAAGGATCCTATAAACCCCAGACTTCAAAAAGGAGTGTACATTGTCCCTTGCTCCTATGGAAAACAATACATTGGTGAAACCAGCAGATCGTTAAACATTAGGCTTAAGGAGCATGCAACTGACATATCTAGGAACAAAACTTCTAAATCCGCTCTTGCAGAACATGCCTTCTCCTCCTCACACTACATCTGTATGGAAGAAGCTAAACTTGTCATCAAGGAAGAGCATTACCTAAAACATAAAATTAAAGAAGCCATAGAAATTGAAAAAAGAAAGAACAATATAAACCGTGATGAAGACCTTAGCATTAGAAATACTTGGAAACCCTTAATAAATCACACCATTCATAACAATTAATAATATGTTAAAAAAAAAATATCATATTCTCTTAAGATTAATTTACATTTCAGCCTATATAGATTTAACATTATGAATTAAAGATAAAAGTTATTATAAAATAGTTTAAATACATAAAATAAGTAAGATAAAACATAAAAATTTTGATATAAGAATTTATTATGGTCTACATCCTACATCACATATAATTATATAGTATTGTTTTGTAAATAAGAAATCATAAATTTAATTAATAATAAATTAATAGAAATATTTTTTTTTGAGTTAAGTTTTGGAGAACCCACAATAATAACCATATTCTGTCAACGTTTCAAATCGCAACAGGGATCCATCATCAGGACAATTTCTGAATGATGATAGTAGAAGAGCTAAATGAGAGGATAAATAGTTATGAGATGATTTGTTTTAAGGATGAGATGAAGGTCGGCTAAAAATAAGAACATAGGATTTTTATTTAAAATAATAATTATTATTATCCACAATATTTAAAGTTTTTATTGTAATTTTTTAATAGGTTAATAATAATTAAGAAATTAATTAATTAACTAAAAATATTATAATAATTAAAACTATTTATTATTAAATCTTATCCTCATAATTAAATACTAATTCTTAATATAAATAATTAATAATTAATAATAATAATCATTATTATAAATAATTATTATTATAACTAAATACTAATTATTATTACAAGTACCTAATTAGTTAGCTTAATTAATTGATTAATAGATCTTATAATTATTAAGTACCAATTATTATTATAAATAATTAATAATAATAATAATAACAATTATTATTATTATTATTATTATTATTATAAATAATTATTATAATTAGATTAATATTGCTTGATATTATTAGAAGAATTAATGTTCTTATTAAAAGAAATTAATTAATTAATTAATTAAAAAGATATTATAATAATTAACAATTTGATTGTTATTAAACCTTATTTCTAGTTAATAGTTAGTTAAATGATTGATTAATAGATCTTAATTATACTAATTATTATTATTATTAATTATAATAATACTTAATAATAATAATTATTATTATTATTATAATAAAATAATTATTATAATTAATTACGGTCCTTTCAAGGAGAGGAATGAGCGAGGGCTCTGCATTCTAGGGTTTCAGTGATCTCTGCAACGGCATATCGCTACAGACAGCTGAAGACCTGCAAATACTGATGGCATCACGATTTTTCATTCCCAGCTAGAAAGTTCAGAACTTCATGACCCCCCCCAGGGGGAGGGCATAGCGCCTCCCCCATCGGATGATGAAGGGCAGCAAAGGAATAAGGAAGGTGACAAACCGGAGGACCAGAGTGAGGACAAAATGGATCTGAACTCACAACAGGCAAAACAGGATAACAAAAAACAACCCAAGGTCAGCTCGACAACATGCAAGCTCATAGCTACTAAGCGTCCGAAAGTAGAATTTCCAAGTCACAGAATCAATACTCAGATACAGTATATGAGAGACCATGCTCTGGTAGGCAAGTTCATAGGACTTTGGCCAACTGAGAAGGCACTGCGGGGATGGATAGCAGCGAAATGGAACCCAAAGGGACATATAACCCTGCAGTTGGGGCCAAAAGGGTTCTTCACAGCCATTTTTAACTGCCTAGAGGATCGGAATAGGGTGCTGGATGGAGGGCCTTACTTCTTCAATGTCGTCGGCCTGTATCTTAGAGGGTGGGTAGAGCGCTTCAACCCTGATAAGGAGGATCTCAGTTGGGCTCTAGTTTGGATCCGACTGTACTCACTTCCCATGGAGTACTGGGATGAAGCTTCCCTACAAGAGATTGGAAATGTTCTAGGTGAATTCATAAAAGTTGCAGAGGAAACAAAAATCTGAAGATATACCTCCTTTGCTCGTATCTGCCTCTACATGCACCTCAACAAGGTCCTTCCAGATGCGGTAAGTTTATTCCATGACGATATTGAATGAGTTCAGTTGATTGATTATGAACATGTGCCGTTTAGATGTCGAAGATGTCATGCCCTGGGCCACTTATTCATGCCCTGGACCCGATATGCCTGACGTTGATGGCTTTACCAAAGTAGCCAGTTGCAAGAAAATCCACAAGAAATCGGCTTCAAATTCTAAAATGCCTCAAGCCAGTTCCTCCAAGCCCTCAACGAGCAACAACTTCGAAGCATTAGCTCGTCGAAATGACCCGAGCTCTAAAATTCCCGCTCCCCCAGAAACGGAGGCGACGAAGGACAAACAATCGAAGCACGTAGACTCCAAAGCGCTACAAGTAGATCCTTTGCTCAAAGATACCTTCTCCTCAGATAAGCACAAGGTTCCAACATGGAATACTCAAGGAATGGAGGCAGACAACTTACAATCTGATTCCAGAATAGCAGAAGAACCATATGAAGAGTTAGATGAATCTCAGCAAATGGAGGAGGAAACAGATATTATAGATATTGGGGAACTAGACATCCCAGGCCTAGAGCAGGCATGCAAAACAAATAATTTTGACAAAATTCCAGTTCAACAACTAGAGAATCTGGAGGAGATCCTATCTCGGGCACAAAGGCAAAAATCTTTAGGTATTCAAACTGGCAGCCCCTGGGATGGAAGATTCATTACCAAAGATATCAAAAAGCGTGGAAGGAAAACAGATCTCCAACGAACAATAGGAATAGGAGAAATGCTAGTGGAGTCAGGCAGGTACTCTAAGCTAACAAAGTACTATAACTCTCCTCATAATACATCCCAATGAAGTTAATATCATGGAACATCAGAGGGCTTAATGGCCCAGGGAAAGGAAGACTACTCAAAAACATGATAATGCGAGAAAAACCTCAAATCCTTTTCTTGCAAGAAACCAAATGCAATTCAAGCGCTCTGGAAAGAATTGCAGCAAAGGTCTGGCCAGGAATTCTCACCACTGCAGTGGATGCCGAGGGGGCATCTGGAGGCCTTGCAATCTTATGGGACGCCCAAGCTATTAGACTCAACAACATCCATGCAAATAAGAACTTCCTCCAAGCAATTTTTCACATCATAGGGACAAATATACACGGGTATTTAACCAATGTGTATTTCCCCTAGGAGGCTATGCAAAAAGCAGAAATCCTAAACATCCTCTCTGCAATCAACATTGATAGGCCGCACCCATTATGGATTTTTGGGGGCGATTTCAACATGATTACCAGGTTGGAAGAAAAAAGGGGAGGCAGGAACAGAGGGAATTAGGAAGGGAAACCCCTAAAAGACTTCATTCAGAATAATTGGCTTATTGACGTGCCTTTCAATAATGGTCTCTTTACATGGAGCAAGAGGGCAGGGTCGCAGCAGATCGCTTCTCGCTTGGATAGATTCTTACTTTCAGACAATGTTATTCATATCGGAGGAGACTTTGCAGCTTCCATCCTGCCTCTCTCGGGATCTGATCACTGGCCAATCTCCCTTCAATGGATGCGACCTGGCAACCCAATCCGAAGACCTTTTCATTTTGAGGCTTTCTGGATGTCCCATCCAGATTTCCACAACTTAATCATCTCAGAATGGAACAATTTCTTCCCTCCAACCGGTTCAAAGATGTTTCAATTTCAGCAGAAGCTCAAGCATCAACAATGTAAACTTTGAAACGGGAACTATAAACTCAAAACGAGAACTCTGGCCCAAAAACCCCAAAAAAACCACAAAAACAGTGCTCAAAACGAAAAGTGTGTATACTGGAACGAAGGTTTTTTTTTTTAGGTGTCAATTTTGCGGTTGTTTTAAAAATGGCAGCGACTACGAAATTTTCTACGAAATTTTCCTGCAAAATATAGCTTCAGAAAAAAAGTGTTGATTCTGGAATAATGTTTTTTTTTTAGGGGTCAATTTTCATACTTTTTAAACAATGCTAATAAAACCAATTTTTTATGTCTCAAACAAAGTTAACTTTTAAGGAAAAACACATTAATGTTTCTGGTAGAATATCATTTTTCTTTCTTAAGTATAAATTTAACATGTTTTCAACCACAAAACTAAAAAAACATGACATTATGAACAAATTATTTCACTGAATGAATTCAAAAGTCTTTATTTGTACACTGAATAAAAGAGACATTATATCTCTAATTTGATATTGCATTGTAGATATTTAAACAATAAGATTTATCATACTTAAGACATAATCCAACAACATAAAAATGCTTCATAACTTCTCATTTAACAAAATATGGAAAACATCCATTTTATTTGAAGATACGATGCATACATCAGTTATATAAACTGTCTTAAACAATTATTCAAAATCACTCATATTTTCTTGCACACCATCAGAATTCACATCTTCAGATGAGTGACTGGATGCTGACGAAGATGTTCCATATTCTTCTCTGTCATCAACTAGTGCCCCATCTGAGTCCACATGCATGCCCAAGATTCCAGGTTTCAAAAGTCTTCTAGATCTACGACTGGTTTCAGCAGAGTCCCATGTCAACACTGTTCCTTCTGGTAACAACCTTTTCAGAATCTCTGTCGTCTTGAAGCGAAGAGTTCCTCTCTTTGTTAAATTGAAGTCATAAACAAGTATGTCAACATCCTTCAATTGTAATATGTCTGTGCGGCGGCGATTTATATTTGTACCCTTTCTTTTTCTTTTTCCACCATTTTTTTTGTCAACTACCATCTCTGGCTTATACACACCATTGAATGGGTGTGTATTTGTGGCATACCAATGTACTTCAACACCTGTAACATCCTCATTTTCTGTAAAGACCTTTAAAACTTTAGCAACCCAAAATGGATATCCATTAGGATCTCCATCTGCTAGCACTGCAATCATGCAACCCTCCTTAATATCCTGTACTGAACCCCTATAAAGGTCTTCCATGGCTTCACGTTGTGCACGAGATCTTCTGGAACCTATATACATCTCTCTTTCCTCTGCCTGTGAAGAATTAATAATACCCTGAGATTGTTGTTGTTCAACAATGTTTACTTCCTCATGTTCATTCGACACATTTTGTGGCCAAATAAATGGATTTTTCAAAGGTATATCTTCATTTATTGTTGTCGAAATGAGATCACTTTGATTATTGAAAAACGACTCCCACCAAACTGAATCAGCAATGTCAAAGTACTCATATGTATATCTAATACATTTTTTAATTTCTTCCAGGCAATCAGAATAATTTATAGCCCTGTTCTGTCTACGTGCATTCTGAACTTCACCAACTGATTGTAATGACAATATTTTTGATGCAAATATTGGATGATCTGGAATGAACTTCAAAAATTGCAATCCTGATGACGGTGCCCACTCTGTAGTAGTTGAATACTTCTTGCCCCATATTAGTGTTTTCCCATCAATTTTTTTGATACGAAATTGATGTTGGAAGCTAATGTCATTAAGTTGTTCAATGCATTTCCCCTCACCATATGATCCCAGAATAAACCTTCGCATGTCAACAGTTTCTTCCAACACTTTAAAAGCAGGCTCTGGCATGTATGATTTCTTAATACATTGAATTAGTGATGGCAAGCTCCCAACTTCCTTCCTCCTCAATGTGACTGAAAAACGACTGAACATCTGATCAATATGGTCATGAGTGTGCCCAACAAGAAGGAAACCAACCTTTACCTTTTGAAAAATTCTCAATTCAACAAGCATGTTCAGATACCCAAAAACAATCTGATTTTTGTTTTCACGGCAAGTGTTGTCCAATTGTAGATACAAAACTTCAGGAAGATTACCAGACCAATGAGAAATGACATCATGAATTATGGTTATGGTCAGATTTGCATCATTATGAATATTTGGAGCTGTGAAGTACACCCTTGGCAACATTTTCCCATTGAAGACCATACAACCGACCAAGTGAAACTGAATAAAATTTTCCTCTTGTAGATTTTTGGGTGTGCGAACAAAATGTGGTAAAAGTGTTTTCTTCTGGTCCATACCATCAATTATCAAACCCAAATATTTATTTGGATTATCATAACACTTCTTTCGATGCTTGTACAACTTCTTCCTTTCATTTGTTTGTTGTTCGCGATGCTCCTGAAGTTCTTTGACAATTAAATCTACACAACATAAAAGAAATTCATTAAGAAATATGTTTTCATAGTTGATGACTATACAATTTTAAAAGTAAAAGTTATGAACACTTACCTTTTTCTGAGCCTTCACATTTGTCCCTTTTTGATTTAAGAGAAGCACATGTACTGCAAATCCCCATCCTTGTCTTCTTAGGAATACGGACATTATTGAATTCTTTCTTCCATAGCTTCACAAAATATTGATATGTAATAAAATGGCCCTGTCCCTCAGCACTTTCTGCATATTCTTTGTATAAGTTGTAGATTTCTCGTCTTGAAAAATTATCTGGAATATGTATTGTCTCTCTATTTGGCATACACTCTCCATGCTTTGAAAAGAAATCTTTCATCCATGACATTGCAGTATTTGATAATGGCCCAAACTGTCTTTTATAACGTACTTCTGAATAAAATGTGGGATCCTTTTCCAAATTTTCTTGAATTCTCGAGAGACGAAAATTCCCAAGTGAATGAAACATTTTGAAAGCTTTTCTACACAATAAAAAATTCCTAATATGATAATCATAACCTGACAATGTAGATTGCATGCAGCCAACTAAATATGAGTTTTGCATGCTTTTATTCATTGACAAATATCTCTTCCTGCTTTCTAATGCAAATGTGAAATCCATACGTTTCAAGCAATTTTTTTGGCAACATTCACTTGAAATGAGAGCGCTGATAGAACTTCTTCTCGTCAGATATTCTGCTCTACCCCTTGTATAACTAGAATAGTTTGCATTGATACGAAAAGGTCTACTCCTACTCCTTGATACAATATTTCTTGGCAACATCTCCATCATTGGATCTTCACTTTTATAAGGACTTTCATCATTAAGAGGAACGTTATCCACACTATGATCTGCTCTGATTTTCAAATTTTGACTGAGAGGATACCCTTCATCTTCCCCTTCTTCAGTGCTACTATCATAGTCCTTAGAATTCAGACTAAATGGAAAATCTGACTCGATGTTTAATGGATATTCTTCCTCATGTACATTATCAGTGCTGCTCTCATAGTCCATAGAATTAGGACTATGTTGAAAATGTGGCTGTTTACTTATTGAAGATGCTACATCCTGTCCTTTGTCACTGCTACCTTTATACTGATTAGAATTAGGACAAACTGCATCATCATGTTCTTCATCACTGTTGCTCTCATAGTCCTTAGAATCAGGACTAAGAGGACATTGTGATACTCCAATGTTTTGAGAATCATCATCCTGCGCTTCATCACCGCTGCTCTCATAGTCCTTAGAATCAGGACTAAGAGGACATTGTGATACTCCAATCTTTTGAAAATCATCATCCCGTGCTTCATCACCGCTGCTTTCATAGTCCTTAGAATTAGGACTAAGAGGACATTGTGATAATCCAATCTTTTGAAAATCATCATCCCGTGCTTCATCACCGCTGCTCTCATAGTCCTTAGAATCAGGGCTAAGAGGACATTGTGATACTCCAATCTTTTGAAAATCATCATCCCGTGCTTCATCACCGCTGCTTTCATAGTCCTTAGAATTAGGACTAAGAGGACATTGTGATAATCCAATCTTTTGAAAATCATCATCCCGTGCTTCATCACCGCTGCTCTCATAGTCCTTAGAATTAGGGCTAAGAGGACATTGTGATACTCCAATCTTTTGAAAATCATCATCCCGCGCTTCATCACCGCTGCTCTCATAGTCCTTAGAATTAGGAGTAAGAGGACATTGTGATACTCCAATCTTTTGAAAATTATCATCCCGCGCTTCATCACCGCTGCTCTCATAGTCCTTAGAATCAGGACTAACTGGACACTGTGACAATCCATACTTTTGAAATTCATCATCATGCTCATCATCACTGTTGCTCTCATAGTCCTTAGAATTAGGACTAAGTGGACACTTTGACACTCCATTATTTTGAAATTTTCCATCATGCACCTCAAAACTGCTGCTCTCATAGTCTTCAGAATTAGGACTGAGTGGACATTGTGACACCCCATTCTTTTGAACTTCACCATCAAGCTCCTCATCACCGCTGCTTTCATAGTCCTTAGAATTTGGACTAAGCGGAATCTGTGACTCTTTAAATTCTCCATCCCCTCTTTCATCAGTGTTGCTCTCGTAGTCCTTAGAATCGGGACTAAGTGGAAGAATTGACTTTCTATTCATAGTGGAAGGATTCCCACTATATTCATCAATATGAATAGAGTTGTTACGCGATGAAGATGTTGATGGTGTATAAACCGAAACTTCACCATCAGAGCAATCCATCACTTTCAAATAGAAAATGTTGAATGACACAAATGGAGTCTCCTGAGCGTATTATATAGCTTAAAGAATGAAATATTCCCTCCAAAATTATTCCCTCCAAAAATTTTCGCGAAAATATTTCCCTCCAAAAATTTTCGCGAAAATATTTCCCTCCAAAAGTTTGTTAGATTTATTTACCTTTATTATTTTATTCTACAATTGATTGAAAAACATAAACTAATTATCCCACATTAATCGTATGGAAAAACATCTTCGTAATTTTACTTATATAATAAATTTCGCTATCACTATTACTCGCCTCACATCTAGGTTTTCTGAAATTCCTTGAAAGACTCGTGAATTTGTGGAGCAGCGATATTGCTAGAACAATATATACAACGAAGAATTGTCGCAATTGAAAGGTAAGTACAATTATTTTTTTGAAATTTTCATATTAAATTACGCTAATGAAAAATATATTTTTTTTTAAAACCGAAAATTTTCCAAGCCAATTTTTTTTTTTTATACCACATGGTGAATCGGTAACTGTGAATCGGGCTGGGTGGGGCGGGCGGGCCGGGTGGGCTGGGTGGGCCGGGCGGGCCGAGTGGGCTGGGCTGGGCTGGGCGGGGCGGGCCGGCTGGGCTGGGCTGGGCTGGGCGGGCCGGGTGGGCGGGCCGGGTGTGCCGGGTGGGCCCGGGTGGGCGGGCCGGGCAGGCCGTGTGGGCGGGCCGGGTGGGTGGGCCGGGTGAGCCGGGTAGGCGGGCCGTGCGGGTCGGGTGGGCCGGGTGGGCGGGCCGGGTGGGCCGGGCGGGCGGGCCGGGCGGGCCGGGCGGGCGGGCCGTGCGGGCCGGGTGGGCGGGTCGGGCGGGCCGGGTGGGTGGGCCGGGTGGGCCGGGCGGGCGGGCCGGGCGGGCCGGGTAGGTGGGCCGGGTGGGCGGGCCGGGTGGACGGGGTGGGCCGGGTGGGCGGGCCGGGTGGGCCGGGTGGGCGGGCCGGGTGGGGAGGGCGGGCGGGGTGGGCGAGGGGGGGTGGGCGCGGGGGGAGGGCGGGGTGGGCGGGGCGGGGGGGGGTGGGCGGGCGGGTGTGTGGGAGGACGGGCGGGCGGGGGTGGGCGGGGGGGGAGGGCGGGGTGGGCGGGGCGGGGGCCGTGTGTGGAGGGCGGGCGGGCGGGGGTGGGCGGGGGGGGAGGGCGGGGTGGGCGGGGCGGGTCGGGCGGGTGGGATGGGCGCGCCCGACCCGCCCCGCCCACCCCGCCCTCCCCCCCGCCCACCCCCGCCCGCCCGCCCGCGCCGCCCATCCCCCCCGCCCGACCCGCCCCGCCCACCCCGCCCTCCCCCCCCCGCCCACCCCCGCCCGCCCGCCCTCCCCACACGGCCGTGTGGGGAGGGCGGGCGGGCGGGGGTGGGCCGGGGGGAGGGCGGGGTGGGCGGGGCGGGTCGGGCGGGTGGGATGGGCGCGCCCATCCCACCCGCCCGCCCCGCCCCGCCCACCCCGCCCTCCCCCCCCCCCCACCCCCCCGCCCGCCCGCCCTCCCACACCCCCGCCCACCCGGCCCTCCCCCACCCGGCCCGCCCGCCCTCCCCACCCGGCCCGCCCGCCCTCCCCACCCGGCCCTCCCCACCCGGCCCGCGCACCCCCCTCGCCCGCCCTCCCGCCCTCCCCACCCGGCCCTCCCCACCCGCCCGCGCACCCCCCTCGCCCGCCCTCCCCCACCCGGCCGCCCGCCCTCCCCACCCGGCCCGCCCACCCCCCTCGCCCGCCCTCCCCCACCCGGCCCGCCCGCCCTCCCCACCCGGCCCTCCCACCCGGCCCGCCCGCCCTCCCCACCCGGCCCGCCCGCCCCACCCGCCCCACCCGCCCGCCCTCCCCACCCGGCCCGCCCGCCCTCCCCACCCGGCCCGCCCACCCCCGCCCCCCCTCCCCACCCGGCCGCCCTCCCCACCCGGCCCGCCCGCCCTCCCCACCCGGCCCGCCCGCCCGCGCAGGGCCACCCCCGGGCCGCCCCGCCCCGCCCGAGGGCGGAGCGTCGATTCCCGGAATCGACGCTCCGCCCTCGGGCGGGGCGGGGCGGCCCGGGGGTGGCCCTGCGCGGGCGGGCGGCCGGGTGGGGAGGGCGGGCGGGCCGGGTGGGGAGGGCGGCCGGGTGGGGAGGGGGGCGGGGGTGGGCGGGCCGGGTGGGGAGGGCGGGCGGGCCGGGTGGGGAGGGCGGGCGGGTGGGGTGGGCGGGCCGGGTGGGGCGGGTGGGGCGGGCGGGGTGGGCGGGCCGGGTGGGGCGGGTGGGGCGGGCGGGCCGGGTGGGGAGGGCGGGCGGGCCGGGTGGGAGGGCCGGGTGGGGAGGGCGGGCGGGCCGGGTGGGAGGGCCGGGTGGGGGAGGGCGGGCGAGGGGGGTGGGCGGGCCGGGTGGGGAGGGCCGGGTGGGGAGGGCGGGCGGGCCGGGTGGGAGGGCCAGGTGGGGGAGGGCGGGCGAGGGGGGTGCGCGGGCCGGGTGGGGAGGGCGGGCGGGCCGGGTGGGGAGGGCCGGGTGGGCGGGGGTGTGGGAGGGCGGGCGGGGGGGGAGGGCGGGGTGGGCGGGGCGGGGCGGGCGGGTGGGATGGGCGCGCCCATCCCACCCGCCCACCCCGCCCTCCCCCCCCGCCCACCCCCGCCCGCCCGCCCTCCCCACACGGCCGTGTGGGGAGGGCGGGCGGGCGGGGGTGGGCGGGGGGGGAGGGCGGGGTGGGCGGGGCGGGTCGGGCGGGTGGGATGGGCGCGCCCATCCCACCCGCCCGACCCGCCCCGCCCACCCCGCCCTCCCCCCCCGCCCACCCCCGCCCGCCCGCCCTCCCCACACGGCCGCCCCCGCCCACCCCGCCCTCCCCCCCCGCCCACCCCCGCCCGCCCGTCCTCCCACACACCCGCCCGCCCACCCCCCCCCGCCCCGCCCACCCCGCCCTCCCCCCGCGCCCACCCCCCCTCGCCCACCCCGCCCGCCCTCCCCACCCGGCCCGCCCACCCGGCCCACCCCGTCCACCCGGCCCGCCCACCCGGCCCGCCCGCCCGGCCCGCCCGACCCGCCCACCCGGCCCGCCCGGCCCGCCCGCCCGGCCCACCCGGCCCACCCACCCGGCCCGCCCGCCCGGCCCACCCGGCCCACCCACCCGGCCCGCCCGACCCGCCCACCCGGCCCGCACGGCCCGCCCGCCCGGCCCACCCGGCCCGCCCACCCGGCCCGCACGGCCCGCCCACCCGGCCCGCACGGCCCGCCCACCCGGCCCACCCACCCGGCCCACCCACCCGGCCCGCCCACACGGCCTGCCCGGCCCGCCCACCCGGCCGCACAGGGCCACCTCCGGGCCGCCCGCCCCGCCCAGCCCACCCCGCCCAGCCCCGCCTAGCAATTTTTTTTTTTACTGATTTAAGTGTTTTTTTTTTAGGAAAATGGCATCAAGAAAAATTTCTGTGAATCTTTCTGGAGCAAGGAGCCTTAAAGGTGTATCTTCAAAAAGCGTTGGTGAACGAACTCCACCTGAGCTCATACCTACAAAAAACGTTAGTGAACGAACTCCACCTGAGCTCATAGCTACAAATATGACAACTGTTTTAAATGATAAGAAGCTAATATCAGATTGGAAAAGTTCAAAAGAGGTGAAATTTCCATCAAGAGCCTGGTATGTGAAAGAAAGAGAGAGCACAACTGTGAATATATATCTATACATTGATACACGCAATAATACTGAAAATTTGGAGGTGATGGGAAAAGTCATGGATATGTGTTCGGTACCAAACACTGAAGTTGTTTACGTACTTACAAAAACTGCCAAGTCACATGAAAGGATTAAATACCGACTATCATATTCATTTTATGATAGGAGAGAGGTATCTACAAAGTTGTGTAAACAAATCGTAAATGATATGACACAAAACACGGTAAGTATTGTTATTTGTATTTTTATTTTGCGTTTTGAAAATGTCTCGCTATATTTTTTAACTTTGATTATATTAACATATGATATTTTGTTTGGCAGAATTTTGTTGAAAGCTGTTCAATTATGGTGGGAGGCATTCATTACATAGAGAATGATATCATGAACGTTGTCAGCCATTTTTACTCAGTGTCAGAGGAAGATATGCAAAACATGGAAAATGTAGTAATTGATGATGCTACAAAACTACATCCAAAGAATCAGAAAAAAAGGCATCTGGTGGATAAATCTAGCAAGGGTAAACAAGTTACTTTTGAAGACGATGAAGTTGACAATGAAGCATATGTTGCCATTACTGAAGATGACATTGAAATTGTGGAAGGTCGTAAAAGACCAAAAGTAACAATGGCCAAGAATAGATCTCTTCAGAATGTTAAGACGAAAAAAAGTAGAGTTGAAGATCTTGAAGTAGTCATTACCAGCAGTCAAGAACCTAGTGAAACTTCAAAAGAAAGCAGAGAAATCATTACACCAGGAGCTGATTTAGGTGATGGCATTATCAAAACAAAACAAAATGCCATTCGACAGAATATGACAAAGAGAAACCTAGTTGATGGTGGTCGTACATTTCAGTTAAATGTGACACAAACCTATAAGGCAAGTGAAGGACAATGCCAATATCAAGTCAGAAAGCCGCACCATCTGCATGTTCACAACTTGAAGACATTGATGAGGTACAATCCATATGCTCATGTGGTTAGTTATGTGCTTCTTGTTGATCCACTTCAAGTTCCCAACAAAGAAGCATTTGATAAGTCAAAATGTTTTGAATACAATTATTATGTGCTTGGGGGAACCATTCTGTTGAAGCTCAAAGACAATTGATGGAGGAATATCCTAATAACCCACGTTTTGAAACGATGAAATGTATCATTTATGCTGGTTTAAATGAAACAGAAGCAAAGCTAGTGGCATGGGATCATAATTCAGATAATGAATATAGGATGTCTATGACTTTGGTCCAAAAGGTTAGATTTATTCATAGTGAATTCCTAGAAAAATGTGGTGGGGATAAGATCAATATTACTACAGATTTCCGAAAGGAATGTTGTATGGAAATAGGCTATCAAATCGAAGATAAAGGCAATTCAAAAAATGGAAAAGACAACAGATCTAGCGATTTATTCAGAGGTGTTGATAACATTTTCCAATTGGCATTTAGAACTGGAGATATTTGGAATTTGATTGATGACATTTTTAGCATGTGGGAAGACATTGGCATTAAAAACCAGAAGGTCAGAAAGTCTAAGCCATTGATATGTACCAACAATAAATCAGCGCCTGAACTGAAGCAACTTCCAGACGATATGACCATCACGCCTTGGAGGGCGATGCAAGGAGTGAAAGATGAAAAAATTGTCAAAACAATATTATCTCGTGTGAAGTCGGGGGAATTATCATTGGAAGAAATGTCTGAAGAATTTCAAAAGTAAGTTTGCTGAATTATTTTTACTTATTTCCAGGATTATAGTTATCTTTTAACTAAAACATGGTTATTGGTAGTATTCGTTATACATATCAGTATATTAACTTTTTCTTTATCTATGCAGTCACAAAGTATACATGAAAATTCAGGAACAAATGGTTAAATTGTTGAATGAAGATAGTTGGGATGATGTTGTACGCAACTATCCAGATTCAAGTTCTACATCAACATTGAAAGCTTTTTATCTTGCATTTAAAAAGGTAACTTGATTTATACATTTAGTTTTAATCATCTGTGTACTATTTTTAATTTAAATTAAAACTTACACATACATTTGTTTGTTTGGTAAAAGATGAGGAAAGAAGATAATGGAGCACCAGACAGTTTCAAGACTTTTATTGAAAAAATAAAGATTGAAAGACTGAGAAAGCAACGTATTAAGAATGTTGAACTTGATCCAACTCTTAATCATTTCATTTGGAATGGGCTAGACACTATTCAATATCAAGTAATACAAGGCGACTGTGAAGACATTACGAAACTCATACCAAAAAGGGATTATGCCCTTGTTATTGCAGATATTCCCCATGGTTTCAATATTCCAAACATTTGCTATGATAATGACCCTTATACTTATCAAGCTTTTAATAAAGTGGTGGCGGGATTTAAGGAAGTGACGTCATCACCATTATGGAGATTTGTGACATTTCATTCAGACACACAGTTGGCAATGTTATTGTCAAGCTTCAAGGGGAAAACAAATTCAAGGATGCAGCTTACATGGTAAGATGTTTAAAGGTATATTTGATTAATGTTGAAAAATTAATTTATGTACAAGTTAATTGAAATTTTACTATTTTATGTTACAGGCAAAAGTCAAATCTTCTTGACAATGAAGATCAACAATTTATAAATGACTGTGAGTTCATTCATATTGATAGTTGGGCAAAAGATGATAGCCATATGTCTATGATTTTTAATCGGGTGGACAAAAAGAGTCATAGCCAAATACTGTCTTATGATGCTGTTGTGAGAAAACTAACATATGAAGACAAAGAAATGAAAGGAGAGATAGTTAACATTTATCAGAAACCACAATTATTGATTAACTATCTTATAGACATATGTTCAAATGAAGGAGATTGGGTTCTGGATTTATTTTCTGGCTCAGGTACGTTTTGCCACATGGAATTGAATTTCAATATGTTCTTTTTTTTAATTAATATGTCATTGTACTAATTTACTTCATTATTTTTTTGTGCTTGATAATTAGGTACAACACTAGCATGTTGCCTTCAAAAAGGAAGAAATTGCATTGCAATTGAGAAAGATCCATTACAATGCAATTTCATTCAGCAAAGAATTAATGCTCTCCAATTTCTTCCAGATGCAATGCAAGAAATTGGGTTGAAGAAAGGGGACTTTAGTGAATCACGTGTGGCAAAAAAGGCAAAGGAACCCCAACCACCATTACATGGAATGTATGGAAAGACACATATTGGGGGATTTGCAGACATGAAAGACCCATTAGAAGAGGAAAATGAGCAAAATGAGCAAAATGAAACAGAAAATATTGTGGAAGAGGACAATGATGAAACTCTAGAGGACGAAGAGTTTGGATTACGTGACATTCTTGATTAAATTTAAGTTGTGCTTGTAACTCAAGCTTTGCAATGTTTTGACTTTGACATTTTATGAGAAGAATAAACACTCAATTAGGGTTGTTATACGTTCAATATTGGTAATATGTGATTTTTGCATTGATTTTTAAGTTAATCATTTTTTTTGAAAAAAAAGTAGTTATTATTATCCTTTTGACATGAAATTCATAAAAAAAACTATTATTTGACCATTTTTAGTTAATATTTTTGTATAAAATTTGTGATTTTGACATGTTAATTCTAGCAAAAAATTATCAAAACGTTTAGTTTTTTTGTTATATTTATGTTAAAAATGGTTATTTTTTATGTCCATTGTTAAAAAATGTTGTTTTTTAGAAACAATTATTTCATGTCGATTGAAAAATTAGTTAAGGGGGTTGAAAAGATGTCTAAATATGTAGATTATCTAAAATTCAAACTATCGACTTTATAATTTAAAAATGCAAAACAATAAAAAGGCCACTAAAAAAAAATAAAAATTAAGATAGAGAACAAGAAAATATGAATACAATGACGACTTCAAAAACTAACAAATTTAGAAAAAAAAAATTTACATTTCACACACTAGAAAATTTAAAGTCAAAAAATAGGTCTTTTAAAAAAAGGGTGTGA
Organism: Pinus tabuliformis; assembly: GCA_031772625.1. Taxonomy (NCBI): domain Eukaryota; kingdom Viridiplantae; phylum Streptophyta; class Pinopsida; order Pinales; family Pinaceae; genus Pinus; species Pinus tabuliformis. The sequence continues at coordinate 1,098,125,364 of CM062813.1, forward strand.
TGCAGAATACACACTTTTTAAAATCAGGATGAAAATCACTACCATTCACCGAGCCTCACCCACTTAATGCACATGAAAAAAATTAAAGTTCCAAAAAACATGTTCTTAAAAAAACATGTGTATTCTGCATCAACACTTTTGCAAATCGGGTCATTTTTTTGCCACCTCTACAAAACGGGTAACAGTATCAGTTCCCGTTTCAAAGTTTACATTGTTCATCTCAAAAGCAAGATCAAACAATGGAATCATACTTCTTTTGGTAATATTTTCTAGGCTCAGAGCGCCCTCGATCAAGATATGAAACGTCTGCAGTAGAGGATTATCATTGAAGGCCGTTCTGATGACCTGTCAGAGCAGGAAAAAGTTCTTAAGTCGCAAATCTTAGAAAGGGCTAAGCAGGAAGAAACGCTATGGAGGCAAAAATCAAGAATAAGATGGCTTAAAGATAGAGAAAAAACACAAAAAAATTTCATAGTACCACCATCCAACGCAGAATGAATAACAACATAACTCACATTCAAAATGAGCAAGGAGCTAAAGTGGAAACACATGAAGAAATTGAAAGTGAACTCTTAAACTATTTCAAGCAAGTGCATCACGAGCCAAATTTAGACAGATCGTTGGCCATAGAAAAAATTACTCGAAATATTCCTAAAATTATTTCAGAGGAGCATAACCAACTTCTTCTCAAGCCTGTAGACTTACAGGAGGTTGAATCGGCAGTTCGTTAGCTAAAAGCAGGGAAAGCACCTGGCTCGGATGGATTCACCTCCAACTTTTTCCACAATTTCTGGGATTTGATCAAGATGGAAGTCTGGCAGGTGGTTGAGGAATCAAGAACCTTAAGATGGATGTTTCCGGGAATGAATGCCACATTCATTGCCCTAGTTCCCAAGGTGGATCAGCCTAGTACTCCTGATAAATATAGGCCTATTGCTCTGTGCAATATAATCTTCAAGATAGTCTCCAAAATCATTGCCTCCAGACTCAAATTGTTGCTTCCTCTCATCATTTCGCCTGAGCAATCTGGATACATCGAAGGTCGGCAGATTACGGATGGTATCATCCTAACTCATGAAATAATTCATTCCCTGAAGCATTCCAAGAAGCCAGGTATGCTCCTTAAAATAGATCTTTCAAAGGCTTTTGATAGCTTAAGCTAGATGTACATTAAGAAAATTCTAACTACTTTTGGCTTTGCTCCTCCTTGGGTAAGATGGGTTATGAGTCTTATTTCTTCCTCTTTCTTTTCTGTTCTAGTCAATGGTATTCCCTCCTCTCCTTTTCATCCTTCTCAGGGAATTCGGCAGGGAGACCCTCTCTCCCCATTCTTGTTTATTATTATGGCAGAAGGATTGGGCCGAAGCATTAAGCTAGCTCAGCAATCTCAACTTCTTAGAGGCTTGTCTTTTCACAACTCCACCGCCTTCACACACCAGCAATTTGTTGATGACAACATGCTTTTTGGGCATCCTTTTGTCCAGGAAGCTCGTCAGCTCAAATCCTTACTGACGGACTTCTCGGAGGCCTCGGGAGCTTCTATCAATAAATACAAATCCTGTTGGCATTATGATGCATGTGTTGTACTTGATGGCAAACAACTCATAGAAGATCAACTCACTTATATATATCCAGATGAATCTACGGAAGAGATATCAGATGACAATTCTCAGTATGACAAGTCCAAAGGGGGAGATTGTTGGCATTATGAGACAAGTGTTGTCCTTGATGGCAAATCACACAAATGATAAATTATAGTGCAGCAAATTTATTTGATAAATTATAGTGCAACAAAGTTTCCTTCATGTAGATAAAAGTTCACGCACTTTTATGCAGAGAAAAGTTTATTCCATGTAGAGAAAAGTTCACGCACTTTTATGCAGAGAAAAGTTTATTCCATGTAGAGAAAAGTTCACGCACTTTTATGCAGAGAAAAGTTTATTTCATGTAGAGAAAAATTTCACGCACTTTCATGCAAGGAAAAGCGCGTATATGTTGGAGAACTTACCTTTGGTCCATGGTAGTTAAAAAGTTTATTTCATGTAGAGAAAAGTTCACGCACTTTTATGCAGAGAAAAGTTTATTTCATGTAGAGAAAAGTTCACGCACTTTCATGCAAGGAAAAGCGCGTATATGTTGGAGAACTTACCTTTGGTCCATGGTAGTTAGTCCTTGGTATTTGAACCTATGGTTTTGGACCATGGTACCTCATCAGAAGTCTTGATCTCACGCACTTTCATGCAACGAAAAGCGTGTATATGTTGGAGAACTTACCTTTGGTCCATGGTAGTTAGTCCTTGGTATTTGAACCTATGGTTTTGGACCATGGTACCTCGTCAGAAGTGTTGATCCCAAGTATTGGTTCATGGTATTAGTTCGGCAGTTTTTGATCCTATGGTTTTGGCCCATGGTATTGCATCCAAAAGTGTTGATATCACGCACTTTCATGGTTGGTTCATGGTATTAGTTCGACAGTTTTTGATCCTATGGTTTTGGCCCATGGTATTGCATCCAAAAGTGTTGATCTCACACACTTTCATGGTTGGTTCATGGTATTAGTCCAACAGTTTTTTGATCCTATGGTTTCGGACCGTGGTATTGAGAAAGGACTAAGGCTATAAAAGAGGAAGGAGATCATTTGACAAAGCATCATCTGAATTATCTGATTATCTGATAAAGTGCTATATCTGGAATACTGTGATTGGGTTATGGTGCAGATCTGGATCTGAGCTAAAGAGGGATCTCACCGGTTGATGGAGAACAAGATCTAAGGATAGATCGGGATCAAATGGTTTGAAATGAACTATCTCTATATATTTGATTATGCTTATTCTAGATCTGTATATTGAAAAATGATCTGAACTGGGTATAACTTAAGTTTGAAATCGCTGCAAGTCATGTTTGAATATTTATAGATCTGTACGTGGGTTGGCTTTGGTGTAAGCGCGTATATATGTAGGTTTGGTTCATTGTAGTAGCGTATACAATTTGAGCTATGATATTTGAAGTCACAGATGGTTCTGGTTGTTGATGGGTTCTGATGACAGTTTAAAGGTGTCAGTATTCTGCATATCCTGCTTGGTTGATTGTGTTTAGCTTCAGTATTGATGGATGAGAACTAATATTGGATCAGGATCATAATGACTCATATTTATGTGATCTGATGGACTAGATCTGGGTGCTAACACATATATTATCCTTGTATATGTATTGATCTGGTGTTTGGGTGATTCAGAAGATTGATTGATTATGTGCTTCAATGATATTAATGGGTCCAGTATGAAAATTGGATGAAAAGTGGCCTTTCAGATTATGTGTTGTGCTTCAGGAGTATCCAGTCTGAAAATGCATGAAACGTGGTACCTGGAGGAGAGAAGATTGTAGGCCGACGCCTACGTACTAGTATCTTAGCTAGTACAAGAGCTAAGGGGGTGGCAGCTCCCTTCCAGTAGCAGTTGAAAACTTTGGAGCATTGTAGCAGGTAGCAGCCTGCGTACTAGTAAATGGATCGGCTAGTACAAGAACTATGGGGGTTGTAGCTCCCTTCCAGGAAAGACTGGAGAATGAGAGAGGGTTGTAGCTCTCTGCAGGTAGAAGCCTGCGTACTGGTATAAGACTACACCAGTACAGAAATATTGTAAAAGGATTTTCTTATTAAGAAGAAGATTGAGATGACTTGCAGCAGGTGGTTTTCTCCCACATTGGGTTTCCACCTTATATCATGGTGTTCATGTGTGTGGCTTATGTGTGATGATCTGTTCTATTTTACTGCACCTGTTTACTGTTAATATGGTTGATAATGTTCTAATGCACTCATTAAGGATCAACTAACTGAATCATAAGAAGTTGTGGAAGTAGCATATATGAATCTGAATATGGAAATGAAAAAGTTTTATTGATGTGATAATACTGATTCACCCCCCCCCTCTCAGTATTATTTCCAACAAATCCCAGATATTCTTTTTCCATACCCCTGCTATTACCCAAGCAGCTATAGCCCGCATTCTGGGATTCTCCATTGCTCACCTTCCTTCCAAATATTTAGGAGCTCCTTTGACTGCCTCAGCCCTGAAGCATTCTTCATGGAAGATCCTCTTAGAAAAATTGGAGGCTTGCCTTTCCTCTTGGACTCACAGATTCCTAAATATGGCGAGTCGTCTAGTCCTCATAAAAGCAGTTCTTCATTCTATGTTGCTCTACCTTTTCTCCATCCTTGCGGCTCCCAAATGGGTTCTCAAAGAAATCAAGCATCTCCAGAGATCCTTTCTTTGGTGCAGCTTTGGTCTCAAACGCAAATGGGCTCTTGTCAAATGGGACACTGTGTGTCTTCCAAAAAGCAGTGGTGGTATTGGATTAAGGAATCCTTCTCATAGCAATGAGGTTATGGGAGCTCGAATTTGGTGGAAATGGCTGACTGCGCCTCTCACCCCCTGGGCTTCTCTCTGGACAACAAAGTATGCAAGCAATTGCCCAACTGAGGAACTAATACGAATGTCAAAAGTTAGCATGGGCTCCCTAATATGGAATTCGGCCAAGCAACACAGAAGCCTCATTCAACAGCACAGTTTTTGGGAAGTGAAGAATGGCAACACTACAAGGTTTTGGGATGACTCCTAGCAGTAGATGCCCAAGCTAAAGGACCTAATCTCTCATATGCAACTTTCGGAGCAGGATATGCAATCATATGACAAGGTTAAAAACTTTTTGAAGAACTCGTCGACTCAAGAATACAGGGAGTGGATCAAAGTGGATTAGATTTTAAGACAAGGAATGCTACAAGTTCAACAAACTCTAGACACAGAATTAATGAAAAGGAGAATACAGCTCTCTAACGAAAGGGATATCCTTAGATGGGAATATGAAGAAAGAGGCACCTTTACTACGAGAGAGGCTTACAAGCTCATTATCAAGGAACATATGGTGAAAGACCCTCTATGGAGCAAAGTCTGGGACCCTACCAACTGGCCGAAAATCCCCACCTTTCTCTGGCTCCTGTGTCATAACAAGATCCTCACATGGGACAATCTCAGGAAGAGGAGCTTTCATGGGCCCTCAATGTGCCCTAACTACAGACAAGAGGAGGAATCCATAAAGCATCTCATGCATTCCTGTCATATTGCGCGCAAGCTCTGGGAAAAGGTTAGTTTCTGATGCCAAAAGGAAGGAAGAATTCATGGAGACATCATCGCCACCGTTCGCAACTGGGATCGGAATCCTTATCAAAGCAAGATTTTAAATTTCTTATGGAAGCTCATTCTGGGCTTCCTCATGTGGGCCATCTGGAAGGAAATAAATCGTAGAATCTTCAAGGATCACTCTGCGCCTCTAGAGAATATTTGGAAAATAATTTGCCAAAATATCGAGGAAACCATTTCTCTCCAAACTTGGTATCAGGAGGACCTTCCTACTATCCCCCAAGAACAGTCCATCTGGGCTAATTGGAACCTTCAATGGAATCAAGAATAGGTTGTCAAAGGGACAAGGCCTCCGATGGGTTGTTCACCTAAGAAGTGGCTACCCCCTCCCATGCATATGTTCCAGCTAAACTTTGATGGGGCCTCGAAAGGTAATCCAGGTAATTCAGGCTTTGGAGGGATTTGCAGAGACTATAAGGGTGCTCCTCTTATATCCTTCTTAGGATCAAAGGGATGGGATACCAATAATTCGGTGGAATTGGAAGGTCTTTGGCAGGGTCTCATTCTAGCGCAAAATAAAGGATTCTCTCCACTTATCATAGAAGGTGATTCTTAGATCATCATAAATATGGTCTAAAAAATTATGCAAGGATCTCCCTCAAGCAAAGTGAGCAACAGCTGGAGAATGGCGAAAAGGCTTGAACTCAGTGAATGTTGGCTCTCCTCTCACAGGGCGGTCACTCTTAAGCACATTTGCCGGGAAGGAAATAAAGTCGCTGACTTACTTGCTAACCTTGGAGTTGAATGTGGGCTGGATCTTCATGTTGGATCAATTTCCAGACTGGACTCTGAAACCCAACCCTTGGATTATCAAAACCTTGTGAAGAATGAAATGAAACAAGAAGGAGCAGATCACCCAGATGCGGGTGAATTAAATGTTAATTTATGGAATTAATTAAGGGTGTAAGCGCTTGGTATTGCCAGCCGCAGATCAGCACAGTTCTCCATGAGCAAATCTGGCTCAAGAAGGTTCACTTAAGGCGAGGGCGATTTGGCCTAAAATTTGTATTAAGTGCTCGCTCCATCCGAGGCGAGGCTCTTGCTGTTATAATCATGGTGATTCTGGCTCTCCTTCCCATTGTTTGCTTTCTGTCTTCTTGCCTCTGGCCTTTCCTTACTACTTGTCTTTGTAGCAGGTCGGTTTCTGCTAACAGGGGATCACTCTCGGATGCTCTTGCTGTTAGAATTGTGCTTCCCTCCATTCACCCTCAGGCTTGTTCTTTGATCTTGAAGCGGATTCTCGTTGTGCTGTCTCATCTCCACGCCATTGTTTCCTGTTTTGCTGAGCTTCCCTTCCGTGGCCTCATCATGGTTCGCCATCGCATGAGAAGCCGCTATGGGGGAAGCCATGGTGGTCGTGGGCGTTCGCAGTCTTTTCACTCTGTTGATCCTCCCCTGCCTCCTGCTACTCTGCCCTATTCTTCGGCAAATTCACCTCCTCTCAGTCCTTCCCGAAGTCCAATCCCGCACAATGCTTTTCAGACTACTCATTTCAAATTTCAGAGAAATTTAAACAGGCCTGTTATCACGGCCAATATTACTATTATATTTTCTGAAGAAGAGGCTCCGCCTCAAACTACTATGCGCTTTTAGGCTGAGCTTCCTCAGGGTGGTCACAGAGTGGAGGGCAGCCAGGGTAGTGAGCAGAATTTGGCAGATGAAGGCCAGGAGGAAGGGCGTGGTGAGCAGCATGACGAGGGTGGTGCTCCTAGCGACACTCAGCCACAGAGTATGGTTATTACTGTAGGTTCTCTGAAACTTAACTCAAAAGAAATGAACCACAGATGTCTAAAATCCATAAATATTATTCTCATACCATATTAACATATAATACAATAATAAATTAAAGTAATGTTATTCTCATACCAAATTAACATAAAATAATGATCCTCTGATTTAATTAAATCCATCCCTTAAATTAACATAAATGTCAAAGAATGTTATTTTATGTTAGGAATTTCTCATACCATATTAACATTAATAAAATAAAAGTAATGTGATTCTCACGCCAAATTAACATAGAATAATAATCCCCTAATTTAATTAAATCCATCCCTTAAATAACCCTAAATATTTAATATTAAGAATATTCACTTAGATCAATTAATTTAACTTAATCTTAAGTGTTTACTATTTAAGTTATCATAATTTAAGTCTTATATTTCTATTATAATTTAAGACCCTCATCATTATTAATTATTAATAAATAATAAACTAAAAGGAAATATTATGCACTTATAAAATTAACATAAAAAATATTATAAATTATCTCCTAATTGAATTAATTTATCTCTTTAATAACCCTAATAAATCATTTTAATTAAATATTCCACCAACCGACTCCAGAATTCTCCCACATCCATCATTATATATATCCTTGGTTTTCCTTGCCCTATTCCACACTAATCTTCTCAAGAATCTGGGCGATCCCTTAAAGATGGACTCACATAGAAGTCTGAAACGTTGGGTTTAATCAAAACTCTGCACAAGTTATTCCAAAATTTTTATTTTTAAATTTGACTCACTTGTATGGATTCTCTCTTTAAAAAATAAAATCTTAACATACTGTTTCACCCCCCCTCTCAGCAATTCCTTATTCCAACAATATCTACCTTTGGCATTCTTCACATCTTCCCACCAAATATCTTCTTTACCTTTGAGACAGAAAGTGGCTATCTTTTCTTTCATGTTTTCTGAATAATCATGCAATTGAAAGAATTTCCTCATACCAAGCAACCATGCCTCTTCACCCTATGATTTCTTCATCTCTCCAACAAAGGTAGGTGGCTTTGATTTCTTAAACTCATCTGGCAAGTATCCCCTATTGCGCCTCCTGTAAGGATGATAACGATCATGATCATGATGCCTGTCAGAGCTAGAACTATAGTAGTACCTATGTCTATCACCTCTCCTATTTGGAGTTTCCAATAACCTACCATCTCTGATCGTGTCATCTGTGTCCAACCTGTGACCACCATAAGACCTACTTCCATATGCCCCATTAGTTTTGTCCTCCTACTCATGGATGATCCGAAGTGGTCCCTGTAACTGCAATTCTGACAAACTCTGAAGTAGTATCGCATTCACCTCTTCGTGTTTCTCTTGTGCCTGCATGATTTTGTCATTGTCTGCTTTGCAACTCCTTATCTCCTCCTTCAAGCTTCTCAGTGTATTTTCCAAATCAAAATAGTTCCCAACATCATGTTGCTCATCTGATTCATAGGGAGAGCCTTTGTAGTCTACCATCTTGCTAGCCATTTGATCTCTTTCGTGCAAGACATACTATGTCAGCTAAACCAAATCACCATAAATCAACGTAACTTAGCATAGTTCGAGGATGATATCTCATATGCAAGATCATCAAATCAGCATGATACATGTACAATATAATCATAACAACATATAAAATATAACACATAGGCATGTAACCATATGTCCATCATTCTAGCTAGGGTCTAGTCATCAATGCATGAACATATCAACTACACATATCATGACGACAACAACCATGACACCACTGTATACTTGACCACATGCAAACACTAACATGCATAAGCAATGTATAATCGACCATACGCACACATGACGCATATAATCAAGCATAAGCGAACAATACTTGAAACCAAACTTACAAGAATGATACATGCAACCAAGCATGCAAGATTTAACCCAACATACAAGAATGTAATCCAAGCCTACAAAATGATACATGTAAGTGACGAATAACAACATGTAACCAGTCATACACTCATGACAACATGCTTCACACAACAACATCCTCATTCCCATGGCGACATCATTATGACCATGACCAACACCATGCATATGAAACAAGCATTCAAGGATGACTAACACATGTACAACCGACATGAATGCATGACAACGCATTCACCCAAGGAGAGCGCAACCACACTCTGATACCACTCTATAATACCCCCTCCTCCCACATCTACCCAAGTAACTAGCCAACCGGGGTAAACATGTGACGAGAGAGACCACTATAAGGGATTCAATCTCCTTGGTGATTGTAAGGAAATGGAATCGATGGAACACATCAACCAAACCTCCCACAACAACAATAACACCCTTAGGAGACATGTCATCCACTGAAACGTCTTGTCCCTGGGTCCCACTAATGTTTTATGTCTCTTAACCTCTGGTCACTCTGATGCTATAGGCATGCTAGCATCTAAAGACCTCCAGTCGCTCTCACAGGTCTATGTGCCAAGGTACAGGGACTTTTCCCAGCATACCTATGCTAGTGTCCGCGGAATTCAAGGCACTTTTTTAGTCCAGAATTCCGGCCAATACCCAGAACTTGTTACAACTTCTAGAATCCATCAAAGACATGATGAAAATAATCAAAAATCAAAAATCAACCTTAGGACTAGGCCTGAGGATCCCCAACCGGGACTGACATTGTGTCAAACACTTGGCATCAATGCAACCTACAGGTCTAGGATACAAGACGGAGCATGAATTATTGAAAGCACTTATGAAACATAACAAGAACAATCACCACCTTCTCCATTGAACTGTTATAACATCAATTAGGTATTTCATCCATGATCTTAATATTCACAAGTAAATACATGAAATAACCATGACATAAACTAGTCAATTAACCATGCTTATAACCAGCATAAAACCATGTAAATATCAAAGATATGACAACCAACAAATCCAACATAAATAAGTGAAAGATTAATAGAACTTAGCTTTCATTAATCATAGGCCAATCCAACTAGGTTCGGGACTTCCACGTACCATCCGACTGTAGACATGGCTGAACCAAATCTTTCTTTTAGCCAGTCGCTCCAGTGCCATATTCCAAGCATGAATGTGGGATCTCATAGAACAACCAATTCAACAACAACCAAGGGAATCCAAAGGTTAAATCACCTCCACCCTCATAAAACCGTGATCACACCAAAATTTGTGCTCCAATCAAAACCGAATCGAACTTGGAATGCCATCCAGAATCCATCACTATCCTCAATGAATTTTCTATATCCTTATCTCTTAGGCTTTACCACAATCCAATCCCATATCACTACGCCCTAAACTGAGACCAGTCCCTCAGGCTTTACCGCATTCCAAATTTAGATCACTAGGCCCTTAACCGAGACTCCTCCCTCAGGCTTTACCGTGTGTCCTGCCAAAACCGGTCAAGGGATTCCTAGGCCATTGGGAATGAAACTCGAGACCACCTCCACCCTGAATTCCAAAATCCATCCAGTAAACCAAAGCTCAAAACCGAAATAAACATCCCAGCACCATGGCATCTGGAAAAATGCAAGGCTAGGCTTAAAAGCACTGTCATAACCCGACAAAACCATGCCACTGACAACAAGAGAACCCTACACCAACATTCAAATCCATGCATGTCCAAACCAGCTAGGAAATCACACATGCAATATGTTACCTGCAAGTATTCCTGTTGAAGCTCCCTGATCCTGCTCTTCTTCCTTGATCCTTGCTTTCCTTCCTTTCCCTTTGCTTGCTTTTCCTTCCTTGATCCAAAGCTAGAGTGCTCCAAGAAAACTCTAAGTGACCAAGAGTGAGTGAGAGAGAGAGAGAGAGAGAGAATAATAAGAGAGCTCCAAACTTGAACTGACAAAAGGTTACCAACTGATCCTCAAAAGCCTTTTTATGAATGAGGCCTCTATTTTCTTCATTTTCCATTATTTTCCTTCAATTTCCTCCTCACATGCAACCTGTGACCTTTCACCTTACTTTTCTCCTAATTTCCTTTATTTTCATAAATAAATGTGCCAAAAATGCCTTTTTTCCTTTTAATGCCTTTGCCTTAGTCTTTTCCAATTTTCCTTAGCCAAAAACACACATCCAGTGATGCCCACTAGGATATCTTTGCCCAAAATTCAACTTGGAATAAGTGTCCCTTAACCATGGTCTTATTTTTCCTTTTTTAACTTTTATTAATTAAACTTTTCATGAGGGATGTTACAAGAGAAAACAGTGGTAGTGTTGCAGAAGTATATTTATTGGACACACATTCGATAGGTGGTTGGGAAGTAGATATGATCCTTCACTACTTGTGCCATTACCAAATCAACAATCAAGAAGCAAGGCCTATATATTCCTCTTCCTACTCCTATTTGGCCTTGGGAATCCATCTCCATGGATTACATGTCGAGCCTCCCTTCTACTAAGCATGGCAACGACTACATTTTCATGGTCGTCAATAAATTCTCTAAGATGGCCATTCTGGCGCCCTGTAAGAAAAGTATCATAGCAGAATCCATTGCTAAGATCTTCTTTGAATGAGTGTGGGTACACTTTAGGATCCCACAGTCCATCATCTCATATCGAGACAATGGGTTTCTAAGTACATTTTGGTCAAGCCTTTGGTAAATGTTGGATACCAAGCTCACTAAGTCCACAACCTTCCACCCCCATACTGATGGCCAAACAAAGGACATCAACAGGATGATTGTGCACATTTTGCACATGTACAACTCAAAGCATCCATGCACATGGGATGAAAGCCTCCCCTATGCCCAACACAACTACAACATAGCTCTCCATAGCTCAACTGGCCACAACCCCTTTCAGGTGGGGTTGGGGTTCTAGCCACTATGTCTCGTTGATGTGGTCATACCATTTCCAGTTACTCAGGTGGATTCGGCTCATGTCCAGTCTGAAGTTGACAGGGCTAACAACTTCATTGAGCACATTCAACACATCCACAAGCAGGTCCATGACATATTGAACAAATCCAATGCTAAGTACAAGCAGTGTCATGATCAACATCGGGTGCCACACAAGTTCCAAGTGGGTGACAAAGTTTGGTTACATTTGCAGAAGGAGCACCTTGTTGGGTCCCACCATAAGCTTCACCCACTCCGATATGGTCCATACACCATCACCAAGGTTGTGGGGGACAATGCCTTCAAGATCAACATTCCACCATTCCTTTTCCTACATCCAGTATTCAATGTGGACCAGCGACGCCAATACTTTCCCCCATTATTGGACACATCTGATGTTGCTGAACAAATGGCACCAATAGAGCTCAACCCAAACTGCATCGAACAGGACACAACTGATTGGATCATGGCCACATAGATCAAGAACACTTGCCAGCAAAAGATCAAGCTATATCGAGTTGTCAAAGCATGCCAACTCCTTCACCAAGGCAAGTGGTTCACTAGAGACCAAGTTCAAAAGAAATTTCCTCACCTCATGAAGGCTTTACACGCAATGGGGACCATTGCTTCCTAAGGGGGGAGGACTGATCCAAGTGGATATTGGTTGCCACCCAGCTATTCCACCTAGACCTTCAGTCGGTTTCATCATTTTCCTTTTTTCTAGCAACATTTACTATTTTTAGCAGTTTTTCGGGTCTTGAACTTTCGGAGAAGTTTTGACTCCCTAAACGGTGTTTTTTAGGTTCGCAACAAGCTTGTTTACCTACCACGAATCTTTAGTACTCAGAGAGATATTTCCAATGAGGCCCACAAACTCTCGGTGTTCCATCTACTAGAGTTAGGGTTTTGGTTGTTTAGGGTTTTCTCTTCTTGTTCAATAATAAAAAGTCCCTTGAGCCTCATTGTAACACAATTTAGAGGCATGTAACTACCACATCTTTTCTCAGAGATAAGCTACCATTGCTCGAAATATATTATTTCCATTTTATATGTAAGCATATTTCAGTTCTTTGATATTAAAGAAGTGAATTTTTGTTTCTACTGCATCTTTGTGTTTATGTTTATATCTTTATTTTGTCGCATTCCTGCATAAGTCTGGATCAAGGTGGTTGATGGTGCCTTTTCATGGCCTAATCACACAAACTCCTCGTACAATTATTTGGCTCTGGCTGCAGAAAATGCAAGTTTCTTTGTTCGTTTGACCTTTTCTTTTCTAAACTATGAAAAAAATCAATGAGAAGTTTAGTTATCAGTTTGATTTTTGAGGTGGAGCCATCGTCATGATTTGTGAGGTCGAATGATCTTCATTCTAGAGGAGTTTATTTAGTTATTAATTTGTATGTTAATTGATAGTGATAATGGTTAAGATTTAAACGTGGCAATGTATTTATTGCAGGTCATGATTGGGGGTTCAATACGGGCAGTTCTCGCATGATGCACTTCTTTCTTTAATTTGCTTATACATTGAAGATTTAAATGAAGTGCAAAAATTTCCTTTGAAGTATCCTTCATTGAATTCTTTCATGGCGAGAAATTTTGGTTCTCTTAGAACGGAAATTTTCTTTATGCTTGAGAATTTTGTAGGTATTGTGTTAATATTTTTTGTATTTTGAAGCTTGATATGTCTTGAAGCGATAGTTGGCCCCTGCCTCTTGAAGGCATTGTAAATAACATTTTCCGCCCTTTGAAGTGTTATTTGTTGAATTCTTTCATGGTGAGAAATGTCAACATTTTTTGAACGATAATTTTCTTTATGGTTGAGAATTTGGTAGGTTTTTTGTTAATATCTTTGAGATTTTGAAGCTTGATATGTTTTCAAGCCACAACTTCCCTCGACCTCTTGAAGGAATTGTAAATAATATTTTTCACCACTTTTCACTATGTGAAATTTAAGAAGTTTTGGTTCATGAATGGGCTTGAGAAACATTGCCTTGGGAAAATTGCTAATGGCTTTGTGCTTATATTATGTGTAATCTAGTAGAAATGGTTTAAAAGTGAATGTGTGTTTGCTATGAGAGGCCTTGGTGTTGTACAACCATAAATGCCTATGACAAATATTTTATAATATAATTATTATATATATATATATATATATATTGTCAAGTGGTTTGAGTTCATTGCAGATTACAACAGGCTTGACTTGTGGCTTGAGAAACTCTGACCCAGGGGCATCTAAGCCATCAAAATCACCCAGGGATTGCATCTGACCTGGGCCACACCAACGCTTAACATAACTGTACTTTATCCCAAGGAGTTTCGAACCAGTGACCTTCACATTATGGAGTGACTTAATAGTGCACCCCATCACCGTTTATTCTACTCCCCATGGGCATAATTATATACTAAATAATATCAATATTAATATTAATTCCCTACCATACAAGTTTATTGGCATATATCAACCACATTTATTAATCTGGTTGTGCTAGTTACTATTCTATTGACCATGCATCACGTCATCATTTGAACATATCTATACCTAGATAGTTTGAATTAGCCTAACCACTTAACCTCAAAATTATATTTTTATTAACTCATCTCAACGAAAAAGCACTTTGGATAATGGTTTTAAAAATAATTACCAAAAAATTTAAGATGTGCAGCCTAAGTTTATATCTTCTTACCTATAAAATAACAATAATATAAAGACCAAAAAAAAATATAATAATACATCAATATTAATACTATATTAACATTATATTTTAATTTATTATTTATTATTATTATTATTATTTTAAAATCAATTTAGAATAATAAATTTATTATTTCTAATTTAAAAACAAATTGTAATAAAAATTTTAATTATTTAAATAAAATACATTACCAAAGAATATTATAAGAAAAAACTATAAGCTATCAATTTACTGCCACTAAATTAAGTTTAGCCAAACTATTTTAACTATTTCTTTCTATTGATTAAATATCTTTATTAACCTTAAATTCATAGAATTTTATATATATATATATATATTAAGTAAATAAAAATAAAAACTTTTTGTCAATACTAGATAAATATAAACATTGAAAAACTTTTATTTACTAAATAAATATAAAACGTTGAAAAACTTTGACTTAATAAAAATAAGAACAAAATTCAATTATCAAATATTTTTGTCACTCTTTTCTCATCCCCCTTCCAAAAGAAAATACATATATAACTTATATTGATATCTTCTTGTTTCTTATTTCCTTTCACTTACTTACTAGACTTTTAATAACTTGAAAATTTATGTAGGTATATAATTGTGCCGACTTTAAAATTTATTCAATTTTATATGTTTGCATCAAATAAGTATGAAGGACATTTTATTAATATCACATAAATTTTTAAATATTTATATTATTCAATATATTTATTTCAACTCACAGTGTAGGTAGGCTTAGCAGAATATTTTTCATCTAATAGAGTTTTTGATAGTGTGATATTTAAACATTTTTGTAATATACAAGCCGAAACCACTTTTTACTGGTTTATGAGAAAATTTTACAGGCGTGTTTCTAACAAGTTAGTGTGGTTTATCATTTGGTTCACATGATGAACCACACTAATTGGTTTGGTTTGAAATGGGTGAGCAAAATTTTCTTATATATGATTTGTACTGAAAAAGATCTTAAAATTTCAGTGTTTAAGACAATTGTTGAAGGCTTTGTGCTTATATTACATACAATTTGATAGAAATAGTTTAAAAGTGACAATATATTTGCTCTGAAAAACTTTGATGTTGTATAGTCTTAATTACATTCCATAAATATTTTATAATATAATTATATATTAATTAATATTAATATTAGTTTTAATTAATATATATTTACATTAACCATATTTATTAATATGATTATGTTATTTTTAATCAAATAAAAAAAATTAAATTAAATAAAAATAATTTAAATATTAAATATTTTTTTCTTATTTTTATTTTAAAAAAATTAAAACTCAACCATTTGTTTCAAAATTTAAAAGTCTTTAAATTAATGATTTAAAAATTTTGTTTTTTCTGTACTTTTAATATTCACTTTTTGATTAAAATATATAAGTGAAAGGGGCAATGTTAAATGTTATTTTTGTTCATTTAATTGGAAAGTAAGATGTATTTTTAAAGTAAATAAGAAGAAATTTTATTAAGTAAAAGATGCAATTTTAAATTAAATAAAAAACATAGGTGGAATGGATAAATGTTAAAAACTAAATTATTTTTATTATGTGAAAAGGTAATGTTAAAAAGAAAGTTAAGTAAATTTCAAGAGGTTTAATTTTAAAGTAGATAAAAAAGACAGGTGTAATAGATAAATGTTAAAAGTGAAATTAATTTTAAAATAGATAATAATAAAAAACGTAGATGTGCGAAATTAATTTTATAAAGTAAGAAAAGGTATTTTTTTTATTCACTTTGAAATAAGTACATCTGCAAAATATATTTGTTTATATCCAGGTTAATAAAATTGATAGAAACTTAACCAACTCTCGTAATAATTAAAAAATAGTATTAAAAACCAATTGAATAAATTTAATTTAAAACAAAAGTGAAAAGTAATTAAAATCATAAGGAGCGCACATAAAATTAGTAAATTAATAAAGTGATTAAAATATTATGATCACAAAATGTATGATCTAAAATACTAAAGTGGGAAATATGTTAATGTGGCATGAACCAGGAATTTTAGTTAAACGGTTGACGTGGCAAAGTTTCTTTTATCTTTGTCAAAGTTTGGATCTGTATGTTTAATTAGTGCGAATTCTTCCAACTTAAAGTAATCAACCCTAAAATTTTGATAAGGGTTTTTCACAAACTTAAAAAAATCCTAAGTGTAAATTAAATATTTATTATGTAGGTATATTTTCAATTTCCCCCTTTTTAATGTAAGTTTCAAATTGTGTTTCATTCTAGCATAGAGATGATTATAATGGGTTATGTCAATTTTTTTCAACAATTTTGATTTTTTTTTAAAGATAAATATATCTAGTTAATTCTTTATTTAAGTAATATTCAAGTTGTTTTACATTTATCATTTAAAAAAAATAGATTTTTTTTTATGGACGCAATATTTGCTTCATTGCTCTATGTTATCAAAAAATCATTCACACACTACAAGATATACAATAATTTTGCCAATTTTTTGACAAACAATTTTGCATTATCAAGATTGAAATGCTTGAAATTGGTCTTCAAAAAAATTCACTTAACTTTTCATACCATGTGCAAGGTCTTTGCTTTAAGCCATACAAAGGCTTATGAGCTGGTGTGCCTTATGTTCTTGATCCTTTATAACAAATCCTCGTAGTAGAGACATGTAAACGTTATCTTTCAAGTCTCCATTCAAGAAAGCTATTTTCACATCCATTTAGTAAATCATCTACCTATTATGCATACCCAAATCCAATAATGCATTAATAGTAGCCCATTTTTTGTGTGGGGGAAAAGTTCTCCTCATAGTCTATGCCTTCTTTCTATGCATATCCTTTCACCACAATCCTCACATTATGTTTGTGAAGTGAGTCATTGAATTTGTACTTGTTCTTGAAGACCCACCTACAATCAATTGGTTTAGTTCCAAATAGATATGAGAAACATACTCCTTTGCATGGCTTCTTTCCACTCATCATGAGAAGCAACTTCTTCAAAGAGAGTTGGTTTAAAGTTAGTAGATAAATTCAATCCACAACCATATGAAACATCGATATCATTTACATTGAATTATCTACATCCCCTCCAACTTGCCTTGTAGAAATTTTGGTTCCTATCTTTCCAACTTCAACAAGATGAATCCTTTCAAGTGTATTTTTGAGCATCTTTGGACCATTCTATGGTAGTCTAGGTTGCTCTACTACTTGAGATGATATTACGTTCCCATTAAGGTTTAGCCTTTCAATTCTCTTAATCATATCATCCAATTGAACTCCCTATTTTGGTGAAGTGGTTGGATCTTCTTCATGAGGGGATGATGGTACTTCAAAAGGAGATTATAGAGATTGATACAAGATAAGGATCCCCATTTCAAGATGTGGAATCTAATCATCATACTCATGATATGTCTTTAAATGAGTAAATATATCCAAATGATCAAACTGCTACTCAACAATTTTTTCAATCCTAATGGATTCAAGGGAAAACACATCTCTAGAAAGAATGATTTTTTTTCTTACCTCATCATAAAGATGACATGCCTTGGTGGTATTTGAGTAACCCAAGAAGATGCCCTTTTGACTCCTTACACTAAGTTTGCGTCTTTGCTTCTTATGAATTAAGAAATAGTAGGTGGAACCAAATACATTGAGAAGCCTCACCAAAGAAATGCAACCATACCACATTTCATATGGAGTCTTATTCCCAAGGGAATGAGTGGACTCATGTTTTTCACACATATTTCCCATAGAAATGCGTTATCACAAAACATCAACTTCACAATCTTGAAAAAATATCATTAAGTGTACCATATTTAAGAGAGTCCTATTAATTTTTTTTGCTACACCATTCTACAAAGGTGATGCTTGCTAGTATGTTGATGAAGATAACTTTCAAATTCATTTAAAGTGTGTTCCTCTTCATTATCAATACAAAGAGTGCCAACACAAGATTGAGTCTCATTTTCAATCCATAGATGATTTTTTTTAAATGTTTCAAGTACAAATGCTTGCTTGATTATTATTGTCACCTTGCTCTCTTTCACATTCACAACGACATTAGACACAAGGAGTCAATGTGGCACATTTGCTTGCCACATCACCTTACATTTTATGCTTGGTCGCATTAGTTAGCCAATCACTTTGCATTTTACATTTAGTTTTGCTTGCTAGTGTTTCCCCACATGCCTTGACACACACCTGTAGTAAAAAAGAGTGGATCATTAATTAAAATATTATAATGATATTGTAATATATTATGAACTAAACTGTAATAAATATATATTATAATTTGTTTCTAAAATAATATGATACATATACAAAATTAAAATAGAATTCAAAATAATAATATATACATTATAATTTGATTTATATACACATTGTAAATAAAACAATATGATATATTAGAAGACATGTAATAAATTAATGTAAATATTATTAACAATATTGTAATAATTTGTTAAATATAAATTTTTGCACCAAAAATCCAAATTAATTAATATACATAATCACATATTAAAATCATGTTGCAAAATTGGGTTATAATCCATGCCCATTATGTAAATATATTAAATTAAATTAAATTTATTGTATTATAATACTATTAGTCGTAAATGATTACTTTATGATTAATATAACCTAAAACAACCGAGAATATGCAACATTGGAATAAATTTTTAAATGACTATTATCATAAAATTATTCATAGAGAGCTTCACTCAACTTAACATGATGCTATTAAGGTTTTAGACTCGCGATTTTGACCAATACAAAAGGCAACATATATAAACTATAAAGAGAGCATTGCGTCTATACCTTGAATCTAGAGGCTCATTCTACATCCCAGTATGATGTGTAACGATGTCTCTCTGTCATCAAAGTTGAAATTTTGCTTGTTGGCCAAAATAAAAAAAATTAAAAATCTAAGAAAAAAATAAAAATAAAAATAAATCATACAGAACATTTAAATAATGTCGCGTGATAAGAAAATTGCACGTGAAGAAATTGGATCCCTCTAGGCTCATGTTAGATGCATATTTGAGATGCATCTATGTTGATATAGATCCAGAGTATATATTGATATTCTAGGATATGATGATATTTTTTCAATATGATTTAGCTTTGATAATAAAATCTAGGGTGTGCAACAAACCCAGGTAGAAGTATGTCATGTAAAAACATATTTGATTGTTATTTGATTGAATTGATAATATCTAAGGCTTTGTGTCTCAAAGATGGAGTCTAGGGTTTATGAGAAAACCCTAGCAAGAAGTTGAAGTCTAGAATATAAAAGCTATGACCCTTGTTGATTATGAACCTAACTAAGTTTAGGTATTTGATGTATAAAAGCATGAATGAGTTCATGTTTCCATTGTAATGACATAATTCTTCTGTATATTTTTGTTGTTGTTGTACTTGTTATTAAAGTTTTGCAGGTGCATAATCTTCAAATGATGAAGATAATCGTATGATAATAATAAGCATGGTGAAGGGAGTTATGATGATCAAGATTACCTTGATGTCATAAGAAGGAATGGAGCCATGAAACGCTCTATGATGTTATAGAAGAAGGGAGTGGTTGATCTCCCTAAATTGAGATGGATCCTAGTGTTGTGGCCACAACTCCCCCTTAGATTTTTCGAAAATTACGGGGACCCTTCATTTAGTTTTTGAAAACTCCTTTCTTTCATGGCATTTTGGTTATTGATGATTTTCTAATCTTTATTGTTGGCTTTGGAGCTTTTTTATTATTTGGGCTTTGAACACATGTTGTCATGATCTTCATTATGGCCATTGCGATGACATGCTCGATGTTTGCTTGATTATTACTGTCACCTTGCTCTCTTTCACATTCACAACGACATTAGACACAAGGAGTTAATGTGGCACATTTGTTTGCCACATCAACTTAGATTTTACACTTGGTTGCATTGGTTGGCCAATCACTTTGTCTTTTACTTTTAGTTTTGCTTGCTGGTGTTTCCCCACATGCCTTGACAAACACCTGCAATAAAAAATAATAGACCATTAATTAAAATACTATAATGATATTGTAATATATTATAAACTAAATTTTAATAAATGTATATTATAATTTGTTTGTAAATAATATGATACATATACAAAATTAAAATAGAATTCAAAAATAATAATATATACATTATAATTTAATTTATATAGACATGGTAAACAAAACAATATAATATATTAGAACACATGTAATAAATTAATGTAAATATTATATTATTACTATTGTAATAATTTGTTAAATACATATTTTTATACGAAAAATACAAATTAATTAACATACATAATCACATATTAAAATCATGTTGCAAAATTGTGTTATAATCCATGCCCATTATGTAAATATATTAAATTAAATTAAATTTATTGTATTATAATACCACGGCATGCTCGTAAGTAATCTATTTTTAGTAGGCATGGCAGTAGTGCCTAGCCCCGTATGCCTGGTGTGTAGGTAGGCCTATGCTTGTTTGGGATACCGAGTTCAAATTAGAAGGGTTGGGATATTTGTAGCTAGGTAGGTGGGATGCCGTAGTCTGGCATGCTCGTAAGTAAGGTGTGACGCCTAACCTGGTATGCCTGGCATATAGTAGCCATCCATAAAAGGTAAGGCTTCATTAACATCACAAGCATCAATAACTAGATTGATAAATGGTGGGAAGTTCTCCTTTGGGCATGAATTATATAAATAACAAAAAATAATACATACCTTAATGGTTGTAAATGATTACTTTATGATTAATATAACCTAAAACAACCGAGAATATGCAACGTTGGAATAAATTATAAAATAAGTATTATCATAAAACTATTCATGGAGAGCTTCACTCAACTCAGCGTGAGGCTATTAAGGTTTTAGACTCACGATTTTGAAAGTGGATATTCCCATTTCTGTGTGCCCCCATGATTATTATTTCCCTTAATATAAGGGGTTTGGGAACTGAACCCATCAGTTCGTTTAGGGGTATTTGTCATTTGTATGATATGTCTATGAATTTGCTGCAATAAACCATGGTGGGCAGAGATAAAACATGGGGGTTATGTTAAAGATATGTCTTGAGTGGAATTTTTGTGCGACAAATGCGGGGTGATGTGGAACCCTAAACATTTTATGATGAAAGCCTTCCATTCCTATGCAGGTATTATTTGAACAGGCTACATGTCAGGATCAAGCCATAGAATTCGTATTATCAATACATATGCTCCATATTCTAGGAGTAGGAGTTTTTGGAACAGGGTTATGAGTTCAGGAATTTTGAATCTTAGTTCTCTGATTGTGGTGGGGGATCTAAATTTTTCCTTGGACGATGCAAAAGTTTGGGGGAATAAGGCGAGAGCTGACAATATTTCATCCTTCTTCGAAAGGATGCTAGTTTCATCCGCATTGGTCGATGTAGTGTCGGATCCATTGGCACCTACATGGAAGAATGGGAGGGTCGACACGGAGGGCATTTCTAAATGCCTTGACAGGGTTTTGATTAGTCATAATCTTTACAATAATTTCTCAGAGGTGGAATCTAGCATTATTACTCTTTTTTTATCAGATCATTTGTCGATTATGCTAGATTGGAAATGCGTGGAAGATAGGAGGATTTTTCCTTTTAAATTCAATCCTAAGTGGTTGCAGATGGCATATTTCGATGTGCTACTTCACAAAGTCTGGAATAGCCCTTCCCTTCCCCTGTCTGTTTTGTCGATGGTGATTATGCATCCTAGACTTAAAAACCTAAAAACAGAAGCACGCATATGGATCAATAAGAAAAAAAATGGAGGAAGATGATCAAGTTAAAGGAGATAGAAAATAAGTTGAAATTGTTGAATGACATAAGTAATCCTCTATATTTTTCGGCGTCGTGTCGAGAAAAGATAATTGAATTGGAGAGAGGCAGAAGTGAAATTTTGAAAGCACAAGAGGAAGATATTAGAATGAAGAGTAGGGCCACATGAATAAAAACAGGTGACAGAAATACAAAATATTTCCATGGACAACTCAACATTAGGAAACAGCATAATCACATTCAACAGATTTGGGATGAAGCAAGTATTGGATTCAAGAGTCAAGAGTCGATGGAACGGGTTGCAATTTCTCATTTTAAAAATCAATATTCGACAAAGTTTCAAAGATGTGAGGATCAGACAATCTTTATTGATTTGATACCCAATAGGATTAATCAAGAGGATAATGAGAGGTTGGGTCTACCGATCACATTTGAAGAACCCTTGAAGGCATTGAAAGAGTGTGTGAAAGAGAAAAGCCCAGCCCGGATGATTGGAGCATAGAACTATATATATTTTTTAAGGATTTGATGCTTAAAGATCAACTACAAGTGGCGGAGGAAACCAGGGTTAGGGGTATATTTCGGGGGCCATTAATGCCACGTTTATTGTATGATTCCTAAGAAGAAAAAGTCAAAGACTTTTACTGATTATAGGCCCATTTCTCTTTGTAATATAATTTATAAAGTGATATCTAAATTGGTAGCTAGAAGAGTTAAACCGATTTTGTCAAAAATTATAACTCAAGAACAGTTTGGATTTATGGAAGGAAGACAAATACAAGATTCCATTGGAATAGCACAGGAGATGATCCATACTATCAAATCTGGAGAACATAATTCATTTCTTCTTAAAGTGGATTTGGTTAAAGCCTATGATTGCACTGATTGGGATTTTTTGTTTTTAATATTGATCAAATTGGGTATGAATATTCAAAATTCTAAATGGATTATGGGTTGTATTAAAACAACAAATTTTGTTGTGATTGTCAATGGTCTTCCTTTGAAAATTTTCTCGGTAAGCAATGGGTTGCAACAGGGTTGTGCATTGTCACCCCTTCTGTTCCTATTGGTTATTGATACTTTGAGCAAAAAGCTGAAGGATTTGAGGGAAAAAGGACTTATCAGAGGGGTTAGAGTATCCAAGCATATACGGGTAACACATTTTATGTTTGTGGATGATCTTATATTTAGAGGACATATTACTATTGAAGAGTGGTCAACCCTTCATAAATGCATCAAGTTATTTGGAGATGCATCCAAACTGATGATGAATGAAATGAAGTGAAAATTAATACATAACGGTAAACAAGAAGTGATTTTGGAGGAAATAAGGCAGTTGTTTGCGATATCTTCCATTCATCTTGCTGATGGATTTACTTATTTAGGATTCATCTTGAAACCACGTGGATATAGGATCAAGGACTGGGAATGGTTAATTGATAAGTTCAAATACAAATTACATGGTTGGAAACACAAATGGATGACATTGCGGGGGAGAGCATTTATGCTTAAATCTGTTTTACAAAATCTATCATCATACTAGATGCATCTTTTTCTATTACCAAAGGAAATCATCAAAAATATAATATCAGTTATTGGAAATTTCTTATGGATAGGGGTTCATAATGTAGAGAAAGCAGGTAAGATACATCTAATTCACTGGTCATTGATCGCAAGACTGGTTGAGGTTAGAGGTTGGGGGATTATTGATCCTGGAACTTTCAATAAGGCACTCATCATCAAGAACAAGTGGAGGGTTGTTGCAGGAAAAGGTATTTGGGCTGATATTATCAAGGCCAAATATATATATGGACAATCATTTTCAACTTGGATCATTAATGGGGAAAGAAAGAAAACTCATAGAACATTTATTTAGAGAAGTATGATCCAAATTCTACAAATATTAATGGAAAATGTGCGTTGGTCAATGGGTGATGGAGCTAATATTAAAGTGGGTTTAGATGCTCTTATGAGCATGGTGGGGAATCACTCGTTACCAGTTAGAATTCTCAATCACATTCATAAAAAAGAGATTTATCATCTAAATTAGGTTATTCATTACAAGCCTAATCAGTTGGATCTTCAAGAATGGTATAAGGCAGAGGAATTGGAGTTGCCTTTAGAATGCATTGGTCAATGGGAGGATTATATCTTTACCCTTAGTAATGTTGGGATCACTCTAAACAATAATGAGGATCGAATGGGATGGGCAGGAACACTTAAGAAAGGAATCCTGATGGTAAAAGACATATATAATAATATGCCAAGTGAGGAGAAGGGATATGGTTTCCCGCTTATTTTTTAGATAATATTGAAATGGAACATCCTGAATAAAATAAAATGTTTTTGCTGGTTAGCCATTCATAATAGGATATTGACATGGCAGAATCTTCGGAGAGGGTTTCAAGGACTGGGAAGTTGCCTTATGTGTAGGGAGGGTGAGGAGGATATTAATCATCTCTTCATAATGTGTCCATACTAAAAGGAAATATGGAATGTGGTGTTGGGATTTTTTAAAATTGCATCAAAGGGAGTTGTACAAAAGCTGTCATCATGTATCAAAATTTGGATCAAAGACCGACAGTTCAAGGCGTTACCTTTATATATCACATGGACTATTTGTAGAAGGTGTAATGCCATCATCTTTGAACGGAAAGGATTGGAGGTACAAGAGGACATTAATAAGACAATAGCCTATTTCAACGAAATTGGACAGATACAAGGAAACAAAGGTGGTGGTGTTGAAAATAGCAACAAGAAATGATAAAAATAGAATCCAAAATATTCCAATTTTAATTTGTCCTTGAATTAAAATTGTGAATTAAAATTCGAATTGCTGCTTGAAAAATAATTAATTAATTCATCTTAAGTTAATTAGTTGGATAAATTCAAGTTAGAAGTCTTTCTGAAGTCATGCAACAGTTATCCCTTAAATTAAGGAGATTATCCCTTAATTAAGGAGATAAGATTGAGTTGTAATTAGTTAGCTCAATTTACTAAGTTAAGTCTAGTTAAATTAGTTCCAAATTGTTTGAATAACTAATTGTGAGTTCATTCAATTAATGCATGCATGCATCCAACTAGTGTACTCCAAATAACTGAAGATTCTTTTGTCAGTAACTCATGCATGTCTATTCTGAGAAAGACCTAGTTGAGATTAAAGAAAATCAGTTGTGTGTTTTCTCCTATAAAGGAAATTCATGCATGCAGAAGGAATAAGGTTCCTTGAGGATTGCGCAGTTTTACAGGTTGTGAGATCAGTGTGAGTGATCAGTGTTACACTTGGTAACAGGAGGATCACCCAGAGAAACTGCGCAAGGAAATAGGAGGCTAATGAGCAGTCTATTTTGTCTGTGAGCATCTATGAGGGATTGTACTGAGCTGGCTAGCTATGAGAGCTAAGGCTTTGTGTAATTCTGATATATTTCCACCTTGTATGATAATACAGATAGTGGGGTTTTTAGAGAGGCTTTCCCCTAAGTATTCTTATGTGTTTCATGTGCATTAATTCTTCTTCTGCTTATATGTGTTCAGCTTGATCTTGCTCAAATCTTTTAAGCTTTTGCAAAACTGATTGTAGAAGTAGATTAAAGTATTTTGCTTTAGTTATATTTCATTATCAGGTTAATCTACAGTCAGAATTTCTACATGGTACCAAAGCCAAGTTTATCGAAGCAGAGAACAGTATACGGAGAAGAGAATTCGAAGTTTGAAGTTCAGGATTGCAGGTGCAAATCGAATTCATCTCATACTTAAAGGTTGGTCAATGGCGTTCTATGGCTTGAGACTCGAGTATGATTTGGAAGGCAGCTCAAATTACATAGCATGGAAAGATCGCATGGAGGCTGTATTAGAAGACAATGGCTTGAAGTATTTCATTGATCCAGAAATCCAAAAGCTAGCTTCAACTAATGCATAAGAGTTGGCTGAGTGGAAGAAGTGTATGGCGAGGGCGAGACGGATCATCCTTGAGGGAGTTTGAGACCATATTGTCTCGACTCTCCATGGGAAGGATACTCCATATTCAATGTGGAATACATTGAAGGACCTCTACCAGAACAGTAGCGACCAGAGGAAATTGGCGCTCAAGGATAAGCTTCGAAGAATCAAGATGGAGAACTGTGATACTATTTCCACATATCTGAACAAGCTCACCACTTGTAGAGATGAGCTTAGTAGTGTGGGAATAACTACTGTTGATGATGATATGGTGAGCCTCGCTCTCCTTGGCCTTCCAAAGAGCTGGAATAGCTACCAGGACTCTGTGAATGGAAGGGAGAAACTGCCGGATTGGGAACGACTGTGGTCGGATCTCATGCAGGAGGAGATCAAGAGGAGCACACGAGATGGTTCTTCATCCAAGGATGATGAAGAAAATTTGGCCTTAAAAAGTAAGGCAAGGAAAGGGAAGGAGAAGGATTCTCATTCCAAGTTGAATTCCTCATGGAGGGAAGAAGGTTGACAAGTCTAAAGTGAGATGCTTTAATTGTCACGAAATGGGTCATTATGTGACTAATTGCCCATCAAAGAAGTCCAAGAAGGGATCCTTAGAAGGATCGAAAGGTGAGGCATTATCCTCTCAGTTCGAAATGGTTTCACCCTCATCGCATGCATGGTGTCATCAATGATGGGTTGTGGTTAGTATCTTGAAAGTCAAGCCTCATTCCACATGATCGATGATAAAAGTTTATTCAGTACCTTTTAGGAGAAAGGCCTCAAAATGCGCATAGACATGGGTGACGATGAAAGGTATAGTGTTTCACGATTGGGCACGATTACTTTTCAGAGGGAGCATGGAGCTCTCATCACCTTGAAAGATGTGAAGCATGTGCATGGACTGAAGAAGAATTTGGTATTGATCGCGATGTTGGAGGACAAAGGTTACGATGTTGTTTTTAGTAAGGGAAAGGTTTTCCTTAAACACATCACCACGAGACAGGTGAAACAGATCGGTTCACGAGTCAACAACCTATGTGCTCTTTAGGTTCAAGATGCATGCAAATCCTTGAGGAGCAAGGCAAATGTTAGAGACTTGGTGACTGAGAGGAAGAGTAAATTACCTCTTAACATATAGCCCCAGAAGAAGTCTTGGACAATTATGGAGGAGCCACAATTGGAGATGCTAAGAGGAGACCGAATGGAGGCATCCACTCATGTAGAGACCTCCAGTAGGGGGAAATTTCGAGCCAATTGGAAAGAGGGAGCACATGCAGCCATACCTCCAGGTGTGAGGTGGGGCGATGTGAAGTGATAGTCCCAAGAAGGCTGAAGTTGGGCAGGGTCCATTGAGACGTTTTATTTCATGGATCATACCTTGCTACGGGTGGCAAAAGTACATAGTAGCGGGAGGAATCAGTGGGATTGATGTAGTCAGAGATCAAAGTGACAGAGGCTAGAGCAGTCAGATATTGAAGAGCGCAGGAAAGGATTGACAACAGTGCAGAAAGGCAGAGTCAATAAAAGCACAGAGTTTTCAGTCGATAGAGGCAATAGCAGTCAGAGACTTTAATGACAGATGCATCATACTGATTCAGGTTGGATGTTTTTTTTTTTTTGGAGTTGTTGGAGAAACAACACTAGATAGAAGCGTTGCATGAAGAACATTCTAAAGGTTCAGGATCGAGATCGAGTTGAATTCCTTTCTTGTTGAGAGGGAGTGTTGAAAATAGCAACAAGAAATGATAAAAAAAGAATCTAGAATATTCCAATTTTAATTTGTCCATGAATTAAAATTGTGAATTAAAATTCGAATTTAGTCTCACCAGCGGCTTGAAAAATAATTAATTAATTCATCTTGAGTTAATTATTGGGAGAAATTCAAGTTAGAAGTCTTTCTGAAGTCATGCAACAGTTATCCCTTAAATTAAGGATATTATCCCTTAATTAAGGAGATAAGATTGAGTTATATTTGAGTTGTAATTAATTAGTTCAGTTTACTGAGTTAAGTCCAATTAAATTAGTTCCAAACTATTTGAGGAACTAATTTTGAGTTCAGTCAGTTAATGCATGCATGCATCTAACTAGTGTACTCCAGATAACTGAATATTCTCTCATCAGTAACTCATGCATGTCTATTCTGAGAAAGACCCAATTGAGATTAAAGACAAGGAGAGTGTACTATCAGTTGCATGTTTTCTCCTATAAATGAAACTAATGCATGCAAAAGGAATAAGGTTCCTTGAGGATTGTGCAGTTTTACAGGGTGTGAGATCAGTGTGAGTGATCAATGTTACACTTGGTAACAAGATGATCACCCAGAGAAACTGCACAAGGAAATAGGAGGCTAATGAGCAGCCTATTTTGTCTATGAGCATCTATAAGGGATTGTACTGAGAGTTGGCTAGCTATGAGAGCTAAGGCTTTGTGTATTTCTAATATATTTCCACCTTGTATGATAATACAGATAGTGGGGTTTTGTTATGAAACCAGCTCACAAAAAGATAGAAAAGAGAGATCCACGCCTTAGAATTCAGCCTCTTCGAGGGGGCAACCTCCTTTACATTACATAAATGAACAATTCTTGGATGATTCAAATGACAAAACCTCCTTTCTATATATAGGAGTCTATGGAGTCACAATATAATCCAACCGACCTAACAATAATAATATAAAGCCACAAAAATAACAATAGAGGGATTCTATGGGCACATTAATAACAATATGGGTGTAATGGGGGCACAACAATATAAATAAGGGGTATAACTACAATAGTAATGGGGTAATCACTAGTATTATAGGGACCCAACATGCCCCTCTCCTTCAAAAAAGTGTTGTCCTCAACGCTTGAGTAGTTCAGGATACTTCTGCATAAAATTCTCATCCTCCCATGTGGAATCTTCAGCGGATAAGTTCTTCCACTTGATAAGGTACTCTGAAATTGATCGATTTCGTAGCTGTCGAGTTCTTGTTTCTATAATTGCTTCCGGTTCCAATATAATTTTTCCTTCCTCGTCAAGTTCTGGCAATATTGTTTGAACTGGGAGCTTGTCGCCTATAACCTTCTTTAAGCATGAAACATGAAAAACTGGGTGCAATCGAGAAGATGCAGGAAGCTCCAATTTGTATGCCATAGTACCAATCTTTTGCAACACCTTGTACGGACCATAATACTTTGGTGATAATTTATTATCCTTCTTAGCTTGCTTGAGGGACATTTACTTATATGGTTGTAGCCGTAGGAATACCCAATCACCTACATCAAAACCTCTTTCACTGCGATGTTGATCTGCCTGTTGTTTCATTCTATTCTGTGCCAACACGAGGTTATCCTTTAAGAGTTGGAGGACTTGTTGTTGATGTTCGATGTGATGTTCCACTGCCTGAACCTTAGAATTTTCTCTTAAATATGATGTGATGGATGGTGGTTGATACCCATAAAGTGCCATAAATGGGGTCATTTTTGTTGCTGTATGAAAGGAAGTGTTATACCACCATTCAGCCAGAGGCAACCATTTGACCCATTGTGTCTGTTTATCAGATACAAAGCAACGAAGATATCCTTCCAAACATTTGTTTACTATCTCAGTTTGCCCATCAGATTGAGGATGATAAGATGAGCTATGAGCTAACTCAGTACCAAGACAAGAAAATAATTGTGTCCAAAAATTTCCAGTGAAAATGGGATCTCTGTCACTTACAATAATCTTTGGGTTTCCATGTAGCTTTTGAATTGTTTCCATAAATGCAGTAGAAACTGTACTGGCTTTAAATGGATGTGATAATGCACAAAAGTGTGCATACTTGGTAAGTCTGTCGACTACCACCATGATGACACTCTTTCCCTCAGACTTGGGTAAACCTGTGATAAAATCCATTGATACCTCCTCCCAACGTTGGCTTGGAATGGATCATGGAAAATTTTAGGGGCTAATGTTTGCCCAGTGGGCTAATTTTCCATGATTTTTCCACAAAAATGATTCGCCAATTTCCAATTTTATAAAAGACGATTCGCCCAAATTTTATAATATAAAATTATTTTACCTTAAAAATCGCCAACATTATAGAGAGACTATATATAAAATAATTATAAATTTGATTAATTTTACAAATATATCAATAAACATTTATAATTTGCATATTAGGGATTAGTGAGATTCGCCAATGTTTTAAACTTCAAGAAAATTTTCCATCCTTAAAATTTTCCTTGGAATGGATAAAGGTTGTAATAGACCCGGTGTCTTAATCGTTTCAACTTTATTTTGTTGGCAAACCAAACATTCTGCCACAAACTTTTGAATATCTGAATTAAGGCCATCCCAAAAAAATTCCTTCTTAACCCTGTGGTAAGTTTTTAAAAATCCTGAGTGACCTCCTAAGGAGAAGTGTGCAATTCCATAAGAATCTTTTGTTTTAGCTAGGAATTCTTACAGAGGTATAAGCGATCTTTGTACCATAACGAATCATTTTTCCAGCTAAATGTATCAGACGTACTGGAATCTTGTTGTAGCTTTCGAATAAGTGCCCACACTTCTTCGTCATTCTTCCATTCCTCCCTTGCTTCATTTATCCAATCTGGTTGGATGATAGAAATAGCGCACAACAATGCTTCCACATCCTCATCCTTCCTTGAGAGTGCATCTGCCACCTGTTAGGATATTCCGACACATAGGATATAGTTAAGTTCAACTTGGTCTAGTATAGAGTTAGGTATAGAGTTAGGTAAAGTGTCTTTCTTTACCGTTGTACATTTTGTAACTTACAATCCGACGGTCACGATATGTAGTGATCCGACGGTTCACTCTCACCTCGGTATTACCGACACTTGATCCGTGGCTTGACACCCGATTGGTCCATGAGTTCTATTTAAAGCGCATGGAGGGTCATTGTTCGGGTAATCCGTGCATGAGAGAAGCTTATGTAAATTTTCATTCTTTGATTAATAAATTGCCTGTAGTACCCACGTTGGGACAGGCCGTGGACTGTTTCCCTCCTTGCACTTTGAGGGTTTTAACCACGTCAAAATACTGGTGTATTGATTTGAGATCTGGTTGTGAGCGGTGTCCTTTTGGTGTTCTTTCTGAGGAACTTACCCTGTAAATTCCTACATGGTATCAGAGCTATTTGAGGGCCGCGTCCGTTGGTGATCCAAATCTGAAGCCGGTAGAACTGCATGCGGCTGTCGTTTCCTAGATCTGCTGTTTCTGACTGCTTTCGGGCCGAGAGGACTGCTCTGTTGTGTTCGGAGCATCTGTTCCAGTGAGGAACCCCTTTCGTTTCACGCGAAAAGGTTTCCGGTAGCCCTAGCTGCGTCATTTTTCAGATCGGGAGGTATACAGTGTTTTTGCAGTTTACTGTTATTTTCTCTCTGCTTATTTCGGTTTCGGTTTATTTAGCCTTTTTTTTAACCGGATCTATACCTTTCATTTCTGCGTATGCTCTTTGCCCTGCGACTCTGTGCGATCTGGGCAAATCAGAAACAGAAAGGAAGGATTTTTCTCATGCGTATGCTCTTTTCCCTGCACCTTAGTGTGATCTCGGAAAATCAGAAACATTGAGAAAAATATTTAGTTTTTCGGCTAAAGCTAACTTTGAGATTTTTTTTTAAATTTCTAGTTTTTTGGCTAAAGCTAACTTCGAGCCGCAAGGTTCGTTTTTCTTTGCATATTCGTGTTGGGTTTTGTGTTTTTTGTTTTGTAGGGAAAAAGAGCTTTCTCAAGGCAAGCACGCAAACCAAGGCCCCCCCCCCCCCCCCCCCCCTCTCTCTCTCTCTCTCTCAAATTTTTTGTATAGATCAATTGGTTCAAAGCTATTTTAAGAGAGTAGAGGTCTTGGGTTCAAGTCTCCATTTTGTGGGGGCGGATTTTTTTTCATTCCCGCACATTCGCGCACTTTGCCGGCAACGTCAACAATTTTTTTTCAAAAAGCCATAACTTCTTCATCCGGAAGCCTTTTTCAGAGCCGTTTTTTTTAAAACCGCCTATTTTTTCGAGATCTATCCATTGGAACACTTACTTTCAGCATCTTCAGCTTCAGTTTTTAAAAAAAAAATGGAAAGTCCATGCCAAGTCATTCTTGACAGCACTAACTACTTCCAATGGGTAGCCTACATGGAAGATTTACTTAGAAGTAAAGGTCTCTTCAGAATAGCCACAGACCAAGAGAAGAAACCAAAAGATGAAGACAAGGCTGCAAAATGGGAAAATAGACAAGATCAAGCACGTGGTTTGATAGGGATGTCTATTTCTCCTGATCTTAGATTCCACATTGCAGAACTTGAGACTCCTCATGAAGCATTAGAAAAACTCGCTAAAGTTTTTGGGATTAAAAATGAAATTAGAGCCCATCAACTTGAAAATGAGTTGCTTACTTTGGATCCTAATAATTTTTCTTGCATTGAAGATTTCTTGTCCAAATTCAAGACCCTTAGATATCTCTTGGAAGGTGTTAAAGTTAAGAAAGAAGATGGTAACCTTATTTATTCCATCCTTACTAAGTTGGGACCAGCCTACTCTGTATTTGTTTCCACTTTCCATTCTACAAGGGAAGCTTTCATTTGTCAAGGAAAAGACTACAAGGCCCCTTCCTTTGACTCCTTTTGTGATTCCTTAATAAGAGAACAAGAAAAACTCTTACACCTTGGTCTTCTTAATCTTGGAAACTCTTCCACGAAAGCGTTAGCCGCCCAGCAGCAACCAAATTCAAAGAATCCTAAGAAGTCATATCCTCAAAAGAATGGTCCTAAACCAACTCAGCCTCAAAATGAAAGATCATTTCAGCAAAATGATAAGACCAATAAAAACAAATGGAAGAAGACTGATAGACATTGTAACTTTTGTAATCGAGATGGCCACTTAGAATCTAAATGCTTTAAGAAGATGGAAGCCTTGGAAGCCGCAATGAAGAAACATAACATCCATGTGGAGCCTACTTCAACTTCAACTTCCGGAATGGCACTTTCTGCATGTCGTTGTCAATCATCTCAGTCTGGTTATGCATTAAATGTATCTTCTTCTTCTTCTCATTCTCATGAGTGGCTCATTGATTCTGGAGCCTCTTATCACATGGCCAAAAACCAAGCCATGTTTTCTTCTTTAAATGATTGTAACACCAAAAATATATATGTTGGTGATGATAGATCTCTTAATGTTGTAGGGACTGGAACTGTTCATCTAGACAATGGTCAGTTTAATGATGTATTATGTGTTCCAACCTTATCCTGCAACCTTCTATCTGTCTATCAGATAACTCATTCAGGTGAAGGTAAAATTGTTGAATTTTCACCTCATGATGTTGTAATCAAGGATCTAAAAGATCCTAAACAGATTCTAGCTACTGGTCTTGCTGATGATTCCACAAGGTTGTATAAGTTTCACAACTTTGGGTCATCAAATCTTCCCTCAGTATTTGTTGCTCATAATGATGAAGTGAGCAAACTTTGGCATGAGCGATTTGGTCACTTAAACTATCGCTCCCTTCAGCATCTATGTAAAGAAAATATGGTGACAGGTCTTCCTATGGTATCTTGCAGAGATGGTGTTTGTTCCGGATGTGTACTCGGAAAACATCATCGGGACAGTTTTGACAAACGTGCCTCTTGGCACGCCTCAGCCCCTTTACAGCTTGTGCACAGTGATTTATGTGGTCCTCTTCCTGTTGCTTCATTCTCTGGCTGCAAGTACTTCTTAACTTTCATTGATGATTTCTCCAGACGCACTTGGGTATACTTCTTAAAACTCAAGAGCGAAGTATTTAACACATTTTTGGCCTTCAAAGCCTTTGTTGAAAAACAATCTGGACATCAAATTCTTAAGCTAAGAACTGATAATGGTGGAGAATATGTTAAAAACACATTCATCAACTTTTGCACCGAAAATGGAATTCAAATGCAACATACTGTTCCATACACTCCACAACAAAATGGTGTAGCTGAAAGGAAAAATCGCACCTTAAAGGAAATGGCTAATTGTATGCTGCAATCTAAAGGACTCAGTCTTAGTTTTTGGGCCGAAGCAATTAATTGTGCAAATTATATAATCAATCGCACTCCTACTAAGGTTCTAGAGAATATCACTCCAGAAGAAGCTTGGAGTTCCATTAAACCAGATGTAAGTCACTTTCGTGTGTTTGGAAGTGAAGCATGGGCCCATATTCCAGATGAAAAGCATAAAGCTTTAGAACCTAAGAGTGAGAAATGTACTTTTGTTGGATATTCTGAAGATGTAAAAGGTTATAGACTTATTCCATTTAAGTCCAAAAATGTTATCATTAGAAGAGATGTAAAATTTGATGAAAATAAATCGGCCTGCGAGCCTAGTCCGGCGGATGTGCCACCTCTTCCTATCTCTTCTACTTTTGAAAACATTTCTTCTTCAGATGATGAAAGCGAGGATGATAATCCTCCCCCACCTTCTCAGGATCCTCAACTTCCAAGATGGGTCCGTGCTACTCGGGATGCAGCAGGTGATCTTGCCGGTGATCCTACAGATCAGCGACGTACACGTTCTCAGTTTGAAAGAGCCTCTTCTTTACTGGCTCAAGCTCCAGTAAATCATGATCCTGACACTTTTGCAGAAGCTTCAGGCCATCCACATTGGGAAGCAGCTATGAATGAAGAATATCATTCATTGATGACAAATGATACATGGGATCTTGTTCCTCTACCAAAGGGACGCAAACTTGTTAGATGTAAATGGGTTTACAGAACCAAGTATGGACCAGATGGGAAAGTTGATAAACATAAAGCTCGTCTTGTTGCTAAGGGCTTTTCACAGGTTGAAGGCATTGACTACACTGAAACCTTCTCCCCTGTTGCCAAAATGAACTCTATCCGCCTTGTTCTTTCCCTTGCTGCCTCTTTAAAATGGGAAGTCCATCAGATGGATGTTAAATCTGCCTTCTTGCATGGGGACTTGCAGGAAGAAATCTATATGGAACAACCCATTGGCTTCATACAAACAGACTCCAGCCTTGTTTGTCGACTTAAGAAATCCCTTTATGGTCTCAAGCAAGCTCCTCGGGCTTGGTATGCCAAAATGGATAGCTTTCTTTTAGAATCTGGCTTTTCTAGGTGTCATTCTGACAATACTGTCTACACCAAGAAAGTGGGCAACTCTCTTATCATCCTTGTTCTTTATGTTGATGATCTTATTCTTACTGGTAGTGATCCCAACCTTATAAACCATGTGAAGTCCAGCCTTAAAAAGAAATTTGAAATGACAGACTTAGGACACTTACACTATTTTCTCGGTCTTCAAGTCTTGCAATCCAAGGAGGGTATTTTCCTTTCCCAGTCCAAGTATGCTTGTGATATTCTTCGTCATTTTCACATGGAAGACTGTAAGCCAGCCCCTTCTCCCTTTCAGTCTGGAGTCAAACTTTCAGTCTCTTGTACTTCTCCTGAAGTTGATGCTACCTTATACCGTCAACTTGTAGGAAAACTCTTGTATTTAACCCATACTCGTCCTGATCTTTCCTTTGTTGTTGGCCTTGTTGCTCGTTTTATGCAAAACCCCCGTGAAAGTCATTGGAAAGCAGCTAAAAGAATACTTCGTTATGTTCGAGGTACAGTACAGTTTGGGATTCATTACAGTGCCAAAGCAGCTCCTCTATTAGTTGGTTTCACTGATTCTGATTGGGCTGGTGACCCTGATGATCGGAAGTCTACTGCCGGTTATGTCTTCACTCTTGGTTCAGGACCTATTACATGGGCTTGTAAGAAACAGGCTGCCATTTCTCTTTCGTCAGCAGAAGCAGAGTATCGTGGTGCCGTGGAAGCTAGTAAGGAAGCCTTGTGGCTTCGTCAGATCCTATCAGAGTTTGGCTTTGAGCAGCAGCATCCAACCACACTTTGGTGTGATAATCAAAGTGCCATTCAGCTATGCAAAGATCCAGTCCAGCATCAGCGCAGCAAACACATTGAACTACACATGCACTTCATCAGAAAGCTCATTCATGACCATGTTCTTGAAGTGCAATATTGTCCAACAGATGATCAGGTTGCAGACATCTTCACAAAGGCTCTCACAGAGGCGAAGTTCACTAAACTTCGATATATGCTTG
The DNA here is from genome assembly GCA_031772625.1 of Pinus tabuliformis. Taxonomy (NCBI): domain Eukaryota; kingdom Viridiplantae; phylum Streptophyta; class Pinopsida; order Pinales; family Pinaceae; genus Pinus; species Pinus tabuliformis. The sequence goes on from CM062813.1 coordinate 1,098,161,653, forward strand.
GAGTTCAGGAAGTTGTCACTAAGGGGGGATAGGCTCTAGTGCCTCCTTCCTTCTCCTATTGTGTCATATTTGTAAATCCTTCAATCCTATCCCAAGTTGTTCTTAAGGGGGGATGTTAGGATATTCCGACACATAGGATATAGTTAAGTTCAACTTGGTCTAGTATAGAGTTAGGTAAAGTGTGTTTCTTTACCGTTGTACATTTTGTAACTTACAATCCGACGGTCACGATATGTAGTGATCCGACGGTTCACTCTCACCTCGGTATTACCGACACTTGATCCGTGGCTTGACACCCGATTGGTCCATGAGTTCTATTTAAAGCGCATGGAGGGTCATTGTTCGGGTAATCCGTGCATGAGAGAAGCTTATGTAAATTTTCATTCTTTGATTAATAAATTGCCTGTAGTACCCACGTTGGGACAGGCCGTGGACTGTTTCCCTCCTTGCACTTTGAGGGTTTTAACCACGTCAAAATACTGGTGTATTGATTTGAGATCTGGTTGTGAGCGGTGTCCTTTTGGTGTTCTTTCTGAGGAACTTACCCTGCAAATTCCTACACCACCACATTTTGCTTCCCTTTTTTGTAGATGATTTCAAAGTCATAACCCAACATCTTTGTGACCCACTTTTGTTGCTCTTCAGAGGATAATCTTTGTTCTAAAAAGTATTTAAGGCTATCATGATCTGTTTTTACCTTGAAGTGTCTTCCCATTAGGTAGGGTCGCCACTATTCTCCCATAATTCTTAACAAACTTGCGATAATACCCTGTCAACCCAAGAAATCCGCGCAAATGCTTTATGGATGTGTGGATTTTCCATTCCTTAATGGCTTTAATTTTGGTAGGGTCTACCTTAACTCCTTCATGAGATACAATATGACCCAAATATTCCACCTCCTGGACTCCAAAGAAACATTTGGATCTTTTGGCATATAATTGTTTCTCTTCCAATAGTTGTAGCACCCTGTCAACATGTTCAACATGATCCTTCCAAGACTTGTTGTAGATAAGTATATCATCAAAAAATACTAACACAAATTTTCTAAGGAATGGTTTGAAAATTGAATTCATCAAACCTTGAAATGATGAAGGTGCATTGGTAAGGCCAAAAGGCATGACCAAAAATTCATAATGACCCTCATGAGTTCTAAATGCCGTTTTCGGAATGTCTTCAATATTCATTCTGATTTGATGATATCCTGAACGAAGATCCAACTTGGTGAAGTAATTTGATCTGTGCAATTCATCCAGTAATTCATTAATGACAGGAATGGGGAACTTATCTTTAATAGTGAGCTTGTTGAGCTCCCTATAATCCGGACACATGCACCATGATCCATCCTTCTTGTGCACCAATACTACTGGAGCAGAGAAAGAACTTTGACTCGGTTGAATTATACCAGCCTCTAGCATTTCTGCAACCATACGTTCAATTTCACTTTTTTGGACATAGGGATATCTGTACGGCCTGATGTTTGGAGGAACACTTCCTGGAATCAGATGAATAGCATGATCATGATCACGCATAGGTGGGAAACCTTTGGGAGTCTCAAATACCTTGGAATGATTGTCCAAGACTTTTTGGAGATCTGGAGAAATAGATGATTCTAATGTGGAAACATCTAGCGAACATAATTGTGCAATTACACCCATTTTCTCCTTTTTTAGAAGCTTTGTCATACCATTAGAGTTGATTATCTTTCCTGGTTTCCCTGCAATACCCCTTAATTCTACTTCCTTTCTTTCCACAAAAAATTTGATGAAAAGTTCTTGAAAATTAAAAGCTATTGTACCCAAGGATTGTCGCCATTGGACTCCTAGTACAACATCAGCACCTCCCATTGGGATGGAAAGCATTGGGCTAGTCAATACATATTCTCCCATGGATAGCTTGATATTATGGCACTTTCCAGAGCAATTTATTGTTCCTCCATTTGCAATCATCACTTGACACTCTGGTGCTGGATATAGGAAGCAATTCAATTCTTTTGCTACCCTACAATGAATAAAATTGTGGGTGCTTCCTGAATCAATCAACACTGTCACCTTTTTCTTCTTGATTTGTCCTTCTATCTTGATGGTTTGAGGAGTGGTAATTCCCGCCAATGCATTACAAGATATGGTTGGATTTATTTGTTCTTCATCTAGGCTTTGTTCCTGGAGTATATCTTCTTCTTTTGACTTTTCTTGCTCCTTTTCTTCTTCCTCTTCACAATCTATGTAGAATAATTTCTTCTCAGCACACTTATGACCTTTAGTGTATTTGCTATCACAACTATAACAAAGCCCTTTTGCTCTTTTTTCTTCCAATTGTTGTGGTGTCAACCTTATAGGTTGTGGAAGACTAGGGGCAACTGCACTTGAGTCTTTATAGTTGTGAGTGGTATGCTTCCTGGTTGCCATAATTTTGTTTTCCATTTTTCTTGCTAACCTGAATGCCTTCTCTAACGAATCAGGTTCCCAAAGTCGAACATCATGTTGGATATTATCCTTTAAAGACCCTATGAACACATCAATCCTATGTTGTTCTGGAATATCTTTTACCCTTATGTTCAATTTTTGGAACTCCTCAATGTGCTCCATTATTGAACCCTTTTGTTTGAGACTTATCAATTGGCTAAAAAAAATGTTGCTTTTTGTATCCTCATAATGTGCTATCAATTCTTCCGTAAAAATTGCCCAAGTGATAAATTGTTTACGAGAGCAAATTGATACCATACAAATTGATTTGGTTCCAAATATAAAGTTGCCATACGTACCTTTTGTGTGTTTTGCACATTATTGAGATCGAAGAACTGCTCCATCTGTAATATCCATGTGGCGGGATCCTTGCCATCAAACTTCCTCATATCGATTTTTGGAATATGGTGGGTCTTCGATCCAACATTAGAATCTATGGAATCATGATTAACATTACTTTTGTTCACATCATGAGTTTCCTTTACAACCGTTTCACCATTAGTAAGTATCTCTTGTAGAAAATTTGTCAAATCTGTCTTCAAATCTGCCATGTCTGTCTTCAAATTTGCCATGTCTTTCTTCAAATCTGTCTTCAAATATATCTTCAAATCGTCCATCTTAGCTTCCATGCCCTTTATCTTAGATTCCACGCCATTTATCTTAGCATCTGTTAACTTTTGTGAGCGTGACATTTGTTGCACTTGTTCTTGTAATTTTGATATATCATGTAGCATTTCTTCCTCTTCTTCATGAGTCATGCTAGAGCTTTCACGTTCCTTACTAGGTGTTTGAATTTTCTTTCCTCGGGAAATCAGTTACTGATAATAATGCTTTACTAGGCCCTTTGAATTCCTTCAAACGAAGCTTATGCAAAAATAAAAAATAAAAACTACACACCTTTTTTTTACTTTGTAGAAGCCTGATATTGAATCTGATGTATCTCTGTAATTTCGAATCATCCAGTTCTGAAATTGTGACCTGTAGTAGCCTTCTGTGTCCTCTTTCCAATGCCACTAGTCTGAACCAAATTGGATTCTCCAAGAAAGCGTTATGCACAATCTCCCGTAGTGACCTGATTATAGACTAGTTCAGTAGAGCGAACTTGTATGAAGTGCCACGTGTCACTGTTTCAACCTTTGACTCTGAAAAATATATAAAAGAACACTACCGTCCGTCATCTTTCTGTACCTTCTTACACAATTTCAATCTGATGCTCAGAAAGAAAGTTATGACGATTTTCCCCAAGTCACCTGTTTTGAGTATAATTCAGGAGTCTGCAAAAAGACCAACTTCCTGAGATCATATCTCCGAAAATATCTCGCGAAAAGCTCTGAAATGTGGACCCAAGTTTCAGCGCAATTTCTTCTCAAATGGGTTTTTTTTGCGACTTCTGAAAAGTCACAGAAAAAACGTTATAGCGAAAATGCCACGATGACCTGTTTGGAGCAGCGAAACCCTAGAATCCAAAGCTCTGATACCAAATGTTATGAAACCAGCTCACAAAAAGATAGAAAAGAGAGATCCACGCCTTAGAATTCAGCCTCTTTGAGGGGGCAACCTCCTTTACATTACATAAATGAACAATTCTTAGATGATTCAAATGACAAAACCTCCTTTCTATATATAGGAGTCTATGGAGTCACAATATAATCCAGCCGACCTAACAATAATAATATAAAGCCACAAAAATAACAATAGAGGGATTCTATGGGCACATTAATAACAATATGGGGGTAATGGGGGAACAACAATATAAATAAGGGGTATAACTACAATAGTAATAGGGTAATCACTAGTATTATAGGGACCCAACAAGTTTTTAGCTGAGGCTTTCCCATGAGTATTCTTCTGTTTTCATGTGCATTGATTCTTCTTCTGGTTATATGTATTCAGCTTGATCTTGCTCAAATCTTTTAAGCTTCTGCAAAATTGATTGTAGAAGTAGATTAAAGTATTTTGCTTTAGTTATATTGCATTATCAGGTTAATCTACAGTCAGAATTTCTACAGGCGGGAATATCAAGATTAGAGAAATATGGAATTCATACCTAGTGGGTTTCTTTAATGGGGCATGCGCTAATAGAGCATGTGGATGTGGAGTTGTTATTTACATCAAGGTTGATACAATCTATCATTTCTAGTGGGAGGGTGGAAATGGAACAAATAGTAGGGCATAAATCGCTGCATTATGGGGTGTATTGATCGCGTCAAAATGGTTAGGGATTAATCAAATACAAATATATGGAGATGCCAAGGGAATTATAGAATGGATCAAGGGACAAAATGATTTCAATCTGCCAATTTTAATTGATGAATCGTATTAAAACCTTGGAAAAGACCTTTCACCGAGTAAAAATTGACCATATCTATAGAGAACATAAATGGGATGCAAATTTACTATCAAAAAGAGGTATACCAAGGGAAACTGGTAAATGTTATTTTGCTTCCTTTGTCGAGGGAGCCATGGATAATGCAGGTACTATCAACTATTCATAATGACAGACAAGATTTTTTGTGTTTTGTTGCGCGTAGGAATAGACATGATTGTAATGATTTATGGGCAATACAAGAAGGATATCAAGGTTGTTTGTATATCACAATTTTGTGTAGCAAAGGGTGTAGGTTGATATTAAGGCATTTTTAGAGGCAAAGCAGTAAGTAGTTGAAACATTGTCTTTTTTTGTAAACCAATGATGGAAAGGATGATATTGTAATTTGTTGTATGTACTACCATTAATACTAAAGAATAGCATTTTTCTATAAAAAGACAAGAACAACAAAAACAAAAAACAAAAAAAAATGTCACGCCACCAACAACGCAAATCTTGGATGTTGAAATCAGATCCACAAAGAATCGAAGATTAATGGAAGGAGATTTCAATGTGCCAAAATTGCATCATATAGGTTGGAGATTTCAATGTGCCAAAATTGCATCATATAGGTTGGATACAAACAGATATGGAGTGTTTGTAGGGACAAATCACGTAGCAGGTACTCAATGGATAGTGCAAAGCAAAGGGTAGAAAATCACTGATAATTGTACCGAAGTATCAGTGTTCACCAAGTTATTGCAAAAAAAATTAACATGGGGAACTCAAATGCCGAGATGACCTATTAACCACCTTCTCTTTAACTGCAATCACCGCAATCCAAGCATTGCAACATGTTAAATAAAGTACCAAATCCTGAGCTTTCAGGTATTGAAGCTCCAAATTGATTATGAATATCTAATGATCTTGTGATAACAAAAATCTGACACCAAACACTGAGGTTAAATCTAAAAATACCACGCTACGCCAAAGCTTCCAGTGACTTCCATTCACAGAATCGCAGGGTACAGAATTTTGTGGAACTATTTCTAGAACATAATGGTAAATCAAAATATTTAATTTATATTTTTTAAGAACCACCTTCTCTTTGCTCCTTTTCACTGGGCAAAACAAAGACTATTACCATTTTGTCATGTTAAACTGAATATCATTTCCGGTTTATATCGTAAATGAAATTTGCTTTTATAGTTAAATTCCAGCAATTTAATCAAACCCTCATTTCAATCAATCTTCTTGGTTGATCTTCATCTCTCATCTAAAACTCTAAAGATCAAACCAAAAGAATTGTAAAATTTGTACATAAAATTTAATTAAATATTTAACATATTTTAATCGTTTGCAACTATTTTGATATTCAATTAGTATTAAAACTAATTAGATCAACATTATATAATATTGACATATAACTCAATAGAATGTTAATATAATTAGTATTATTTATATAGTTAATTGTTGATGTTAGAATAATAATAAATAGTAAATATAATAATATAAAAGTTGTGTAATTCTTTTAACATTTCACTTTTTATTAATATAATTATATTGTAATATATTATTATTGTGGTAGAACATAGAATTTATATTAACATAGTATTAGTGTTAGAGTAGTATTAATATATATTTAACATAGTTTTATATTAGGATTAATGGTTAGTATTAATCTAAGTTAGTATTTAGTCTAGGATTAACTTTTTGCTATTATAATAATAAAGTAGATAATTTAGAAGTAAAGATACAATTTTAGATTAGATTATTAACTTTATATCATAGCTTATATTTAGGTAATATTAACCTAACCCTAGGATATATCAACATTAGAAACATAGACTAATATATAACATAATTTTAACATATAGGTTAGTATAATACATTTAGGTTAGACTAACACTTAGACTGGCGTAGATTAACCCTACGAGTGGTTTAGCTGAGCCATTAATTCAGCTTAAGGATTTATTTCTTTGCAAAAGCTTTGCAAGAAGATAGATCTGATATTTCTCTTCCTGTTAGTAAGAAATAGAGACACCACAAGTTAGCAAGAAGGGAAAGAGGGTAACTGGACCCAATTGAACCAATCATAACCACCATTCCAAACATAAAATGAGTTGTTTTAAGTTCTTGACCGAATGGTCTCCCTTATATGTTGGTGAGGTCATTTTGGACTTCAATGGTAGATTTATTTTGAAGAGCTTGAACTCCTTTTTCAACAGATAAAGCTTCTTTCATATTACCTAGAAGTTTTTTTTTTTTAGCTCTATCTACAAACATGGCAGTATTTGAAGGAAGAGCGCTAATGTATATGGCAATATCTTAATGATATAAAACAAATCTTTAAAAGATGCAGAAAGTTTGGGATTTCTTTGAATCCTAAAAAACCATTCTTTGCTCTTAGTGATGGAAAGTTTTTAGGCTTTATTGTTTCTAAAGAAGGAATTAGCATAGACCCAAAAAGAGTTAAGGCTATTTCAGAAATCTCTTTGCCTCACAACAAAAAATCTATGCAATCATTTCTTGCCCAAATCAATTTTGTCAAATGCTTTGTCCCTAATTTTTCATAAATTTTCATGCCTTTACAAAACATGATAAAAAAGAAGGCAAACTACAAATGGGGACAAACTGAAAGAAAATCTTTTGAATCAATAAAGCAAGCCATAATAGATGCTCATTCATTATCATCGCCCGACTTTTCTAAAGAATTTGTCTTATATACTTTTGCTTCCTAACAATCTTATGCCACAATTTTAACCTAACCAAATGAAGAACAATTTGAAGCTCTCGTTGCCTTCTTTAGTTCTAATTTGCAAGGAGCTGAGTTGAATTATTCAAAAGTAGAAAAACAATATTTTTGCAGTCTTTAAGTCAATAAAACACTTCAAGCCTCTTCTCTCGAAATCACATACTAAAGTAATGTTCCTTTCCTAGAGGTTAGACAATTGCTTATTTAGAGAGAATTAGGAGAAAAGAGAGCTAATTGGGTTACAACCTTGCAAGAATATGACCTAGAAATAAATCCAGCGAAAATAATTATAGGTCAAGGTTTTTGCAAGTTGATAACTAGAGCTTTTGATGATCCAACTAAAGAAGATTCAGGTAACAATGTTCAGATTTCAGACGTATGTCTTGTTGATACTGAATCTCAGTATGCCAATTTAATTTTCTACTTGAAAAATTGTTATGCTCCAGTTGAACTCGATTACAAAAGAAAAAAAATCTTTGAGCCTCAAGGCCAACCAACACTAACTTGTTAATAATGTATTGTTTATAAGAAATTATGACTCCATCTTACTTAGATGTTTAGAGGAACCTGAAGCAGAAAAAGTGTTGCAGGAATTACATGATGGACAAGCAGGTGGACACTATAGTAGGGACATCACTGCTCATAAAATCCTTCATGTTGGTTACTATTGGCCGACTCTATTCAAATATGCACATGCTTATGTAAGGAAATGCAAAATCTTCCAAACATCTTTAGGGAAAGAAAAGAATCCACCCTTGCCTTTGCAACCAGTCAATATCGAATAACCTTTTGAACAATGGGGACTGGATATCATAGGTGAGATCATTCCACACTCTTCTAAACAACACAAGTTTATTTTAACTGCTACGTATTATTTCACCGAATGGGTGGAAGAACTTCCCTTGAAGGTGGTCAATTCTGAAACTATTATCAATTTTGTTGATCAACATATAATTACCAAGTTTGGCCTTCCTGATGCTCTCATGATTGATAATCCATCATACTTTTCTGGAAATGTTATTACTGAATTTGCACTCAAGTGAGGTTTTAAAGTTAAATATTCTGCAAATTACTATCCTCAGAGAAATGGATTGGTTGAATCCACCAATAAAAACCTCATAATAATTATTAAACGAACTATTGATGAAAACCAAAAGAACTAACATAAGGCTCTAATTTTTTCTCTATGGACTGACAAGATCACTCATAAATCTTCTTTAGGCACTTCTCCCTATCACTTAGTATATGGAAAAGGGGTTGTCTTGCCTCCTAATCTAGATTTTCCTTCACTGACCCTAGTACAACCTGTAGAGGAACAACCTTGCTCTTCTTTACAATTAAGAATGCCTCAAATTATAAAGCTAGAAGAAGGAAGAGATAAAACCAAACAGGCTCATACTCAAAATCAACAAACAATCAATTCTTGGTTTGATGCGAGTTCAGTAAGCAATAAAGTTTTTGAAATCGGTGACATAGTTCTAAAATGGGATAAGGCCCATGAAGAAAAGGGAAAACACACAAAGTTCCAAAAACTTTGGCTCGACCCATTTCAGATCGTCGAAAAACTAGGTCCGTCAACTTTTATCCTCCAAGATTTACAAAGTAAGAGAGGTTCTCTTCCCATAAATGGGCTAATTTAAAAGAAATATTTCTCTTCAAAATGCATATTTTATTGTAAATAAGCATATGTACATATCATTGTCTTTAGACTAGTTGTATTGAATAATACTCTTTTGGCTTTGTATTGGGTTCCCTCATCATGAATATGGAATTTATGTATTAAAGGAAAATTATTTAGAAAGAAAATGATCACATTGAAGTTTAGTATTGCATTTTTTCTAATCTCTAATATCTTTATCTCCATTATCTTGTGAATATTTCATGACTTGAAATACTAAAAGATCATGTTATCCTTTGATCTGTCATGTACAGTTTCTTTTAAAAATAAATACTATTTCAAAGTTTTAGCACCTTATCACTTCAATTGTCATCCATAACTCTAAAGGAGTAATTTTAACTACCCATCCACTGATTTTACATTTTTTAAAGTGTAATTCAAAAATATTTAAAATTGAAAGATAAGAGGTCTCATTATGAGCCAACTTACCATTATCATGGGAAACTAATGATGCTGACATTATCACAACTGGTCACCAAGCCAGTATAATGGATTATGGTTTCATAACTATAAGACAAGAGGTCTCATCACGAGTCGGCTTGTTCAATATCATTATAACCCCTTAATGTCATTGTAGACATCTAGCTACCAAACCAAGACAATGGATTTCAAGCAAATAAAAGAAAAGTTTAGAAAAAGATTAGTACCTGTAAGATTTATTATAGTGGATGGGATACTGGTATTATTCGGTTAAATGGTAACCATGTCGAGGCTAGGGACGCCTACTGGTAGCAATGGCTCTACCAGTGACATATAAGTCTATCTTAATGTTAAGCTTCAATAGTCCTTTTTCTTATATTTTCAACTAATAAAATGACTAACAAAGATAATGATGGTTCCTCTAAATAACAAGTTATGAAGTTTGCAAAATAATGAGTTATGTTTTATTCAGAGTAATCTCAATCAATCTAAACTTCAAAATTCTAATCTTTCTAAGTCTTATTCCTTTAATTATTAAAATTCCAATCTATTATTACATAGATAATTGTTTCGCATGGTATGTCACCAATTTTTGTAGTATTCAACAACCCCCCATTTTTTATACTTAGATATCAATAAATAATGAGGACCCTTCTTTTTATATGAATTTCTTTTATTGGGCTACTTTTATAGATGTCACTTATAGATGGGGCTTCAAAGGGGTATATCTTTTATTGGGCTACTATGCTTTCAGATAATTTAGATGCCCATATATTATCTTTTAGGAGCAACTGCAAAGTTTTTTGAGAACATAATCATGCCCTTCTATATGAGTGATTATATTATGGATGCCTTGTGTTTTCCATAAACATTTCATCAATGGGTTGTGTTGTAACATTATTTGGTTTTGGATAATCGAAAAAAGGAAACATAAGAGGAGGCTCCGCAACTTGATCTAGGGTTGGAGTTAGGGTTTAATGTTGGGTACCATGGTGGGATGCGCAGGGGGGAGCGTTGCTCCCTCCTATAGTCAAGTAGTTACGGATAGAAGCAAGGACATTGGAAAGCAGTGTTTCAAGAAACCTCTGGAGAAGACAACAGAGGCAAGTAACATGAAAATATTGGGAAGAAACAGACCTCATGAACAGGAAGCCAATAAGGAGAAGGAGAAAGGGGGTAGCAGTAAAAAAAATACTTCTATAAGGACAACTGGGGTATGCAAACCCAAGTCAAACATCATTCCCCAGGTCATCTTAAGCGACCTAGCGCTACAAGCGCATAGGGATCATATGGCGGAATATGCGGTTATATGCAAATCGTGGGGATATGGCCGGCGGAGAGGGTGTTGCACGTATGGATAAGGAGCCACTGGAAACCAAAGGGGGGAATAAATCTTCATCTAGGATCTAAGGGCTTCTTCACAGTGGTGTTCACAAGCCTAGAGGATATAGATAGAGTCTTCGAAGGAGGACCATATTTCTACGTTGTTGCAGGCCTCTACATGCGGCCATGGATGATGAACTTTGTCCCAAAACACGAAACATTCACATCGGTACTAGTATGGATTAGACTATACTCCCTTCCTCTGGATTATTGGCTACCAAAACCTCTGAAAACAATAGGCAACAAACTAGGGCATTTTCTAAAGATCTCAGATGCAACTCTGAAAGGAAAATACACCTCCTTCGCCTGGATATGTGTGGAAATGGACTTATCTGGAGCACTTTCAGACGTGATAATTTTAGAAGTATATGATGAAGAATGGGTGCAGGCGATGGACTATGAGCACATCCCATTTAGGTGCCGCAAATGCCATGAACATGGGCATCTATACAGAGACTGCCCAACAAACAATATGGAGAGAAATGTGAAAACCACTGCGGATAAAAATCCCAAGGATTTCACCAAGGTTGGGGGCAAAGCAAAAGGCAGGAAGAGGCCACAAAAAAAGATCAATGAGGAAAGACAACTGAGCCACAATAGCTTTAAGATCCTAGAGGAAGAAGATGGAAATAAAGAAACAAACCAGGAAATGGAGAACAATTTCACTGAGAAGGAAAGGGATGCTAGCATGGAAGATATCATAGAAAACAGCCAGCAAAGGGATGATATACGAAGCATTATGGAGATAAGTAGGGACCATGAGATGACTCCAGGTGAGGCGAGAACGGAGGACCATGAACTGCAGGAGATTCTAGAAAGTGAAAATCTAGATCTAGGGAAATTTCTGGAACAAGGGACGACCAAAGGAGTGGAATCCTTGCCAAAAGAGGAATATGATAGGGTTCAAGCGCTCTTCCTATGGAGATCACAATCAAAGGGCTTTGGAATCAAAAGAAATTATGAAATCCAGGAGCATAGAGGGATAAAAATGATGGAGGAGACACAGGCACAATCTCCAAAGAACCCAGGCAGGAAAAGAGGAAGAAAAAGACAGAATGAGTTGTTGAACGAATGTGGGAAACTCTTGATCAACTCAGGTAAGATGAAATATCTCACCAGTTATTCCTTTAAAAACCTTTCTTAATGAAGCTCACAACCTGGAATATTAGAGGCATAGGAAATAGAAAGAAACAAAGAAATCTCAGTAATAGAATAAAAGAAGAAAAACCAGATATGGTTTTTATTCAGGAGACAAAATGTTCGATGGATAAGATTAGAGAAATTCATAACAAATGGCTAATAAAGTATGAGAATCTAGAGGTTAAAGCAAATAACTCGGCGGGGGGGATTCTTATGCTCTGGGATCCCCAGAAATTTGGAATCCTCGATGCTGAAGCATCCAGGAACTATCTTTCTTTGGTATGTCAACCTTTAGGTGATCAGGAGATATACATGATCACAAATGTCTATGGACCTCAAAAGAAAGAAGATAAACTCAAGCTTCTCACCTCCCTTGAGGAACTAAGAGCAAGACACCCTAATATGCCCTGGATCGTTGCAGGAGATTTCAATATGATAAGATCTCTTACAGAGAAAAAAGGCGGTATCAGACAGCTAGGCAGAGACTCCATGGCCTTCCAGAACTTCATAAGGAACATGGGGTTAGTGGACACTAAAACAATAAATGGGACCTTCACCTGGAACAACAATAGGGGAGGGGCTTCACAAGTCGCCTCTAAACTAGATAGATTTATTATTTCAGAGGACCTCTTTCTTTCAGGCCCTGCCATGTCAGCTTCTATTCTTCCCTTTGGAGGTTCGGACCATTGGCTTGTACAACTGGAAGCCACTTTTATGGGTACACCAAGAAACAGACCCTTCAGATTTGAAAATGCCTGGCTCTCTCACCCTGAATTCACCAGCAATATTAACAAATGGTGGAGAGAGGATCTGAACATTCAAGGCACTAGAATGTTCCTGCTCCAACAGAAACTTAAACATATCAAATCCAGGCTTAAAGATTGGAACAAAAAGGAATTTGGCAATATATTCAAAGCCAAAAGAGAAGCTGAGTAGAAACTCCAGGAGATCAATCAGATCAGCATCACAGATGGCTTTACCGAGGAGCGGAAAAAGCTAGTTGACTCTCTGTAGGAAGAATGGGAAGATCGGTGCATGCAAGAGGATATTTTCTGGAGATGGAAATCGAGGGTGCAGTGGATTAGAGAGGGGGAAGGAAACATGAAGTTCTTTCATAAATCCACCATGGATCACAGGGCACACAACAGAATCACAAAACTCAAGGATTATCAAGGGATAGAACTCGTCTCTCACAAAGATATGGAATCTGTCCTTGCTCAACATTTCCTCAGTATAGCAAAGGAGCCTCTGGTGGATAGATCTTCATCAACAATTTCACTTAGTACATCCCTCAGCTGGTTACCAAAGAGGACAGCCACAATCTTAACAGGCCAGTGTCGGAAGAGGAGGTCAGTGAAGTGATCAATGAAATGCAAAATGGAAAAGCTCCAGGCCCGGATGGGTTCAATGTAGACTTCTTCAAAGCCTACTGGAAAATAGTCAAACAGGATATTCTTGAGGTGGTGGAAGACTCAAGAAGATTCAAAAAGCTTCTGAAGGCTCTTAATGCTTCCTTCATAGCTTTGATCCCAAAACAGGAAAATACCATGACTCCAGATGGCTTCAAACCCATAGCTTTATGTAATGTGGTGTACAAAATTATTTCTAAGGTGATCACCAATAGACTCAAGCCCCTTTTACCAGCTCTCATCTCAGAGGAGCAAACGGGCTATGTGGAAGGAAGACAAATCCTCAATAACATCATCTAAGCTCACAAGGTGGTACACTTTCTCAAAAGCAACAAACAAGCTGGTATGATCATTCAGCTAGACCTAGCGAAAGGTTACGACAAGCTAAGTTGGTCTTATATAAGGGCAGTTCTAAGGGCCTATGGCTTCAACCAAAACTGGATAAGATGGGTTATCGCACTAGTTACCACGACCAGTTTTTCCATCCTGCTCAATGGCGCTCCTTCAAGAACCTTCACACCCTCCAGAGGTCTCAGACAAGGGGATCCGCTCTCACCCTTCCTCTTTTTTCTCATGATGGAAGGGCTAGGCAGAGCGATTAAAATGGCAAATGCTGAAGGAAGAATCTAGGATATCAAACTCACCTTGGATGGAGCGGAAAATACTCATCAACAATTTGTGGATGACACAATGCTGCAGGGCATACCCACAGTCAGGGAATCCAGAGTGATCAAACAAATCTTAAATGACTTTTCTATGGCAACTGGCACAGAGGTAAGCCTCATCAAATCAAAAGTTTTTTTTTTAACACTAACATTTAACATCACCAAGATTCTTGGGTTTCAAAGGGACTGGTTACCTTCCAAGTATTTGGGCATACCTCTTACAGATAAGCCTCTAAGCAAGGGAGTATGGGAGCCAATAATAAATAAAATTCAGGACAAGATCAGAAAATGGACATGCAGGTCTTTAAATTTGGCGGGGCACCTTGTGCTCACATAGGCTGTCTTGCAGGCAATTCCCATTTTCATGTTCTCATCTCTTCCTGCTCCTCAAGGAGTTCAATAATAGATCAGGAGCATACAAAGGGATTTTCTATGGGGCAGAGGAGAAGAGAAAAATAAATGGGATTTGGTGGCCTGGGACAAGATCTGCAAACCCAAGAGCCATGGTGGTTTGGGGCTTCATGACCCTAAAACCCTCAGCAGAGTTTCGGGAGCTAAACTCTGGTGGAGGTCGATCAAGGAATCGGCAACCCCTTGGGCCAAGATTTGGAAACAAAAATATGCCAAGAATTGGCAGGAGAAGGATCAAATTCGAATGTCAGGGCATATTAAGGGCTCCCACATTTGGAACCTTGCCTGGGAAAATAAAGGTATTGTTTAGCAGCATAGTTTCTGGGAGATCCGAGCTGGGAACCTAGCTCGGTTTTGGGAGGATAACTGGCAACAGGAACCCAATGTGTATAAGGATGAATTAGCAGCTCTCAAGAATGATACCGACAACAAAGGTCTACTCATGGTAAATGACTTCTGGGACCAGGTAAGGAACAATGGAAAATGGAGAATCTAGAAGGATCTAGGCCACAGTGAAGAGAGCCCTCTGAAGGCCCAGGCAGACTCTCTTGCTCAAGATCTAGAGCATAGGAGGATTTTGGTATCCTCCTTGCCTGACCAACTAAGATGGGGAAGGAACACCGAAGGAAACTTCAACCTCAAAGAAGCTAAACAGGTAGTAACAGGGTTTAACTACCAAAACCCTGATCAAGTATGGAAGAATCTTTGGCAGAGCCCCCACTGGATGAAAATAAAGTTATTCATTTGGCTAGTTCATCAAAGGAAAATTTTAACTTGGGAGAATCTCCTGAAAAAAGGCTTCACTGACCCATCCAAATGTTACCTATGTGGCTCACAAGAGGAGACGATGGATCACCTTCTCAACCTCTGCCCCTTCACCTCTACCGTGTGGGAATGGGTGGCTTCAATCTTTAGGCACATTGATAGGGATAGACTCAACATCTCCAACACTTTGAAGAATTTGAGGAAAAACTTCTTAGGGAATGAAATTATCAATAAAGCCTGGACTCTGGTTCCAGGCTTTGCCATCTGGGATGTTTGGAAAGAACGTAATAGTAGGATCTTCAAGAACAAAGCAAGCAAGCCCCGGCACATAATTGATCAAATTTTAAGGCAGCTCAAAGACACAGTCAGAAGCTTTTTGTGGAAACTTCCTAAGGATCCTCCTCTGCCCCAAGATGCGTGTATACTACTGCATTTGGGTCTCCAGTCTATAGGCCCACAGGGCATAATTAAGGGTGTGAGCCAAATAAATGCAGATACAAATATTTGGAAGCCCCCTCCACATGGTTTATTAAAATTCAATATAGATGGAGCATCTAAGGGAAACCCAGGGTTAGCTAGTTTTGGGGGTGTTATAAGAGATGAACAGGGACAAATAAAGGAGATCTTTCATGGCCACTTGGGGAAGGCCACTAATAACATGGCGGAACTCATGGCCTTAGAGCAATGCCTGGAAATCTTGGTGGACTCAAATTCACACAATGTCATCATTGAAGCAGATTCAAAATTGATTATTAGAGTGGCCAAGAAAATATGCAATGGTACGACACTGGATAAAGTGTCGAAACATTGGAGGCTATCGCAGGTCTTTCTTCGTATTTATACCCACCTGCAAACCTTAAAAACTATAAACTTTGTCCATGTGAAAAGAAAAGCTAATATGTTAGCTGATCGTCTGGCGAATGAAGGAGTGATTAGTAAGGAAAGGGACATTCAACAAGTTTGGGAGTTGATACCCCCAGGCAAATTGTTAGAGGATTGTCTCTGTCAGGCTGCCAAAGATAGGGATAGATGGATCGACAGGATGGGTCGATGAGGCTCAGGAGACAGGCGGGAGTACCTAGATGCTTAAACTGTTTTCTTATTGATTAGCAGCAGTCCGCAGATTGTATTGGCATCAGTATTCCAACAGATTTGAGTGGATGGTCGAGATCAGCGGAGGAAGACCAAGGATGTAGTGGCGTGGAGATTGATTTTGGACCGATAGATCTCGATTGAGATAGATCTATGGTGTTTGGGCGAGGAAGTTACCTGACAATTAACAAGTAGAAGCAGGTTGGAGAAACCCACAAGTGGATTTCGGGCGGAGGAAAGACCGTAAACGGTAATTCCCCATGGGCTCTGATTCCACACACACAGTGACATGTAACAGCGAGGTGAGAGAGGGAAACCACTTTTCGGGCAGATTTGGAGTGCGCAAGTTAACCAGTCGAAATACGTGTGAGTCGTTAGATCTGGTGGAGCGAGATCGATGGTTGACAGATGAGGAGCAAGTCTCAAAGTCGAGAAGTGTTGTGACCGTTGGATCTTGAATAGATCAATGATGAAGAAGTGCCGACGAATCTTTAGAAGGGCAGATTTCAAACTTTTTTAAATTGTGGTTTGTAATACCGTCGGGTCTGGATTAGTGGAATTTTAGCGGAAATCTGCAAATTTTGGAGGGGTCTATTAGCTTAGCGAAAGCTCTAAAGTTGTCAGTGGATGATAGAGAGCCCATGGGAGTTTAACACTCCTTCCTATTTAAAAGTTTTTGGAAATCCGTGAGAATTGGTTTGATCATGGGTTTTGTCTTTCTTGTTGATGGCATTCCCACAACAAGCTAGTTCTTGTTTGGGTCTTTGCACTTGCAAAGACGTGTAACATATGTAATGTAATTGTACAGTTAATAGAAGGCTCCATTCTTACTTGACCAAAAAAAAACATTTTCTAGTTTGATAAGTTAGTATATTAGTCAGAATAATTTTAAAATGTTAAGTTAGGATATAAATGCAAAAGAAAGAAATGTTAAAATGTTAGGCCAATTTAATGTTTTATAGGCATCCATATCAATAAAACGTTAGGTGTTAGCTACCCTAAATAAAGAAGGCAAAAGGAAAATAAAATACTAGGGAAGCAAAAAGGAAAGAAAGGCTTCATTTCATGTTTTTATAAATGCACAGGTTGCTAGTCAAAATGCGCCACAAGTCAATTATCAAATATTGTTTCATGTGCAGAAGAAAACGCAG
This sequence comes from Pinus tabuliformis, assembly GCA_031772625.1. Taxonomy (NCBI): domain Eukaryota; kingdom Viridiplantae; phylum Streptophyta; class Pinopsida; order Pinales; family Pinaceae; genus Pinus; species Pinus tabuliformis. The sequence goes on from CM062813.1 coordinate 1,098,179,292, forward strand.
AGGAGTAAAGGTTTGCTCTAAGGTTTATATATCAATTATTTGGTATTGATCATATTCCTAAGTTTTAAATCCCAACATTACCCGTCTGCTCACATTACCCTCCACCCACTTATTCCTAATTTCATTACACCCCTCATACATTACAAATAATCCCTTTATGTGGTATATTAATCTCCGCTAGCCCCACCGGGTGTACCATCACGTCATGAGTTAACCCTTCCCCACCTCTCACTCCATCTCTGCCCATCTCCCAAGATCTGACGGTCCGCATACGATTTTGGCCCCCCTCACCATCCGAACTTTATTGTCCGGAGGGGGGGATCTAAAATGGGTAGTATATGAAACCGCACCCACCCCTATGTGTCAGCTCCACAACATTTTGGACCCCCCTCGAGTGAAACCACTAACCACTCTCCCCCCCCCCCCCCGAAAAGCTGATTCCGTCACTCCTGATAACACTCTCCTACCCATTGCGTTCCCTCCACTTACCTTCCATCGCGTAATACGTCTGTTAACTCCATCAAATCACAGTCATTCCCTCCAAAATCAACCCATTAAACAATTAATTGTTTAGTTGTTAATCCAACAGACCTGCACCTCCTTCAACCGAAAAATCACAAAGTTATATAAACCTTCCTTTCACGAGTTAACAAGTTACTAAGTTCATGCTTTATCGTTGTTAATTGATTTGTTATATGTTTGTTGGATTCAATCCCGACATTTTCAACCACCAGCGACACTCTCTTCTTGATCATTTCCAACCTGTTACCTCTGCTTTTGCCCCCAAAACCTGATTCCTCTCTATATATTCAAATTCCCAATCCAGTTTTCATTCCTTTTCTTATCCAAGATGCCTCCAAAGGACAAAAGACCAAAGGAACCTATCAATCCTCTGATATATCCTCCCATAGATATTCATCACATTCCTTTTGCTGACAGAGACTATAAAATCCATGAGACACTCTATGAATTCGACTTGTTTGAGATGTATTGTTGGCTCGAGGACAAGTATATAGACAAGTCAGATGATATCCACTTGTGGGAGTCTAATTTACCCCACTACATTTTTCGTCGCACCCACAGCTCCCCAGATTTTATTAGAAAGTGACATGCATCATATTTTCCAAGCCAAAGGGCCATTATTCTCCCACTGGAGAAATTGTGATTACCATTACTCCTTTGGCCATAGACCAGATGATGCAGGCCCCCACAATAGAGAATGCTACCCCATTTTCCTATGAAGCATTGATTGAACTATACCAGAAATTGGACTTTGCCGGGAGGGCCAAAACCTTGGAAATTTTCTTGACAGAAGATACTTCAATGCCAAAGAAAATCCCTCCCTATCCCTCCTCTATTTTCCCTGACAGAGCCAAGAAGATTATCATAGTTGTTTCCTACCTCCTTGGATAATACTCTGATCAGTGGGTAAATGAGGCCATCATAGAATTTCTATCCATTTTCTCTGTTGATTCTAAGCCCTCCATTGTGTTTAACTTCAGCCAATTTCTTGCAGAGCCAATTCATCAGTAGCTTATCAAATTTCCAACTGAGGAGGTGTTCAAGTATACCTCTATGTTAGTTTAAATGTTCTTATACTTTCAGGGGGACAACATCAACCTTTCCTCGAAAAATATGGATGAAAAAGGAAACGAGCAGTCAGTGATATTTTGGACTACTCTGGTCATGAAGGAACAGAAGGAGTACACTCATAAACAGTTTACAAAGATGTTTGTTCATCCAGCAATATGTCTCCTAAGCAGCAGAATAGAACTAAGGGTAAATGAGGAAATAAGAAAGGTGTTGCAGTTGTCAGATCAAGTTCAGACAGGGTACTGGTACCTCTACGAGAACTATACAAAATAAGAATATTTGGATGTGAGCTTGCACCTTACAAGCTGCCCAAATTCCTCCCAATGAGAATTTTTTCTCTGGAGTACATAAGGCACATGATCAATATGGATGAAATCCACTTTGTTACTGCCACGAAGAAGTCCCAGTATAAAATCAAAACACAAATTGGCCCTTTCATTTGCAATAGCAGGGCAGCAGGGGAAGAATCAGATAAGCTCTTGAAGGAAATGTAGTTCAACCTAAGCTTCAACTAGTCATATGATCCATTAAGGATCATTTCTAAATTAAGGGTAGAAACCAAGTCTACTCCTTACTTTCACATAGCCATGCCAGAGATAGATAAATACAAGAATCAACTAGAATGGGTTGAGAATACCCTACAGGAGGCAGAAGAACAACAGGTATCATCATCTACAGTGCAGACTCCTACCATGGAGGAGAAAATAGCCAAGAGAAGCAGATAGGAAGAGTCCCCTTTAGGGATTGAAATTTTCAGTGAAGGATTTAAGATAATGTACAGAAAGAAGGCCAAGCTTAGTTCTAGACTAAGCCTTAGCAAAGATTCAGAGCAGTAGACCATTATCACCACTAATGAGCCACTTGTTTGCTCATTAGTAGGTGATCAGACAACACAGTCTCCCAACACCTCCACAACTTCACAAGAGTAGCAACAAATTATGTAGACATGCACATCTACTTCAGGGGAAATAGAGAAGAGTATAATGGACATCTTCAAGGAGATAAAAGTCATGAATGAAGCCTTGAAGATTAACACCTACAACCAGTTCTGGAAGTAGACTTCTGGTGCTCAAAGAAGGCTGTTGTCAGCCTTTGATTCAGAAAAAGGAAAAATGAAAATGGCATTCCTCCAAGCACAAGTTCCCCAGCCCAAGGCAGCATCAGACTACAAGAAGACAACCTTTGAGTTTGATGTAAAGGATATACATCCCATTGACCAAATGGAGATGCATAAGTAGACTAGGGAAATGATATTTTCAACTGTTACTAACATTGTTATGACTTTATCAAAACCACATGTTACCTTAGCAAATGTCTAATCACAACTGAAGATGGAGAAGGTCTCTGTGCTTGCCGAAGACACCAGGATTAAAACCCTGGAGGACTTGGTAATCAAACTGGGTTATGACCCTTCAAACATCAATGTTGCGGAGGAACTTGTGAAGAAAAAGAATTTGAGCATAGCAACATTGAGGAAGTAGTTAAAACTGCCAGCTATAGAAGATCCTCTGGCTAAGTATATTTAAGAGACAGAGACACAAAAGACAGAAGTGATGAAGCTCATCATAGAGCAAAGTGCATAGCTAAAGTAGATGGAGACAAAGATGGAGAAATTAATTAAAGAAAAGGAGAAATCTGCTAAAAAGATTGTTGTCCATTTGGAAGCACTTCCTATCACGGCCATTCCTACAACCATATCTGCTACAACAAGTACAGGAGATGCTACAGATTAGTTGGCCAATGCAATACAAAACATGTCTCTCCAGACATAAGAGATCAAAAAGTTGCAGGACCAAGTGAAACTTCTAGAGGATCATTACCAGAAATCTGAGATTTTTCATGCAGCAGAGCTTCAGAGAGCTCAAAATCAGATAGAGGCATGGAAGAAGTCAGCAACTGAGTCTTCTATTGGCTCTACACTGAGTCATGTTAAAGAAATCATCTGGAATAATATTATTGAAGAGATAGATGAAATCTGGCCATGTATCCAAATTATTTTTTAGCAGAAGGAACTCTTGGAAAAAGCAAAGTAGATCATTGCCCATATGAATGCTCAACTGGGAGAAATACATGCTACAGCCAACAACATCATAAAGTTCCTCAATTCTAAAAATAGATATGAGTTGGATGATCTAGGAGTGGATTACATAACAGAAACCATCCTGGAGGTGAAGAAATTTTTGACAAAGAAGAACTTAGTTGTACAGTTGACAGAGAAGTGTCACACTCTAGAGGTAGCAGTCAACAAGTTTTTCACAAGGATTGATGCATTGAACCGGAAAGGTCTGCCTTCACTATTTGAAATCAATGATAAATTAATGACCAGGGAAGACTACATGAAGAAGCTTCAGGATATTGCCAGGGATACAACTAAGTCCTCCAATATCAAAGGTTTTATGAAAGGCAGATCATTTTATGAAGCCATCAACAACATAAGTTTTATTCAACATGAGATGAAACATATTTTCACAATTAAACCCACTTTTACTCAGTATACTGAGGTAGATGAAATCTACCGCAAGGTAACCAAGATAGTTGTTCCAGATGAAGAAAGGTGGGAAAAGTTGTGTGAATTTTAGGATTAAAGGACACGTCAGCTTCACCAGCGCAACACCCGAATAGTGGCCACTCAGCAACTACTCTCCTTCATAATAGGGCCAGATGTTTACATTCATTCCTTTTGATCGAATTACTTATGTTTCTGTTAGTTCTAATTAATAATAGAATGTCGTGTCACTCAAGAATTTATTGTAATATTTTGTAATTTTGTTTAAATACTTCATTCTGTCGAAGTATTCAGGGTTGAACCCTTGAACCAGTTATCACATAGATTTGTACTAAGCTGGAGCATTTTTGAAATAATAAAAGATTCTGGATTTGCCTCATATGGTTTGTCTCTTCTTCATATAAATTAATTCTTTTACAGTCATCCGATTTAAAATTTAATTGAATATCAGTTTCATTTTGAATCCATTGTGAAGTTGTAATTTAAATAAGAGATTAATTTGCAGAACTATATGTTATTGTAAATTCCTCTTTGAACTTAAATTGCACTAGATTTCTGTAATAGTTTAATTATATTCTGTTGATCAAGGAAACATTGTTTTCTTGATTTCTACTTATAAATGATCAAATACTTATTTTGAATATTAAATCAGTTATACTTCTACACATTTTTCTCATCCATCCACCTAAAATCAAAATAACCATGTGTATGTAAATAACAACCTTTTATTTTATTAAGAATCTTTTTAAGTCTAAAGCACATGTTTATAAACAGTTCACTAGTCATCCAAATCATTAAAATCAACAAAACATTATAAATGCTTTGACATAACCAATTGACCTTAGGTTATCTCAAAGGACAACATCAGATTGGCGTCGTTGCCGAGGAGCGAAGAATTGAAAGCTAAATTTTCCCTAGGGCAACGATTCTCCATGAGGTGAATAAAGGATAAGGATATAGGTTAAAATATTTCACCTGGCGATTCCACTGGTCAAAGATGGCTCCTTTTAAGCACACTAGATCACGTTGTGCTTCTGAGATTGTTAGCCCTCTACCAGACCCAGAAATACTTATTAGGGGAGCCTCTTCAAGGAGAATATGTAGAACACCTTCTTCTTCTTCAGCTTTACACCCTGAAGAAATCTCATCTGTAGATCATTTTCAGATGTACCATCCCATCCTGATTGGACTGAACTACCTCCTAGGGTTTTTGAACTCCATTCTAGAGGAGTAGGTCTTCAATCAGCCTTTTTAATACAGTCACTCGAGTCATATCAAGTCCCAACCATTCCTATCAAATCACCTTCGTCTGAGGAAGAATTGGGTTTACATTTACCTGAATTCAAGCCTCAAGATTTAATTACTCCGACTCCTTATTCTATTCCATCAACCTCTACTAATCTTGAAGAGACATTTTCTGTCTATTCAAATCCTTTGTTTGATAATAAGCAAGACATTCCACCAGGAGTTCATAAGTTGGTTATTAAAACCCCTTTTAAATCCTCAAAAAGGTCTCCTCCCTCTCCTCCACATACTAATACCCCTACGAATTCATCTTCATCTCCTAAATCTTCATCTTCATCATCCTCCTCTTCCTCATCATCATCCACTCAATCACCCCATACTCCTCTTGCTGTAATGGCTTTTTGAACCATTGTGAAAGCAAGGTATGCTGCTCTAGTTCTCCCTGCAAACTTGGGAAATTTTCCTGATGGTTATCTTAAACATCTACCAATATTTAATGGAGAAACAGGTCCCTCGGCAGAAGACCATGTATCATCTTTCCTAGATTTTGCTGACAATATGAACATAGAAGAGGAAAATGTTTATATGAGATTATTTGTACAGTCTTTAGAAGGAAATGTTAGAATTTGGTTTAGGAAACTTAGAGATGACTCTATAAGAACTTGGAATGAGCTCATAACTATCTTTAAAAACCAATGGGGGGTAAAGAAAGATCTTCTTTACTTTCTCATTGAATTTGAAGAATTGAAGAGAAATCTCGGTAAACCAGTTGTTGAATTCATAAAAATATTTAACAAGCTCTATCATAAAATGCCTGTTGATTGTCAACCACTAGTAGCAGCTACAAAGGTCAGATTTTCCAAAGCATTTTATGATGACTTTGCATTCATGCTAAGGGAAAGGGTTTCTAATACATTAGAAGACATGCAGACAAATGTTATAGAGGTAGAAGCCAATAGGTCAGCTTCTAGAAAACTCAAAGCTAAAGCAGAGAAATAAGAAAGAAAACTAAAAGCTAAGATTGATGATTCATCCTCTTCCAAATCTAAACTTGAAGATCAGAAAATTGATGAAATTACATCTTTGCTTATAAACCTTTCTAATATGATTTCCAAAATTGAAACACAACCTAGGACTGTTCAGCAAACTGCTGTTAGACCTCAAGCTCAAACTCAATTTCAAAGAACTCCTCAAATGCATATTCTTCAGAGACCAGGCTCTGATCAAAACATTCAACCACCTTTGTTGATTGATGATCAACAACCACAGGATACATGCCCTTTAATCACTGAAGATATCAATAATATCGATTCTTCATCAGTACAAATGGCAATAGTTCCTTCACCTCAGCCTTTTGAACAAGAACCAGGAGATGCTCAAATTTCAAAATACTTAGCATTATCGTAATTTTTTATTGCAGAATTGAATAAAAGGTATGATCTAAGGCCTAGATCAGGTCCTGGGAGACCTCCAAAATCTACCACCATAATTGAACCTGTAATGAAAACCATTCAAACACAAACTCCAACACCTCAGACTACAGAGTCATCCACTTAAACCTCTTCATCTAACAAGACTATTTTGACAACTTTTAATATTGAAAAGGAATTGGAAAGCGTCAAGATTCCTATACCTTTAGCTGAACTTTCCAAAAATCCTGGTTATAAAAGTCAAGTGTCTAAATGGATACAGTCCTCTAGTGTAGATATTGAGGGAGATGTTATTAGTTTGCAGGATGAAAAGCCCTCGGTTGTATTTGGCCCTAGTTCTAATATGATCGATGAAATTGTTCCTCCATTTTATGTAACTTTAAAGGCTCATGACTTTCTTTTGTATAACTGCATGCTGGATTCTGGAGCTTCTCATAACCTTATGCCAAAGCTAATTATAGATCAGCTTCAGTGACAATTTACCCGTTCTTATCATGATATTTACACCTTTGATTCAAAGAAAGTACCATGCATAGGATTGATCAAAGACCTAGTTGTGACCTTAGCTCAAATACCTGTCAAGAGTATAGTTTTAGACATAGTTGTCACTGATATTCCTGCAAAGTTTGGCATGCTTCTATCTAGATCATGTTGTGCTAAACTTGGAGGATCACTTCAGATGGACATGTCTTTTGCTACTATTCCAGTCTACAGAGGTGAACATTTAAGGTTTTATAGGGAAATCAGATTCCTTCATACTGTTTATAGGTCCGATCAAGAAAAAAACCACCCTATCTATGCAGTAGATCAAGATTTTGGTTGCTTTCAGTTATCTTCACATAATTCATCAAACACTCAACTTGCCATTGAAATATAGTTTCCAAACCTAAAGTTGTAGAATCAGATATCTGGAAACTTTATTCTGATGGCTCTTGCTCAAGAGAAGGCGTGGGAGCAGGAATTGTTTTAATTTCACCAAATAAAGAAAACATAACTCAGTCATGTAAACTTGAATTTGAGGTCACCAATAATGTGGCTGAGTATGAGGCTTTTCTTCTTGTTCTTGAGCTAGCTAGGAGTTTAAAGGTTCAAAAATTGAGTATATTTTCTGATTCTGAGCTTATAGTGAACCAGGTTAGAAATCTTTGCCAAACGAAATGCCCAAGGCTTAGGTCCTATAGAAATGAAGCTTGGGACACAATTGAAAATTTCTTTCAAGGATTTAACATAATTGCTATTCCCAGAGATGAAAATATACATGCTGACTCACTAGCTGTATCAGCAAGCTCTTTCAAAATCCCTTAGCCAGTATTGTTAGAATACCAAATTCAAGTCAAGTATAGACCATCAAATCCTGATAACCTTAAACACTAGCATATTTTTGAAGATGATGAACAATTAAAATCTTTTCTTCATGTCATTGATGAATTCTCAAATATGAAAATCGAAGGAGATCAAAACGATATTCAAGAATTAAATCAACAAAATCCATAAACTTCATTCAGTCCTAAAATTCTTGATCATGATATCATCCAATTATCTAATAATTTTATTCCTAAAGGATCGGTTCCATTGGAAAAACTATTTGATCATAATGATGTCTCTAAAAATCCTTTGTTTAACCCACCTGAAGAAGAAATCAAAGAATGCAATATTGGGACTTTGGATGATGTGAGAAATATTAAATTGTCATCAACCTTACCTTCGGATGTAAAAATCAAATACTTGAATCTTCTTAAAAATTACAAAGATGTTTTTGCCTGGTCTTATAATGAGTTAAAAACTTATGATACATCTTTGATTGAGCATAAGATTCCTTTGAAACCAGAAGCAAAACCCTTTCAACAAAAACTAAGAAGAATCAATCCCATACTACTTCCAACCATTGAGAAAGAACTCAAAAAGTTGCTTGATGCTCATATCATTGTGCCTTTAAGGTATTCTAATTGGGTAGCCAACCTAGTTCCTGTCAGAAAGAAAAATGGTGAGATTAGGCTATGTGTAGACTTCTGAAATATGAACAAATCATCTTTAAAGGATAATTATCCATTGCCCAAAATGGATCATCTACTTCAGAAAGTTTCAGGTGCAAATAGGATTTCTATGCTAGATGGATTTTCTAGTTACAACCAGATCATGGTAAGTCAAGCTGACCAAGACAAAACTACTTTCACCACACCTTGGGGTACATTTATGTATGCTAAACTGCCATTTGGATTGACCAATGCTGGAGCCACTTTCGAGAGAGCCATGGATCTAGCATTTGTAGGTAAAACATCTAAGTTTACTGTCATTTATTTAGATGATTTAACTATTTTCCATCATTCTGATGAAAATCATTTAAAACACTTGAGCAAGGTTTTTGACAGGTGCAGGAAATTTGGCATATCCATCAATCCGAAGAAATCCTTATTTGTTGTAAAGGAGGGGAAATTACTAGGGCATATATTCTCCAAGGAGGGAGTTATAATTGACCCAAAGAGAGTTTCAGCTATTCTGGCCTTATCTCTACCAAGGAATAAGAAAGAGATACAATCCTTCCTTGGAAAGATCAATTTTCTCAGACGGCTCATCCCAAATTATGTTGAGATAGTTAAAGATATAAAAGATATGCTAAAGAAAAACAATGAAGTGAAATGGACAGTTCCTGCTAGATAGGCTTTTGATCAGATCAAAAAGGATATATCTGAAGCCCCTACATTAGCTAGCCCTGATTATTCTTCACCTTTTAACATATTTTCTTTTGTTGAAAATATCAACAAGAAATGCTAAAAATAGAAAAGATATAAATAGCATTTCAAGTACGAGTGTTGGAAATAGCAACAAGGAATGATAAAATAGAAATGCTAAAAATAGCATTGCTATAAATAGCATTTCAGGATACATTCCAAGTCTAGTTAGTCCCTGAACTAAAATTGTGAATTAAAATTCGAATTTGATCTTAGCAGTTGTTTGAAAAATAATTAATTAATTCATCTTGAGTTAATTAGTTGTAGGAAATCAAACATGAAGTCTATGTGAAGACATGCAACAGTTATCCCTTTGATTGAGGAAGTTATCCCTTGATTAATGGAGATCAGGATGAGTTGTACTTTGAGTTGTAATTAGTTAGCTTAGTTAACTGAGTTAAGTCCAGTTAGATTAGTTCCAATATTTTGTTGAACTAATTGTGAGTTCAGTTAGTTAATGCATGCATGCATGTAACTGCTGCACTTCAGATAACTGAATATTCTCTCATAAATAACTCATGCATGTTAGTTCAGTTAGAGACCGAGTTGAGATCAAATGATGGGACAGTGTACTATCAATTGGAGGATTTTTCCTATATATGAAACTCATCCATGCAGAAAGAATTATCTCCCTCAGGATTGCGCAATTACTTCTGAGTTTAGTGAGTAGTGTGAGAGGTGAATTCACATAGGCGCATTAGACACCAGGAGAAACTACGCAAGGAAATAGGAGGCTTGGAGGGCAAAGGAGAAGGTTTGTGAGAAGCCTTTGACTGTTTATGAGCAGCAAAGGGATTGTACTGAGAGCAGGATAGCTTGTGAGCTAATGCTTTGTGTAATCCGGACATATTTCCACTTGTATGATAATATAGAGATCGGGGTTTTTAGCTGAGGCTTTCCCCAAAGTATTCTTCTGTGTTTCATGTGATTGCTTTCTCATTCTCAGTTATATGTGTTCTATTTGGTCTTGCTCATAATCAATTAAGCTTCTGCAATTTTGTTGTAGAAGTAGATCTGGTATTTTGCTTTAGTATATTGCATAATCTGTTGATCTACAGTGGGAATTGCTTTAGTATATTGCATAATCCATTACCCAAAATGGATCATCTACTTCAGAAAGTTTCAGGTGCAAATAGGATTTCTATGCTAGATGGATTTTCTAGTTACAACCAGATCATGGTAAGTCAAGCTGACCAAGACAAAACTGCTTTCACCACACCTTGGGGTACATTTATGTATGCTAGACTACCATTTGGATTGACCAATGTTGGAGCCACTTTCGAGAGAGCCATGGATCTAGCATTTGTAGGTAAAACATCTGAGTCAACTGTCACTTATTTAGATGATTTAACTGTTTTCCCTCATTCTGATGAAAATCATTTAAAACACTTGAGCAAGGTTTTTGACAGGTGCAGGAAATTTGGCATATCCATCAATCCGAAGAAATCCTTATTTGTTGTAAAGGAGGGGAAATTACTAGGGCATATAATCTCCAAGGAGGGAGTTATAATTGACCCAAAGAGAGTTTCAGCTATTCAGACCCTATCTCTACCAAGGAATAAGAAAGAGATACAAACCTTCCTTGGAAAGATCAATTTTCTCAGAAGGCTCATCCCAAATTGTGTTGAGATAGTTAAAGATATAACAGATATGCTGAAGAAAAACAATGAAGTGAAATGGACAGTTCCTGCTAGATATGCTTTTGATCATATCAAAAAGGCTATATCTGAAGCCCCTACATTAGCTAGCCCTGATTATTCTTCACCTTTTAGCATATTTTCTTTTGCTGAAAATAGCAACAAGAAATGCTATAAATAGCATTTTAGGTACCAGTGTTGGAAATAGCAACAAGGAATGATAAAATAGAAATGATAAAAATAGCATTGCTATAAATATCATTTCAGGATACATTCCAATTTTAGTTAGTCCCTGAACTAAAATTGTGAATTAAAATTCGAATTTGATCTTAGCCGATGTTTGAAAAATAATTAATTAATTCATCTTGAGTTAATTAGTTGTAGGAAATCAAACATGAATTCTATGTGAAGACATGCAACCGTTATCCCTTTGATTGAGGAAGTTATCCCTTGATTAAAGGAGATCAGGATGAGTTGTACTTTGAGTTGTAATTATTTAGCTCAGTTAACTGAGTTAAGTCCAGTTAGATTAGTTCCAACAGTTTGTTGAACTAATTGTGAGTTCAGTTAGTTAATGCATGCATGCATGTAACTGCTGCACTTCAGATAACTGAATATTCTCTCATAAATAACTCATGCATGTCAGTTCAGTCAGAGACCAGTTGAGATCAGATGATGGGACAGTGTACTATCAGTGGGAGGATTTTTCCTATATAGGAAACTCATCCATGCAGAAGGAATTATCTCCTTCAGGATTGCGCAGTTACTTCTGAGTTTAGTGAGCAGTGCGAGAGTTGAATTCACACAGGTGGCAGCATTGGACCCCAGGAGAAACTACCGAAGGAAATAGGAGGCTTGGACGGCAGAGGAGAAGGTTTATGAGAAGCCTTTGACTATCTATGAGTAGCAGAGGGATCGTACTGAGAGCAGGATAGCTTGTGAGCTAATGCTTTGTGTAATCCGAACATATTTCCACTTGTATGATAATACAGAGATCAGGGTTTTTAGCTGAGGCTTTCCCCAAAGTATTCTTCTGTGTTTCATGTGATTGCTTTCTCATTCTCAGTTATATGTGTTCTATTTGATCTTGCTCATAATCGATTAAGCTTCCGCAAGTTTGTTGTAGAAGTAGATCTGGTATTTTGCTTTAGTATATTGCATAATCTATTGATCTACAGTGGGAATTGCTTTAGTATATTGCATAATCCATTGCCCAAAATGGATCATCTACTTCAGAAAGTTTCATGTGCAAATAGGATTTCTATGCTAGATGGATTTTCTAGTTACAACCAGATCATGGTAAGTCAAGCTGACCAATACAAAATTGCTTTCACCACACCTTGGGGTACATTTATGTATGCTAGACTGCCATTTGGATTGACCAATGCTGGAGCCACTTTAGAGAGAGCCATGGATCTAGCATTTGTAGGTAAAACATCTGAGTTTACTGTCATTTATTTAGATGATTTAACTATTTTCTCTGATTCTGATGAAAATCATTTAAAACACTTGAGCAAGGTTTTTGACAGGTGCAGGAAATTTGGCATATCCATCAATCCGAAGAAATCCTTATTTGTTGTAAAGGAGGGGAAATTACTAGGGCATATAATCTCCAAGGAGGGATTTATAATTGACCCAAAGAGAGTTTCAGCTATTCAGACCCTATCTCTACCAAGGAATAAGAAAGAGATACAAACCTTCCTTGGAAAGATCAATTTTCTCAGAAGGTTCATCCCAAATTATGTTGAGATAGTTAAAGATATAACAGATATGCTGAAGAAAAACAATGAAGTGAAATGGACAGTTCCTGCTAGATATGCTTTTGATCATATCAAAAAGGCTATATCTGAAGCCCCTACATTAGCTAGCCCTGATTATTCTTCACCTTTTAGCATATTTTATTTTGTTGAAAATAGCAACAAGAAATGCTAAAAATAGAAATGTTATAAATAGCATTTCAGGTACCAGTGTTGGAAATAGCAACAAGGAATGATAAAATAGAAATGCTAAAAATAGCATTGCTATAAATATCATTTCAGGATACATTCCAATTTTAGTTAGTCCCTGAACTAAAATTGTGAATTAAAATTCGAATTTGATCTGAGCAGTTGTTTGAAATATAATTAATTAATTCATCTTGAGTTAATTAGTTGTAGGAAATCAAACATGAAGTCTATGTGAAGACATGAAACAGTTATCCCTTTGATTGAGGAAGTTATCCCTTGATTAAAGGAGATCAGGATGAGTTGTACTTTGAGTTGTAATTAGTTATCTCAGTTAACTGAGTTAAGTCCAGTTAGATTAGTTCCAACAATTTGTTGAACTAATTGTGAGTTCAGTTAGTTAATGCATGCATGCATGTAACTGTTGCACTTCAGATAACTGAATATTCTCTCATAAATAACTCATGCATGTCAGTTCAGTCAGAGACCCAGTTAAGATCAGATGATGGGACATTGTACTATCAGTTAGAGGATTTTTCCTATATAGGAAACTCATCCATGTAGAAGGAATTATCTCCTTCAGGATTGCACAGTTACTTCTGAGTTTAGTGAGCAGTGTGAGAAGTGAATTCACACAGGTGGCAGCATTGGACCCCAGGAGAAACTGCGAGGAAATAGGAGGCTTGGAGGGCAGAGGAGAAGGTTTGTGAGAAGCCTTTGACTGTCTATGAGCAGCAGAGGGATTGTACTGAGAGTAGGATAGCTTGTGAGCTAATGCTTCGTGTAATCCGGACATATTTCCACTTGTATGATAATACAGAGATCGGGGTTTTTAGCTGAGGATTTCCCTAGAGTATTCTTCTGTGTTTCATGTGATTGCTTTCTCATTCTCAGTTATATGTGTTCTATTTGATCTTGCTGATAATCGATTAAGCTTCCGCAAGTTTGTTGTAGAATTAGATCTGGTATTTTGCTTTAGTATATTGCATAATTTTTTGATCTACAGTGGGAATTGCTTTGGTATATTGCATAATCCATTGCCCAAGATGGATCATCTACTTTAGAAAGTTTCAAGTGCAAATAGGATTTCTATGCTAGATGGATTTTCTAGTTACATCCAGATCATGGTAAGTCAAGCTGACCAAGACAAAACTGCTTTCACCACACCTTGGGGTACATTTATGTATGCTAGACTGCCATTTGGATTGACCAATGCTGGAGCCACTTTCGAGAGAGCCATGGATCTAGCATTTGTAGGTAAAACATCTGAGTTTACTGTCATTTATTTAGATGATTTAACTGTTTTCCCTCATTCTGATGAAAATCATTTAAAACACTTGAGCAATGTTTTTGACAGGTGTAGGAAATTTGGCATATCCATCAATCCGAAGAAATCCTTATTTGTTGTAAAGGAGGGGAAAATACTAGGGCATATAATCTCCAAGGAGGGAGTAATTGACCCAAAGAGAGCTTCAGCTATACAGACCCTATCTCTACCAAGGAATAAGAAAGAGATACAAACCTTCCTTGGAAAGATCAATTTTCTCAGAAGGCTCATCCCAAATTATGTTGAAATAGTTAAAGATATAACAGATATGCTGAAGAAAAACAATGAAGTGAAATGGACAGTTCCTGCTAGATATGCTTTTGATCATATCAAAAAGGATATATCTGAAGCCCCTACATTAGCTAGCCCTAATTATTCTTCACCTTTTAACATATTTTCTTTTGTTGAAAATAGCAACAAGAAATGCTATAAATAGCATTTCAAGTACCAGTGTTGGAAATAGCAACAAGGAATGATAAAATAGAAATGCTAAAAATAGCATTGCTATAAATATCATTTTAGGATACATTCCAATTTTAGTTAGTCCCTGAACTAAAATTGTGAATTAAAATTCGAATTTGATCTTAGCAGTTGTTTGAAAAATAATTAATTAATTCATCTTAAGCTAATTAGTTGTAGGAAATCAAACATGAAGTCTATGTGAAGACATGCAACAGTTATCCCTTTGATTGAGGAAGTTATCCCTTGATTAAAGGAGACCAGGATGAGTTGTACTTTGAGTTGTAATTAGTTAGCTTAGTTAACTGAGTTAAGTCCAGTTAGATTAGTTCCAACAGTTTGTTGAACTAATTGTGAGTTCAGTTAGTTATTGCATGCTTGCATGTAACTGCTGCACTTCAGATAACTGAATATTCTCTCATAAATAACTCATGCATGTCAGTTCAGTCAAAGACCCAGTTGAGATCATATGATGGGACAGTGTACTATCAGTTGAAGGATTTTTCCTATATAGGAAACTCATCCATGCAGAAGGAATTACTCCTTCAGGATTGCGCAGTTACTTCTAAGTTTAGTGAGCAGTGTGTGAGGTAATTACACACAGGTGGCAGCATTGGACCCCAGGAGAAACTACGCAAGAAAATAGGTGATCTAGGTGGATAATGGTGGCCACCTGCCAATTCCACTTGGACCCCCACCATTGCTTCTTTCAGTTTTTCAGTTTTCTTAATTGTAGCACAGTTTACTATGTTTAGCAGTTTTTCGGGTCCTAAACTTCCGGAGCCATTTTGAGGCCCTAAACGATGTTTTTTTGGAAATCTACCACCATTGATTTTCTGTATAAAATCATCTTTTTCGTCGTATTCCTCGAAGATATCTTTCCAACGGGTTATCATGCGCGTCAAACAAAGATAATATGACCAAGTCACGACCTCGGGAAGTTGGTTGTCCAACTCACCCCAACGTGGCCCTTAAACTCTTGGTGTTACATCTCCTCGGGTTAGGGTTTTGGTTGTTTAGGGTTTGCTCTTATTGTTTAATAATAAAAAGGCCCTTGAGCCTCATTGTAAGGCAGTTCAGAGGCATGTAGCCACCACATCTCTTCTCAAATATAAGCTACCATCGCCCTAGCTGGTTTATTTCCATTTCTGTTTGTAAGCATATTTCAGTATTTTACATTAATGAAATGAAGTATTATTTCCGCCGCATATCTGTATTTATGGTTATCTCTATAATTTGTTGCATTCCTATTTAAATCCGGATCAGTGGTATCAGAGTGGTCTGCTTTTTCTCTGTTTTTCTTTGCATGTCCCCAACGAGGTCGGGATATAAGGAGTTAGGGCTTGAACTGGTCGAACCTTTGCAAGACCAACCTCACAAGTCCTGACAGCCTCCCATGGTGGATGAGAAGAAAGACAAGGGGGCAAGAGATCCTATCAAAATCTTGCTCAAAGAAGCCCTCGAGTGACAAAGGAACGCGATAATGGACAGCTTTGCGTAGATCCTTTAGCGGCTACCCCGAGGCGACGCATCGGCTTCCAACAGCTACTCTGGAAACGCCACACCGTTTAAGGTACAAGTTATTTTTGAAATCCCCATATTTGAGGGTCAGATAGATGCAGATGTCGTAGATAAATGGTTAAATCTGCTAAAGGGTTATTTTTCTGTTCATGAATTTTCGAGTCAGGAAAAGATTGTTTTCACTCTTCTCAAAGCAGCCCCCCACATCAAGGACTGGTGGGAAACCTACTGCGAGCAGAAGGATGAAAGTATGGACTCACTGTTCTTAGCCGCACCCACTTGGAATTCCTTCCGGGATGTCATCAAGGAGCAGTACTACCCTGTCAAAAGCTATGAGGACAAATACATAAAGTGGACCACGCTGTGGCAGGGACGAGACTAAGATGCACCGAAGTTCACAAACATTTTTCATACCCTTCGCACACAGTTGGGTATCAAAGATTCTAAGCTGCATCTGGTACTCAAATACCGTGGTTGCCTACACAGATACATCCAGGAAGAGATGGAGTTCTTGAACCTCTCCTCACTCGGTACAACGTACCAATATGCTGTCAAAATCGAGCAGAAGTTCAAACAGAAGAAGCGAGACTTTGGATCTACAAATCCGAAGACCAAAGGACAAAGCCAAGGCGAGGTGAGCCAAGACAACCAGTCGAAGCTGCAAGAAAAAAACAACACCATGAAGTTGAAGAAGGACACAGGAAAGTGGTGTGAGTTCCACAAGAGCCCCACTCACAACACAAGTGAGTGTCGGACCAAGCAGTCGTTGGTGGCCGAGTTGAAGGCTTCAGAATCAGATGCATGTTCTGACCCTGAGTCGAGCCCCGCCAAGGGGAATGGAAAAGGGAAGCAGATCATTGATGCGGAGCCCAACGTCATTGTTGCCACCGCCAAGATCCAGAAGAATGAGCCCAAAGATCCAGAGGAAGGGGAGTGTCTTTTCCACTCAAAGATGTCGGTGAAGGGTTCGTCGTTGCAATTCATTGTTGATAGTGGGAGCCAGAAGAACCTCATTTCAGCAGAGGTCATGAAGCAGTTGGGCCTACTGACTATACCACACCCGCAGCCATACAATATCGGGTGGCTTCACCACGAACGAGATCTCCTAGTTCACCACCAGTGTCGCCTTCCCTACAACATCAAACCCTTCATAGACGAGATATTGTGTGATGTTGCACGTCTGGATGTTTGTGATGTATTATTAGGCCAGCCATACTTGTGGAGGTGGCATGTTGTGTATGAGTCAAGGCCTCGCGTTGTCATTATTTCTTTGGGTAATTCATTATACAAGATACTGGAGGTAGCCCCACATACTGCCACATCTTTGATCTCTACTAAGAAATGCAACAATATCGTCTTCCAGACTAGGAAATTCATTTTATGTCTGGTTCGCTCCCAAAGTAAGGGGAAGATCATAGCCACATCCATGACCCCTGCGAAGGGTTCCTCCAAACAGTAGCAGCAGCAAAGGGATATGGTCATGATAGAACACAGGAACAACTTCTCCTCACCCACAGGGGTACCACACAAGTTTCAGGTGGGCGACAAAGTCTAGTTGCATCTGCAGAAAGAACGCCTGACAAGAGCCCATCAAAAGCTCAGACCACTCTGACATGGTCCTTACAGCATTACCAAGGTTGTGGGAAACAATCCTTTGGAGCACAGAATTCGTCCATTCCTTCGCTTGCACAGAGTGTTCAATGTGGAACGCCCTCGACCATGCTTCCCACCATTACTGGACACATCCGACATTGCAGAACAGCTCACACCCATAGAGTTAAATCTAAATTACATGGAACAAGCTGCAACTGATCGGATCATGGACACATAGATCAAGCACACTCGCCAATAGAATATCCAACTGTATCGAGTTTTCAAAGCAGGCCAACTCCTTCACCAGGGACCAAGTTCAGCAGAAGTTTCCTCATCTCATGGAGGAAATCAATGCAATGGGGACCATTGTTTCCTAAGGGGGGAGGAATGATCCAAGTGAATATTGGTGGCCACTCGCCAATTCCACTTGGACCCCCACCATTGCTTCTTTCAGTTTTTCATTTTCCTTAATTGTAGCATAGTTTACTATTTTTAGCAGTTTTTCATGTCCTAAAATTCCAGAGCCGTTTTGAGGCCCTAAACGACGTTTTTTTGGAAATCTACCGCCAACAATTTTATGTATAAAATCATATTTTTCATCGTAGTCCTCGGAGAGATCTTTCCAACGGGTTATCATGCGCGTCAAACAGAGATAATATGACCAAGTCGCGACCTCAGGAAATTGGTTGTCCAACTCACCCCAACAGGGCCGATAAACTCTTGTTATTACATCTCCTCGGGTTATGGTTTTGGTTGTTTGGGGTTTGCTCTTATTGTTAAATAATAAAAAGGCCCTTGAGCCTCATTGTAAGACAGTTCAGAGGCATGTAGCCACCAAATCTCTTCTCAGAGATAAGCTACCATCGCCCTAGCTGGTTTATTTCCATTTCTGTTTGTAAGCATATTTCAGTGTTTTACATTAGTGAAATGAAGTATTATTTCCGCTGTATATCTGTATTTATGGTTATCTCTGTAATTTGTTGCATTCCTGTTTAAATTCCGGATCAATGTGAGGCTTGGAGGGCAGAGGAGAAGGTTTGTGAGAAGCCTTTGATTGTCTATGAGCAGCAGAGGGATTGTATTGAGAGCTGGATAGCTTGTGAGCTAAAGCTTTGTGTAATCCGGACATATTTCCACTTGTATGATAATACAGAGATTGGGGTTTTTAGCTTAGGCTTTCCCCAGAGTATTCTTCTATGTTCATGTGTGATTGCTTTCTCATTCTTACTTAAATGTGTTCTATTTGATCTTGCTCAAAATTGATTAAGCTTTCGCAAGTTTGTTGTAGAAATAGATCTTGTATTTTGCTTTAGTATATTGCATAATTTATTGATCTAAAGTGGGAAATTTCTACATGGTATCAGAGCAAAGGTGATCAAAGCGAAGAACAGTATACAAAGAAGGGAGAAGTTCGAAGTTTGAAGTTCCTGATTATAGCAATCGAGTTCTTATCACATCTCAATTTCACCAATGGCGTTCAGCAGTTTAAGAGTCGAGTATGCCCTTGGTGGCAGCTCAAATTATATAGCCTGGAAGGATCGCATGGAAGCAGTATTAGAGGACAACGGTCTAAAGGACTTCATTGATCAAGAAGTCCCCAAGCCGGCAGCATCTAATGCTACTGAATTGGCAGAATGGAAGAAATGTGTGGCTAGAGCAAGGAGAATCCTCCTGGAGGGATTTCGAGACCACATTGTCTCGATCCTCCATGGGAAGGAGACACCATTTTCCATGTTTAAAACATTTAAAGATCTATATCAGAATAGCAGCGATCAGAGGAAGTTGGTGCTGAAAGACAAGCTTCGGAAAACCAAGTGTGGAAAGGGTGACACGATCTCTACATATCTGAACAAGCTCACCACCTGCAGGGATGAGCTTGAAAGTGTAGGGATCACGACAGCCAATGATGACATGGTGAGTCTTGCTCTCCTCGGTCTTCCTAAGAGTTGGTGTAGCTACCAAGACTCGATAAATGAAAGAGAGAAACTGTCAGCTTGGGAACGACTTTGGTCAGATCTGATGCAGGAGGAGATAAGAAGAAGCACCAGAGATGGTTCTTCATCCAAGGAGGATGAAGAAAATTGCGCCTTAGCGAGTAAGGCAAAGAAATGGAAGGAGAAGGATTCTCATCCCAAATCGAGTTCTTCCCATGGTGGGAAGAAGTTTGACAAATCGAAAGTGCGATGCTTTCATTGTCATGAGGTGGGCCATTTTGCAACAAATTGTCCATTGAAGAAATCCAAGATGGGATCCAAGGAAGGATCTGAAGGTGAGGCATTGGCCTCACAGTTCGAGTTGGATTTCACCCTCTTCACATGCATGGTTTCATCCATGGTGGGATGTGGTTGGTTTCTTGACAGTGGAGCTTCATTCCACATGACCGGCGATAAGAGTTTGTTCAGTACCTTGGAGGAGAAAGATCTCTAGATACTCATAGCGATGGGTAATGATGAAAAGTATAGTGTCTCAGGAGTAGGCACAGTTATTTTTCAGAGGGAGCATGGAGCTTGCATTCCCTTGACTGATGTGAAGTATGTGCCAGGACTGAGGAAAAACTTGGTATCGATTGCGATGCTAGAAGACAAAGGCTATGATGTAGTCCTTAGTAAGAGAAATGTTTTACTTAGACACATCACCACAAGACAGGTGAAGCAGATCAGTTCACGAGTCAAGAACCTATATGCTCTTATGGTTCAAGATGCATGCAAAGCCTTGAGGAGCAAGGAAACTGTTGGAGACTTGGTGGTTGAGAGAGAGAGTACATTACCTCTCAACACGCAACACCAGAAGAAGTCTCAGACAATTGTGGAGGAGCCACAATTAATGAAGCAACTTCAGGAGGTTGTGGAGAAGCCGAGAGGAGATCGAGTGGAGGCATCCACTCATGCAGAGACCTCCAGTAGGGGGAAATTTCGAGCCAAGTGGGCAGAGGGATCACATGCATCCATACCTCCAGGTAGGAGGTGGGGCGATGTGGAGTGACAGTCCCAAGAAGGCTGAAATAGGGGCAGGATCATTGAGGTACCCAACCTCTTTGATTAGACCTTGCTATGGGAGCCCCGACGAGGAGTAGCAGGATTGGCTGAGTGGGTAGAGACAGATGCAGATGGAGTGGTAGAGAGAGCTACAGTGCAGGAATCCCAAGGCAGTGCAGAGCTAGCAAGTTGCAACAATGCGAGAGGCACAGGAGTGTTGCACCAGTGCAGGATGGCACAGAGAGGTGTGCAATGGTGCGAGATGCATGGAGTGTTACAGCAGCTCAGAGGTCACAAAGGGAGCACTTGTCAGCGGTAGAGGAAGCTTCAACATCAGAGGATGTTTCTAGCCCGATAGGGAGGTCAGTTGAGAGATTTTTTTGTTTCTAGAGTTGCTGGAGCAACAACACTTCGGAGAAGTGTTGCATGTAGAACATTCCAAAGGTTCAAGATCGGGTTCGAGTTGAATGCCTTTCTCGTTGAGAGGGAGTGTTGAAAATAGCAACAAGAAATGCTATAAATATCTTTTCAGGTGCCAGTGTTGGAAATAGTGACAAGGAATGATAAAATAGAAATGATAAAATAGCATTGCTATAAATATCATTTCAGGATACATTCCAATTTTAGTTAGTCCTTGAACTAAAATTGTGAATTAAATTCGAATTTTCTCTTAGCAGCTATTTGAAAAATAATTAATTAATTCATCTTGAGTTAATTAGTTGTAGGAATCAAACATGAAGTCTATGTGAAGACATGCAACAGTTATCCCTTTGATTGAGGAAGTTATCCCTTGATTAAAGGAGATCATGATGAGTTATACTTTGAGTTGTAATTAGTTAGCTCAGTTAATTGAGTTAAGTCCAGTTAGATTAGTTCCAATAGTTTGTTGAACTAATTGTGAGTTCAGTTAGTTAATGCATGCATGCATGTAACTATTGCACTTTAGATAACTGAATATTCTCTCATAAATAACTCATGCATGTCAGTTCAGTCAGAGACCCAGTTCAGATCAAATGATGGGACAGTGTACTATCAGTTGGAAGATTTTTCCTATATAGGAAACTCATCCATGCAGAAGGAATTATCTCCTTCAGGATTGCGCAGTTACTTCTGAGTTTAGTGAGCAGTGTGTGAGGTAATTACACACAGGTGGCAGCATTAGACCCCGGGAGAAATTGCGCAAGGAAATAGGAGGATTGGAGGGCAGAGGAGAAGGTTTGTGAGAAGCCTTTGACTGTTTATGAGCAGCAGAGGGATTGTATTGAGAGCTGGATAACTTATGAGCTAAATCTTTGTGTAATCTAGACATATTTCCTCTTGTATGATAATACAGAGATCGAGGATTTTAGCTGAGGCTTTCCCCAGAGTATTCTTCTATGTTCATGTGTGATTGCTTTCTCATTCTCAGTTATATGTGTTCTACTTGATCTTGCTCAAAATCGATTAAGCTTCCGCAAGTTTTTTGTAGAAATAGATCTTGTATTTTGCTTTAGTATTTGCATAATCTATTGATCTACAGTGGGAAATTTCTAGATCTTTTGCATATGAGATAACCTTAGTTGTTGTACTTTTATAAAAGAACACAAATGGTGATAAACAACCTATAGCCTTATTTTCCAAAGTTATGAGGGATGTTGAACTTAGGTATGATATCATTGAAAAACAAGCTTATGCCTTAATTCAAGCCCTCAAAGCCTTTAGAACCTATGTTTTGCATTCACACATTACAGCTTATGTCCCTAATCATGTCGCTAATGTAGGTTTTAACCCCGTACAGAAATTACCTGCATACGAATTCTTAAACACAAAAAATAAACAATGCGAGAGCATAACACATAAAACACATATACACAGAGATTTCCCCTAGATCCAAAAACCGGGACTACCATATTTATTTTTCATTATATTCCTTTCAATGTTACAATACATATTTATACATGTCGAAGCATCCAATACCATGGACCAAAAACCATCGTGTCCAAAACCATGGACTGAAAACCATAGGTAGGTTTGCCCAACCTAATATAGGGTCCAAAAAAAAATTTCTCAGGGCGCTGCCTCGAACCCCGTAGAGGGGGGCTACTCGCCCCCCTCAAACCCCCTGAATAGGGGGGGCTGCCGCCCCCCCTCTGACCCCTAACCCCGTTGCGTAATCAGCGCAATGAAGAGGGGGCTCCACCCCCCCTCTAACCCCCCAGTTCACTACATAGGTTAGTCGTGGAAAGAATATAACATAACCCAACATTCTCCCACTTGTTGTTTTCTTTCCACAAGGGGCCACAGGAGAGCTTACTCATTTTTCCAGCCCTGAAACTCCCATTGTTTCTCTACACCAAGAGAACTTCTCAGAGCTCACATATTTTGTCAATGCATCTGCAGTATTCTTCAAGGTGTCCACCTTTACCAACAACACCTTTTTGTCTTCTATCATATCCCTCACAAAGTGATATTGAACATCAATGTGCTTTGTCTTTGAATGATAAACAGGGTTCTTTGCCAAGAAAATTGCACTTTGGCTGTCACAATCTATCCTTATAGATCCTTATACTAACCCCATACTTGAACACAATCTCTGCAACCAAACTGCTTCCTTGCTTTCATGAGTGGTTGCCATGTATTCTGCCTCTGTATTTGATAGTGCCACTAGAGATTGTTTCTTACTCATCCAACTGACTGCAACTCCAAATAGGTTAAACACATACCCACTTGTAGATCTTCTCTTATCCAAATCTCCAGCCCATTCTGCATCAACAAAGCCACGGATATCCAAGACTTTGTCCAATCCTGGTCTTCCTTGGTAGCACAAACCATAATCACTAGTGCCACGCAAATACCTGAATACCCGCTTCACTGCTATCCAATGCTCCTTCCCTGGTTTTGACATAAACCTGCTCAATACTCCCACTGCATGTGCAATGTCTGGTCTAGTACAGACCATTGCATACATCAAGTTACCCACTGCACTTGCATAAGGAACACGGGACATATCCTCTTCCTCTTCTTGTGTCTTGGGACACTATTCAACAGATAGCTTTACACCTACAGGAATAGGAACCTTCACCGGTTTACTATCCTGCATATTAAACCTCTGCAGTATTGTCTCAACATACTTCCTCTGATTTAACCAGAGCTTCCTCTTTGCCCGATCTCTTTTAATTTCCATGCCCAAAATATAGTTTGCAGCACCAAGATCTTTCATGTCGAATTTGGAGGACAATTGGGTCTTAAAATCTTGGATAATTTCTTTGTTATTTCCAACCAGCAACATATCATCCACATACAAGACCAAATAAATAACACGGTCACCAATTAATTTAAAATACACACAGTGATCTGCTTTGCTTCTGGTGAAGCCAAGTCCCCGTATAAATGTATCAAATTTCTGATACCACATCCTTTGTGACTGTTTTAACCCATACATAGACTTCTTTAACTTGCATACTAGTTCTTTCTTACCCTTCACCGCAAAGCCTTCAGGTTGCTTCATGTAGATCTCCTCTTCCAGATCCCCGTGAAGAAATGTTGTCTTCACATCCATCTGTTCTACCTCAAAATCAAAAGCAACAGCAACAGATAAAAGTAACCTAATAGGAGTTACCTTGGCAACAGGAGAAAAAATATCACCAAAATCATTTCCCAGCACCTGGGAATAACCTTTTGCTACTAACCGAACTTTGTATTTCTCCACCTTTACTATGGCATTTGTCTTCTTCTTAAACACCCATTTGCTGCCAATGGGTTTCCTTCCAGTCGGCAACTCCACCAGATCCCAAGCCTCATTTTTGTGCAAAGATTCCATTTCATCAACCATGGCCTCTTTCCAGAGTTTTGCATCATCTGAATCTACTCCTTCCTTCACATTTCTGGGATCATCATCAGTAATAGATAAAGAAAAATTTAAACAAAAAGCAGATGGACTATACCTTTCTGGCTGCCTTCTTTCTTGAACTGATCTTCTCACACCCGGAATTTGTGGCTCTTCATCTTCTGATTCCTCCTCTACTGTAGAGTCTGATTCTTCCTTCTTTAGCTCAAACTCTATCTTCTCAGGTTCCTTTGGTTGGACTTCATGTTTGATAACATCTTTCACCTCTCTGAACACCACATCTCGGTTGTACACAACCTTCCTTGTTACTGGGTTCCAAATCTTTTAACCCGTTAAACCATCCTTATACCTAGTAAAGATGCACTTTTCAGATTTACTATCCAACTTGGTTCGTTTCTCCTTTGGAACATGTACATATGCATCACATCCAAATACCCTCAGATGTGAAAGAGAGGGTTTCTTACCAGTCCATACCTCTTGTGGAATCTTATCCTCCAACACTGATGAAGGTGACCTGTTGACCATGTAACATGCAGTATCCACCGCCTCTGCCCAGAATTCCTGTCCTAACCCGACACCACTGAGCATGCTTCTTGCCCTTTCCATCAATGTCTCATTCATTCTTTCTACAACTCCATTTTGCTGAGGTGTATATGGAGCAGACTTCTGCCGTGCTATACCACACTTCAAACAAAATTCTTCAAATTCCTTGCTGCACAACTCTTCACCATTATCTGTCCTCAGCACCTTTATCTTCTTCTCTGTCTGATTTTCCATGAGAGCCTTAAATTGTTTAAACTTGTCAAAGACTTCAGATTTCTTCTTAAGGAAATATATATATGTATTCCTTGAGAAGTCATCTATAAATGATACATAGTACACAGACTTACCCAGTGATGGAACCTTCACATGTCCAAACACATCACTATGCACAAGCTCTAATATATGTTTCGCCCTCTTACCACCAGAGGGGAAACTCACCTGATTCTGCTTCCCATATACACAATTTTCACAGAAATCAAAATCCAGAGAGCTATTACTCATACCTTCTACCATACCTTTACCATGAAGTATTAGAAGGCCCTTCTCTCCAATATGTCCAAGTCTTTGATGCCACAACATGGTCTTCTCTCCAAAGACCACTAGATTTTCTGCTCCACTTTCAGGAACCACAGAACTGTTGCACCCATCAATAACAATGCTACCTTGTAGCTTGTACAGAGTTCCAATTTGAACTCCCCACATCAATATCAATGCTCCCCAAACCTTTTTGCAGGTATCCTTCTCGAACTCTATTTTTACACCTGCATCATCCAGCTTGCTTACAGAAATCAGATTTCTAGCCAATGTAGGAATATGCAGAACACCCGTAAGTGTTCTAACCCTTCCACCTTGCAACTTCAACTTTACTTTTCCATGACCAATGATTCTAGCCTTCCTGTCATCCCCTAAGAAGACATCACCACCATCGTATTTATCATACTCACAGAACCACTCTCTATGGGGAGTGAAGTGAAAGGATGCACCTGAGTCAATCAACCATGCCTCATGATCTACATGTGTACTTGAAGAAGCCAAGTACACATCCCCACCTTCATGTGAGGTAGTTTTTGCCTCTGCAGAAGGAGCATCATCAGATCCCTTTCCTTTATCAGGAGCTTTAGATTTACAGTCCCTTTTGTAGTGCCCTTCCTTTCCCCATTTCTAGCACACCACCTTTACAGGTTTTCCTGGAGACTTAGATCTCCCACTCGATGAATTATTTTTGTTTATGTTCTGGGACTATCCTCGTACAAACAAGGAATCACCATTCTGGCTCTCCATATTTGTTCTGGGACTATCCTCGTACAAACAAGGCATCACCATTCTGGCTCTCCATATTTTTCCGTCTCATCTCCTCCGTCAACAAGGATGAGACTATTTCATCAAACTGCAAGGTAGTTGCATTGCTACTTATTGCAATAACCAAACTATCCCACAAATCTGGTAGAAAACAAAACAAACTGATGCACTTATCTTCATTTGAAATTTTAATATCAACAGATGCTAACTGACTTACCACAGTATTAAATGTGTTCATATGCTCTGTCACCGAGTCTCAATCTTTCATCCTCTGGTTATATAGTTTTTTCCGTGAGAACAGTTTATTCACCAGAGACTTAGATTGGTACAAAGTCCCTAACTTGTCCCACAAAGCCTTCGCTGTAGCTTCCCCTGATACATTCAACAATACTGAATCTGAGACGAAAAATCGTATTGTGCTCTTTGCTTTCTGATCCAACTTCTTCCATTCTTCATCGGACACTCCCGTTGGTTTAGTACCCAGATCTACCGCGATCCACTGATCTTTATCCACCAACAAATCCTCCATCTTGAGTTTCCACAACTCAAAACTCTGACCATTAAATTTCTCGATCTCTATCTTTCCACTGCTCGCCATCTTCTTTCACCACCAGAATCGATCTTGCAGATCTCCCACTGAAGAGGGTCTACCACAGGCCCGAGCGAAACCCCTCAACAACAAAGGCGTCCCCTTGAAGTTAAAACAACTCTAATACCAAATGTAGGTTTTAACCCTGTACAGAAATTACCTGCATACGAATTCTTAAACACAGAAAATAAACAATGCAAGAGCATAACACATAAAACACATATACACAGGGATTTTCCCCTAGATCCCAAAATCGGGACTACCAGCTTGATTTTTCATTATATTCCTTTCAATGTTACAATACATATTTATACATGCCGAAGCATCTAATACCATGGACCAAAAACCATCGTGTCCAAAACCATGGGCCGAAAACCATAGGTAGGTTCGCCCAACCTAATATAGGGTCCAAAAAAAAATTTCCCGGGGCGCTGCCCCGAACCCTGTAGAGGGGGGCTACCCGCACCCCTCAAACCCCCCTGTGATCCCCCCGTTGCGCAATTGGCGTAACAAAGGGGAGGCTACGCCCCCCCTCTAAACCCCCGGTTCACTATGTAGGTTAGTTGTGGAAAGAATATAACACAACCCAACAGTTAAAACTATTTTGACTTAGCCTTATACTGATGGAAGAAGAGGGAGATGGATTGCTAAAATCCTTGAATTTGACTTTGAAATTAAAACCACAAAGCTAGAAAAAGGTCAAGGCTTGGCCAAATTGTTGGCTGAATCCAACTGCAAATTATTGGGGATAAATTTGGTTTCCGAAATGTCATCAAGGGAGAATCCACAAGAACCTTCCTTAACATTAGGGGAGAATCCACAAGAACCTTCCTTAATATCTGAGGAGAATCCACAAGAACCTCCTCCTCTTAGAGAAGGGGAGAATCCACAAGAACCTTTTTCTTCAGATCAAGCCATTCTTGTTCACATAGATCAGAAATATCTAATCTCTAATTGGTACTCTGATATTGTGTAGTTTCTTAGAGATTTTCAATGTCCAACTGATCTTAACTTGAAACAATGCAAAGCCCTGAAGCTTAAATAAGTAAAATACTGCATTATCAATGCTAATCTATATTGGAAAGACCCTCTTAATATCATTCTTCTTTGTTTAACTAAAAATGAAACAGAGGGAATTATAGATCAGTTCTATGCAGGGTTTTGTAGTGGACACTACGCCTGGAAAGCAACAGCCTACAAAATTTTAAAAACAGGTTTCTATTGGCCCACACTTTTCAAAGAAGTTGGAGCAAGAGTAAGAAGTTGCAAACCATGCCAATTATTTGCAAGAAAACAGAAATTGTCAACACTTCCTTTGGTCCCAGTATCTATCCATGCTCCTTTTCTACAATGGGGATTGGACTTTATAGGGGAAATTCATCCATAATCAAGCAATCAACACAGATGGATTTTAACTGCTACATACTATTTCACCAAGTGGGTAGAAGCCATACTTGTTAAAAATGCAACTGACACTATTGTGATTAAATTTCTTGAAGAAAACATCTTATCAAGATTTGGATGTCCTCAACAGATTGTTACAGATAATGCAACAGCTTTTAGCAGTGTTAAAATGATTGAGTTATGTCAAAAGTATTCAATCCTTTTACACCATTCTACACCATACTATCCACAGGGTAATGGGTTAGCAAAGTCCTCCAACAAGAGCTTAGTTAAGGTCATTAAGAAGACTCTTGAAGACCATAAAAATATTTGGGGCAGCCATCTAATCCATGCAATCTGGGCAAACAGAGTTTCTCCTAAGAGATCAACAGACAAGTCTCCTTTCCAATCAGTTTATGGCAAAGAAGCAATTTTTCCTACTCATTTAGATTTACCTGTTATGAGATTTCTTCAAGAATCCTATGAAGAAAAAGATGATTTCTCAAGAAGGATTAATCAAATTATTGAGTTGAATAAAGACAGGGATGAAATTCTATACAAGCTAAGGAAATACCAAAATAATATGAAAGAATTGTTCGACAGAAAAGCTAGGGAAAGAATTTTCAAGAAAGGTGACCTAGTGCTTAGATTGGATACAAGGAGAGAAGATAAAGGCAAGCATGAAAAATTTGACAACCTTTGGTTTGGTCCATTCAGCATTGCAGAAGTCAAATGGAATAATACATTCATCCTATAGAATCTGGAAGGAGAGTATTGCTCATTGCTAGTCAATGGGAAATACTTGAAACATTACATTCAATATTGATTTTCCATTCGTTCATCATCTGTAAATATTTGGAGAGTTTATTTAATTTTTGAAAAAAATTCAAGTGAGTATCTGTTTCAACAAAGACTCCATAGCTTGAGGAGAAGGCACTTGGATCTTCTTGTTCTCTGCATCCCACAGGGGGAAGCAGTCCCCAGCTGGAGCCGATGTTGTAACATTATTTGGTTTTGATAAGTTAGTATATTAGTCAAAATAATTTTAAAATGTTAAGTTAGGATATGGATGCAAAAGAAAGAAAAGTTAAAATTTTAGGCCAATTTAATGTTTTATAGGCATCCATATCAATAAAATGTTAGGTGTTAGCTGCCCTAAATAAAGAAGGCAAAAGGAAAATAAAATGCTAGGGAAGCAAAAAGAAAAGAAAGGCTTCATTTCATGTTTTTATAAATGCACAGGCTGCTAGTCAAAATGCGCCACAAGTCAATTATCAAATATTGTTTCATGTGCAGAAGAAAAGGTAGAGGAGTAAAGGTTTGCTCTAAGGTTTATATATCAATTATTTGGTATTAATCCTATTCCTAAGTTTTAAATCCCAACATTACCCCTCCCCTCACATTTGTAAAAATTTTGAATAATTTAACACATATTCACAGAGATTATCCTGATCATACAATTATAAGCAGAACATGTATAATACATAATCTCCTCTACGTTGATCATCAATTTCCAGAAGCAGAAACATTCACAGGCACACATAGAAGTATCAATCAAACTCATTAACACAGTATGTATCCCGGGGAAAGCATTTCGCTAAAAACCCCACACTATCTCTATATTATATTGATTGAATCATGTAACATTACAAAGTACAATGCTTATCACAAGCAATCCAGTACCAGCTCCACCTGTTACACACAATACAACTCAGATCTGATCTCCAAATCTCCCCCGCTGCTTGCCTGCCTCCACTGTTCAATACCTGCTCAAGAACTGATGAGAATGGCTTCCCAAACTCGTATTTCACCTCAAAATAATCACTCACACTCTGTTGGACGTGAGCAAAGGCTACAATACTGGGCAAATACGTGAGCAAACTCATTGGCATACTCAATCCCTTGATTGTGCAAGATCTGGTGCACAACTATAGTCACAACTGATAGCAATCTGATTCTCTACCACCTGTCCCTGCTGAACTGAACATGCACTGACATGCAACTGAGTTAACTGATGTATTCTATAGTTGTATTATGAGTTAATAACTTGTGAATTAATTAATAACTAATTCACCCAACTCATATCTAGTCTATTGATCAGTTAGACTAAATACAACCAGTTTAACAAAGCTAAACTGAACACAACTCCATCAACTGCACCTCCAGTCCACTAAACTCAACTCACTTGAGTTCTAACTAAAGTCCTGCATGCAAATATTAGTCATCCCATAGGTAACCACGTATTTCCCTCTAGGATCTACATGTACCACATCCGTAGCTCATCCTGAAGTGCTCCAAGAGAATAAGATCAAGTTTATAGTCCAAATATTATTATGAGACAATAATATTTGACTTTTCTATTTTTGACAGCCAGTCTAAAAATAGACTTTGATCACTCACACTGTGATCACTCACACTTTCATCAAAAATAGAAGTCCATCTATTTTTCCCAACTTGACCAATCATCCATAAACAGCAACATGCAATCCATAGACATGATCCATATGTCTAAAAATAGACATAGTCTAAAAATAGACTTGTGCCAAAAATAGCTTGCGGGCCCACTTAGTGAAGGCGACTCTTTTCACTAAGCTCCATCATCTTGTTGCACTCTCAACAAGCATTTCTTGTTGCACACTTTTCAACAACATTACCCTCCACCCACTTATTCCTAATTTCATTACACCCCTCATACATTACAAATAATCTCTTTATTCAGTATATTAATCTCCGCCAGCCCCACTGGGTGTCTCGTCACGTCATGAGTTAACCCTCCACCACCTCTAACTCCATCTCCGCCCATCTCCCAAGATCTGATGGCCCGCATATGATTTTGTACCCCCCTCACCATCTGAACTTTACTGTCGGGGGGGGGGGTTCCGAAATGTGTAGTATACTAAACCAAGCCCACCCATATGTGTAAGCTCCACAATGTTTCGGACCCCCCTCGAGTGAAACCACTAACCACTCTCCCCCCCCCACCCCGAAAAGATGATTCCCTCGCTCTCGATACTCTCTCCTACCCGTTGCGCTCCCGCCACTTACCTTCCACCACGTAATACGTCTGTTAACTCCATCAAATCACATTCATTCCCTCCAGAATTAACTCGTTAAATAATTAATTGTTTAGTCGTTAATCCAACAGACCTGTGTCTCCTTCAACCGAAAAATCACACTGTTATATAAACCTTCCTTTCACAGGTTAACAGGTTACTGAGTTCATGCTTTATCACTGTTAATTGATTTGTTACAGGTTTGTTGGATTCAATCCTGACATTTTCAACCACCAGCGACACTCTCTTCTTGATCATTTCCAGCCTGTTACCTCCGCTTTTTCCCCCAAAACCTGATTCCTCTCTATATATTCAAATTCCCAGTCTAGTTTTCATTCCTGTTCTTAGCCAAGATGCCTCCAAAGGACAAAGGACCAGAGGAACCTATCATTCCTTTGATCTATCCTCCCATAGATATTCATCATGTTCCTTTTGTTGACAAAGACTATAAAATCCATGAGACACTCTGTGAATTTGACCTGTTTGAGATGTATTTCTGTCTCGAGGACAAGTATATAGATAAGTCAGATGATATCCATCTCTGGGAGTCTAATTTACCCCACTACATTTTTCGTCGCGCCCACAGCTCCCCAAATTTTATTAGAAAGTGTCATGCATCATATTTGCCAAGCCAAAGGGCCATTGTTACCCCCACTGGAGAAATTATGTTTACCATTACTCCTCAGGCCATAGACCAGATGATGCAGGCCCCCACAGTAGAGAATGCTACCCCATTTTCCTATGAAGCACTAATTGAACTATACTAGAAATTGGAATTTTCCAGGAGGGCCAAAACCTTGGAACTTTTCTTGATAGAGGATGCTTCACTGCCAAAGAAAAATCCTCCCTATCCCTCCTCTATTTTCACTGACAGAGCCAAGAAGATTATCACAGTTGTTTCCTACCTCCTTGGCTACTACTCTGATCAGTGGGTAGATGAGGCCATCATAGGATTTCTGTCCATTTTCTCTATTGATTCTAAGCCCTCCATTGTGTTTAAATTCAGCCAATTTCTTACAGAGTCAATTCATCAACAACTTATCAAATTTCCAACTGAGGAGGTATTCAAGTATACCTCTGTGTTAGTTTACATGTTCTTATACTTTCAAGGGGACAACATCAAACTTTCCTTGTAAAAGATGGATGAAAAAGGAAACTAGCAGTCAGTCATATTTTGGACTACTTTGGTTATGAAGGAACATAAGGAGTACACTTATAAATAGTTTACAGAGATGTTTCTTCATCCAGAAATAGGCCTCCTAAGCAGCAAAATAGAACCAAGGATCAGTGAGGAAATAAGAAATGTGTTGCAATTATCAGATCAAGTTCAGACAGGGGACTGGTACCTCTACGAGAACTATACAAAAATAAGAATATTTGGATGTGAGCTTGCACCTTACAAGCTACCCAAATTCCTCGCAATGAGGATTTTTTCTCTGGAGTACATAAGGCACATGATCAATATGGATTAAATCCACTTTGTTGCTGCCAAGAAGAAGTCCCAGTTTAAAATAAAAACACAAATTGGCCCTTTCATTTGCAATAGCAGGGCAGCAGGGGAAGAAGCAGATAAGCTCTTGAAGGAAATGCAGTTCAACCTAAGCTTCACCTGGTCATATGATCCATTAGGGATCATTTCTAAATTAAGGGTAGAAACCAAGTCTACTCCTTACTTTCACATAGCCATGCCAAAGATAGAGAAGTATAAGAATCAACTAGAATGGGTTGAGAATACCCTACAGGAGGCAGAAGAACAATAGGTATCATCATCTATAGTGCAGACTCCTACCATGCACGAGAAAACAGCCAAGAGAAGCAGAGAGGAAGAGTCCCCTTTAGGGACTAACATTTTCAGTGAAGGATTTAAGATAATGTACAGAAAGAAGGCCAATCTTAGTTCCAGACTAAGCCTTAGCAAATATTCAAAGCAACAGATAATTATCACCACTAATGATCCACGTGTTTCCTCATTAGTGGGTGATCAGACAACACAGTCTCCCACCACCTCCACAACTTCACAAGAGAAGCAGCAAATTATGCAGACAGGCACATCTACTTCAGAGGAAACAGAGAAGAGTATAATGGACATCTTCAAGGAGATAAAAGTGAGGAATGAAGCCTTGAAGATTAACACCTAAAACCAGTTCTAGAAGCAGACTTCTGGTGCTCAAAGCAGGTTGTTGTCAGCCTTTGATTTGGAAAAAAAAAAAGAAAAATGCAAATGACATTCCTCCAAGCACAAGTTCCCAGCCCAAGGCAGCATCAGACTACAAGAAGACAACCTTTGAGTTTGATGTAAAGGATATACATCCCATTGACCAAATGGAGATGCATAAGCAGACTGGAGAAATGATATTTTCAATTGTTACTAACACTGCTATGACTTTATCAAAACTGCAGGTTACCTTAGCAAATGTCCAATCATAGCTAAAGATGGAGAAGGTCTATGCACTTGCCAAAGACACCAGGATTAAAACCCTGGAGGACTTGGTAATCAAACTGGGTTATGACCCTTCAAACATCAATGTTGCAGAGGAACTTGTGAAGAAAAAGAATTTGGACATAGCAGCATTGAGGAAGCATTTAAATTGTCAGCTACAGAAGATCCTATGGCTAAGGATATTGAAGAGACAGAGACACAAAAGGCAGATATGATGAAGCTCATCATAGAGTAGAGTGCACAACTGAAGCAGATGGAGACAGAGATGGAGAAATTGATTAAAGAAAAGGAGAAAGCTACTAAAAAGACTGTTGCCCATTTGGAAGCATTTCCAATCACAACCATATCTTCTACAACAAGTACAAGAGATGCTACAGATCAGTTGGCCAATGTAGTAAAAAACATGTCTCTCCAGATAGAAGAGATCAAAAAGCTGCAGGACCAAGTGAAAATTCTAGAGGATCATCACCAGAAACCTGAGATTTTTCATGCAGCGGAGCTTCAAAGAGCTCAAAATCAGATAGAGGCATAGAAGAAGTCAGCAACTGAGTCTTATATTGGCTATACATTGGGTCATGTTAAAGAAATCATCTGGAATAATATTATTGAAGAGATAGATGAAATCTGGCCATGTATCCAGATTATTTTTTAGCAGAAGGAAATCATGGAAAAAGCAAAGCAGACCATTGCCCATATCAATGCTCAACTGGGAGAAATGCCTGCTACAACCAACATCATAAAGTTCCTCAATTCTAAAAATAGATATGATCTGGATGATCTAGGAATGGATGACAGAACAGAAACCATCCTGGAGGTGAAGAAAGTTCTGACAAAAAAGAACTTAGTTGTACAGCTAACAGAGAAGTGTCACACACTAGAGGTAGCAGTCAATAGGTTTTTCACAAGAATTGATGCATTGAACTAGAAAAGTCTGCCTTCACTGTTTGTAATCAATGATAAATTAATGATCAGGGAAGACTACATGAAGAAGCTTCAAGACATTGCCAGGGATACAACTAAGTCCTCCAATATCAAAGGTTCTATGACAAGCAGAGCGTTTTACGAAGCCATCAACAACATAAGATTTATTCAACATGAGATAAAACATTTTCACAGTTAAACCGACTTTTGCTCGGTATATTGAGGTAGATGAAATCTAACGCAAGGTAACCAAGATAGTTGTTCCAGATGAAGAAAGGTGGGAAAAGTTGTGTGAATTTCAGGATTAAAGGACACGTCAGCTTCACCAGCGCAACACCCGAATAGTGGCCACTCAGCAATTGCTCTCCTTCATAACAGGGCCAGATGTTTACATTCATTCCTTTTGATCTAATTACTTTTGTTTCTGTTAGTTCTAAGTAATAATAGAATGTTGTGTCACTTGGGCATTTATTGTAATATTTTTGTAATTTTGTTTAAATACTTCATTCTGTCGAAGTATTCATGGTTGAACCCTTGAACCAATTATCACACAGATTTGTACTAAGCTGGAGCATTTTTGAAATAATAAAAGATTCTGGATTTGCCTCATATGGTTTGTCTCTCAGTGAGTTGTTTTCATCTTAGTTTTTCATTATGTCTTCTTCATATAAATTAATTCTTTTACAGTCATCTGATTTAAAATTTAATTGAATATCAGTTTCATTTTGAATCCGCTGTGAAGTTGTAATTTAAATAAGAGATTAATTTGCAGAACTATCTGTTATTGTAAATTCCTCTTTGAACTTAAATTGCACTAGATTTCTGTAATTTTCTAATTATATTTTGTTGATCAAGGAAACACTATTTTCTTGATTTCTGCTTATAAATGATCAAATACTTAGTTTGAATATTAAATCAGTTATACTTCTACACATTCTTCTCATCCATCCACCTAAAATCAAAATAACCATGTGTATGTAAATAACAACCTTTTATTTTATTAAGAATCTTTCTAGGTTTAAAGCACTTGTTTATAAACAGTTCATTGGTCATCCAAATCATTAAAATCAACAAAACATTATAGATGCTTTGGCATAACCAACTGGACTTAGGTTATCTCAAAGGACAACAGGTTGGAAGTAGACTCTAGAAGACCCAACCCCTATTCATATCTATCATGATATTCTTTGGGATTCCAAATATCAACCACATTTCTATAAAATTTGTCATGGGATCATGTTACCAACATATCAAATTATCTTTCATAAAAGAGCTCCCCGGATGTCTCCAGAGGTTGAAACTGACATACTCTGAGTAGGAAATTGGTTTGATGAAGACTCATTCACCTATATTAGAGTTTATGGGAGTTTGGACAATCCTCATGTGGTACCTCTATTCAATCACGATAAACTTCTTACTAGAGAGATAGCATATCAGACTGTGGGAAATGGTATTTCTAAAGTTTTGAAGGAATCCAATAAAAAGATGTGGCCTATCTTTCCATCCTAGTTTGGTATATATGCCTTAGATAACTATAAGCATGCAGTGATTTAAATAAAGGTCATTCAAGATCTTGATTTTCCTACTATACCCAACAGACAGTATGATCCTCACCAAGTGGTTAAAAAGATTACAACTGCATCAAGTATCAGACAATTTTCCCATGAACCCGATAAGTTTGATGATTTGTTTGAGGGAGATTCTTCTTATTCAATGGTTGCACACAAAGCAGAGCAACATATAACTCCAAAGGAAATGAATTAGTTCACTCAGTACAGGGTCTCTAGGCTAGCAAATCTTCCTATGGATTCATTACAGATTCCTCGGTAGATCATTGTTCATGATGATGTTGTGATTATGGATTCTACAAAATCTGTTGATACTTCTCAACCAAGAGAAACAATTTCCTCTTCTTCTTCTCAAGTAGAGGGTTTTGTGCCTAATGCTAGGTTAGAAGAAATATGGGAAGAATATAATCAAGCTCTTAATTCTAAGGCTGATGAATCTTAGGTTGCCAAGACTCCTCCACAAATGAAGGTTCAGGACACTTTCAAGAACCTTGAATAGACTCTGATAACAACAAAGGTTCTTGAGAAGCCTTTGGATGATAAAGATATAGAGATCATACTGGTGTTCCCTTCTTCTGAGGTTGTTTTAAGAATTGAGGAGATTCCTCCACTAGACATATTTTACAACCCTCAACACAAAGTTGTGGTAAAGAGGGAGAGAAAGAAAAGAAAACTTGACTAGTCTGAGGCACTAGTTCCTAGCAATGCATCTTTTGAAGTGTTATGGAAAGGATATTTAGCAACTCCTACAAAGGAATTGGGTAGGCTTACCTAATTTACAGGTGCATATGCTTCAACTACTATTGACAAAGCCACAGAGGTGCAAAAATTGCTTAAGGAGAAGGAAGAAATAATTTCTCTGTTAGAATAGAGCATTGAAACTGAAAAGAAAAAAGATCATTGAACATTGGCAGGGGCAGGTCACAGAGCTTCAGAACAGGTTCGACTCTCTCAGAGTTCAGTATGATGTTGATAAACAGGCCCGAGACTCACAAATTCAAGAATTGTAGAGAAGGATTGAATATCTGAGTGTCAATCCAGAATTGATTGAATCTAAGAAGGAGGCTAAAGAATTGAATACTCTTCTACCCATTAATAGATTGTGTTTTGTAATAATCTAGTCATTATTCATGATCAGTGCCGAATAGCTAGCTCCTTGGTAGACCAACTATCTGATATTAAAAATTATTTTGAAGATATATAGGAGAAAATTGTTGGTTTCTTAACATGGTAGGAAAGTGCAGAGGGAAGATTAGCCAATCTTCCCAAAATTGAAGAATCCCATAAAGAGATTATCTTCAGAGAGTGGGAAATTCGCATTAAGCAGGCAGAAGCAGTAGTTTATCATGCGAGGGATATTTCAAATAATATTATTGAAGCATCCAACGATAATTTGTTCCAAGCTAATCTCATCTTAAGTTTTCCCAAGGGAGAATTACCCAATATCAAACTGTTGACTAAGATGTGGCAAGAATCCTCCAAGAAACAGGTCGAGATCATCGATCAAATGATCACAACCAACTTGGAGAGTCATTGGAATTTTTTAGTGAAACCACACAATTAGTGGCTTATGCTCCGATGCTTATCAAACACCACCATATAGATGCTGCTTGATATATATGAGCTTCAACAACGAATGGGAGGACAATCTTCCTCCCAAGATTAGATAATCTGTTGTAACTGATTCTAAATATGTTCCTTTTGGTTCCTTTTAGTTACTTTGTTTGAAACCGCTTGAGGTTGTTATTGTATTTTATATCTTTGTCTTTTATTATGAACTATAATCCCCTCTCTGAGATAAGAGAAGGGGTTCTGAATTTTTGAAAGAAAAATCTTAAGCTGCATTAATATACCTAAAGTTTTTCTTAATATAAAGTTGGACCATCGCCTTTCTATCATGAGAAGATCAATGATATATTGGGTAATATTATCCTTATGTTGTTCTTTTTCTTAGAGTAGAATGGAATTCTGATTTTTTTCACAATATTGTTGTAACACCCTCCTCCCACATCTACCCAAGTAACCAACCAACAGACGTAAACATGCGACGAGAGGCTACTATGATGGGATTCAACCTCCTAGGTGACCTTAAGGAAGTGGAATCGATGAGAACACACCATACATACCTTCCACATCAGCAACAGGACTCCCAAGAACCATCCCAACCTCTAAGGTAACCAACCCCTGGATCCCACTAAAGTTTTAAACCATTAAACCCCCAGACACTCCCTTGATATGGGCATGCATGCGTCCAGAAGGATCTGGATGCTCCCACAACATGGTATGCCAGTGTCCAGGGACTTTTGCGCTCAGTTTTGTGACTACGTCCCCGAGATTTGAGCCACTTTTTCAGGCGCAAAGCTCAGGTCACTGCCTAGAACTAAATGGCACCTTCATAACAAAAAGATAACAGTGGAACGATGATAGAAATGTAATTACTTGAAAAAGGGCTTGAATGGACCCCTACTAACCATGACAGACATTTATTTAAATATATCACAAATATGTAATCTACAAGAGTAAACAACAGATCTGAGCATAGGGGTCTCATACTTATCTGAGAATCACTAAGAAGCATTGTTCCCTTATATCATTAGATGCATTACCATTTATTAGGTCATTGATACATTGTTCATTCATTTATAAATCAAAACACCAGGAGAGCCATACATTATCACTGTCATAATACATGCTTATAACCAGCACAATAACAACAAAAATATCAAGGATACATCAACCATAGAATCTACATATAAACCAACACATTTATACATAAGATATAAAGGAAAGAACCTCTTATTAATGAATGAAAAATCCAACATAGGATGGGACTACCACGTTCCACCCGACCATAGAATGGTTGAGCCAATTCTTTCTTCATCCATTCACCCCCATGCTATATTCCAAGCATGAATGTGGAACTCAAACCAAAAGAACCAACTAGGGCATCCCAAGGCTAAACCACCTCACCCTCATAAATATAAACCAGGCTTTACCAGAATCCATCATGGATCACTGGTCGAACACAATAAACAATTAATGGCAGGCTTTACCATGATCTCCACCAGATCACTAGGCCAAAACAAGTATGGATGCCACCGGATTTCTCCACCTACACTGTGAGGAATTTTCATATCTCCTAGTCTCTCAGGCTTTACCGCAATCCACACTAGATCACTAGGCCCTAAACTGAGACCCGCTCTCCATGCTTTACTGCATATCCCATCCCGGGATTACTAGGCCTGATGGAGAGCACCCACCTCTAGGCTTTACTGTATATCCCTCCATTCAGTGGTTGATGATTCCTATGCCCACCAAGGCAACACAAAATCTAGCTTTACCGCAACCCACTGTCCGGTTCAGGGGTTACTAGGCCATGTGTTCTATTATTCAGAGATCCACCTCACTCGACTTCGAATCCATCTGACAATTGAGCTCAACCAAAACATGAGAACCTCATCATATTATGGCTATTCAGAAATGATAAGGCTAGGTTGAAAACACTGTCACACCTGGCAAAACCCATTCCATAACAGCAAAAGAACCACATGCAATACCATGCGTGCCAAATCTAGCAAGGAAAACACACATGCAAATTGATACTGTAAAGAATCCTACTATAGTTGCTTGATCCTGCTCTTCCTTGCTTGCTCCTTCCTTCCTCTTGCCTTCTTTGCCTTTCTTGATCCAATGCCAAAGTGCTACAAGGAAACTTTAACTTTCCAAGAGTGAGTGAGAGAGAGAGAGAGAGAAGAATGAGAGAGCTCCAAAAATGAACTGACAAAAGGTACCAACTGATCCTCATAAGGCTTTTTATCAATTAGGCCTCTATTTTCTTTATTTTCCATTGTTTTCCTTCATTTTCATCCTCACATGCAACCTGTGACCTTTCACCTTCCTTTTCTCCTAATTTCCATTATTTTCATAAATAAATGTGCCAAAAATGCCATTTTGCCTTTCTGAAGCCTTAGTCATTGCCTTTGCCAATTTCCTTAGCCATAATAAACCAATGAATGCCCACACTAGGATGTTTTTCCCAACATTTAGCTTGGAATAAGTGTCCCATCAACAATGGCTATTATTTTTCCTTTATTAACTTTTATTACATGGAATTTTCACCACAGTTGTTACATATGTGTTGAAGTAATTGTTCATAATCAGTATTGATGTGTTTGATTGGCATTATAAATTATATATGAACAACGAGATCTCAGTATATGTGGAAATTCAATGAACTAATTTAATTAAATTAGTTATCCTTCTCTACATTAAATTCATAGTTGCAAGATGATCTACATTGTTGTGACAATTATGAAATCTGCATAATCACATATACCAACAACATACCCGAGATAGATAATAGTATATTAATCTTTATTTCAGTTTATATTTATATTAGAGCATTATATTTGTATTCAATCCATTCCATATAATTCTATATAAAGGGAAACTGGTCCCATAACTCCAGTCAGAGCCATCATCCCATATAGAAAAGGATTTGTTCTAAGGTCCCAACCGAGTGGTTTCCCCCAATGTTCATGCAATCATTCAAGACCATCAACACCTGGATAGAAGAAAGGGTATATATCCCCAGTTGAGAGGGAGGGCATATTATGACAGTGAATACCTTGAAGTACTATACATAAATTTTCATGTTTTATAAAGTTGCAAAAGACTTGAGAAGATTTGAGGTTGTAGTTGGTGCTTCTGAAGAAGTAAAAGAAAAATAAAACTTGCGAAAAGTTGTAGTTGGATAACTTGATGATGATATAAGAAGCATCTGAATGAATGAGGACCCCGAAGGTTTTTATGTATATTTGAAAGTTTATTGCTAATTTGGGTGTGTGTTTGTACAGGTAAATCTGTCCATAAGAAGAATGAACACTTGGGAAGCATGCTTGGAAAAATCGATATATCTGATTTAGTTTATTAGGGAGAGATGAAGCATATAATGACAAGATGCTCTGGAGAACATCTGGTTGGCCTATGTGTTTGATGTATTGATCCCGAAGATGGAGGGTGGCATTGGTCATGGAGCTCCAACCTTGGTTACACACCTAGATCCCTAGATTAGCGGTAGAGCTTAAAATCCCGACGGTACCTAGAGTTGGCTAAAAGCTTGAGTTCCCTTAGTCCCACCCAAATAGAATACCTTGGTCAGGTATTTAGTCCACAACACTCAGTGAAATAAAACTCTTCGTAGTTCATTTTTAGATCTTCCATGTACCTCTCTATATTTGCAATTATGAATACCTCCCAAATTAAGAGGGAGTGCTGAAGAATGTAACTAGTGTTGGTCTTCATAATTGTATTTAAGTCATGATGTAATGTATTAAGATTTTTTTATTATTATTAATCAAACTGACATATTAAAGCATGGGTTTCATGGTTGGGTCAATTAGTTTTAGGTCAAAGCCTCCATTGAAGGTTTATAGGGTTTGTGTCAAGTATTCTTGTCCATGTCATAATGTAAAAGACCCTTCTTGGGATTTATTTGTCAAGAAAGAAATTTATTTTAATGTAAAATAGGTAAATTAGGCCTCCTCCACCAAGTCGGCCTCAATAAGGGAATTCAACCTCTCAAACTCACTATATATTGGATAAACTCGACTCATTTGGACACACACTCTCAACAAGTTCAAATTGTAGTTGTTGGAAGAAGAAAAAGTACAAAATTTAAGAAGGAAGAAGGAAAGGGCTAGCAAAGAAGAAGGAGGTCACTAGTTAGCTAAGGAAGTCAAAATTTTCTCTATCTTGTCTCACATGTGTGAAGGAACTGAACTTGTGTGAGGGTAGAAATACCAATTTTGAAGCTGGGCCGAAATTCTCATGCAGTAGGGTCAAAAATTTGTCTTTTATGCAGTATTGAAGAAATGTTGATGCAATATTGTTGCAACCAATCTTTGAAGGTCGGAAGAAAAATTTGAGAGTTGATTTCATGGAGGAGGAAGGTATTTGGGTCTAGGGTCTTGGTCTGTCTCAATTTGAATTTACTAAAGGAAGAGTTATGACTGGGTTTTCCCCTATAAAGGGCTTTTAGCCCTGGCTGAGTTCTTACTTTTAGTGTCCCTGATCTTCATGTTTTCTCTTTGATGATTGATTGATGAGAAGAAGGTAAAGAAACAACATAAATAAATTAATAAGAACATAATAATATCACAAGTAATTATCAACATAAGAAAATCCTTTTGTCTTTCCAATTTTCTAACAAATCTTTCAATGTAGCCAAAAAACATTTATATTTTTTAGCATTAGTAAGTAATCATAAGATCTACAAAGTACTTCAAATTCAAAAAGAAATGTTTCTGAGTCTTTTGTTCTCATACAAAAGAAGTTGGGAAGTACATACTAACATTCGTATTAATATATTGAATAGGAAATCCATAAGGATCTCCTTCATGGTCTCCACCCTCACCTCTTGCTCTTCCTCTACCACCTCCTAGAGGTATTCTTCCTCCTCTGCCACCTCGAATTAGTGGTCTTTCACCTTCTTCTCATCCTATTAATGTTTCATGTCCATTGAGAGGAGGGAATACTTCTCCTTCACCTTCTTCCATTGACTCCTCATAACTAAGGTAATAAGGTTCTTCAATTGGATTTTCTTCTTTTGGTTCCTCTAATAATGGTCCTCCAAAGAAAGTTCCTACTTCTTCTTCTTCTTCAATAGGTACTTCAAGTTCTCGTCCAACAAGTTGCTCTCTTGTTGAATAAAGAAAAATAATGGATTTAGCTAAAGATGTTGGTTCATCTGCAACCACTTCTGTTGAATAGGATGGTTCTTCTTCAGTCCCAATTTCATAACTTTGAACCTTAGGAAGCCTCCTTCTACTCGCAAAAGCAGGATTTCATGACTTGGATGGTGATGTGGATCTTACTGCACCATGTGATCTAGTGAGGGTGATAGGTGATTGTGGAATTGAAGTTTGTCCTCTAACAAATATACCTCTAGAGTATCTTTCCCTATACATGCATGCCAAAATAAAATAAAATAAATGTATGCAGCTAAATGTGATGCAATTCAAAAACTTATGGTCAGGAGAAACCTCATGATGTGATACATAGGTTCTTACCTCTCGTCATACCCTTCCTCCTAGCCAAAGTCGTGTAAATTGAAAGACGTTCTAAATTGAAGGCTAAATCCTATGTATAATTCCCCAACAACAACGCCAAAAATGTTAGTTAATTTAATTATGCCTTAAATTATGTTCCATTAAATCATCAATCTAGGTAGGTAAACTGGTGAAATACACAACACAGTGCTAGTGAAAGGAAAGTTCTATTCTATGAATGACAAAAAATGAAAGATTAATTTATGAAAGTAGATAAACCCTATTCTATGAAAGCTTATGAAATAACATGAAATGAAATATTAATCTATGAAAATCAATGGATTTTTTTTTTCAAGGAAACAATAGAATATAATTCTAGGAAGGCAATTGAAATTTATACTAATAAAATCACATACAATTTAATCTATGAAAGCATGAAATTATACTTCTAGGAAATCATATAAATTTGAACTATGGAAGCAAGAAACTTACTCTAAAAAAGTATTGAAATCTTAATCTATGAAAACATTTGAT
The DNA here is from genome assembly GCA_031772625.1 of Pinus tabuliformis. NCBI lineage: Eukaryota > Viridiplantae > Streptophyta > Pinopsida > Pinales > Pinaceae > Pinus > Pinus tabuliformis. The sequence goes on from CM062813.1 coordinate 1,098,223,455, forward strand.
CTATGAAAGCATTGAGAACCTATTTTTTGAAAGCAAGAAAATCTAAATTATAAAGGTAAAGAACTATTTCTAAGAAATTATTGACATTCAAACTATGAAAGTAAAGACATTTACTCCTAGGAAAGCATGAAAATTCTAAAAAAACATTGAAATTTTACCTACTAAAATCAAGGAATTATATCATATGAAAAACATCCAAAACTGAGGTTCAAAAATAGTTATCAAAATGTAATCTAAGAATATGAATTACTCTAACAAAGGTAATGAAAAAAACTATTTTATGAAATTGAAGATCTTATCTCCAAAAAGTTTATGAACTATGTCTAAAAATGCCTCAGGAATCTTATTACGGAAAATGTGACCGGAAAGAATGCAACTGCACATGCAAGACATATTTTCAAATGAACAAATTTAAATACAAGTTTAAAAAGTTTTTTAATTATATTTTTCTTTATGTTTTTAAGTGCTTGATTTAAACTTGGAAAAGAAGAAAAACAATGATTAAAATTGTGAGACTCATTGTAAAAGAACAAAACATCTAACTATATTAAAATAGAGTAAAGCAAAGCAAGAATGAAAGGGTTATGCTACAAGAGTCTCATATGCCACAAGGGGTCCCTCCTAGTGATCGCACGAGATTAAGAAAACACAAAGGAATTTACTACAACTGTCACAAATTACTCATTAATATTCAATGGCAGCAAAAGGGCAATATCTAATATTAAATTGGAAATAATTATGCGTATAAATTTTTTCAAAATTCTATAACATCTCTATATATCTCTCGCTTGTCAACGAGTCAATTTATGACTTATTTCAAAAATAACTAACACATAATGATGGTAACATAAATAAAAAAAGATGGATGATTATTCAAGTATCCAATTACAATCTGAAATTTAATTCCTATGGTTTGTTCATTACTTGGCATATCCACATGAACACGTGTATGGACACATAATCACCCTCATGTTATTCCTTAGCTTATTGGATTTGAAGAAGATAAACCTCTCGCTTGAAGTCGGTTCCACAGCTAGTTGACTAGAAGTTTGATCGAGCCATCTTGGCCATCCAGTGGCCTTTTTTTCATGCCAAATAGGTGGAATACCATATCATAACTTTTTTCCACCTATTCATATGCTTAATTCGGCCTCACTACTTTAGGAACCACACTCACCTTGGATTCAACTACAAATTGTCATAAGAGCTGCCAAAATTGTCGGTTTCTAGAATCTTTAAACATTAGTTCAATTTTATAAAGAAAAACGTATAAAACCATAGAAATATTGGACTTGTTACCTCTTTATGTCTTTGTAGCTCATATGGTCATGTTTATGCAAAATGTCACAAAATGATGCAAAAATAGATTAGTTGTGAAGGTTTCAATGAGGTATAAATGATAAAACTAAAGTAGCACACTGTCAAAAGGTGTTGATCCTTAGGCTTAACAATGGGCTTGATGGGTGCATTGACACCTTCTCCTTCGCATATGCCTTTCATTAAGTCATTAAAAATAAGGGTATACATTGTTATCCTTGACCATTCTTTGTAGTTCTCTTTGCCAGTGAGTATTACTTAGACTATGAAGATGAGAGAATGCATTTTTAACAAAGGTCGAATACATTCACAGACATATTTGATGCAAAACATATGCTAGTTTGGTTGGTAGAGTGTCCTTTATTTTTAATCTCACATGTCCAGTGGAGGGGATTGAGAAAATTTATTTCTTAAACACTTTTAAAGGTTTTTGTATTGTGCAAGCCAAGTTCTCTGCATCCAAAATACAGATTTCTAGGTGCCACTATTTTGAACTAGGTTACTTGATTCAAAGAGTAACCAGTGGTGTAAATCTATGTGAATTCAATAACAGATTTGTGCATATCTGGGTCCAACTTGACGCAATTGCAAAGATCTTAGTTTCAGGGAGATTATTGGTTGTTTACTAACAACCCAGAGAAATTGAGACCCAAGTGATTATTTCAGGAGCAGGAGGCAAGCAAGCAATGGTCAGGTTAATTTTTGTTGGCTTATTTTTTAGAGCACCTTGATTTACCATCACATGCCTCCACTAGAATGGATTCATAAATTATGAATATTTATACAAACTTAAATATTTTCATATTGTTGAATTCGACTACTTCTTAATCATTGTTCAAACCTTTGACTTCCCATATACCAGTTTGATCTGAATTGGATCCATGAAGATTATCAAAGTGCCATGACTGTATCAAAACAGGACAGACTTCGAATTTATGAACACAGAGAAATTAGGAAGACCTCTGGACAGTGGCAGTTTGCAGCTAGCAAGGAACGATGAGGACCTCGGTCAAAGCACTCTGACTGAGGCCCATGGAAACCGCACAGGAGGCAAAACTAGCAGTTTGGAAGCCCGGATCGGGAAACGGAGGCCATTTTTGATGCGCTGGGCAAAACCCCTCGAGAAGGAAAAACCCCAAAGTGCTTGGTCGCATGGGAAGCCGGGAAACCGTGGGGAAAGCGCTAAGGCGAAAGGCGGGTCCCGTGCTCCAAAACTGGCGGTATATCGGGGGCACCCTTGGGCAGTAAGCGGATTTGGTTGAAAACGAGCGATTCCATTCAGCACACGATGCGTATCCGGCGGATGAGAAAGAAAACCACCTCTCATTGCACGCTAACAATTGAGCAAGTCAACCGCACGAAATGAGTGAACACCGTAGGATCTAGGGGCTCCAGATCTGATGGCGGAGATTGCGCCCAATGGAGAAACCATATTTGACAGGGGAATTAAGCCGCAACATAAAGAAGTTTGAAGTTCGATTCGACCGCTGAGTTGGCAGATGAGTCATTCCACAGTGTAACTGAAATACCAAACCGTTGAGGACGAGCTGGCACAGTTTGTGAGAGGACAAGTAGCCACTCCCTGTGAGACGTTGGCGATGACGCAGAGGCAGGGAACTCCAAGTGAACAGTAGCAGGCAAACCGAAGGGGCGGAAGAGGAAGCGAACAGTCAAAGATAAATTGGATTTAAGCCATGAACAGACAAAGAAAGAAAGCAGGCAAGCATTGTAAGAAAAAAGAGACAGTGAGACCGAGAGACAGAAGAGACAGAAGCAAGAAGCAGAAAGATAGAGAGTCGAGCTGACCTGTAGCATAAGGCAACATCGAGCAGACAGAAAGCTTGAGAGGTTCAAGCAATCCCTGAGAGGATCTGTCGGGAATTGAGCACCACATTGGGCTCCTCCCATTAAAGACCAGAGAGGTCAAGACTTGGAAAGGAAAAGAGTCTGTGCACTCTAGTGGCTTGGGGAATCCAAGAACCACCCTGCCAAGCATTATCTATTTCAGGAGACTCAAATTGAGCTCCTCATTGTAAATCTCTGCTTTAAAGACACAATAAAAGAAGGCCACCATTGAAAGCTGGACCGGAGACGTAGCCCTGGAGGATAGGGTGAACTCCTTATTAATTTGTTGTGTTCTTGTATTTGCTTACTGTGTTTCTCTTACTATTTTCCATTTTCCAGTGTCTGTGTATTTTGCAATCTGATCGATCCGTTGCCTAAAATAACATAGACACACACCAGCACATGAGTCTGTAATACCTTCATTCATTAATTAATTAACTGAGGTCACTCAAGAGTGATTTTCAGATCACAATTTCACCTACTTGATCCAAAAAGCAATTGGATGTACAAATTTGGTTGAAACAAAAATAGTATTGTGTTTATATGTGATCACGATTCGTAAACTTCTGTGGATATTCCTCTAGATAGTCTGCCATAATATATCTGATAAAATTATACTTAAAAGTATGAAATCTACACTATGAGGGTTTATTTCTCTTTATATTTATGGATCTATAGATTATTGTTTATTGCATATGAATGAAAATTAAAATTTATGCAAAAAATAGAGAACAGTGAAATCAAAACTCACAAACCATTATTCACGCAAGATATATCCTAGGAAACCCTTCGAGAGAAAACCCAACTAGAAAGTGAGGTCACCCTGCTCTCTTTCTCTGAATAGAAAATGGTTGTGATTAAAAGAAGTAAGGCTAGTGGCCTATGGGCTACTATAGTCCAAAAATCCTTTTTGTGTTCTCTCTCCCTATCCCTCTTTGCTACTCTATTTTTCTATTAAATAAATGCACTTGAAAGGAATGGAACCCATTTTCCTCCTCGTGGCTTGGTTATAACACAACCCAATAATCTACTTGTGGTTAGGTTTGACTCATTCCTCTCTTAACTGGAGTTACAAAATGGACCCTTCTAGAGTCTTCTTCATCTTGATCATATGGCTATCCCCTTTTACATGAATAATGAGGGTTGAAGTTGGATCCTTTCGAATTATGGTGGCTAAAACATGAAGGTGAACTTTCGAGTGGCATAACTTTTTCATGCGGACTCCGTCTGAGGCGAATCTTGCGCCATTGGTAGTGTATTTCTATGTAGAATAGAAAAAAAAGGTGCAACACTAGATCATAAAAGTTTTACCTCCCCTCCCCTCTCCCACCACACCTCTAAAAACAAATGATGTTTAATACCTCAAAATGCTCCTGGAAGGTTTCAGACCCAAGTTTGCCAAATTGGGTCCTATTGGTAAAATTGGTCCTATGAGTTGATTCCTCCACTTTTTACACTTTGAAAAAATATATATGGATGACAAAAAATATAATTGTCCAATCCAAATGACACCTCCCCATTTTGGGAGGCTTTTGGTTCCTAAAATCTTTTATTGAAGGAGTTGAGGAAATTGTTCCTCCACCTTCTCTTGGGTCTATTGTTTAGCTTGGCCTCAAAGTTGTCCTTTAAACCCAATCTTCCAAAGGTCATGTTACCCCTATCTCATATTTTGGACTTCTTTTGCAAAATTGTATCTTTTGTTAACTTTTCTTAAGCATCTGGTGCCAAATACTCTACAGAAAGTAGGACTTGTTTCTCTTCTTGATCTAACATGGAAGGTTCATTGAGTTTCAGATTCTTTAAATTTACATCTGAGTAAATATACATGTCTCAGGATAGACTAATTCTATATATGTTATCTCCCACCCTTTCCAGAGTCTCAAATGAACCATACCACAAAGCCTTGATTTTCTTACGAGGACCTTGCATCCTTTCCTTGTTCAACTATAATTGTACTTTGTCTCCCACATTGAATGACTTCTCAGTTTTGTGCTTATCATTCCTAGCCCTATATTTTCTCTGTGACTTCTACAATGTCTCTTATGCTTGTATATGGATTTGCCTAATATTTTGTACAAAATTTTCAGCTCTTAAGGCACCCCCTATAAGATCCTCCTTTACTCCTTGTTGCTCATATGCAATATCCAAAGATGAAGGTAGCAAATATGCAAAACAAGTTTCAAATGAGGACTTACTAGTAGAAGTGTGGACTACTCTGTTATAAGAGTGTTGTATATATACCATAATTTCATCCCAAGTCTCTATATGCTTTTGATTATAACCCCTCAAATGTTGCACCAAAGTCTTGTTGACTACTTATGTCTACCCATCTATCTGTAAATGGAATGTTGTATACCTATTTAACTTTGTGTTTTTCATCTTCCATAATGTAGTCCAAAATGCACTGAGAAATTTTGTGTCCATGTCTTAAGAGAGGTTCCTCAGTATCCCAAAGTGCACCGAGACCTATCCTAGGAAAAGTTTGTTGCTTCTTGCTTGTTGATGGTATTTTTACAAGGCATCATAACACACATCTTGCTAAACATGTCAACTACCATGAATAAGTAGTCATGTCCCTTCCTGGTTGTCGGTAAAACTCCCAAAAAATCCCTGGAAATGCTTTCTTAGGGAAGAGTGGGAATAGGTAAGGGATGGTATAGACCCTATGTCTTTCTAACATGTTTGTGGTACAATAAAGCATGCATCCTCTTATGACCCTAGCTACATGTTCTTGCATCTTGGGCCAATACCCATACCTCTACACATTGGCCACTATATTCCCTACACCAAAGTGCCTTTCAAACTTTGTGGTTTGAGCCTCTCTAATCAGGTGTATTCACTCACCTTTAGTAACAGATAACTTATCTAGCTTGTAAAGTAACCCATATTGGAGATGGAAATCAATTGTGTTGTCACTATCGTGCACATGACTTTGTCTATACAACTGCTAAAACACATCCTTAAAGTCCTCATCCTCTAAATATGCCTCTATGTATTCATCATGGGTGAATATCTCCATGTGCGTCAAAGTTTCCAAAATTGTGATTTTTGATGTGCGTGGCCTTGAAATCATGTGGGCCAACTTGTTTGAGATACCCTTCTTATACTTGATAACTAAATGAAATTGTTGTAGAAACGCCATCCACTTATAATGTGTGGTTTGTTGTAGCTTACTTTGGGATTGGAGGTATTGTAACAAATGGCGATATGTTTGGATTAGTATCTCCTTTCCCATTTGATAGAGCTTCCACTTCTTAACAACTTGCATTGAGGCATATAACTCCTTTTCATAGGTAGGGTAGCTAAGAATTGCCCCAAGAAATACTTCAGAATGGTAGCATATAGTACTTCCTCCCTGCATCGAACCTGCTCCCATAACGTACCCACTTGCATTTGTCTCGACTTCGAAGGGCTGCTGAAATTTCGATAATGCCATAATTGGTTCTTGATTGATCTTATTCTTTAACTCCTCAAAGGCCCTATAAAAAAAAAAATCACCACTAGAAACTCCTGCCACTTTTTGTTAAGGCATGGAGTGGTGTTTCTACCGCTAAAAACAAGGCTATGGATTTCCTCAAGTATTGTATAACCCCAATAAAACTCCTATCCTTAGAAACATTAGTAGGCACTGACCACTTCATGTTGGCCTCCATCTTAGCAGGACCTATCTTTGGCTCTCCTCCACCTATCACATACCCCAGATACACCGAAGATTGTTGTGCAAACTCACACTTCTTGAGATTAGCTACCAAGTGGTGCTTCTTTAATGTCTCCAACACCTTCATAAAATGTGATATGTGCTCCTCCTAGATAACACTATATACCAATATATCATCCAAGTAGATAATAACAGATGAATCTATAAAAGGGTGCAGTATAGCATTCATTAAGCTCATAAACGTAGATGGTGTTGGAAGAATTTGTCATTGATGTCAAAGGGTGAATGGGCCCACACTTATTTTGGTAAATTATGTGCATAGGTTAATAATTTTGAATAAAGGACACTCTGGATTGATAGCCCTTATCATATCTTTTCATTTGATAGGTAGCACATTTGATGGGTCCTCTGAGTTGGAGAGATATGAATTTTTTGAAGACTAATGCCCTAAAGATGGGTTTAGCACTAGCATATTTGCCCCAAAAGGATTATGACCCTATCCTTCATTCCTACCCTAAAAGAAGGTAAAAATACAAATTGTCATAAAACCATTTGTCTAAGACCGCCTGAAAAATAACAAGAAAAGACACAAAAAAAAATTAAGTGGGCTAAGCCTCCTGCTCGAAGTCAACCCCTATTTAGACATTATTCTTTAAAAGATAAGTATTAGTTTGTTCAAATCGGCTCTATTATATCCATGGCTCTTAAAAGAGTTATGTCCGCCCCATTATAAGCATGCCCAGCTCTATAAATACACCAGCCGTGGGCAGATCTAAGCAATAAAATTTTGGTAATTGATATGAGATTCAAGAAGAAGCCTCATAAAAGTTTAAGAGGCATTGTGCTTAGAGGAAAAATATGGAGAAAGGCGGATCAAATATTGGTTTGATTAGCTTGGGATTTGGTTTCTGATTTTTTTTCTTGGGTTATGTTCTTTGGTGATCTTCTGATCAATTTTTAGAGTCTGACTAATGGAGACCTGGAGCAGACCCAGACTATTTTTAAAGTAGACCTCAACCTATATTAACATACCTCAACCTTTATATGTGATATTGTACTATGGAAGACTTGGCCCTCTGACGAAGCTCAAACTGTGGCAAAACCTCCACCCTGTGACAGATTTCAAATTGTAGCAAATCTCAGCCTATGAAGAAGACAAATCTCAGCCCCTCCCTTTTGTGAGTAAGTTCAAACCTGTGGTTTTTTTTTTAGCTGAATGAGATGAATTTTGAAGCATAATGTGGAGACCTTAAAGCACGAAACAAGACTTCAAGCATTCTTTGAAGCATTTTGAGTAGTCCCTTGGAAGAACCTTGTTGAATATCCCAAAATTATTTCTTCATATGACCTCGAATCAAACTCCCCTAAATTTTCATCATTGTGTTTGATATGACACTTACTTCTGAAAACTTTAAAATGTTTGACAGGTGTTGTCTTACCATGCCACAATTCATATGGTGTCTTATCACAATTTGGTCCAAGGTGTGCTTTATTCAAAATGTGAACTGCTTATACCCAATAGGTTTGAGGAATGTTTCTCTCTTGGATCATGGATCTGGCTATTTGTTGTACATACATGTTCTATCTCTCCGCAACTCCACTTTGTTGAGGATTTTTTGCAATAATACACTACCTTTTTATACCAAGTTCATCACAAAAGTATGCAAATTCATCAAATGTAAATTCACCTCCTATGTCTTATCTTATACTCTTTGTCTTGCACCTTGTTTGATTTTCTGCCAATGTGATCCAAATTTATGCTGGAACAAAATGAAATACAAAATTAAATAGAACATAAAGCTACAACTAAAACTAAACTTCAATTGATTAATAGCAAATACTAAAAAAAAATTGCATGCAAAATGGAAACGAATTATCTTGGGCGATGGTAGCTTATCTCTGAGAAGAGATGTGATTGATACATGTCATATGAATTGTGTTACAATGAAGGAAACTGAAAGACACAATGGTGGGGGTCCAAGTGGAATAGGCGAGTCGCCACCAATATCCACCTGGATCAATCCTCTTCCCTTAGGAAGCCATGGTCCCCATTGCATTGAGTGCCTCCATGAGATGGGGAAAATTCTACTGAACTTGGTCCTTAGTGAGCCACTTACCTTAGCGTAGGAGTTGGCAAGCTTTGACAACCTGATACAATTGGATTTTTTGTTGGCTAGTGGTCTTGATTTGTGTAACAATGATCTAATCAGTTGTGGCATGTTCCATGCAGTATGGGTCGAGCTCTACTGGTGTTAGTTGTTTGACAATGTCTGAGGTTTCCAACTATGGTGGAAAGTATGGCCGAAGGTAGTCCACATTGAATACTGGGTGCATGCCAAGGAATGGGGGAATGTTACTGTGCTCGAAAGAATTGTCTCATCCTTGGTGATGGTGTAAGGCCCATATTGGAGAGGTCAGAGCTTTAGATGGGTTCCAGCAAGCCTGGCGTTCTTTCTGCAAATGCAACCAAACTTTTTTCCCACTTGAAACTTATGTGGCACCTGATGTTGATCATGTCACTACTTGTACTTGGCAATGGACTTATCCAAGATGTTTTGAACCTGTTGGAAGATGTATTAGATGCATTCAATGAACCTGGTTTCTTTATCACCATCAGACTATACAATTTCATATTATGCCTGTGTAGTCGTATGAGGCATGGAAACATCACTTAGACACAATAGCTGAAATCCCAGACCCACTTGAAAGGGACTACAACCAGTCGAGCTATGGAGATATTTTTTATGATTGTGTTGCACAGAGGGAAGGCTCTCATCCCAGGTTTGTGGATGCTTGGAGTTGTACATGTGGAGTATGTGCAATATCATTCTGTTGACAACCTCTATCTGGCCATCAGTCTGGAGATGGAATATTGTTGGATTGGTAAGCTTGGTGTCCAATAATGTCCAGAGGTTCGACCAAAATGTGCTTAGGAACCTGCTATCCCGATCTAATATAATGGTCTACGAGATCCCATAATGTACCCACACTTGTTTAAAGAAGTGTTTGGTGGTGTCCTTTGTTGTGATACTCTTCTTGTAGGTTGCCAATATAGCCATATTAGAAAATTTGTCCCTGACCACAAATGCATAGTCATTACCATGCTTGGTAGAAGGGAGGCCTGATAGATAGCCCATGGAGATGGATTCCCAGGGTTGTTTGGGAGTAGGCAGAGGAGTGTACACGCCTTGCTTCTTGATGGTTGGCTTGGCGATGACAAAGGCAATGCAGGATCTAATATATTTTCTAACATCCTGTCAGAGTTTTGGCCAATAAAAATATTTATGTAATATGACCACAATTTTCTCCACACCATAATGTCCTACAACCCAACTGTAGTGCACCTCCCAAATAAGCTTGACACACTCGCTTGAAGGAACACAAAGGTGGCCCAGGTAGCATAATAATGCATCTTAGAGGTGGAAATATGGATCTTGCTTGTCCTCCACAAGCATCTGGTATGTGGTGGTGAACTTTGGAACATTTTTGTACAGTTGTGACCATCCAGAGGTCTCGTGGCCACAAGAGTTGAGAACAATAGTCAGTGTTGCAACTAGGGGCCAATTGAGGTAATCTGCAACATGATTAGTGTTACCCTTTTTGTGTTTAATGTTCAAGTGGAATTGCTACAAATATGTAGACCACTTCTAATGGCAATCATTCTATAACTTCCCATGTGTTTGTATAAACTGAAGAGGTCAGTGATTTATGTGGATGACTGTATCCTTCCCCAGAATGTAATGCTTCCATTGTCGGCAAGCCTACACGATAGAATACATCTCTTCATCATAGGCGGGGTACTTTTTAATTGTATTAGAAAGTGTCTCACTATGATACGCCACTAGATGCCCTTACTGGGTAAGAACTACACCAATAACATAGTTAAAGGCGTTTCTCTCATTTTCAAATGGTTGTTGCAGGCATGGCAATGTGAATATAGGTGCATAGTAGAGGTAGTGCTTCAACTCAATGAACGCCTTTTGTTGGGACTCAAACCAAGAAAAATTTGCTTTCACTACACCCTTGGTAACTTGACTAAAAGGCCAAGCGATATGGGAAAATCCCAACACGAACCTCCGACAAAAATTGCCAAGGCCTAAAAGCTGCAAATCTCTATTAGAGTGGTTGGGGATGGTCAATCCTGAATAACTTGGATCTTAGGCATATCCACATGCACGCCTTGCTCATCTATGATGTAACCTAGATATTGGACCTGACTCATACCAAATGTGCATTTCTCCAAGTTAGCACATAGTTTGTGCTACCACAGGGTTTGAAGGACCTATCGAATGTGTTACAAGTGCTCTTCCCAACTCTTGTTGAAGATGAGGAAGTCGTCTAGATATAAAACCACGAACGAGTTGGTGAAGGGTCACAAGATGTCATCCATCAGCCTCATAAAGGTTGCAGGGGCATTTGTCAACCTGAAGGGAATGACCAGCCATTCAAAAAGTCCCTCCTTGGATTTGAAGACGGTCTTCCATATACACGGGGGCTTCACTAGTGGAGTAATACCATACCACGTGGGTTCATATTAGGGGATATATAATAAGGAAAAATTGACGTAATATATTGGGGGATATATAGGGGGTAAAGGGTTTTTATATTAGAAAGTATAAAAAATGGAGCTCAAAGTTAATGAAAAATTATAAAGGGGTATAAAAAATGTTAATGAAAAAAATAGATACCTACAATATCTAGTGAAAGTAAGGGTTCTTTAAATTGGGGAGGTGTATTGGGTTCATATTGGTAGGGGGTTAGATAATGTGATTTTTAGAGGTATTTTCCAATATGTAGTCCAATTAGGAGTATTGTTTAGTATGCCATGAACATGCGCGATACGTCAGAGGTTCATTGAGTGAAGCCCCCGTGTCCATATATTTGTGGGCTTTAATAGAGCCTGATGATAGCCAAACTTCAAATCAATGTTACTGAAATACTTTTTCCCCTTGAGCTGGTCCAGAAGGTCATCAATCTGTGGGATTGGATACTTGTTCTTGAAAGTGATTTTATTTAGTGCTCTATAATCAATATAAAGCCTCCATGTCCCATCCTTCTTCTATACAATTACAATCAAACTCCCACAGGGTGAGGAACTCGGTTGGATGTGCCCTTTTTGTAGCAACTTCTGGATATGCTACTTGATCTATTCATTTTCTAGAATGGAATGACACTATATTGGCCCATTCGACAAAGGTTCTATGGGCGTCAAATCTATCTAATGCTTGACCTGATAATGCAAGGTGTTATATACCTAGGGTGGATAATATGGGGTACAAAGGGAGGTACCCAAGGTAATAATATAATAATGGGATGGGCCATAGTAATAAATAAGGTGGTTAACCCATATCATGTAAGGGATCACAAGTAGTTTGTAATAATGTAATGGACCCATGGTATTAGTTTGATGGTATGAGGGAACCATGGTAATGACCCATGGTATTGTATGTATGAGGCCTATATAGAGGCTAGAGACTCCACATGGAGAGACGTCAAGGAATAATGTCAAGGATTATTGTATGAACAGCCATATGGCTTGTGGAGTGTTCTCCTTCGTTAAGGAGTGAATGTATGGTGTTGCCATACCCTAAGGGTTTGATATCAATAAAGAAACATTTCCATCTATTCAGATCTTGTTATTTATTGGGGTTTATTTGCATTGTCTTATATTTTTATATCATATCTATAACAATTGGTATCAAAGCTATAACAAGTGGTATCAGAGCACTTTCTTGGGCAAAAAAAAAGTGGAGAATTTTTATTTTTATTTATTTATTTATTTACTTTTTTTTCTTTTTTTTGTGCAGGATTTTGGGGGCGGTGAGTTTCAGATCAGATCTGCACGTTTTGGTGTAAGATCTGCAAAATATAATTGTAGATTTGGATTCTATCTGAAAAAATACCCTATTTCAAAAAAAAAAACCGGTCAAATCGGAGTCCGGATGAAGGAGATATCGTTGATCTAAAAATCAGTGGTGTTGTAGACAATTTTTCGGGGCAGCGAGTTTGCGGCGCAGATCTGGACGTCCTGGTGCAAGATCTATAAAATCTAATTACAGATCTGGATTCTTTGTGAAAAATACCCAATTTCAAAAAAAAAATCAGTCAAATCGGAGTCCAGATGAGAGAGATATCGCTGATTTAAAATCAACGCTTTTTTGCAGAAATTTTGGTGACGACGGGAGTGTTGCAGCGCAGATCTGAAATTCGAGTGCCTAGATCAAGATTTCTATCACATGGGCAGATGCAGAATGGTTGTTTCATTTCCAAAAACAGGTCATAATAGGGATTCTGAGCAATATTGACGGAATTGTGGCCATTTCAAATTTTCGCCAATTTTTTTTTGTGATGGCGGGCCTAGATCAGAGTTTGAGGGACTTGTATAAATTTGATGGCTCTCATCCAGCCAAATGGCTAGCACAAATGGAGAAATTTTTTAGATTGAATTACATCATGGATGATGAGACTCAGCTAAGTGTGGGAAAAATGTACCTGGACAATGAAAAACAACAATGGTGGCAATGGCATCAGCGTTGCTATCGAAGGCCCTTGACTTGGGACATATTCAAAAAATCTCTTATGGACCACTTTGACCGTAAAACTAATCCTGTGGATAAACTCACACAGACAGACACACAACCTAGCAAAGATTTTATTTTTACAGGAAAGAAGGAAACCAAGGAACCTAAAAGGGTATTTTTTGCTGGTATCTCCTTATTGCAGGTTCATGGATTGATTTAGAAAGAGAAGATCATTGTTTCTATAAATCCTAGTTGCAAGCATAATTTCATCAATGTTAATTTGGCAAAAAAATTGCAAATTCCAGCAAAACACATTGAAAACACACAAGTGGATAATGAGGATGTTCAAGTGTACAAGGATTTGAAGATTTCTATGGATAAGTATGTGTTGCATGGTGATTTTTATACTTCAAAGATGGATAATATGGATGTTGTTTTAGGATATTCTTGGATGGAATCTGTGGGTACTATCAATATTAATGTGCAGAAGAAATTCTTGAAGCTCTGGTATAAAAGGAAGAAAATTACATTACAGGATATTTCCATCAATAAACAGGTAGAGTCCAAGGAGGTTGACGCAGAAGATGTTCCAGGGACTGACATATCAGATGATGAGCAGTTGATGGTCGACAATCAAACACAAACAGAGGCTAAAGCCGAAAAGGTTACAGGTGCTGACACATCTGATGAGGGTTCAGTGGTTGAAGTAATATTAGAAGATAAGACACCACAGCAGGCACCACAACATGCACCAGATAACAGTCAGGCTCCAGTAAGGGGTGAATTAAAGAAAAAGACACCGTGGGTTAAAAATTCAACATATCATCACCCACATCACCCCGCAAGACAACCATCAAGATGGTAACCAATTAGCCACAAGGACAACAACCCCCGCAGGATAGATAGAGAGGAGCGAAGATCCACCTACTACACATCAATATAGAAGAGCTACCACGGTCAACTTCCATCTCAAGCGAGCGAGGCACCAGCGAGACCGAGGTTTCGCCTTTCTCTTGGATGGCTAGATGCACGTGCATGGTACCAGTGGACTACTCTTTTGATTAGATCTTATTATTTGTGTTCTTCCCATGTTTCGGGGACGAAACATGCTAAGGGGGGTGGAATGTTATATACCTAGGGGGGATAATATGGGGTACAAAGGGAGGTACCCAAGGTAATAATATAATAATGGGATGGTCCATAGTAATAAATAAGGTGGTTAACCCATATCGTGTAAGGGACCACAAGTAGTTTGTAATAATGTAATGGGCCCATGGTATTAGTTCGATGGTATGAGGGAACCATGGTAATGACCCATGGTATTGTATGTATGAGGCCTATATAGAGGCTAGAGACTCCACATGGAGAGATGTCAAGGAATAATGTCAAGGATTATTGTATGAACAAGCATATGGCTTGTGGAGTGTTCTTCTTCTTTAAGGAGTGAATGTATGGTGTTGCCCTACCCTAAGGGTTTGATATCAATAAAGAAACATTTCTATCTATTCAAATCTTGTTATTTATTGGGGTTTATTTGCATTGTCTTATATTTTTATATCATATCTATAACAATTGGTATCAGAGCTATAACACAAGGGTACTCTTGTGGATGAGGAGAAGATGTCACTGTATTCTTACACGACCTTATCCACCTAATTTTGTTGTTTGGAGGAACCCTTCCCAAGGGTCATGGATGTGGCCATTATCATTCGCTTACTTTGAGAGTGAATTAGAAAGAAAACAAATTTCTCAGTATGGGAGATGATCTTACTACATTTCTTAACAGAGATCAAAGAGATGACGATAGGTGGGGCTACCTCTAGTATCCTATATAACTTATTTCCCAAAGTAATAATAATAGTGTGAAGCTTAGACTCATACACAACATGACGCTTCCACAAGTATGGTTGGCCTAAAAATACATAACAACCTTCAAGAGGAGCAACATCACACAATACCTCATTTGTGAAGGTTTTGATGTTGTCGGGAAGGCAACATTGCTAGCTGACAAGGAGATCTCGTCCTTGGTGGAGCCACCCAATGGTGTATGGATGCAGGTGTGGTGTGGTCAGTAGACCCAACCGCTTAATGACTTCTGTTGAGATGAGGTTCTTTTGGCTCCCATTGTCAACAATGAACTACAACAACAACCCCTTCACCCACATTTTTTAGTATAAGAGGCGCTCCCCTTCCTATAGGTATTCGGGCTCAATCTTCTGGACCTTGGTGGTGGAAATGGTGTTGTTGGGATCTGCATCAATAATCTACTTCCCTTTGTAATTCCCCTTGTCAGGGTCTGACTCAGAGTCAAAACATGCATTTGACTTTGATGCCTTCACCTCGACCAGCCGTGACTTCTTGGCATGACACTAACTTGTGTAGTGAGTGGGGATCTTGTGGAACTCACACCACTTCCCTATGTCCTTATTTGTCTTCGCGGTGTTATTCTTTGCTTATGGCTTCTATGTGTTGTCCTAGGTCACTGACCTTGGATTTGTCCTTTATTTTGTGGTTTGGGAGTGCAATTTCCTTACTTTGGATTCACAGATCCAAAGTCTTGCTTCTTCGGTTTAAATTTATGCTCGATCTTGATAGCATATTGGTATGTGGCATCGAGCGAGGAGATGTCCAAAAACCCCAGCTCGTCCTGGATGTATTTATGTAGACATTCAATACTTGAGTACTAGATTCCACTCAAAATCCTTAATACCTAACTTCGTGAGAAGCATATGAAAAATATTTGTGAACTCTGACATGTCTTGGTCCCTTCCCTGCCACAGTGTGGTCCATTTTATGTACTTGTCTTTGCAGTTCATGACAAGGTAATATCATTCCTTGACGATGTTTCAAAAGGAATTCTAAGTTGGTGTGGCTGAAAACAATGATGGTTCCCTCTCGTCCTTATGCTCATAGTAGCTGTCACACTAGTCCTTGACATTCGTGGGGGGGGCTTTGAGGAGCGTAAAAGTAATCTTTTCCCTATAAGAAAAATCATGAACCTAAAAATATCCTTCCAGTAGATTTAACCATTTATTTATGACATCTACATCTATTTGACCTTCAAATATAGGGATGTTAAAGTTAACTTGTACCTTGAAGGGGGTGGCGCCTCCAAAGTTACTGTTGGATGAAGATGCATTGCATGTTGGCATCCGCCAAAGGATCTGGACAAAGTTTTCCATCATCTCATTCCTTTGCTACTCAAGGGCTTCTTCAAGTAGCAGTTTGATAGGATCTCCTGCTCCCTCGTCTTTATTTTATTCCCCCATGGGAGGTCATCGGTGTTGTCGGGTATGGTCTTACAAGGGTTCAACTAGTGCAAGTCCCAACTCCTTATACCCCGACCTCATTGGGGACATGCACGAGAAAATAGAGAAAGAGCAGATCAATTTTATACCATTGATTGGAATTTATGCAGGAACGAAATGAAATATAGAATTAAATAGAAACACATAGCTACAATGAAAATTGAACTTCAATTGATTAATAACAAATACTGAAAACTGTTTACATGCAGAATGAAAACAAACTAGCTCAGGTGATGGTAGATTATCTCTTAGAAGAGATGTTGCAACTACATGCCTTCTGAACTGTGTTATAATGAAGGAAATTGAAAGAAACAATGGTGGGGTTCCAAGTGGAATAGGCAGGTGGCCACCAATATCCACCTGGATCACAATGCCTTGAAGATTCTAAATTTTTTAAATGCTTTTGAATTGTTTCTCAAGAATGCTACCCATGTCAATATGGAATAGTCATCAATTACTAGCATGAAATATATTTCTCCTCCTAGTGCTTCTATTTTGGAAGGACCACACAAATCCATATGTACTAATTGTAGAGGCTTACTACTTGACAACTTATCCTTGACCTTGAATGAAGTACGAGCATGTTTTTCCATGTGGCATCATTTGCAATATGATTTTGAGGTTTTGTAATCTTTGGTGAATCTCTAGCTGCTCTTTTTTTACTAAATTTGATGATGTGATCAAAATTGAGATTCCACGGTCTCCTATGCCAGAGCTAGGGCTCATCTTGTTTGCTCATGTAACACTCTAAATTATCTTCCTTCAAGATGAATAGTTATTTTATATTTGAACTCCTTTAGCCAATACTTCCATTTTGTTATTGACCTGATCTCACAGTCTTAAGCTCTAAAGAGGACACCACAACCTTTGTCACACATCTGACTAACAATAAAAAAATTATGTTTCAGCCTTTCAACAAACACTACATCCTCAACTTTTCCTCTACCATTATTCAGACTTGTTGTACCCTTTCCTCCAATTCTTCCTACTGAATCATTTCCAAATGTGACATTTCTTGTTTTATTTTCATCTAAAGACACAAACTTGATTTTGTCCCCTGTCATATGTCTAGAATAACCACTGTCTACATAACATTGACTATTCTTATTTTGAGTAAATAGAACTAGGCCACACTTAATAGCTTTCTTTTCTTATTTCTTCTTTCTCCACTGCATATGTTCTTCTATTCTATGATTGTTTTGAGATTGTGACCTACTATTTATGAGTTGGCATTCATATGACTTATGTCCGAAATTGTGACAGTAAAAATATCAGTGTGTTTGGTGTGAAGCTTGATTATCTTCTTTATTTAGAGGTATCGTCGCATTGGACCCCAATTCGTAGTGGGGCGCGATGACAATTTTTAGAGCCCCCCTGGCGGGGGTTTGGGGGCAGCACCCCCGAAGCTAAAAATAGATGTAAAATTGCCTTGTAAAATGTTGTAATTTCGTAGTCAATCTGAGCCATTCATTAGGCGGATGATCTGACGGTAGAAGTTATGATTAATTTAGGGGTTTTTTCCCCTAGAAGGCAAGCCCTCGCTATATATGAGGGAATTGTATTGCGGTTGAATATATGTGTATTCTGAGTGAGAAAGAAAGAGGAGACCGTGTGAGAGCGAAGAGGAAATTACAACGGATCAACTGTAGGTTGTATCTCTTCATTTTGCTGGCTAATATAAAAGGAAGGACTGGTTGTTTCTCCGTGGACATAGCCCAAATTGGGTCAACCACATATATTTGTCTCTCTTGTTTTATGTGTTTTTCTGTGTTTGTGTTTCTACAATATTTTATGTGTTCCATTGCTCTGTAATATATAATTTTCTAACACAGTGATAACAAAGAGTGGAGAAAATGGATTCCTATCCAGATTTATGTTTTGATGTTTGCAGATTTATTATTTACTTCTTCTTTTAGGGTTTCTCATTTCATTTCTTCTAACAGAAGCTCTGCAATTTATAGCTATGTGTCCAAAAATTTTACAACAGTAACAATATCCATAGAAAATATTTCCATACCTAGGAATGGATAATACTTGAGAATAGATCCTCCTTGGAATTTGATAACTTTCTCTCTTGAAGAAGTATGGATATGGTAGCTTATTGTCTATTTTTCCACTCTTTTTGTATGTTGTAGTTGACTGAAAGTGGTTCTTTGTTGTTGCTACCGAGGTATAATGTTGCCTTGTTGATTAAGAGTAACATTGATCTCCAAATTCTCACGAAGATGTGGACTGGCATTGTATCTTTTGACTGCTTCTACAAAATTGATGGTCCTCTTGTCTTTTTTCTTCCTTTCACTGGATTCTCCTTCATAGGCTAACCCAACTTTAATAAGTTTAGATCTTTGAAAATTTAATATCACATCAAATTTTTTTAGATCCTTTTATATGTTGAAGGTTCATATTTAAATCAGTTTGTGCTTTCTTTAGCTTTCTCTTCAGGGTTATTATTTCTTCTTCCACTCTTTCACACCCATTTCTTTTCTCTTTTATTTGTTGTAGAAAAATGTCCTCCACTTTCTTCGCTTCTTCCAATTCACCTTTCAACTTCATAAGCTCCTCTGAATTAGTCTCTTCTTTTACATATTTCAACAAAATATCTTTATGTTTCTTATTCTTCTGCCTGAGTCTATCTATTTCCTCTAGGGCACTAATTAACACACCCTCAAGATCTACCTCACCTTCTTCTTCTTATTCATACTCATTATGTACTTCTTCCAAGTTTTGTAGGGTCATCATAATAACTTCACGAGCTCCATCTTCATCAGAGGATTCGTTGGAACTTTCAGATGTACTATTATCTTCTTGTGCATAGAAGCTCTTTTTTTTTTTAAGTTTTCTCCTTTTGCATTTTGTTAAACCCATTCTTTTCTTTCCCCTTAAATTTCTTTTCTTCTTTCCTGTAGGCACATTTCGAGCCATAATTCCCCACTCTTCCATAATTAAAACATTTAAATGGAAGTTTTCCTTTGTATTCTCCTATACCTTTCTTCAATATTCTTACAAATTTCGCTTCTTCTTCATCAAAGTTTGAGCATGAGCATTCCTTGTCTTCTTTGAAAGTTTCATCTCCAGTAGCTGACTTTCCTTTCAAAATTCTCATCTTGTATGCCATCAAGTAACCAAGTAGTTGATCCCTTGTTAGTGCCTCAAAGTTGGTTGTTTCTTCAATTGTTGATAGCTTGGGATTGAACTTAGTAGGTAGAGATCTTAATACCTTTTGAACCATTGTAGGCTCTTTAATCTTCTCACCTAGTCGCAACATGACATTAACTATTTCATCTACTCTAAGGAAAAACTTTCCTATGTCTTCATAATCATTCATTTTTAAATATTCAAACTGCATTATATGCACTTTTAATTTAGCTTCTTCCACTTTGTTATCTCCTTCATACATCTTCATCAGTTTTTCCCACATTTCTTTCGATGTCTTATAGTGCATTACTTTATTAAACTCTGATTCAGCTAGTCCATTCAAAATTGCATTCATAGCTTTAGCATTACATGTCAATTCAAGTTTAAGGTCCTTTGTACATAAAACAAGTGGTTCTTCATAACTATTTTCCACTGCAACCCACTTATCTGCACCAAATTCCATTAGGTGTGTCTTCATCCTAATTTTCTAGAAATCATAATTTGTACCATAGAACAAGGGTGCCTTATTTGTTGAACATCCTTCTTGATTGGTCATTCTTATACACTAGATCTCCCTTCTGGTGGTTAAGCTAAGATAAAAGGAACCTTCTCTGATACTAATTGATAGATATTTTGGCAATTATTGAGAGGGGGGTGAATCAATAATTGTATATTTTCAATTAATCAATTCAACTTTAATTTCATTTTTTCAAGTATTTCCTTTTGCAGCTAATGGGTTATGTATATATTCAACTTTTAATTGTTTCTTCTGCAGTTAACTAGAGAGATATTTCCATATATAAACAAAATTTCAAAGCATTCACACAACTGAGACATTCGACATGTAACACATAAAGACACCAGATATAAGTGGAAACCCATAAAGTGAGAAATCCACAAAAAAAAAAATTTGGTTGAAGTGATGTGAAGATAGGCTCCTACTCCCTTATTACATCACATTTTCTATAGGGTCAAACCTACATGAGGTTGCTACCATAATTCTTTTGCAAGGAAGATACAACTCCCACAAAATTTATGCAAACTACAACCCACAATAGGCTCCTACCTCAACATGCTACAACCTATTATTTATCAAGCTACAACTTGAAAGGAGACTACAACCCCCCAATCAAATTACAAATCAGATTTACTGGTTACCCGATCTTTGTCTTTGTTCTGAAATTATTTTATTTTCTCTTTTTTGTTGCTCATCCTCTTTGCTTCTCTTCTTCAAGTTTGCTCGACTTTTTCTTCTCTTTCTCTTTCTCTTTTCTCCTTACCATGCTGTTGAAGAAATCTCTCATACCAGCGTTCAATTCATAAAAACTTAATTATTATTCAACGATGCATCTTTCATAAACATGGCCCTATGACTGTTTTCATTCTATGCAGGAATTCGAAATGAGGAGTTTTATCTTGGTATTCAAAGACTATTTTCATCTCACTTTTTCATTTTCAATTGTCTCAAATTAGGACAAGTTTTCTTTGTATTGTTTGAACATCCAAAGAATCATGGTCAAGCATTCATTATTGCATAAGACAAGTCTCAGATAGGTAAAGTCGCTATAACGCACGCTGACTGAAGACAAGAAGCGTTACTATCTAGGGTAACACAGGTTAAACACTAGATGACTTGCGTTATAAGATTGGTCCTGAGAGAAACATGAGTGTTACTGTTATAAACATGCCAAAAATGTAAATGATTTTGTACAATTGATTCTATTTATACCATAACATGTTCTCTAGTTCTTTGGTTCTCTAAATTTGTTCTCTCGTTCTCAAGTGTTATATCTTCATTTTGTTTGAAACAATCATCAATGGGAAAACATCAAAGCCTTTGTACATCACACAGTTAATCGACCTTTCCTTGCACATCACTTTGATCAGCCTTTGCACATCAAGTAAACAACAAAATCGACTTTGAGAAATCCACCTCATAAAAATACAACATCTAGCATCCTCGTCAACATACAACACCAAACAACCTCATCAACATGACAAACTCATCAATGTGACCATGATCATTTGACATCAATGCCAACATTTCCAACAAACATCAATGACAAAGGGGGAGATTGTTGGAAGAATTTGTCATTGATGTCAAAGGGTGAATGGACCCACACTTATTTTGGTAAATTACGTACTCAAGTTAATAATTTTGGATATAAGGACTCTATGGATTGATAGCCCTCATCATATCGTTTCTTTTGATGGGTGGCAGATTTCATGGGTCCTCCTAGTTGGAGAGATATTAATTTTTTGGAGACTGATGCCCCATAGATGGGTTTAACACCTCTTGTACTCCGAAGAAACATTTGGAGGCTTTTGCATATAATTATTTCTCCTCCAATAGTTTGAGCACTCTATCAACATGTTGAACATGATCCTTCCAAGACTTGTTGTAGATTAGTATATCATCAAAAAATACTAACACAAATATTCTAAGGAAGGGTTTGAAAATGGAATTCATCTAACCTTGAAATGTAGAAGGTGCATTGGTAAGGCCAAAAGGAATGACCAAAAATTCATAATGACCCACATGAGTTCTAAAAGTTGTTTTCAGAATGTCTTCAGTCTTCATTCTGATTTGATGATATCCTGAACGAAGGTCCAACTTGGTGAAGTAAATTGCTCCATGCAATTCATCCAATAATTCATCAATAACATGCATGGGAATTTTATCTTTAATAGTGAGCTTGTTGAGCTCCCTATAATCTGGATACATGCACCATGATCCATCCTTCTTGTGCACCAATACTACTGCAACAGAGAAAGAACTTTGACTAGGTTGAATTATACGAACCTCTAGTATTTGTGCAACCATACGTTCAATTTCACTCTATTGGGCATAGGGATATCTGCAAGGCCTGATGTTTGGAGGAACACGTCTTGGAATCAAATGAATAGCATTATCATGATCATGGATAGGTGGGAAGCCTTTGGGAGTCTCAAATACCTTGGAATGATTGTCCAAGACTTTTTGGAGATCTGGAGAAATAGATGATTTCGATGTGGGAACCTCTAGCGAACATAATTGTGAAATTACGCAACATTGTTCTTTCTTTAGAAGCTTTGTCATGTCGTTAGAGCTGATTATCGTTACCCCTTAATTCAACTTCCTTTCCTTCTGAGGAAAAAAAGAAACAAAAAACAATATATATATATATATATATATATATATATATATAGATATATATGTATGTATGTATATATATATATATATATATATATATATATATATCTATATATATATATATATACATATATATATATATATATATGTATGTATGTATGTATGTATGTATGTATTATATATATATATATATATATCTATATATATATATATACATATATATATATATATATGTATGTATGTATGTATGTATGTATGTATGTATGTATGTATATATATATATATATATATATATATATATATATATATATGTATATATATGTATGTATGTATGTATGTATATATATATATATATATATATATATGTATATATATATATATATATATATATGTATATATATATATATATATATATATATATATATATAGATATATATGTATGTATATATATATAAAAATAATAATAATAAAATCAAGAAAAGTTCTTGAAAATTAAAAGCTATTGTACCCAAATATTGTAGCCATTGGACTCCTAGTACAACGTCAACACCACCAATTGGAATGGAAAGCATTGGACTATTCAACACATATTCTCCCATGGATAGCTGGATATTATGGAACTTTCCAGAGCAATTTATCGTTGCTCCATTTGCAACCATCACTTGACACTTTGGTGCTAGATATAGGAAGCAATTCAATTTCTTCGCTATCTTACAATGAATAAAATTATGGGTACTTACCGAATCAATCAACACTATTACATTTTTCTTCTTGATATTTCCTTCTACCTTGATAGGTTGAGGAGTGGTAATTCCGACCAATGCATTACAAGACATGTTCAGATTCATTTCTTCTTTCTCTAGGGTTTGTTCTTGTTGTGTATCCTCTAATTTTGATGTTTCTTGTTCCATTCTTCTTCCTCTTCACAATCTATGTAAAATAATTTCTTCTCATCACACCTATGACCTTTAGTGTATTTTCTATCACAACTCTAACAAAGCCCTTTTGCTCTTTTTTCTTCCAATTTTTGTGGTGTCAACCTTGTAGGTTGTGGAAGGCTAGGGGCAAAAACACTTCCATCTTTATAGTTGTGATTGGTAGGCTTCCTTGTTTCCATAATTTTTCTTTCAATTTTTCTTGCCAACCTTAATGCCTTCTCTGAACCTCATGTTGGATGTTATCCTTTGAAGTCCCTATGAACACGTCAATCCTATGCTCCTCTGGAATATCTTTTACCATTATATTTAATTTTTGGAAGTCCTCAATGTGCTCCACCATTGAACCCTTTTGTTTGAGATTTAGCAATTGACTAAAAAAAGTGTTGCTTTTTGTATCCTCATAATGTGATATCATTTCTTCCGTAAAAGATGCCCAAGTGACAATTTGTTTACGAGAAAAAAACCATCGATACCATACAAACTAATTGGGTTCCAAATATAAAGTCGCAATACATACATTTTGTGTGTTTTGCAAATTATGGAGATCGAAATATTGCTCCATTTGTAGTATCCTTGCCATCAAACTTCCTCATATCGATCTTTGGAACATGGCGGGTCTTCAATCCAATGTTAGAGTCTATGAAATCATGACTAACATTTCTTTTGTTCTCATCATGAGTTTCCTCTACTACCTTTTCGCCATTAGGAAGCATTTCTTGTAGCAACTTTTCCAAACCTCCTTTCAAACCTTCCACGCCATCCATATTAGTTTCCACGTCATTCATCTTAGCTTCCACGTCTTTCTTTAAACCATCGACCTTAGCTACTATTACTTTTTGTGAGAGTGAAATTTGTTGCACTTGGTCTCGTAATTTTGATATATCATGTTGCATTTCTTCCTCTTCTTCAGGAGTCATGCTAGAGCTTTCAGGTTGCTTACTAGGTGTTTCCATTTTCTTTCTTCGAGGCATAAATTAATGATAAATATGCTTCATTGTGCCCTTTGAATCACTTCAAACAATTTTTTCAAACCAAACTTATGCAAAAATTTTAAAAAGACTACACACCTTTTTTTCTCTTTGTAGGAGCTCGATATTGAATCTGTTGTATATCTGTAATTTCAGATCTCCAAGGTCTGAAATTTCGTCCTGTGATAGCCCTCTACGTCCTCTTTCCAACCCCATAAGTTTGATCTAGATTGGATTCTCCAAGAAAGAGTTATGTCAAATCTCCCACGATGACCTGATTATAGACTGGTTCAGTAGAGAGAACTTGTACGAAGTGCCACGTATCACTGTTTCGACCTTCAAACATGAAACAATACACAAAAAACTAAAGTCCATCCTCTTTCTGTAACACTTAACAAAATTTCAATTTGATGCTCAGAGAAAAAGTTATAACGATTTTCCCAAGGTGACCTGTTTCAGATCAAATTCGAGAGCCTGCAAAAGCCCTAACTTCCTCAGTTCATATCTCCGAAAATATAGCGATACAAGATCTGAAATTTGGTCCCGAGGTTCATCACGATTTTGGCTCAAATGGGTTTTAATTGCAACTTCCGAAGCTTCGTAGAAATTTTTTATAGCGAAAATGTCACGATGGCTTTTTTGAAGCAGCGAAACCCTAGAATCCAAAGCTTTGATACCAATTGTTATGCAACCAGTTCACAAAATAGAAGAACGAGATAGATCAAAGACTTCAAAAGTAGCATCTTCGAGGGGAAACCTCCTTTACATTACACAAATGAACAATTCTTCGATGATATAAATGACAAGACCTCCTTTCTATATACAGGAGCCTATGGGTAACAATATAATCATAGTCGACATAACAATAATAATGTAAGGGCACAACAATAACAATAAGGGGCTACAATGACAATGATAGTAATAAGGGAATACACTAGTATTATAGCGAGCTAACATTATGGCTCTTAAAAGAGTTATGTTGGCCCCATTATAGGCTTGTCCAACTATATAAATACACCATTTGTGGGAAGATATAAGCAAGAAAATTTCAATGATTGATTTGAGATTCAAGAAGAAGTCAGAGACAAGTTTCAAAGGACAAGTGCTTAGACAGAAAATATGAAGAAAGGCATATCGAAGAATGGTTTGATTAACTTGGGATTTGGTTTCTGATATTTGTTCTTAGCTTATGGTCTTTGGTGATCTTCTGATTAGCTTTTGGAGTTTGACTTGTGGAGACCTGGAACAGACTCGACCCATTTTTGAAGTAGACCTCGACCCTTATCTGTGAGCTTGGATTGTGGCAGACCTAGCCCTCTGACAAAGATCAAACTATGGCAGAAACTTGACCTTGTGACAAATCTTAGACTATAGCAAATCTCGGCCAATGAAGAAGACAAATCTCAGCCCCTCCCTTCTGTGATTAAGTTCAAACCTTTGGTGATTTTTTTATTATTATTATCAAATTTTGAGACCAAGATTGAAGCAGACTATGGAGTTATTAAAGAAGAATTTGAAGCAAGACTTCAAGCATTCTTTCAAGAATTTTGAGTAGTCTCTTGGAGAAACTTCATTCAATCTTTTTATCCTACTTTGAAGAGCGTAGAAGCAAAATTGTTGAAACAGTTTTGAAGACATTTATGGCAGCCTCTTGTTGTAGATTTTGATATTTTTTCAAGATATCCCTTGATCCTTCTTAAAGACCTTCAATAGAAAACATTCAAGAAATTTTGTAGTAGATCCTGAAGACTTCTTATAGAAGCATTTGAAGCATCCTTGAGCAGTCCTTGGAAAGCCTTTGGAGCAGACTAGGTGAAGTAGACTGAGAGTTTTTGAAGTAGATGTTGGAGACATTTTAGAGTAGAATTTTAAGACCCTTTAAAGAAGGCCTTAAAGCCTTGTGAAGCAAAATCTCGGGATTACTTTGAGGTAGTTGGTCATCATGTTTGAGGAATTGTTTGGAGTAACTGAGGCCCAAGTCCTAATTACCGAATGTAGCATGGTTAAAGTGTGATGAGTCTATGCTTTCTGAGAACGAGTTTGAGACTAGTAGAAGCTGGACATAGGGAAGACTAGTGGCACATTGGTTTGTGCCTAAGGAAGCAATCCAAGTACAAGAATTGCAATGACAACATAATTGTAAATGAATGCAAGCAACGAGTGACATAGTTGCAGTGGAAGTGTCTTGTTAGTGACTGGTTGAAAAAGATTGGGCATTGTTATAAGTTGGCCATTGTCCCTAGTACGGGAGCCCCAAATTATTGTTCTATATTTTGTTGTTAAGGGTGGTTGGGTGGTGTCAGGGAAGGAAGTTGTAGCTTCCTCTAGAAAGTTGTCACCTCCTTTTAGTGGATGTTGGTAGATCGAGGGTTGTAGCTCCTTCCATTAGTGGTTTTTAAATTTCTTGGGGTTGGAGCCCTTTTAGTTGTAGTTGGTAAACCAGAAGATATAGCTTCCCTTGTAATATAAATAAATTATTTTATATAAACATATTTTGTACTATTCTTGTGATGTGTTGCTAATGTATGTTTTGATATTCTTTTTTTTGCTAGTGCAAGAGACGATCCTTTCATTAATTCAAAACTGATTTACATATTTTACACACCCCCACGAACAGAGTGGGCCCCAAACCATGGTGAAGTTAACCAATGGTGCGGAAAAAAGACAACCAAAACCAAAGGATTACAAACTCAGGAAAAGAGTCACCTAAAGTTAACCGAACCGGTGCTCGTAACAGAAAGCTGAAAAGGCAAAACCTTAAAAAACCCGACGGTCTGCTATAGACACCCTGGCCCCACAAACAAGCCCGATGAAAAGCGACCGTAGATCTTAAATGGTAGATCAAATGGCAGAGATGAGTATCGCTGACCCCTAAATGCCGCCATTTAACGTGCGATCACGGCGGTTTTTCAAACTGTCCTGCTGCCACGCGTCCATCAATGATTGTGATCGCTGCGAAAAGGAAAATACCGCTTACCACTCGCGAGGCTTGCGAAAACCACCTGGGAAACTAGAAACTGGAAAGTCGAGGGCATCAAGAGGGTTCTACTCCCATCCACACGGCAAACCAGATTGCTGGAGATAGTGTGAGAAGAGGCCTTGACTAGTCTATCTGAAACCCTTAGAGAAGAGCCACCCGCGTGTTTGTCACAGAGGCTTTGAGTGAACTTGCTTCTGCGACCAAAAGACCGCCAAAGCTTACTAAACCCTGTAAAACTTAAAGAGTCCACTTCTCTGCTCATGCTGCTTATGGGTTGTCAGTATTACCTTACAGGGTCCTGTTTCTAAACATCAACATATCTTCTTCGGCTTGATCATTTTGCCTTAAGAAATAGACCAATTAGCTCTTGCCATTTTGTTGCAAACTTTTCCTTTGCGCAATTCACACCATGATTGGCCAGGAGGTCCGCTAGCTTGTTGGCCATCCTACGAACATGTTTTAAAGTGATGGTACGGAGGCGTTGAAGGTGGTTGTGGATCCTTTGAAAGATCTGATTGAGCCTCCAGTTCTTAGAGACCTTTTCCGAAGTAGTGCCCTAGCTGATCTTCTTGATTGAGTTAATGATTAACTCAGAATCCGCTTCCACAATCACATTGTGTCGATTATCTAGAAGCAAGTATTCTGAACAATGATCCATAGCCATAATTTCTGCCATATTGTTAGTGGATTTTCCAAGATGGCCATGGGATAAAAACAAGATATTCCCTTTTTCATCCCTTAAAACTCCGCCATGACCTGCAGTACCCGGGTTGCCCTTTGAGGCTCCGTCAATGTTGAACTTTAAAAATCCTTTGGGAGGAGGATGCCAAAATTCAAGCTTTGAATCTTTGAAAAGATTTTTCCCTCCCAGGCTTTGAGGAATCAACCTTTGTAGTCCAAGCTGGCAGAGAATCCTCCATTCAGAAGTCGAGGGAGGATTCACAGGAAGATTCCGGACAATGGAGCTTACAGTCTCTTGTAGTTGTTTTAGGATCTGATTATGAAGGAACAAGGGCGGTTTTTTTTTCCTTGAAAATCCTTTTGTTCCTTTCTTTCCATGTGTTCCAGATTATGAAGTCAGGAGTTAGAGCCCAGGCAATGCTAAGGACTTCGTTATTCGTGAAATTGCTTCTCTAATTGTTCAGGGTGTTGGTGATGCTTCCAAGGTCTCTGTTCGACTGCTGGAATATGGAGGCAAAAGAATCCGATAACTTGTAGGGGAAGGAGCAGTTGTTGGGAATATGCTCCATTGTTTCCTCTTGCATTTCACAAAGCTGGCACCTGGAGGGCCCCAGAATACCTCTTTTCCTAATATTGTCCCAAGTCAAAATTTTCCTGTGTTGCACCAGCCATGTGAAGAGTTTAATCTTCATCCAACCCTGTTGTCTCCAAAGTCTTTGCCAAGCTTTATCCAGAGCCTGGGAGCCAAACCAAGGAGAATTGTTTTTGCTTCCTTAAGATTGTAGGCGCCCTCATTGTTATTGCCCCATCTGAGCTGGTCATTCCCTTCGGAAACTAAAATTTTCCTTCTATCTAACTCTTGCATTATTACATCAGCTTTGTCTTTTAAGGGGTTGTCATTTCTAAGATCAAAATTCCTCCATTGTCTCCACTTTCCTGCATTGTTGGTTCGATCCCAAAAATCCTTAACTTTGATTAATCCTTTAGCGTCTGTCTCTGCCTTCAGTTCCTTTAATTCTTCTTTTAATAGAATGGGTTCCTGTTGCCATCTATCCTCCCAAAACAGAGCTAAGTTTCCCTCTCTAATTTCCTAGAAGCCAGTCTGTTGAACTAGACATCTATTGTCCCAGGCCTTGTTCCATATGTATGATCCTTTGATATTACCATCCATTCTTATATGCTCCTCACTAGGCCATGAGCTGGCATATTTTTCTTTCCAAATTGTAGCCCATTGAGCCTTTGGTTCTTTTAGCCAGCGCCACCATAATTTAGCCCCTAGAGCTTTGCTTAGAATTTCAGGATCATCTAATCCTAGTCCTCCATAATTTCTGGGTTTGCAGATTTTTTCCCAAGCTACCAAGGCCCATTTTTTCTTTGCTTCCTCCTTTCCCCAAAGGAAGTTTCTTTGAATGTTTCTGATAAGCTGCAGAACTCCTTTGGGAGATGGGAGAATAGAAAGCATAAAAGCTGGGATTGCTTGTAGAATAGCCTTTGCGAGTACTAGTCTGCCTACCAGGTTTAAGGATCTAAATGTCCATTTTCTGATTTTGTCTTGAATTTTGTTAATAATTGGCTCCCAGATTCTTTTGTGTAGCAGCTTAGAAGTAAGGGGTATCCCCAAATATTTAGAGGGAAGAGAATCTCTTTGAAAGCCCAGAATTCTGGCAATGCTTTTTTGAATGGCAATATTAGTGTTAAAGAAAAAGATCTTGGATTTGGTGAGATTAACTTCCATACTTGAAGCCTTGGCAAATTCATTTAGAATCTGTTTGAATGCATGAGCTTCTTTGACTGTAGGGATTCCTTGCAGCATCATGTCATTCAAAAACTGTTGATGCGTCCACGCCTGGCCCCTGTCCGAAAGTTGGAGACCTTTGATCTTACCAACTTCTTTGGCATGACTGATAGATCGACCCAGTCCTTCCATCATAAGGATGAAAAGAAAGGGAGAGAGTGGGTTCCCCTATCTGAGGCCTCTTGAGGGAAGAAAAGTTTCAGAGGGAGAGCTGTTACACTAAAAAATGTCACCATGACTATTTGCAGTTAGTATGGCTCCATCCACTGTCATACTATCCTCCTTGGCAAGTCTCATGCCTCTGCTCTGCATGTCAAACTCAAAAAATGAGAGAAAAGTCATTTAAAAGTCATTTATCTCTGGTACGCAGTTTCTCTTAGCCTTACCTGCGGATACGCAGCCCAAGTTCACAATACCTGCGTACTTGTACGCTCTGTATGTAAAGGGGTGGGTGCGTACCCCTGTAAAAGGCAAAAGGCGCGAGTTTCATCTTAAAAAAGTTACTTGTGGTCATTTCTAGAGCATTCTAGAAGCTTGTTTGACGTGTATGAAGCGCCTCCAGATGGTTCATGTATCCCTATAGAAGAGGAACTTATCCCATCAAGAGGGGAGCTAACCCACCCAAAGAGGGGCTTATCCCATTGATGGTGGACCTGAATAACTTCTTCTACAGCACTATAAATACATGCATTGGGCCAGAGGGAGGGGAGGTTGAAAGCTGAACATTCCTAAGGGTAGATGCTGCTGGAATTAGGACTTCCTTGTGAAAGCTTGTGAGGAGAGATTACCATCTTTACTTGTTTCCATTGGGAGGTGGGTGAGCTGATCAGAGTAAAAGAGGACTCTTGTGGACCCTGGGAGGAGCTTGCACAACACCAAGGCTCAGGTTGTAATGGTTCCTTTTGTTACCTTTAATACAAATTAGTCCATTCTTCTTAATAACTTGTTATTTATGAGTTGTTTCATATACTCCTTGGTCTATATGTTGAATATGCTTTGTTTTATGTTATAATCAGGTGCTATTTAATGGTTTGACTGTTGGTGAATGCAGGTTTCGGAGAAAAGGAGGAGCTCATCTGGATCAACGAAGCTGAACTACTACAACAGCGTTTGGTTAGAGGTAAGAGCTAAACACTTGATTTCTCATATTGTAATGCATATTTAGAGAAGGATTGTTCTCTTTTGTCTTGTTTGTCATTAGAAAGGCTTAGACTTCTAGGAAGGTCGGTTGTGTCTGCACCGTCGACTGTTTCCGCGTGACAAAATGGCGACTCCACTGGGGAAACCATGGATTTGTTTGAGTTCTTTTTGATTTCATCTTTTGATCTGAGAAACACTGCTTGTTTTCTGGTTTTTGGCTGTTGAACTGTGTGTTTGGGTAGGTTAGCTTAGGGTTGATTTAGTTTTTCTTTTTTCTTAGTTTTGGTCGAAGTACGCAGGCTCTGAGTTCAGCACAGTGCGTACTTGTACGCACTGTTACTGTGTGCACAGAGCGTACCCGCACCTGTCTTAACAGGTTGCCTGCGTACCCTGTTAAAATTAAGAAAAATTTCAAATTTTTGCTTTTTGCTCTTTAGATTTTGCTTTTTATTGGTTTTTCCTACCCAGATCCATTGGTTTGTTGTTAAAAATCTTCACCTGAACTTGTTCCGTTGGTATCGAGAGTTTTTGGTGGAATTCATAGAGTTTTTGCCTTAGGGTTTGATTTTTAACTGGTCCTGTAGTGACTTTGGCGTTAGAGGTTGTCAAACTTTGGATCTCCCTGGTTTTGTTCATCCCTCTTAGGAGTCGGGCCTGTCATAGAGATCACCCTTGCGAGAGATCTACCTTTGTATCTTCTCTTTGCAAATCTCGAAAAGTTTGTTGATTTAAAGCTTTGAATTTCATTTTTGTGAAAAAGAACAAAAAGATTTCGATTTTGTTTTTCGATTAGTTTATGATTCTGCGTAGACTGATCCTTAGTTGCTTTTGACTAAGTAAAACATCCAGGAATTATCCTTGTAGGCTTTTGTCCTCATTAGTTTTACTTTTAGGTAAATTTCCCTTTAATTTGCTTTTGAGTGAATTTGATTTGATTGCTTTAGATTTGTTAATTTTGATTTTTGATAAATAGTTTTTACATGCTTTATTAATATAGGAAAAATACAAAAAATTCTTTTGGAAAAAGTTTGCTTTGGTAGCATTTGTAGTCTTTTGAAGAGAAAGGAAATTTCGTGAGGTAACTAGTGGTCATGAGTTGTGTGTTTTGAAAAGATAAAGAGAATTGTTTCTTTGATTGTCTTTGTTAAGAAAGTTGTTTTCTATAAAATTTGCATTCTCTCAACTCTCTTAGCTAGGAGATTCATTGAAAAAGCAAAGTAGTGTAAATCATCTTAGGTGCATCTTTGTAGTGGTTGCGAGTCGAGTCTACACATCACCAGTTTCATCTCCACTACCTTTTGTCTTAAGGAAGCCATAAAATTGACGCTTAAAGTAAAATCAACGTAGTAATTTTTATTTACTAGGCCTCTGAAACACCAATTTAGATCAGGCTAGTGTCTTGGAGTAGGAGAGTAATAAACTCTCCAAGACAACAAAACCAAACAAGTAGCTTATCTTGTGATAGATTAAATCCAGCTGTTTCATTTATACTCTGGGAAAGCTCCTCTTAAAGGAGAAGCACGAGCTCGTGTCCGAACCAGTGAGGGGATCAATCCTCCCTCGTTGGGAACGACGCCAGACATGCACGTATTACAAACGGTAAACCTCGGATTAACCATTGTCGAGGAGCCAGGGGTCACTTGTCGGTAAACCTTGGATTATTGTCAAGGAGCCGGCAAGGGGATTGAGCTTGTTACTCTGCCCTTGCGTGCTGTCGGAGTTTAGACTGTTCCCCCAGGTATATTTGTTGCTGTTGGTAACCTTAGTGACCATAATCTTTAGGATTCTACCGAGGTGACGGTGGAGGGAAGATCCCACTGTACCTGGAGCAGACGTCGGCTAGACTCACTTGGATTTTCCGGGGGTTCACTTCACTCGAGACGGTTAAAGTGGAGGAACTTGTGCCGGTCTATTCATTAAGCAGGTTGCCGGGGTAACTGTTCCACCCGCCACTTCTGTACTGAATCCGGCGATGTTGGGTTTCATCTCCAACTAGCGTTTTTGGTCCGAAAGGCTACTGTTTGTGCTTGGTTTGACACCCTAGATTCTTTAGGCATGTGCTTCAAAATTTGTTTGGTTCTTTAGAGACTTTAGGTGGTTTGATTTGAGATTTTATTTTGTTTTCGTGTGTAGTAGTTAAAAGTTTTTAACTGTGGCGGAATTACCGAGACAGTCCCGTAGACTTCGGGGAAAGTCACCTGAGATTGTTACCGGAACCGATTTGTTGAGAAAACTCCGTAGATCGCGGGGTGGCCCTCCTGAAGACATCCGGGGTTATTACGAAGGTTTGAAAGTCCTTGTAACTCCTCCTAGTGGCAGTAGAGTAGGTTCACCTGAAGAAGGAGAGTCTTCGTTGGTAGTCCATCAAGATTACCAAGGTCTAGAAACAGGTTAGAATCCTGAAGCTGTTGAAGTTTCTGAGCTTGCTGGTAGTTTTTCATCTACTAGTGATATAGGCGAAGAACCTGAAATATCTGAACCTGTTACTCCAACTTCTAGTGTTCCTGATTCACCTAGGGTAGAAAGAGTCATAAACGAAAATCTTCCTTCTGGTTTGATTGCTATTGAAGAACTTGCTCCAGAGGAAGAAGTAGGCCCTTTTCTTGAAGATCAACCTACACTTGATCTAAGAGAGCGTGAATCTATCTTTTACAGTCCTCCTAGAAGTACTACTTGGTATCTTTCGTTAACTAATTATTTAGACAAATCAGGTATAGGTTTTTCTCCACCTCGTACTCCTTTTCCACCTATAGGTATATATACTCCTGTAAATATGTCTGGTCAGTCGTCCATGTTCACTCAATCACCTGAATCATTTTTGTATGGCGGTCCTTCTGTTCCTTCTGGGTATCAGTCATTTGCTGGTACTTTTGCAAGAGCATCTCCTCAACCCATTGAACATGGGTTATTCGCTGGAAACAATGGTAATAAGCCGTTGGGTGTAGGAGACATCTATATGATGTCAGGTTCAACTCCTAGTTCTCAACCTCAAGGTGGGCAGTTACCGCCTGGGGGGCAACCTCAAGTAACGCCTGGGGGGCAACCTCAAGGTACACAAATTGCGTCTGGGGGGCAACCTCAAGGACAGTATATACCTGTGGTACAATACGTTCCTCAAGGTCAACCCCAGCCTCAATATGTACCCCAAGGTCAACCCCAGTATCAGTACTTACCTCAAGGGTATCAACCCCAAGGTCAGTACTCGAGTCAAGGTCAACCCCAGTACGGTCAAGGTCAACCTCAGTATCAGTACGTGCCTCAAGGGTATCAACCCCAAGGTCAGTACTCTACTCAAGGTTATCTTCCACCTCAAGGTCAAACTTATGTTCAAAACATGGGAAATGTACCTGTCAATTATCAATCCTATCCTCAACCCGGTTACGGATCTCAGTATCCTCAACCTGTTACGGGTCAATACCCCGGAATGATAGTGTGGGATCCATCACAAGGTCAACAGGTGTTGCAGCCAAGTATACAGTTGTTACCTCAAACTGGACAACCTATAGTTTCTGGTCCACCCCAGCAACCACAACCTGTCCTGTCAGCTGTTCAAACTTCTGTAACTTCGGTAGTTACTCAGTCGCCAATTGCACCTAGTACTCCATCTCAAACGACTGCTGCAACTACCGCACCATCTGTTCAGTCTTCCGCACTTACTTCTGGAGTATCGACAGCTCCTGTTTCTACTGTCTCTGCAACCACCCCTCAGACATCTTTACCGTTGTCTGGATCTACGGTTCAAACTACGGTCCAGATGCCTGTAGGGCAGCCTGGTTTAAGTACTGTTGTAACAAGTCAACCTCAATTTACGTATCAACAGTACCAGGGACAGTACCAATACGGTCCTGCTGTCCAACAACCGGTTTACCAGTATCAACTGTATCCTGGGTATACCTATCAACAACCTCAACAACCCCAGTACGGTCCGGTTAATCCTGGTTTTCCAGGAGGATATAATATCCCGAATGCGATTCCTATTCCAAGTTATCCTGGATATCCTCCTCCTGGAACTGGTATTGTGACCCAGAGTTTCAGAGATCCTAACCGGCAATTGCCGTTTATCGCAACTTTGGATTTACCCGACTTGACGCGCCTAACGAATGATCCAATCAATTATCTTCCGTTCTAGCCGCCAATGCCAAATAAGTTGCCCAGTGATATACCCAAGTTCGAAGGTAAGTCTGGAGAGGATCCGTCAAATCATGTGATGACTTACCACCTCTGGTGTGCTTCAAATTCTATCTCGGATGATTCGATCCGTTTACGTCTTTTCCAGCGTACGCTCATTGGTCTCGCGGCCAAGTGGTACATTGAGTTGCCACGGTCCTCTTTTTACAATTTCAGCCAGTTAGCTACTTCGTTCCTTACTCATTTTCAGTTGCCGGTCAGATACGATAACGGTACTGAGTTATTAACTTCGCTAAAACAATCGACGTCTACTTATATTTCTGATCATATCCATGAATGGAGACGTCGAAGACGTTTAGTGAAAGTTTTTATCCCGGACCAAATCTTAGCTGAATGGTTTGTCAAATCATTATTACCGAAGATTACTGAAGATGTAGCTAAGGCCGGCGTAGTTACTGAGGAGCAAGTCATTGCTCAAGCCCAGTACCTTGACTTAGTTTACACTCAGTCGGGTACGTTGCACGAGAAGATCCCAGATCTTCCAAAGTCGAATCAAATCGCTGCTGCTCCTTCGGGGTCTCATGCTGCTGATGGCATGATTGGTACGGTAAACACTAAGAGTAAGAAGAAATCCTCAAAGAATTCTTCTCCAATAATAACCTTGCCAGACTCCCCGACAGGAGAGTCTTCTCCTAAAATTACTGCCGATGTTCATGCTGTAGAGTCATCTACGGCTAAATCAAAAAACGGTGGTAAGAAGAAAGGTAAGAAGAAAGAGAAAGCAGACAAGGCTCCAAAGGAGAAAAAAGAGAAGTCGGAATCTAATGACGAGAAGCGCAAACCTCGTTATCCTTGTTTAATTTGTGAAGAAGATCATTTCACAAGAGATTGCCCTCATCGGGCCGAGGTTGTGAAAATCGTTAAAGGTTCCCCAACTCCTGCTGTTTTGAAAGATCCATTCCCAAAGCAGGAGAGTAAGATGATAGGTTCTTCCTCGGGTGCCAGTGAAGAACCCATATTGATGATGTCTCATGTACGGATTGCGACTCGATCGCAAGATTATGGTAGTAAGAGTCCTGTTGATGGCAAAGAAGCGGAATCTTCTCAATCAAATCCATCAACCTCAGCTCCTGGTTCCGATCCACTACAGATCGAGAAACCTAACCCGGACTTAGTAATCAAACCGCCCGCCAAGGGTATACTTCGAAAGTCTGCTTTCAATCCACATGCGAGAGCAGCTCAGAATTATAACATTGTTGAGGACTTAGCTGTTTCACCCTCAGCAATGTCGGCTTTGGAAGTGCTGCAATCATGTCTAACACAGCGCAAGTTACTTTTGTCAGCTATAGGAGCTGTTGATGTTCAGGATCCGAACCTGATAATCTTTGATCTAGAAAATAGTACACCACGTCTCCCTCATCAAATGGCTTTTCAGATTCCAGTGATAGTAAAAAACAGGCCCATTCATCGGACTGTAATTGATGAAGGAGCTTCTACGTGTATTATGTCGATTTAGTGTTGGAGATCGCTTGGTTCTCCCGCATTGAACCAATCCCCGACTATTCTTAAGGCCTTTGATGGCCGTGGGTTCCATCCGTTTGGCATTCTATAGGATTTGCCTATAGGGGTTGAAGGAAAAACCGTTAGTCTAGATGTGGAAGTGGTTGATGCCCCTCTAGACTACAACCTTCTTTTGGGTCGTAGTTGGACTTACGCTATGACAGCAGTCGTGTCATCGGTCTTCAGAGTTATAAAGTTTCCACACAATGGCAAGATCGTGACCATAGACCAGCTGGCTTACTTTGCGTCCGACCCAGCCTCTTCAGAGAGTATCCAGCATGTCGGTAAAACGACTATCCCTTATAGGGATGTTGGTGTAGGATTAGTTAAAGATTCCGGTTTACTGGGAACTTTTCCTTTTCCTCCAATCAACGCAGACCCTTCATTCGCTTCCATTCATATGATTACTTCAGACACTATTATTTACGATGATCCTTGGATTGTCCCATCTGAATCTGAGATAGACTCATTCGGTGATGCTATGCCTTTGAGTCCATATGAAATCTCTTATGAAGCTGTGCAGTCTTTTTCCGACCCGCGTTCAACCCA
Organism: Pinus tabuliformis; assembly: GCA_031772625.1. Taxonomy (NCBI): domain Eukaryota; kingdom Viridiplantae; phylum Streptophyta; class Pinopsida; order Pinales; family Pinaceae; genus Pinus; species Pinus tabuliformis. The sequence goes on from CM062813.1 coordinate 1,098,261,111, forward strand.
AATTGACCAAATGAATGTGGTCGGTGAAGAGTCTCTTTTCACATCAACCTTAGAACGGATAGCGTTTCCTGAAGTTGTGTCATCTGACGAACAGCTTCGCGAAATCCTAAGTGTAGACGATCTACCATGGGAAGATCTCCATCATAGATCTTCGTTTTTACCTGAGGATGATGAGTTTGAAAAGGATTTTTCATCTATTTTTAGTGCTGAATATGTCAAGGACGCTCAGAATCCAATGAAACATCCTGATTCAGAGTTGAATTTGGGAAACATTTCTCAAACTATTGCCATTGACATTTCAGTCAAATCCGGAGCTATTGAGAACATTCATATAGGTGCCTCGTGTACAGATGACGAAATTCAAACATACAAGGCCCTATTTCAAGAGTTCCGCGACGTGTTTGCCTGGTCCTATGAGGAAATGCCAGGAATCGATCCCTCCATTGTTGTTCATGAAATCAAGACTTACCCGGACGCTAAACCCGTTCGGCAACGTCTGCGTCAGATACACCCTAGGAAAGCGGCTGCGATTAAAGCAGAAGTAGAGAAGCTGTTGAAAGCAGGTTTCATTTATCCGATCCCGTTAACGGATTGGGTATCGAATATTGTTCCCGTTAACAAAAAGCAAGGAACAATAAGAATATGCATCGACTATAGGGATATAAATCGTGCTTGTCCAAAAGACAACTATCCCACGCCCTATATCGATCAAATAATTGATGATTGTGCCGGCAGTGAAATATTTTCCTTTATGGACGGTTTTTCCGGTTACAACCAAATCAATATTCTACCTGCCGATCAACCAAAAACGGCTTTCATTTGTCCTTGGGGGACATTTGCTTACTGCAAATTACCTTTTGGACTAAAGAATCCGGAGCCACTTTCCAACGGGCAATGTCTTACGCGTTTCACGACATCAAGCACATTGTGCAACCTTATCTCGATGATTTGCCTGCTCATTCTTTACATCGAGCTGATCACCTTGTCCACCTACGAGCTATCTTTATGAGGTGTCGGCATTATCGAATTCGGTTGAACCCACACAATGTGTCTTCTGCATAGAAGTGGGACGATTGCTAGGATTTGTCGTTTCAAAAGCCGGTATCTGCGTCGATCCCTCGAAAGTAGAGGCTATCATCAAATTGCCTCCTCCTTCGAGTTTGCGCCAACTCCAAAGTTTGCAGGGGAAAGCAAACTTTTTACGTCGATTCATTCCTAACTACGCCGAGGTTACAAAGGGTTTCACCCGGTTGTTGAAACAAAATGCTCAATTCTCTTGGGATGAGATAGCTCAGGAATCTTTCGATGTGCTTAAGCACGCATTGACCCATGCACCGTTGCTGCATCCTCCCAACTACAACCAGGATTACTTTTTGTACCTCGCCACCTCCCACTCCACCATTGGAATGGTCTTAGTTCAGGAAGACGAATTCGGAACGGAACATGTGATATATTATCTTAGTCGGACCTTAAATCCAATCGAGTTAAAATACTCACATGTGGAAAAGTTGGCACTGGCAGCCGTTCAAGCTGTCCAGCGTTTTCGTCACTACATTCTTCTCCGCAAAACTACAGTGATTTCGGATTGCAACCCTATGATCTATATTTTGACTAAACAATTGCTAGGGGGCAAGTACTCCAAATGGATTGTTATCCTGCAGGAGTTCGATTTGGAGTTCGAGAAGTCCAAGTCTAAGAAATCCTTAGTCTTTGCCGAGTTAATGTGTGATTTCCCGCGTGCTGACACGGAAACAGTGGCAGAGGAGCCCATTGCGGATGAATCTTTGTTTCTTATCAGCACTTTAGATCCGTGGTATGGGGATATAATTGTCTATCTCCAGACCCAATCCTTTCGGCCTGAAGCTTCAAAGTCGGAACGTCGGAAAATTCGATTCCAGTCTCAACAATACAAAATCATTGGAGATACTCTTTATCGTCGTGGGGCGGATCTGATTTTTCGACGTTGTTTAACTCATGAAGAAGCTGAGAGGGTTTTAAATGACTGTCACTCTGGGGCGTGTGGCGGTCATATGTCTGGGTATGCCACAGCTCAGAAGGTGTTGCGTGCTGGCTATTTCTGGCCGTCCATGTTTAAAGATTGTATCATTGCGGTCCGAAAATGCCACAACTGTCAAGTGTTTGATCGCAAGATGCGCGCACCACCAGCTCCTCTCCACCCTATAATTGCCGTTGGTCCTTTCGCCAAATGGGGTATCGACTTTATTACTTGTAACCCTCACTCGGCCGGGGGGCATGCGTATATCATCCTTGCGGTTGATTATTTTACTAAGTGGGCCGAGGCGATGCCTACATTCGACGCAGACGGCAAAACAGCAGCAATTTTCGTATTCAATCACATTATAGCTAGGTTTGGTGTCCCACAAGCGATAATCACTGACCATGGGCGCCATTTTCGAAACATTATGATGACAGAACTTACAGGCCAGCTTGGTTTACGTCATGATAGCTCTACTCCTTATTATCCCCAAGCAAACGGTCTGGTTGAGTCTATCAACAAAGTTCTAATTATCATGATCCGACGAATCATCGGTATTCATCGGTCGAATTGGCACAACATGTTATTTTCAGCGCTTTGGGCATACCGAACCTCAGTGAAAACATCAACAGGGTTCACTCCTTTCCAACTAGTTTATGGTTTGGAAGCCGTGCTGCCCATTGAATGCGAAATCCCGTCACTGCAAATGGCCATCGAATTTCTCCCAGCTACTTCCGAAGAGGAGAAGCATCTGTTATACTTAGCCAAATTAGATGAGACTCGACATGAAGCTGCTTTAGCAATCGAGACTCACGCAAAACGAATGAAAGCTCAGTATGACCGGAATGTGACCCCTCGAAATTTTTTGGAAGGAGACCTAGTGTTGTTATATGATCAAGCTAATGATAAGCTAGGCGCTGGAAAATTCGTTCCTATGTGGCATGGGCCCTACATTGTCAAGCGAAAGCTGGCAAAAGGGGCCTATGAGCTGGTAGAATTTGATGGGGACTCTTTGGGTAAACCCAGAAATGGACTTTACCTAAAGAGGTATTATGCTTAAATGATGGGTATGGAGATTTTAGTTAGGATAGGTTTCGCTTTCTAGCTAGTATGTGTGCTTAGTTTAGACTGTGTGCTTAGTTTATTTTGTGTGCTTAGTTTAGACAAGTGTGCTTAGTTTAGAGAGTGTGTTTTTCATCGTTATTCTGGCTTATCTTGGTTTTACTCTTGATATTGCAGATGTCGACACCTCTCCAAACATACATTGGATTTGCTGATGGTGCTTGTCGTAGTACACGGAATATCTCTTCCGCAGCTTGGGTTATCTATTCGCCCTCTGACGAGTTAGTTTCTATGCATGGGGTGAGCCTCGGTCAAACAACAAACAACATTGCAGAATACAGTGCAGTGATTGAATTATTATCTGAATCTATTTCATTTGGGATTCGGAGTTTGATAGTGAGGTTAGATTCTGAACTCGTTGTATTACAGCTTAATAGAGTCTATGCCATTAGGAATCCAGTGTTATTAAGATTGTTTTTGAGGGTGCGTCTCTTGGAACGTGAATTTGATTACATTGAATATCAGCATATTCCAAGGTCTTTAAACACATTAGCAGATGCAATTGCGTCTCGAGTATTAAATAGATATTTGCAATAATTGTAAATTTATAAACATTTCATCACACATGTTTAACAAAATAAGCCGGTAATAATGATATATATAGATAGGAGTGTGTCAAAAAATATACATCGTCTTCGATCATAGGTTTAAAACACCTTATGATCGGCAAAATGATAAGTACAAAAAGTCAAAATGTCACATGTGACTACAAAAGGTGACCATCCAGTCACTGGTGATGCTCTCTGTAAGACACCACTGCACGGGCTACCCTACATAAAAACCTCCTAAAAGGTCCCGGGACTGCAACCACATAGCGCTGAAGTCTGATAGGAATATCGTCTATAGTGGTCTTTGGTATATCCACCGTCAGACGCTCTAGATCCTGCTCCAACTCAGCTAGCGTGTCTGCGGCCGCACCCTGTGGGGCCGGTGCCGGTACAGCTGGATGTCTCCTCTCAAAAGCCCGGAGATTGGCTGGACGCCGTGGGCCTACATTTGCATTTTGAACATTTTTATTGTCAGTTTGAGACGATATATATAAAAAACAAAAAAAAAAATAGATAATTTAAAAACTTGTGAAAAATTAAGTACCTCTGTCATCCCATTGTTCTCCCCGTGGAAGAACCATGTCCGGATCGTTCCGAAAATCCATTCCGGCATAAGGAAAATCCTGAATAGTAAAGACCTGGCCCTCTAGCCAGTGAAAGTAACCGTCAGGAAACCGAACAACTGTCGCGCCCTCATCAGGATGTCGGGCCATTACTGCAACCCATCTCGTCAACTTAGGCTCCCGAGGAGCCCCAACTGGAACAATAAGCTGTTGAGGGATCAGCACAGGGACTCTCTCTAGGGCAAAGCTCACAACCAAAGGCCCATATCCAAAGGTCTTTAGTTTCCCGGTCTTTACCCTAGTTAGTTGGGCCTTCATGTTGGCCAACACAGCTTCGCACCAGTTGAAAATGGTGCCTTGGTAGCAATCTATCGCTATCCGCATTTGGGACTTGGTGGCAATGTGCAAGGCGGCTGCGCCGCAGAGTCTGGTAACTGTAAAGGTAATTACCATAAGTTCAGGTCGGGATATATACTTGATTTCTATCCCTTTCTCATGGTTCTGATTGTTGCACCACTCTAGCCGGAGGCTAGCAAGGGATTGGCCACCCGGCCTAGTCCCGGAGAGAGTCAGTTGCTCGCCCCTGTTGGGAAAACCAGTGAGAAAGTATATGTCAGAGGGCTCTATCTCGAGCTGGTGCTCTCCGATGTAAAAACATTGGTCCTGGACGCTCCACCTTTCAACCAACCACTCCAAGAATGGCACCTGTGCCCTCATGCCAGCTATGGCCCAGTATTTGTATAGTCTGCATGCCTTCAAAGCATCAATGGAGGGTTGATGATTTATTGCGGCTAAATCAACTTCCTCGTGCTCTCTTTCGTGCCAATCAAGCATGGTGTGCTTTCTGCATATCATAAAACATCAGTTAGGATCCATAAAATTTAAAAATTTTGGTCTATTTTTGAGGTATGAGGGTTTCAATTTGCGTTTTGCGGGGTACGCACCCCGGCCTTTAGGAACAGAGCGTCTGGACGCAACTTCCCTTAAGGCCGGGTGCGTACACCCCATTATTTTCTCATTGAGAAAATATCGGGGTACGCAGGTCAGCAGTGCATGACCTGCGTACCCCGAAGAGCGCATCTTGAAACCCCAAGACCCCCAAAAAATCAAATAAAAGCTTAAAAATGAATTCTAAACGGATGGAAATTAAGAGAGGGATGTTGTAGAATACCTGGTGAAACGACGTTCGATTCTGACGGTTGGATTCTCCGCAATCTCCACGGGAAGTTTCTTGCCAAAAGCCCTTTTCTCAACCTCAACAGTAAAATGGTAAAAATGACATGGTAAGAAGTCTTTTTATAGGTTTTTTGGATAAATGAATGCTAAATTTGTTTATTTTTCACCATGAAAGGATATTTTTCAATGTATTTTTGCCCATCTTAAACAGGTATGAGTAATGTGTTGTTTCTGTGCAAGACAAAGGGATTTTAGGGTAAATTATCATTTTTCACGTCAGAGTCATCTTTTAAGCCCTTTTCTGACTCCTAAAACATGAAAAGATTGCCGAGCGTTTCTTTTACACTCGTTAAAATGGAATTAAAAGACGGTCTTCTTATAGCCCTTTTCCGACCGTAAAAACGCGAAAAGATTGCCGGGTTTTTGTCGTTTCAAACTCGATATTGGAAATAAAACGACGTGTCTTTGATCGCTTTTTACTTTTCAGGTCAACGACACTAAACATGAAAGTACTCCTTGGTCGCAAGATCAAGCGGTTCTCTTAGGTATGATTTTATACTTTTTCGGGCTTGAGAGACACAAACTTATGAAAAAGTTCACCTTGGAGTCTCCTTTAGTTTTTTTCAGACTCTCTAAAACTGAAAAACACCGAGTTTCTCCTATACTGGACTCGTTAAAATTTCACAGTAAAGGACCTGTTCGATTACAAACAGGAACGGACCACTCCTTCTTAGGGTCCGAATCTAAACTAAGTTGGACTCATCCGAAGGATGAGCTTATAATCAAGCATATGTTATCCTCCTCAAGCTTGTAAAAAATAAAGAGGTACTTGCCAGAAATGGTGGGGGAAAAGAGAGAAGAATGAACCTATTTGTTATCCTTTATTACAGAAGAACCTTATCACCGTTCTTGAACACGACACTTTTCATTCACCTGGGTTGGGAAATCCTTTGCCTTAAAAGTTGATTAAACCTCTTTGAAAGTCTTCAACCATTTTGGGTATTAACTTTGGGTCAATCGTCACCAAGCCATCTGTCGTGTCGTTATGTGTTCAAGAGGTCTCTGCAAATAAACCATTCATACGCAAAACACATGTCATCCATTTAACCATCTCTGAGTCAGTCCTTACAACAACGTTTCTTCAACTTGAACAATGATTTCATGTTGTGGGCTTACCTGCAACGGGTCGCTTCCTATCGACATCAACACATTATCTAGAAAGATGACTTAGAAATCGTCAGTACCTTGAAGTCTGCATGCATCAATGGCAGGTTTCTCGCCTTTGACGACAGTTTACATCGTTGACTTTCGATCAAGGGATTCCGTGACATGTTTGACATCAACTCATTCATTCACATTTCATGGATTGTACTGGGTACTTTGAGAACCATTGACATCATTGGTGGTCTCTCTCACACTTGTTAACGGTTTACATCATTGACCGGTAATCAAGTGGCTTCTACCATGCTCGACATCAACTCATTTATTCGCATGAATAGAATCGTACCAATTCGAGAAGTAGAAATGAAGACCCTGGATCTACTTTCTGCCATCCAGGCTGCGAGGAGTTTTGTATTCATTATATAGTGGACTTATCTTAAACAGATGGCTGCGTCCATGCTGTGTCCACAAAAGTCTATGATTGTAATGTACTGCAAAATCATTCCTGTATCAGAGCAGTAGTTAGATTGTTAGTTAAAGTTTTCAATCTGAGTATGGGAATGCCTACCTCAGCGATGATATCATCTTATATATGTCTTTTGTGTTGAATAATTGCAGGTTCTGACCAGGCTCTCCGCAAGATACTCCTTGAAATGATAAAGTACTTCACCCTTCCTAGATCATATGAAACCCTAATCTACTACAGGCTTCGCACTTTAGGGGGAAATCTGTTACACTAAAAAATGTCACCATGACTATTTGCAGTTAGTATGGCTCCATCCACCGTCATACTATCCTCCTTGGCAAGTCTCATGCCTCTGCTCTGCATGTCAAACTCAAAAAATGAGAGAAAAGTCATTTAAAAGTCATTTATCTCTGGTACGCAGTTTCTCTTAGCCTTACCTGCGGATACGCAGCCCAAGTTCACAATACCTGCGTACTTGTACGCTCTGTATGTAAAGGGGTGGGTGCATACCCTTGTAAAAGGCAAAAGGCGCGAGTTTCATCTTAAAAAAGTTACTTGTGGTCATTTCTAGAGTATTCTAGAAGCTTGTTTGACGTGTATGAAGCGCCTCCAGATGGTTCATGTATCCCTATAGAAGAGGAACTTATCCCATCAAGAGGGGAGCTAACCCACCCAAAGAGGGGCTTATCCCATTGATGGTGGACCTGAATAACTTCTTCTACAACACTATAAATACATGCATTGGGCCAGAGGGAGGGGAGGTTGAAAGCTGAACATTCCTAAGGGTAGATGCTACTGGAATTAGGACTTCCTTGTGAAAGCTTGTGAGGAGAGATTACCATCTTTACTTGTTTCCATTGGGAGGTGGGTGAGCTGATCAGAGTAAAGGAGGACTCTTGTGGACCCTGGGAGGAGCTTGCACAACACCAAGGCTCAGGTTGTAATGGTTCCTTTTGTTACCTTTAATACAAATTAGTCCATTCTTCTCAATAACTTGTTATTTATGAGTTGTTTCATATACTCCTTGGTCTATATGTTGAATATGCTTTGTTTTATGTTATAATCAGGTGCTATTTAATGGTTTGACTGTTGGTGAATGCAGGTTTCGGAGAAAAGGAGGAGCTCATCTGGATCAACGAAGCTGAACTACTACAACAGCGTTTGGTTAGAGGTAAGAGCTAAACACTTGATTTCTCATATTGTAATGCATATTTGGAGAAGGATTGTTCTCTTTTGTCTTGTTTGTCATTAGAAAGGCTTAGGCTTCTAGGAAGGTCGATTGTGTCCGCACCGTCGACTGTTTCCGCGTGACAAGAGTCATTGACCAGAATAGAGAAACTTGAGGAAGTAACTAGGGCCATGATCCATCTGACCTAGTTGTGATCAAACCCAAAGGCAATAAGAATTTTCCGGATATAGTTCCAACTTAGTTTATCATAGGATTTAGCAATGTCCAATTGCATGATCATACCAGCCTTTCGGTTGATAGTCAGAGAATGAACCACCTCGTGAGCTTGAATAATATTGTTGAGAATTTGCCTTCCTTCCACATAACTGGCTTGTTCCACAGAAACCAGAGATGGAAGGAGAGGTTTTAGTCTGTTGGCTACCACTTTTGATATTATCTTGTAGACCACATTACATAAAGCTATTGGTCTAAACTTGTCCGGAGTCTGAGCAATCTCCTGCTTGGGGATAAGAGCAATGAAAGAAGTGTTCAGAGCTTTCAGAATAGTTTTATTCATCCTAGAATCTTCTACCACATTTAAAATATCCTTTTTAACAATGCTCCAGCAGGCCTTGAAGAAATCAACATTGAAACTGTCTGGGCCCAGTGCTTTACCATTTTGCATCTCTTTGAGCACCACGCTGACTTCCTCTTCAGTTACTGGCTTGTTGAGGTTGAAATTGTCCTCATTGGACACCAGCCTAGGAATGTGTCTTGTGAAGTTCCTGATGGAGTTCTCTCTGTTATAACAAGTTTCTTTGGCAATGCCTTGAAAGTGCTTGACCAGAGCTTTTTCAATTTCAGCATGAGAGTTGTGAAGAATGCCTCTCTCATCCTTGATCACTGCAATTCTATTATGAACTCTGTTCGCCATTGTGGATCTATGGAAGAAGCTAGTATTTATTTCTCCCTCTTTGAGCCATTGAATCCTCGATTTTTGCCTCCAAAATATTTCCTCTTGTTTGCACAATTCCTCCCATTCTTGATGGTATTTGGTGACCTGCTCATTCCTGATTTCATCAAAGCCATTTGTGATAAGGGCTTGATTGAGTTCCTGCATTTTTCCTTCTACTGCTTTTTTGGCTGCAAAAATGTTTCCATGTTCATTCTTGTTCCATTCCTTGAGCTTAAGCTTAATGTGTTTTAGTCTTTTTTGAAGAAGGAACATATTGGTGCCTTGGATATTCAAATCTTCTACCCACCATTTAGAAATATTACTATTGAAATCTGGATGAGAGAGCCATATGTTTTCAAAGCGAAAAGGTCTATTTCTTGGAGTACCAATACTCTGCACCTACAGATAAATCGGCCAGTGGTCAGATCCTCCAAAGGGTAGGATTCTTGCTGAGATTTCCTTATTATTGAGCATGAGATCCTCAGATAACATGAATCTGTCTAGTTTTGAAGCCACCTGAGACTCTCCTCCTCTTTTGTTGTTCCAAGTAAAAATTCCATTACTGGTTGTAATGTCCACTAACTTCATAATGTCTGTGAAATACTGAAACCTCAGAGAGTCTTGACTTTGAATTCTAGTTCCACCCTTTTTCTTTGAAAGCGATTTAATCATATTAAAATATCCTCCTAGTATCCAAGGCTTACCTGCATGTGTATCCCTTAGCTCCTCTAGAGAATCAAGAAACTTTTGTTTTCCTTCCAACCTTTGGGGTCCATACACATTGGTGATTAGATAAGTTTCCTTATCTCCGACAGGCTGGATGACCACCGAGAGATAATCTTGAGATGCTTCAGCATCTAAAATTTCTATTTTCTTAGGGTTCCAAAGGGTGAGAATACCTCCTGTTGTATTCTCTGCTTTGACTTCCAAAAACTCATAGTTATTGAGCCACTTGCTGTGAATCTCTTTTAATTTATGAATGGAACATTTGGTTTCCTGAATGAAGATCACATCTGGATCTATTTGTTTCATTCTGTTACTAATCAGTCTTTGTTTCCTTTTACTACCAAGACCTCTAATATTCCAAGAAGTAAACTTCATTATTAAAGATTAGTGAAGGAGTAGCTGGTTAGATCTTTCATCTTACCTGAGTCTATCATTAGCTTTCCACATTCCATTAATAGCTCGTTCTGTTTTTTCCTGCCTCTTTTTTTCCTGGGTTTCTGGGTGCTAATATAGGTATGGGTCTTACCGTTTTTACCCCCTCATTGCTCTGCTTTTCCTTGCTCCTTTGCCTCTCCGGTCCTTTGTTTTGGGTCTTCCATAAATATAGCTGTTGGACTTTATTGAACTCCTTTGGAGGTAAAGAGTCTATCCCTTCTTTAGTCCCTTGAATCAAGAAATCTTCCAAGTCAAGATTCTCTTTCTCAAGAATTTCTTGTAGTTCTTGGTCCTCCATTTCCATCTCACTAGGGGTCATCTCCTGATCCATTTCTGTTTCAGCATCGCTCACCATCGCTTCTGTCTATAGAATCTTATGTGGTGTTTGTTCCTTGTCCTCTACTTTCTTTTCTTCCATTAATTTTTCCCCTTTCGTCTGGTCTGCTGTGTTATCTTCTTCTTCCACTTCCAAGACTCAGAACCTGTTTTGGCTGGTTTGTTGTCCTTCAGATTTCTGTGCTTTTATTCCCTTCTTGTTTCCTTTTCCTTTGTATGCCATTTTGTGAAAGCCTTCAGAGTCTTTCATAGCATTAGCTTTACTCTTATTCTCTATTCTGGTGAGAGGGCAATCCCTGAACAGGTGTCCATGTTCATGACATTTGCAGCATCTGAATGGAATATGTTCGTAGTCTATGGTTTGAACCCATTCTTCATCATGAACTTCCAAGATTATCTCATCTGGAAGAGCTCCAGAGAGATCCATCTCCACACAGATCCGAGCAAAGGAAGTATACTTTCCCCTCCTAGTGGCTTCAGAAGCTTTAACAAACCGACCTAGCTTATTTCCTATGGTTGTTAATGATTTTGTTTGCCAATAATCAAGCGGAAGAGAATAGAGCCTTACCCAAACTAGGACTGAAGTAAAGGTCTCACATTCTGGGACAAAATTCATGATCCAAGGTCGCATATAGAGACCTGCAGCAGCAAAGAAGTATGGCCCACCTTCAAAAACTCTATCCTTGTCTTCGATATTCGCAAAAACTACAGTAAAGAATCCCTTTGAACCTAGGTGTAGGTCAATGTTTCCTTTTGGTTTCCAGTGGTATCTTATCCATATTTGTAAGGCTTTTTTCAATGGGCGATAAACCCATGAATTTGCAGATGATTGCATATATTCCCTGTGTTCCTACAGAGCAGGCTCATTTAACATGACTCTGGGAGTTACTGCAGCTTTGGGCTTACATGGGCCCATGTGTGCTTTGATTTTTGTTCCCTGTTCCTTGTCTTCTTCCTCATTCTCTTTAATAATACTTTTCTCCTTGGATTCCTGTCCATTTTGTTCCTCTTCACTATTCTTATTCCTTCCCATTGAAGGTCCTCTGTCATTTTCCATGGGTTTTTTTCCTTTGCTATTCACGGCTTGCTTGAAGGAGGGAGTGGAGCTCCCTCCTCTGCACCCCTCCATGGATCGCTGCCTCTGTAACAACTCTGAAACCCTGTTATTTTCCCGCCTTTGCTCCCGACGTCGCCGCTCCCCGTTCTCAACTCCATGTATGTTTTGATATTCAATTGTAAGAAAAAGTGAAATATTGATTCACCCCCCCCCCCCCCCCCCCAAGTATTTCTAACAGATGGTGCATTGCATAGGCTGAATGGAATGACTAACAACAACAACTCAGACAAACCTTTCCTGGTTTTGAAGGTGGTTTTCTAGGTTCCTTCTTCTCTGATTGGAACCTACTGATATCCAAACTTTAAGTTGACCTTGGTGAAGTATTTTGCTTTCTACCCAATAGATCATCTATTATGTGTAAGGGGTACCTGTTATTGAGCATAATTTTGTTCAACTCTCTATAATATATACACATCCACTTAGTCCCATCCTTCTTTGGCACATTGATGATGGGTGACCCACATGGTGATGTACTTGGTCAAATGACACCTTGTTCCAGTAGTTGTTGCAATTGTTTCTTCACCTCACTTGCTTCTATAAAAAAACTGCCTGTACAAACCAATGTTTGGTAATGGGGAATCCGGCAATAGTTGGATCTCGTGCTCCACTCCCCTCTTGGATGGTAGCCCTTTAGGTTCCTGGAACACATCCTTGTATGCTTGTAGAAAATCTTCCAGTTGTTGTTTCTATTTCTTAGTACACCCCTCCATGGATGCCTTTGCTCTCACTGATTCTTCTATAAATTAATTCTCTCATAAAAATAGTAAAACAAACTTCTTACTATAAGTAATCAATTTCTTGGCCTATTTGGCACTTATCAGCGAAATTTTTGACTTAAATTTGTGTGCGTTGGCTGCGAATGATTTTCCATCCTTTACAAGATGGTACTAGTTGCTTCTCTACATGAAGATTGCATCCTCAATGTACATGTAGGGACTTCCAAACACCATTCCATGCACATCAAGGGGAACTACATATAATTCTACTTCAGCAATAAAATCAACACTAGTAACAAATCTAATGTTGCGCTACTTTTTGACCATTAAATCTGTGTCCTTATTTTTCCCATACTAATGGATGTTGGCTTGGATGATCATGAACTTCTAATCCCAGTTTGTTGACCAGCTTCGCTACAATGAACTTCACCTATGATCCTGAGTTCAACAAAGCATCAATCTTTTCCTTCTTGACCTGTATCTTTACATGGAATAGTTTGGTCATTTGTTTCCCTTTCTGTTGTTGGAGGCTACTCAAATTCATCACCTCCTGCACTGACGTACAAATGATCTTCTCATCCACGTCTGAGCAACTTTCAATCTTGTTGCTATAATTAGTGGCCATGAGATTCTTCTTCTTGTTCTTCTAGTTAAGCTTCAGATACAACTTCCAACACTTTTCCTCTGTATGATTGTCAATGTTATAGTGGTTGCAGTGTTTGTTGGGATCTTTGCACTAGTGTATTGTGGTTGTTGTCTTTTTATATTTCCCCCTTTCCACTTCTTCTTCCCCTCCCCGGAATCCTCTAGGCACTTTGTCTGCTTCGATCCACTTTCTTCAAGTTTATGTTCTCTAGGTACTATGATTGTACGGAAGCCTTGTCCACTGATTTAGGCTTGAACAACATCACTTTCTTCTACATATGGTTGTGTAGACCTCCCAAATACTTGAGAAGTACATCTAGGTTATTTGGGGAGATACCTACCATTATGGCCATCTTTCTAAATTTTGTGGTGTACTCCTATACACTTTGCCCCTACTTCTGCCTAAAGTAATGCCACCAAATCCATTGATCCTCTAAATAATTGATAGGGTAAAATTATGAATTTATGAGGCGTTTAAATTCCTCCCAATTTGTATTGGGGGATCTCCCTCCAACCTCAAGGTATCTATGTGTTTTTCCCACAGGGTCAAGGTATAGGCCTATAATTTCAGTCATGCAAATGAAATCTTCTATTGTTCCTCTATATGATGAACATTGAAATAAAATTATAGTTGCTGCAACAACTATAATTTTGTTATAATTGTTCCTCAATTGGCATAAATTTTGCATACAGACTCTGATTAAGGCGATTCTTGTGTTGTTAGAAAGGTATCTATTGAAGAATAGGCGCAAAAGATGTGGTTTTGAATCAACAAAGTTTTATCCCCAAAAAAACTTGTTTAGTGTCTCAAAATGCTCCCAAAAGGTTTCAAACCCAAGTTTGCATGTCGAGATGGATGAAAAACAATATAATGATCCAATCTTAATCAAATCAACTCGATGCAATTGAGAAGATCTCTATCTCGAGGAGATGAAGTTTCTTCACCGACATCCCAAGGAAATTGAGACTCGGGAAGCTATTACAAGAGTTGGAGGCAAGTGAGTGGTAGTTAAAGAATCAATTTTCAAATCACCATTGGGGTCACTAGAATTATGTGTCATACTCAGTGGCTTTGAGAATTCTTATAAGAACTCAGAGTTATGTAGCTTAATGATGCCTAGGAGGGTTTTGAAAATACAAATCTCACACCATAATTTGGCAACCTGATGCATTGAAAATTTTCTTTGTGTTTGTTTGTTATCGACCTACAAAATGGGAGGTTTATGTCTCATTTTTCACAGTAAAAAAATAGGATGGAATTTTCAGTTGGACGTAATTTAGGATATTTTGCAAAAGCTTCAATTTCCAGTTGGACAATAATTTTGTTTGTGTTGTAAACAACACGATGCGACCTTCCAATATGGAAACGAAGTAGTTAGTGGAAAACATCACATAAGTCCAAGATGAAATAAAAAAATATCTAATTAAGGAAAAAACACCTAGTTTCTAGCTTAACCATTGTCATGGAGCTATTATTAAAGTAGAGAACTCAAATGCAACAAAACGAGGATGAGTTTCCTAGATTTCACCAACAAATTGAATGCATTTAGTTGGTTATGGACATGCAGAATCATGACCCATCCTTCTCTAGCAATGAGTTAAGTACAATTTCTCATCTAATCCTTCATCTCAATTCAACAATCATGCCTTTGAATGAGATCTCGGGGTAAAGCAAAGACACTCTTCCTTTAAAAAGTTAAATTTTTAGTGTGCAACTGTTGTCAATTTTTGTCTAATTTTTGGTGTTCAAAACACATTTAGATATAGCATGCTTGATAGAAATAATAACAATTTTTTAGAATAATGAGTTGACTAGACAATCTAGGGACAGACAATGATGTAAATCAGACAGGGAAATTTTCCTATTCTCGATGTACTTGTTGTGTTCATAGCGCAGACTTATAGTAATAAAAATGTTCTTATTCTTGTTAAAAAAATAGATAAAATATGGAAAATAAAGAACAAAGAAATAAAGCTCACAAACCACATTGAACACAAGATATGGTCTGGGAAGCCCTTGTGGGAGATTTCACAACTCGGAAGTGAGGTTGCTCTACTCTTTATTTCTCTAAATGGAAATGGATGCAATTAGAAAGGGGTGACACATGTGGCCTCTGGGTTGCTGAAGTACACAAACCCTATTTGTTTTCAGTCTCTCTATCCACTCTTGACTACTTTTATCATCTATGGAACAAAACACACTTGAATATTATGGGACCCCTTTTCCTTCTAGTGGCTTAGTTATAACACAACCTGAAAGCCTACTAGTGGTTATGTTTAACTCCTTCAGCTTTTAAATAGAGTTACAATATTGAATCTTCTAGAATATTATTCACGTAATCATGTGCCTAGCTGCTTTTCCATGAATAATGGGGCTTGACATGGCATCCTCTAGTATCATGGTGGACAACACGAGAAGGTCAAATTTTGGGTGGCATAACTTTTGCATACATACTCAGTTTAATGCCTGTGTTGCACCATTGGAAAGGTATTTGAATGCATAATAGTGCTAGAGGGAATTGTGCCTAAATAAAAAAGTTTTACCTCCCAAAAAATCCATTTCATGCCTCAAACTGCTTCCAGAAATTTTCAAACACCAATTCGCTAAATTGGGACCCACTAGTAAAAATGGTCTTCTGAGCTAATTCCTCCACTTTTTCCACTTTGAAGGCATCAATATTAATGAAAATTAATGCAATGATACAACCTGGATCATGGCACTTCCTTGCCTTAGTGATAAGGGCTTGCCCAAGCTACCTTACTGCAACCAGACTACACTTCTTCACTTAAGGTTTTCCCATAACATTGCCACAAGCTACAATATGTTAGATACACAACTAATTCTAACACAACCAAGTTCATCCAACAATATGCACAAGTCAAACCATGGTCTTAAAGTATCCCAACAACTACTTATACTTAGTAAATATTTCAATATTAATCCAACAAAAAGCAATATAAGGAACATAACATTCATCCAAGCAAAACAACCACAATACACAAGTATAGGTAACACCCAAGGTAAATGCCTTTACTTTATTATTATGAATAATTTTATGATGTTGAATAGAGAACGTAGCCATGCATTTGTGACTCATTTACTTAGTACAATTAGAAAAGGCATAATTACCTACGAGATTGTAAATTCAACCCTTGGACTAATCATAGGGCTACCTCATGTAGGTCTTTTCTTCTTCTTCTTTTTCACTTACTCATGCAATTTGCTCCTCTATTTCAACTCCATAAACTTAGCACTTTTGCAAATTTCTTTGATGATTGCATGAAAGATCAATGCTTGTATACTCCTTTAACACCATTGAGTTTACCCTCTTTTTATATGAAAGTTGCCTTGCACTTGTAAGCCCCTTCAACTTTAAGGTGGACCCTGGTTCCACCTATTGACTTTGAATTCCTCAATGCCTTGTGCATTCGTTGTCTATCTCTAACAAGTGTGCCCGAGTGTGCTCAACAGGTGTCCCCAGTTGTGCTAGTGTGCCTAATAGGTTCACTCATTTGCACCAATGTGCCTAATAGGTGCACCCAAGTGCACTTGGCTAGTGTCTAAGTGCAATATAAGGTACATCCATCAACGAAGGGATGCTTAGTCCTTTGGGTCCACATGCTTGACTAATGCATCTAAGGTGGTCCAATTCGTATAAAGGCGACAAGGAATAGTTAATCACTCCAATAATTGCACATGGAAAATCTCGTTGCAATCTTCAACAACAACCCTTTATGCCCACCTAGGAGGTGTACTTGCTATCATTTGTAAGTGGAAGCCATCTACATTCCAAATGACATACTATTGCTCCTTGATATCTTCTTTTCCTTATTCTCTTGTATACAATTGGAGTGAAATTAAAACATACTTACATTTGTCATCTTTCATTTTTCATTACAACTACTAATTATGGGAAAGAGGGAGGTTGTAATAGTATTTTAGGTGTAACTAGAATTCCTAATTTTACACTTAATGTGCATAGGGAGAAATCTAAGTTGATTAGAAGACATTCCTTCCCTCCAAACTTTCATTTTAGCATATGAACCTCAAATCAATTGGCTTGCAAAAAAATATTTTACTTCATTTTGTTTACTTTTTAGTTTGGCATGGTTCTCTCTCTCTCTATGTGTGTGTGTGTGTGTGTGTGAAACTTCGTGGAGAAACCCAAGGGGTGAGTGTTCACATTGGTGGATAACAACCCTAGTAAACCCATTGGGTAAAACTAGTGTACTTCACCCATGATGATTCAAATTGAGTGCCTATTAGTGTAGAATTACCTAAATAATTAACAGTATTGGTGACACCAAGTTGAATTACCCACCCTAATTGTTTATGGATAAATATTACTTATATAATTAAAATATTGATATTTTACTTCTTAGTCTTTTTTAAACAACAGAAAAACCTATTGTAACTCAGTTGTTGAACTAGTTGCAGGGACAACCAACATTAGTTGCTATCTGCGAATGCAGGTTGACTCATCACCGTTTTCAAGGAAAACCACACCACTTGGAATTACCTGTTAGTGGTTCGTAAGGGGCCAAGATTTCACTCCTACCAAATGCCTATGTGTCTTGGATTATTAACCTATTTCCTTATGTCAAAAAACAATGAATCCTTAACAAAATCCATTGAATTATCATTATTCTCTTTCCTTTCGTAAGACAAAAATATAATAATTAATAACCCAAAAATACCATATTTCAATTTTTTTACTTGTGCAAGGCACCATTCGTTTATAACAAATTCAATATATACATCATAACGTTAAGCATCTACAAACTTACATATAACATAGAAGCACTTTGATTTCGCCGAAAGGCGCTCTACAACCTAGTATATAAGGGAGATGTTGTCATGTAACGTTACATTAAAAACATTTAAAATATATATGTCAGTTAATTAATGAAAAAAATATTAATCATGTCCACTCAAATAATTTTTTAATGAAAAGCACATATGTAGAATAATATTGTCAATCACAAAAGAGAATTAAGCGTGCACAAAAACAAAAGGAGTATAACGTTGGTTTAGCGAAGGAGTATCAATGATTCAATTAAGGTATGCTTGTTCTTCAAAAATCTTAAACTATATAAATTGTAACCTATAGTAATGAAATCATATTATTTGTCTATAAATTATGCCTCCCTTCACATTGGGACAACAAACTCACCAGACTATAAAACTTCCCAACACCCCATTCCTCATTTCGCTTTGCTTTGATCCCTCACCAGGCATTGCACATAAAATATTGGATTAGGTTTTGTCTGCAATGTAAAAAATCATATAAGATTATTTACCAAAGCATGAAATTGATTAAACACAGGTCAACTCTTACTACGTGTAAAATTTTGAATGATATCATAGTTAAACATATTTTGTTGTGAGTTCATTTTTCTCAAAGTGAAAAACAGTAAGTATTTATGATATACAACCCAACATAGTATATACCAAAGTAAATCCATGGTATACAAACCATCATAGTATATACCAATCTCTGAGAGGGATCAAATCTCTTAAGATGCAAACCTTTTTTTTAGTGCAAATCTATGCAAAGAGAGATGCAACATTTTAAAAAGATATTAATAAAAATATAATTTTATATATTATACAAAGCAAGTGAAAATTAAAAAATTCTTATTGTTAAAACATTTTATTAGTGTGTTGTTCAAAACCAGCATAGATCCATCTTAACTCCATATCTAACAAGACCAGATAGGAATAAAATCTCTTGCAAACTTTTCCCCATGTTTTGCACTCTAAAAGAGGTTTGCATCTTGAGAGATTTTATTCCTCTCAGCGCTTGGTATATCCGAAGTTAAGATGGATCTTGTTACAACATGTTAATGCAACCATCATGTGAGTCAACTTTTTCCCCTATTTTTATTTGAAGATGGTTGTGATAATAAATGATTTTTAATTTAAGTTCACATTTAAAGGCCTATTACTTTATCCTCCATTGATTGCTTCCATGGATGATGATGCCTTTTAGGACAACTTTGATCTCATGGGCAAAATAAGGTTTAACATATTAGATTTTTCTTCTTGTGATGTTTGATTCATTCCAAATAACACACATAAATCTAAATATTTCTTTTATTGTTAATTATAACTATAAATTGTAAAAATATATGATTAATAAATTTATTTTTAATTCAATTAAATGCCATAATATATTATTAATGAAAGTTATTTTTAAAAGGTTTGTGGGTAAATTATTATACATGGGTATTCCAAACATAATAAAACATGGCGATTGTTCTTTGTTCCACAACAGCTAGAGTTTGGCCTTGGCCACTTGTGCACCTCTTCGCTCGATGTCTTGTCCACTATTAAGCCCAATCATGGCACCTGATCCTATGTCTCCCTATGGTTTGTTAGTTTTTGATTCAGTGGTTGATTCTCTTGGAATCCTCTCATTCAAGAATGTTATTCTTCAATAGCTTTTTTCCAGTTCTTCCTCTATTGTGGTTCGTGAAGCTTCTCCCATTTCCATGCTCATTGTCTCGAAGGTTGTTGAGGAAGTCAATTTCCTTAGATTGGTAGTTTGATTTTCTATTTATATGGGTTTTAGAAACAAATTGCAGATCTTTAAGTTTGAATAGCCAAAAAATGGTTGTCAATGATCAAACACGGTGTTTTCGTCCACCCTTTCACAAAGAGTTTTTTGTTGTTTCTAAGTTTGAAAATGTTGAATATAGGGATATGATCTTTAACTCGAGTTCATGGTTATGGGGAAATGTTGGTATGTGCTTGAAACCTTGGTTTCCCTCCTTCAATCCATTGGTAGAGATCTTGTCCTTTACTCCTATTTGGGTACGACTTCCAACATTTTTGTTGCATCTATGGGGTTTGTCCTCTCTTTTGGCCATTATGTTTGCTTTAGGAAAGTTTCATTTTTCCTCACATGAAACTCAATGGAGAAGCATTGATACTTATTCCAAAATATGTGTGGAAATGCATCATAGTCTTGGGTTCTCAACTAAAATTAATTTCACTGGCAAATATGCCTCCTAGACTAAAAAATTAGGTTATGAGTGCATCTCCTTGTCATGTAGGGCCTATTTTGAAATAGGCCATATAACTAGTCATTGTTCAATTGGATCAAAGGACTGTAAAAACAAACAACAAAAATCAACTTGGTGGGTTGGTTCCACCAAGGATCATTAGTTATTTTTGAGAGATACATCTTTTAACTCTTCCTCTACCTCCAGTGACTCTAGTTTCTCAAGAAAAAAAATAAGACTAAGTTTCTCAAATTCTATTGAAAATAGATCTCGTCTTGTATGACTTGGCCCATGAATTCCTTGATATGCGAGGCATAAAAAAATAGAAGATAGGCAAATCAAGCCGATGAAGTTGAATCTCGAGAACGAAAAAATCCTCTACACAAGATACTCCATGTTTGAATCAACCAACAAGCAATCTACCTACTTTAATAGTAGTTTGGACAAAAGCAAGGAAGAAGAAAACATTAAAATCCTCACTAATGGTCACAATAAGTCGCACATGAAAACCACATTAATCATGTATTTCTTTTGTAAATTGTTACATAATCAGTTTGTGAGGATATATTCATGTCAAAAACGTTGGAATGTATCTAATTTAAGTATTTGGCAAAATAAATCAACTACGTTCTTCTTGGGCATGTTGACAGTATCTAAGTTAGACCTAATTGGCTCAAAATTTTGGCAAGACAAAAATTTTCGATGCACCACATCTTGCTTTCACAAATTTTTCTCACTACAATTTTCTAGCTATAATGAGTGAAACAAAGTTATCCTAACTCACCTGATATGTTTTTGTAAATAATAGTACTATTAATCCTAAGGGTGTGGAATATTTAATGATGTTGTCAATGAACTTATCCACCATGATATCATCCTTTCCCTTTAATACAATTCAAAAAGCTTTATAACTAATTGCTTTTAGCGTAACAACAAACTATATCATTGCAATGTCAATTGGGTTTATCTTTGGTGGTTGGAGGGAATGATTGTTATCCTCCTCACCTAGGTTCAATTTCTACAAGTGACATATTGAGATCATATTAAGTTTATTGCTTTAATGAATTCAAGCCTTCTTGTTGTACAACCTTGAGCCTTGAAGAATATCTTGCCATTACTTACGGGCTCAAGGCTAAAGTGCTTTGTTACTTGTTAAAATGAATCAAATGTGAATACAAATAAAAAAAGCCTTATTATCGATTGTTTTCGATGCAACAACAAACTATATAATTGCAATGTGATAATGGATGCAACTTTGAAATGTATTGAACTACATGTCACATTATATTAGTGTAATATGTTTTTAGAGTTTGTATATATAGATATATGACAAAATCTATTATAATTTAGTGGTTAATTGTTAGTGGTGATAGTTATCAATACTTATTATCCATGAATGATAATTGATTCCTCGTTGTTATTCAAGGAAAACCATTCCCATTAAAATGACTCGCTAATGGTGGAGAGAAATGATTGTTATCCTCCACACGTAGGTTTAAATGGTGCAAGTGATGTATTGAGCTTATATTAAGTATTTTGTTGTAATGGTTTTGAGCTTTATTATTGTATGGTCATGAGACCTTGCTAATATTGTACTCTTACCTATAGGTTGGAGGGTGAGTTATGACAAGCTCCCACAATGCTCTTATATGAACCTACTTTAATATCAATCTAGGATCATTGACTTATACAAAACACTAAGTAGTATATATGCATTAGTTGTTATTAACTTAAGGCAATGAGTATATTATTTACAACTTATGCACAAATATTTACATATATTACAAATAAGACTAAATAAAAAGCCATTATGGGCGAATTAAATCAAACTAAATTCTACTAGAAAACAAGAAAACAATTATGCTAACTATGAAAATCTATGTATTGTAGAAAAGAGTAAATCTAATGACAATGCTTGCTATAGAAACTTGTTGCAACTAAAAAGAAACAATTGCATGTAATAGAAAGAAATAAATAAAAACAAAGTATTCCACTGTTGATTAAACAAATTGTAGCTAATGTTAAGGAATTGAATGAACTATCCGAGTAACACATAACTATATAGAAAGAAATACAGTGCAACTAATGTAAATGGATTTAACTATGGTTGTTGTCTAAAAAGTATGCTACAATGTGGAAATATATTCACAAAAAATGATTGCACTAAGAGACGCTCTACATGCCAATTTAGGGGAGATGCGTAGGCATAATGTAAGTAAGTAAGTCAACATTATATATATATATATATATATATATATATATATAGACTTCATATGTTTTAATTAATATTCAAATTAAAACAAATATAAATGTTAAATGTAAAATATAATGTAAAATGTAAAATGTAACATAAAATGTAAGGCACGAAGCTACTAATTTAACCAGAAGAGATTGGTCTATCTATATTGTAAAGTTAACATACTATTATTTCTTTATATATTATTATTAATATAACCAACCTATATCCATCTTAAATATTGATCTATCAAGCACAAAGAGGGATCAAATCCATTGAGATGCAAAACCCTTTTACAATGAAAAGAGATTTGATCCCTCTGGTAGATCCAAAGTTGAGATAGATCTAGGATGGTGTATACACACAATCGATAGATGAAATATCCTAAATACAGGAAATCGATAACTACATGAAATAGAATTGCATACAAAGAAAGAAATAATGTTCACAAGAAAATATACCAGAAAGTGATATCACCATTCTTGTGGAATGGCCCTTGCTTTACAGTCAACTGATGATTGTAAAAACACACTTCACACACTCAAGAGATCACAAACTATTGGTTCTTATAATCCAAAAGGCAACAATAACATTACAAAAAAGTTGAACATTTCTTAGTTTAATTCTCTAGTTTTTATACAAAAAGAAACTACTAACTGACATAACTATTTGCTAAATTATAGTGGTTTTCGCTTGATATAAAGGAGGCAACCACTTTTCAATTTCAATAGATAAGTTGATCCAGGTGGATACTGGTGGCCACCGGCCTATTCCACTTGGACCCCCACCATTGTTTCTTTCAGTTTTTCAGTTTCCTTATTTGTAGCACAATTTACTATTTTTGGCAGTTTTTCGGGTCCTAAACTTCCGAAGCCGTTTTGAGGCCCAAAACGACCTTTTTTTGGGAAAAATGGGACCAACATGGGTGGTGCACCAATGTTGGTTAAGAAAAAGTTTTAGTCCTCGGATAGATCTTTCTAATGAGGTATTGTGAGCGTCAAACAAAGATCGTATGCCAAAGTTATGGCCTCGGGAAGTTGATGTACCAATTTACCCAAACGGGGCCCATAGTTTGGTGCTTCATCTCCTAGGGTTAGGTTTTTGGATGTTTAGGGTTTTCCATTGTTTCTCAATAATAAATAGGCCTTTGAGCCTCATTGTAACACAATTCAGAGGCATGTAGCCACCACATCTCTTCTCAGAGATAAGCTACCATCGCCCGAGCTAGTCTTATTTCCATTCTGTTTGTAAGCATATTTCAGTATTTTACATTAATGAAATGAAGTATTATTTCTGTTGCATCTCAGTATTTATGGTTATCTCTGTAATTTGTTGCGTTCTTGTCTAAATCCGGATCAGTGGTATCAGCGCGGTCTGCTCGTTCTCTGTTTTTCTTTGCATGTCCTCAAAGAGGTTGGGATATAAGGAGTTAGGGCTCGATCTGGTTGAACCTTTGCAAGATCAACCTCGCAAACCCCGATGGCCTCCCATGGCAGAAGAAAATAAAGACGAGGGGGCAGGAGATCCTATCAAAATATTGCTCGAGGAGGCCCTCGAGAAACAAAGGAACGCGATGATGGATAACTTTGCCCAGATCCTTCAACGGTTACCCACCGATGGCGCATCCACATCCAGTAGCCACTCTGGAGGCTCCACTCCTTTTAAGGTACAAGTAAACTTTGACATTCCCATATTTGAGGGCCAAATAGATGCAGACGTCATAGATAAATGGTTAAATCTGCTAGAAGGATATTTTTCTGTTCATGATTTTTCCAGCTGAGAAAAGATTACTTTTGCTCTTCTCAAAGCCGTCCCCCACATCAAGGACTAGTGGGAAACCTACTGCGAGCAGAAGGATGAAAGTACGACCTCACTTTTTTCAGCCGCACCCACTTGGAATTCATTTCAGGATGCCATCAAGGAGTAGTACTACCCTATCGGAAGCTATGACGATAAATACATAGAGTGGACCACGCTGCGGTAGGGAAAGGACCAAGATGTGCCAAAGTTTACCAATGTTTTTCATACCCTTCGCATGAAGTTGGTTATCAAGGATTCTGAGAAACATTTGGTGCTGAAGTACCACGGTTGCCTACATAGGTACATCCAGGACGAGATGGATTTCTTGAACATCTCCTCTCTCGGCACGACGTACTGATACATTGTCAAGATCGAGCAGAAGTTTAAACAGAAGAAGTGAGACTTTGGATCTGCGAATTTGATGCAAGGAAAAGGTGCCTCCAAAGTGCAGAACAAAGGACAAAGCCAAGGTGGGGCGGCGACGGACAACCCACCAAAGCTGCAAGCAAATAACAAGACCGTGAAGCCAAAGAAGGACATGAGAAAGTGGTGCGAGTTCCATAAGAGCTCCACTCACAACACAAGTGAGTGTTGGGCCAAGCAGTCACTGGTGGCTGAGATGAAGGCTTCAAAATCAAATGCATGTTTCGATTCTGAGTCAGAACTCGCTAAGGGGAATGAAAAAGGGAAGCAGATTATCGATGCGGAGCAGAACGCCACCATTTCCACCACGAAGATCTAGAAGGAGGAACCCGAAGATCTAGAGGAGGAGGAGCGCCTCTTCCACTCCCAGATGTGGGTAAAGGGTTCCCCTCTACAGTTCATTGTTGACAGCGGGAGCCAAAAGAACCTCATTTCAACAGAGGTTGTGAAGCGGTTGGGCTTACCGATCACAACACACCCACAACCATACACTATCGGGTGGCTTCACCAAGGATGGGATCTTCGCGTGAGCCAGCAGTGTCGCCTTCCATACAACATCAAGCCCTTCATGGATGAGGTGTTATGTGACGTTGCTCCCCTTGATGTTTGTGATGTATTATTAGGCCAACCATACTTGTGGAAGCGACATGTTGTGTGCCTTGCATTGTTATTGTTACTTTGGGAAATAAGTTGTACAGGATACCGGAGGTAGTTTCGCCTACTGCCATCTCTTTGGTTACTGTAAAACAATGCAGTAAGCTCATTTCCAAAACTGGGAAATTTGTTTTCCTGATGATACGCCCTCAGGGAAATAAGAAGATGGTGGCCACGACCTCTAGACATGGCCCCTCCGCATAACAACAACAGATGGACAAGGTCGTGGAGGAGTACAAGGACATCTTCACCTCCCCTGCAGGGGTGCCTCTGCACTGTCAGGTCAAGCACTCCATCAATCTGACCCCAAGTGCGCCATTTCCCAATGGACCAATATATTGGAGAGCCGTTTTGGAGAAGAACGAAATCAAGAGGCAGATTCAGGAGCTGCTACAGAAAGGTCACATCCGGCCGAGTTCATCGCCCTGTGGGAGCCCGATCATGTTGGTACAGAAGAAGGATGTGACTTGGAGACTTTGTATTGACTATTAGGCGCTGAACAAGATCACTGTCCGGAATAGGTACCGATCCCACAGATTGATGACCTTTTGGACAAACTCAAGGTAGAAAAATATTTCAGCAAGATCGACTTGAAGTCCGGATATCACCAGGTACCAATTGAACCCTCCGATGCGTGGAATACTGCCTTCAAAGCCAAGGAGGGCCTTTTCGAATGGTTGGTTATGCCTTTTGGGTTGCCGCATGCTCCTGCAACCTTCATGAGGCTAGTGGATGACATCTTGCGACCATTCACCAACTCATTTGTAGTGGTATCCTTGGATGACATCCTGATCTTTAGCCAGAGTTGGGGAGAACACCTCCACCACATCCAACAGGTTCTCTAAACACTGCAGAAACACAACCTGTGCGTGAGTGTGGAGAAATGCACTTTTGGCATGACCCAAGTTCAGTATCTAGGATACATTATTGATGAACGAGGGGTGCATGTGGATCCAGCCAATATCCAAGTCATTCGGGATTGGCCAGTCCCAACCACTCTGACAGAGCTCCGTAGTTTTCTGGGTCTTGCCAATTTCTACCGCAGGTTCGAGTTGGATTCTCTCATATCACTTGGCCCTTGAGTCAAGTCACCAAGGGAGGAGCGAAAGAAAAAATCTTTTGGTCTGAATCTCAACAGAAGGCATTCGCAGAGTTGAAGCATCACCTCTACTCTACACCAGTGCTCACTTTACCAGACTTGCAACTACCATTTGAGATCGAGATAGATGCCTATGACTATGCTATTGGGGTAGTCCTTACTCAACAGGGGCATCCAGTGGCATATCACAGTGAGACACTCTCAGACACAGTCTGGAAGTATCCCACTTATGATAAAGAGATGTATTCCATTGTGCAGGCTTGCCGACAATGGAAGCATAACATTTTGGGGAAGGAAACGGTCGTCCACACAAACTATCGACCCCTGTAGTTCATACAGACGCAAGGGAAGTTGCAAAATGATCGCCATCAGAAGTGGTCCTCATACCTGCAATAGTTCCATTTAAATATCAAGTATAAGAAGGGTAGCACCAATAATGTTGCAGACTGCCTCAGTTGACCACTGATCATGGCGTTAACCACTGTGCTCAACTCTTGTGGGCACGAGACTTCTAATTGGCCACTTCTCTACAAAAGCGACCCAGAATTTGGCCACACATACCAAACACTCTTAGAGGGGCAACAAGTTCTAGATTTTCACCTCTAGGATGCCCTGCTATGCCACCTGAGACACCTTTGTGTTCCTTCAAGCAAGCGAGCCAAGATGATTTGGAAAGTGTACTACAGTCGGGCCGTTGGGCATTTCGGGGTCGAGAAAACAGTGGCAGTACAATAGAAGTGTTTCTATTGGTCGAATCTTCGACAAGATGTTGGGGAGTACATCAGATCCTGCATTGCTTGCGCCATTGCCAAACCAACCATCAAGAAGTAAGGCCTCTATACTCTGCTGCCCACCCCTAGTCGACCTTGGGAATCCATCTCCATGGATTACATGTCGGGCCTTCCTTCTACTAAGCATGGAAATGACTGTGTTTTTGTGGTAGTCGACAGATTATCGAAGATGGACATTATGGCGGCTTGCAAGAAGAATATCACAACAGAAGCCACTACTAAACTCTTATTTGAACGAGTGTGAGTACACTTTGGGATCCCACAGTCTATCATCTCAGATCAGGACATCAGGTTCCTCAGTACATTTTGGTTCAGTCTCTGGTCGATGCTGGACACCAAGCTCACTAATTCCACAACTTTCCATCCCCAAACTGATGGCCAAACAAAGGTTGTCAACAGGATGATCGTACACATTCTGCGCATGTACAACTCAAAGCATACACGCACATGGGATGAGAGCCTCCCCTATGTCCAGCACAACTATAACTGGGCTCTCCACAGCTCGATTGGCCACAACCCTTTTCAGGTGGGCTTGGGATTCCAGCCACTATGTCCCATTGATGTGGCCATACCATTTGTAGCTACTCAGGCAGATTTGGCTCATGTCCAGTCGGAAGTCGATAAGGCAAACAACTTCATTGAGCACATCCAACATATCCGCTAGCAGGTCCATGACATTCTAGAGAAATCAAATGCCAAGTACAAGCAACGACATGATCAACATCGGGTGCTACACAAGTTTCAGGTGGGCGACAAAGTATGGTTGCATTTGCAGAAGGAACGCCTTACCGGAGCCTATCGGATTCAGACCACTCCGATATGGTCCTTACATCATTACCAAGGTTGTGGGAAACAATGCATTTGAGCTCAGTATTCCCCCATTCCTTGGCCTGCACCCAGTGTTCAATGTGGACTGCCTTCGACCATACTTCCCACCATTGCTGGACACATCAGACATTGCAAAACAACTCACACCTATAGAGTTAAATCCAGATTGCATGGAGCAAGCCACAACTGATCGGATCATGGACACGCAGATCAAGAACACTTGACAACAAAGGATCCAACTATATCGAGTTGTCAAAGTAGGCCAATTCCTTCACCAGGGCAAGTGGTTCACTAGGGACCAAGTTTAATAGAAGTTTCTTCATCTCATGGAGGAACTCAACGCAATGGGGAGCATTGCTTCCTGAGGGGGAGGAATGATCCAGGTGGATATTGGTGGCTACCCACCTATTCCACTTGGACCCCCACCATTGTTTCTTTCAGTTTTTCAGTTTCCTTATTTGTAGCACAATTTACTATTTTTGGTAGTTTTTCTGGTCTTGAACTTCCGGAGCCGTTTTGAGGCCCTAAACAACCTTTTTTCTGGGAAAACTGGGACCAACATTATTGTTGGTCATGCAAAAGTTGTAGTCATCAGATAGATCTTTTTAACGAGATATTGTACGCGTCAAACAAAGATCGTATGCCAAAG
This sequence comes from Pinus tabuliformis, assembly GCA_031772625.1. Taxonomy (NCBI): domain Eukaryota; kingdom Viridiplantae; phylum Streptophyta; class Pinopsida; order Pinales; family Pinaceae; genus Pinus; species Pinus tabuliformis. The sequence continues at coordinate 1,098,289,729 of CM062813.1, forward strand.
TTATGACCCCGGGAATTTGATGTACCAATTTACCCAAACGGGGGCCATAGTTTGGCGCTTCATCTCCTAGGGTTAGGTTTTTGGATGTTTAGCGTTTTCCATTGTTTTTCAATAATAAATAGGCCTTTGAGCCTCATTGTAACACAGTTCAGAGGCATGAGCCGCCACATCTCTTCTCAAAGATAAGCTACCATCACTTGAGCTAGTCTTATTTCCATTATGTTTGTAAGCATATTTCCGTATTTTACATTAATGAAATGAAGTATTATTTCTTCTGCATCTCTATATTTATGGTTATCTCTGTAATTTGTTTCGTTTCTGTCTAAATCTGGATCATAAGTGTCCCAAAACTTAACATCTATCCAAAACACTCTTTTAACTACTTTCTTGAGTTGCTCGTCTTCAGCCTATTTCCTAGCGTCATGGTTCGAGTGTCTAAAGTGGTGGAGACAATCGTAAGGGCTTATCTTGTAAGAAAAGTGGTAATCAAGAAAAATAAATATTTACAAAAGTAAAAAATCATTGCCATTGACTGAAGTTTCAACAACAATGGTTTTGATTTTCATATTTTGCTTGGGTGCAAAAAGTCTCTGTAATATCGCTGTATAGTTGGTGCACTTTGGATACAATAGAGAAAACTCTTAAGCATGGTCAATGTGAGAGAGACCTGATAAGCTTGTGATTATTGACAAAAATCTCCTTAGCTTGTCTTTCTCACACGTAAAAAATAAAATTGGGTGTCCTATTTGATTTTTGCAAAATACACATTGTCCAACAAACATACACCAATTTATGTAAATTTGTCAGCATATTATGGAAACATTGGTCTCTTTCCACTTAGTCCAATAATAATAAATAGAATGAGAAATTGAAATAATATGAATAGAAAAATGGATGAGACAGATTATCTTCTAAAAAAATGGGTGATAAATAGATAATTAAGAAAGACAAGTCCAAGCATAATGGATCATAAATTTATTGAAATCATATGCATTTTAATGTCATCTAACCTTAATCCACCCAACTAAATACTTCCATCCTTTATTAATATTATGTATCAAATTGAAAAACTCCCGCGCATATATGGTTTTAGTTTATTGCAACAAGAGGGTTTAAGGTAAATTGCTCGAATCCGAAGACTTCTTCCACCATTTGAAGGGACTTTGGAAGGACTGCACCGCTCATTTTGATCAAAGAATTCTCCACGATCTCAATCACCACATACATTATACCATGCTACAACATTCTATCTTTACTGAGCAGAAGAAAATGGACAATTCTATGGAAGATTGTTCACAGACCAAACCAGACGCAGTTCCTTCCACGAGTCAATTACAGTCGCAGCCGCTGTTGCTTCCGTCCAAAGATAAAATTCCTGTTGCAGGTACAGCTAACTTCAACGACCCCTGCACTTTGTGAATTTTTGTTTAGGAGTTTATTTTACTTTTTGGTCATCAAATTTGATCTTCAATCAATTGTTGTTGTTTTTCACAGTGGAAGTTTGCTTGCATTCATCTAGCACGGCCCGTCCCGAAGAAGTTCGTGTTGCAGTTGAAAGGTAATTTCTACTCAAGCTCGGTGGGTTTATTTTAATGTCAAATTGCTTCACATAAGCGAATCGATTTCTTAATTCTGTAACATTGTTCGAAGCTTTACCTGAATCTTCCTAGTATAGAAATTCAAGTTCATTCGATTGCCAAAATTTCTATTGGTTCACGGTTAAGCAGATTTTTCCTAAAAGATTGTACTGTAATGAATACATTTTGATAAAAACTTGACTAAATTGAGAGGAGTTGAATCTTGTACTGTAATGAATACATTTTGATAAAAACTTGACTAAATTGAGAGGAGTTGAATTTTGTACTGGAATGAATACATTTTGATAAAAACTTCACTAAATTGAGAGGAGTTGAATTTTGTTCTGTAATGAATACATTTTGATAAAAACTTAACTAAACTTAGAGGAGGTGAATTAGTTTAGTGTATTTATGGAGGTTGTTTTTGTTTTTTTTACTTGTATATATATTTTTATATTTTTTATTTAGTTTATTTTATTTATTAAATGATACTCTATTAAGATTTTGACTCATTTTTCTAATTTTTGACTTTCCTTATTGTTTAGAGTTTGTCTTTGGTATATGATGATGATGATGGTTAACGTTCGCTGAGACCAAACAATGGTCTATCGGACCCAAAGAAACAAATTATTTATTTTGATTTATATATATATATATATATATATATATATATAAATTAATTTAAATATTATTTTTTAAAAACTGGTTGTTTAATATAGCAGTTACTTATTAATATTTGTTTTTAATAAATTAATATAATAATATAAATATTATTTTTCAAAAACTAGTAATATTTGGTTTTAATAAATTAATTTAAATATTATTTTTCAAAAACTAGTCGTTTAATATCGCTGTTACTTATTAATATTTTTAATAAATTAATAAACTAATATCATTATTTAAATATTATTTTTCAAAAACTAGCCGTTTAATATAACCGTTACCTATTAATATTTTTTAATAAATTAATATCATTATTTAAATATTATTTTTCAAAAACTAGCTGTTTAATATAGCTATTACTTAATAATATTTGTTTTTAATATAGTAATAAATTAATATCATAATTTAAATATTAATGTTCAAATAAGCCGTTACTTGAAATTATGTCTCTACGTTGTTCTCTATTTAAGCTTTTGCCATGGTTTGCCTCTTCATCTGGTCCTGATGATGAACCACACTTGTTGGTTCAAAACGCGTCGGCCAAAAATTTCTCTTATGTGATTTCTACTGAAAGACTTTGCTTAATTCATTATGGATCACAAAAACTTGAATCCAGAAATTAAAATTCTTTTCATAAAACTCATTAACTAAAACATTACATAAGCAACTTAACAAATAATGGCTAGCAGAGTGAATATGGTAACAATAAGTAATAAGCAAACCAAAACATCACATCAACACAACACATATTGGCACGAGATATATGTGGAAACCCATAAAGAGAGAAATCCATGATTTTATTATTGTTGTGATGCAAAGACAGACTCCTACTCTTTATTGCATTTGATTTTTTGTAGGCTCCAACCTACAGGAGGCTGCTACCTCAATTTTTTGCAAACCTCAACATGCAAGGAAGTTCCAACTTCCATATGTTTTTTGTAGGCTACAATCCACAAGAGGCTCCTACCTCAACAGGGTCCAACCTGATGTTTATCAAGCCACTACTTGAAAGAGGACTACAATCCCTTAGTGCAAACAAGAAACAACAATGTGCTGGCTTACCTGTTCATAAATTCTGCATATCTCCATCTTTATTTATGTTTCTTCCCTTCAAATCTGCTTCACATAAGCTTCATATGTGCCAGGTAACTAATGCATAACACCTCAATCAACTCTCACACATTCTCCAACTCTCTAAACACCGACTCTCCAACCTTGCACAAATTTATAAAAGAACTTTAATGGTTGTTGGTGTTCCACTCACACGAATATGAAATGACAAAACTTGTCTCTTTGCATTCTAAAGATGTCTCTTCAATTCCACAACTCCTTAAACTCTTGAATATTAAAATGCATAAAATGCATTTCATCATATCCAAATGTCATGCATTCATATTCTTTATGTCAATAAAATAAAAAAATAGCACGCAATAATACAATCTTGCATTCATATTAAAATAGCCCTGCATCACAATTTTTTTCCATGTCTTTGCCTTTTCCTTGCATCTTGCCTTGCCTTGCATTCTGTCGTTGTCTTGCCTTTGCTGTCATGGAGTCTTGCCTTTGCCTTGCATCACAACATCTCACTCATCATATGCACACAACAATCAACTCATCAAACATAAGCAAACATCACCAACTCATCAACATACCTAGGCATCACAAGCATAACAAAAACAATATGCCATGTCTTTGTTCTGTTGTTGTTGCACCTCTGTTGTTTCTCTACCCAAGCCGTTCTTGTCTTTGCTGCTCTCTTGCTGTTTCTTTGCCTCGATCACAACCATACATGCTTGTTGTTGCTCATGTGCATCTCATCTTTTGCGGTTTCCTGCTCCTTTGCCTTCTTTTGCTGCTTGCTGCTCCTTTTTGCCATGCCGGTCTTTTGCCATCAATGACAACACTTCCATCACATTTCTCAATTTATAAATATTAGAAAGACTCGCCAAATATGATTCTTATACAAAATATTCTAGCCATTAAAGTATTATAAATACATTTTCAAGTCGGCGTGATCTAATTTGATCCTTATGAGACTCAGATGATCTAAGTGATGCTTATTTATTATACCTTTTAATAAATGGAAAATTCACGCATTAGGAAAACATATATTAAACAACAATTGTGCATCCCATGTGAACGAGCCTCGGTTCATCGGTGAGGTTGACAAAGTATTGAGCTGTTTGCAGGTTCCTTTCTTTTAATATGTTCTACTTGAATGACAAGCTTAAAAATCTCTGAATTTGAGTGAAATGTTCTTTTCGAGATAACTTCTTCTTATCACAATGTGACAAGTATGCTCCTTCCTAATATGGGAGTTTTACAATGTAGTTGACTTACAACATTCAAGCAAGAATCTTTCCACTAAGAAGCCCTGGGTGGGGGTATTCATTTTGCCAAATCACCTAAGACTTGCACTTGGTCCCAATTGTATGGAACGGCCTACTTGTTAATTTTAGGCAACAATGGTATGTTCTATGCTTTAGAGCAATTTTACTTCAATTTCTTTATGAGTCCAATATCAATTTCAGTTTAGCAATCACATAAACATGTAAGTAAAACGCTGATAGAACATAAACATAAACAGTAGAAGACAAGCCAAGACAAGAGGACACAAGATGTGGCACCAGCCAGGGACAAACCCCAATGTGGGGAAACCCTTGATCAAATCTTCTTTTAGTCTTCAATAGTTCAGTGGAGAGAGATAGTACAATTTACAAATTCTGATAATTTATAACAGCAACAAAAGAGCCCTAACCAAAAAAGTCAACGCTGGTCAACAAGGTAGATTTGACCCTCAAAGATTCAGTCAACTTCAGTCAACTTCGGCCTCCAAACAACAAGATGAAACAACCCTCAAAACAGTCGAATTCTGCCTAGTCAAAGTCTGGTCAAACAGTCAACCTGCGGTCAGCCCTAACCACAGTCAACGTTGGTAAAAAATCCTCGATTTTCGTGCCCAAAATTGCGGCATGCTTAGACAGATATTCCTCACCCAAACTGAAGTCAAAACAAGTCAACACATCAAGTCAACACAGTCAAACAACCTCCCAACAACTCGGTCAATGCTGGTCAACGCAACAAATAGAAACCTTAGTTCACACATGTGGAGAGAGAGAAGATTGCCTCAGATAGTGTGCCCAATCACAAGAGGAGAGAGAGATATGTGTGATGAGATGATGGTGAAAATGACTTGAGGTCTCCTTCTTTTTTATATGCAATGTTGACGATGAATTGGGGGCTTGTGTGCTTGTTTTGCTTGCTTGCCGACCTTGACAATTTGTCCATAATATAAATAAATTCATATCTTCATTTGTACATGTCAGAATCGGATGATGTTTAGATCAATCTTACACCTCTCAGAGAGAGAAATCTAATAAAAATATCCGCTGTCATAAATAAGATGACCCATGTGGAGTTTGGCCCTAGTTGCCAATTTTAACACTCCCTCGCAACTAGGGAGAACTCCACCTGCTAATCCATCTGCCAATCTGTACCATCTCTGCCATCCATGCACTGCTCTGCTCTGCTGAACTATGAAGAAGAAGTGATCGGGAATGTATCATACCAATCTTTACTGACCCGAAATCAGTCCCAATCAAAAGAGAGTGTCTCATACCACTCTTACTGACCCGAAGTCAGTTCCTGTTGATCCCTGATCAATATCAGACATCTTAGCATAGGGAGTACGGTAGTACACGATGCGTCCATCAGTAGTACTATGGTCTCTATCCTCATTTTCCTACTCATTGGCTAGATGAGAGGTACTTCCCATGAGTCCCATATTGCATGGGTAGGATGTCTTAGCAGGAGAAGGATGAACCACTTGTCCTGCTCACATGTCGCCAAGGGGTATCACAGGGTAAGGATGAACCTCTCACCCTGTACACAACAAACCACTAGGGGAAGGCTGAACCACTCACCCTATGGTTCCTCACCGCTCCAAGAAGTACCCCAAGCCCCCTGGACCTCCCAGAGTTCAATGTCCATCTCATACAGGACCCTCATAAGAGGGCCTCTCCACGACTCCAAGTCGTTCTCGGAAGGCCAAGAATTTGACCTTCCCTAGGGGCTTTGTCAGAATATTGGCGACCTGCTCATTAGTCCTAATGTGATGGAGCCTTATTGCTCCTTGTTGTACCATATCCCGGATAAAGTGGTACCTGATATCTATATGCTTGGAGCGATCATGAAACACGGGATTCTCTGATAATCGGATCCCACTCTAGTTGTCGCAGAAGATCACGGTGGTATCCAACACATGTCCAAACAACTCACTGAAGAGCTTCCTCAACCAGACAACTTCACAGGAGGCCATACTAGCAGCTATGTATTCGACCTCGGCAGTGTGAAAATTCTATCACTGCAACAGTTGATTTACTTTGCCTACTTATTTTCAATAAGTTATTTATGAAATTCCTTCAATAAACATTAAAATAAATTCTGCTGCATATATCACACCATAATACAGAAATAAACACATGCACAAGAATCAACACATCGATAGAGATATTTTGGACAAAAGTCCCTTGAAAAACCCAATGTGGGAAAACCGGTGCAGCAAGGGAGGATTTTATTATTCAACAATTCTTCAGTACAACAGTGTGCCAAACTGGCCTACCCAATGGAGAGAAAATTCTCCAGCAATTCTCCCAGTCCCAGCGTTAGCTTGGCTGATCTTTGCGTAGCTCCCAGACACTCTGCATCAACCCCTGCTTGACTGCGTCACCCACGTAGGCCCTCTAGTGACTGCTCAGTCCCCTGCTGCCTCTCCTGCCTCTGCGCTGGTCTTCTGTTGTTGATCCTGACTCTTTGTTCCATACTTGTTGCCTCCTGCTGCTCTCCAGACACTAGTTCGAATTTCTCAGCTAACCCCGCTCCAGAATTCGAACTAACTGGTCTCCCTCAGTGTGTCTTCCAACTGACCCTCAAGCCTCCTCTTATACTTTTCCTGTTGGTCCTTCAATGGCTGAGATTAAATCTCTAATCAACGGCTAAGATTAGATTTGGCTTGATCCATGACTTTTGGAACCTTCTAACCCAATTTTATATTAATACTCATTAATATTTTATTTTTCCTAAGTTTAGACTTAGGAACTCCATTAAAAATATTAATTATTTTAATATCTCCCAAACCGGTTAGAATCCGCCCAAACCATTGCTAGGTCTTGGAGATCTCATGTGCTTTAGCCTCTCTACCAATTTTCATGGCTAGATTACATTCGATGCCACTCCAAATCAACACTCCCTCTTAGTGAGGATTGTGCTCTAGTAATACTCCACACTGAGCATTACTCTGATCATACGGCATCGGTACCTGTGCTGATGCTAAGCCTCTCTGCCCAACATCCTCTGCATTGCTGCATCCTGTACTGCTGCTCCCTCTGCATCCGTGCTGCTGCTGGTCCATCTTCCCAACACTGCATCTGCACTGCAACTCCCTTTGCATCCGTGCTGTTGCTGGTCTTTCTTCCCAACACTGCATCTGTACTGCAACATCATACCCATTTCTGCTACTGAAATGGATTCTTTATAATCCCCATCTTCTCCCTGAAATAGTCAAACTTGGTTCTTCCAAGGGCCTTGGTAAGGATGTCTGCCACCTGTTCTCCTGTAGGAGTGTAACTCAACTGTACAGCTCCTCGTTGGACATAGTCTCTAACAAAATGACACCGGATATCAATATGCTTTCACCGATAATGAAACACTGGATTCTTAGAGAGTTAGATGCAACTCTGATTATCGCACATGATCCTGGTCGCCTCCATTTTCCTTTTGAATAGGTTCACAAGCAGTTTTCTAAGCCATATAGCCTCACACGAAGTTGTGCTTGCCGCCATATATTCTGCCTCAAATGAGCTCAGAGCCACGAACTTTTGTTTCCTATTGCACTAAGAAGTTATTCCTGATCCAATGTTGAAACAGTACCTAGAGGTACTTTTCTGATCCACTGAGATTCCTGCTCAATCTGCATCAGTAAATCCACTCAATCTGATATCCTTACGCTTGGTGTACAAGAGTCCATAATCGACTGTTCCCTGTAAATACCTAAGAACATGTTTAGTTTCTGCCTAGTGCGCCCTCTTCGGTTCCACCATGAACTGACTGAGGGTGTTGATAGCGTAGCAAATGTCCGGCCTGGTATTGACCAGATACATCAGGGACCCTATGAGCTGCCTGTATAAGGTGGGATCAACATCCTTGTCTTCTGATGCATCAATCTTCTTCCAGTTGGTGATCATTGGAGTAGCCATGGGTCTACAGTCCTCCATCCTGAATCTTTTCAGGATTTCTGTAGTATACCTCCCTTGCCCAAGGAAGATCTTTCCCTCTTGCTACCAAACTTCCAACCCCAGGAAATAATGCATTCGTCCCAAATCCTTCATATCGAATTCTGTGGCTAGATTCTTCTTACAGTCCCTAATGAGCCTGGATGATCCTGTCAGAAAAATATCATCCACATACAATACTAAGATCAGTGGCTCATTCTCTACAACCAGATAGTAGAGATTTGGATCTGCATCACTCTTGACAAATCCCATCTTCTGCAAATAGCCATCGATTCTACAGTACCATGCTCTAGGTGCCTGTTTTAGCATGTTGGGTGTGGAGCCTGATTATCTCCTTTATTCAGAGGTATCACGCATTGGACCCCAGTTCGTAATGTGGCGGTAACGCTGCCCGTAAAATGTATGCTGCAAGGGGGGTCTAGGGGGGCGGCTGCGATTTTTGGGAGCCCTCCTTGGTGGGGGATCGGGGCAGCGCCCCCGAAGCTAAAAATAGATGTAAAACTGCTTTGTAAAATGTTGTAATTTCGTAGTCCATCTGGGCCGTTTGTTAGGCGGAGATCTGACGGTAGAAGTTATGTTTAATTTAGGGTTTTTTTCCCTAGAAGGCAACCCCTCGCTATATATGAGGGAATTGTATTGCGTTTATGTAGATCTGTATTTTGAGTGAGAAAGAGAGAGGAAACTGTGTGAGAGCGAAGAGGGAATTACAACGGATCTGCTGTAGGTTGTATCTCTTTAGTTTGCTGGATAATATAAAAGGAAGGATTGGCTGTTTCTTGTGGACGTAGCCCAAATTTGGTGAACCACGTATATCTCTCTCTTGTTTTATGTGTTTTCTGTGTTTATATTTCTGCAATATATTTTATGTGTTCCATTGCTCTGTAATATATAATTTTCTAACAACTGGTATCAGAGCTGAAGGTCTATTTGGCTGATAAACTCGTAGGAGAGAAGGGTTCCTAGTTCGAGTGGGAGAAATGGCAGATGATGGTAGGTTTAGGGTCGAAAAATTTAACGGCCAAAACTGTCAGCTATGGAAGATGCAGATGGAAGATTATCTATATCAGAAAGATCTGTACCTATCATTGAGCAGAAAGACAAAGAAGCCAACGAGTATGACAGACACAGAATGGGATATTCTCGATAGAAAGGCACTGGAAACAATACGGCTATGCCTAGTAGTGTCAATAGCTTTTAATATTTCAAAGGAAACGGCAACAGAGGGTTTAATGTTGGCATTGGCCAACTATATGAAAAACCCTCAGCCTCAAATAAGGTATTTCCTATGAAGCGTTTATTTAATATGAAGATGTCAGAAGGTGGATCTCTTGCTGATCATTTAAATGAATTTAATACAATTACCAGTCAGTTAAGTTCAGTAGGGGTAACTTTTGATGATGAAGTTAGGGCTCTGTTATTTCTATGCTCATTGCCAGAAAGTTGGAATGGTTTAGTTATGGCCATTAGTAACTCTGTCTCTGGATCTAGTATTTTAAAGTTTGATGATGTTGTCGGTGCAATCCTTAGCGAGGAAATGTGACAGAAAAGCTCCGGTGAGACATCAGGTAATGCTTTGACTGCAGAGACTAGGGGAAGAAAAATGGAAAGAGGAAAGAGCCCAGGATATTGTAGTAAGTCAAGGAAAGACAGATCCAAGTCCAGATTAGGGATAGTGTGTTGGAAATGCGGGAAGACAGGATATCTGAAGAAAGACTGCAAGTCTCGGAAGGGAAAAGAAGGAGACATGCAGCAAGAAAACAATGATGAAGCGAATGTGACAGGTGATGTGTTGCAAGATGCTTTGATTCTTTCATTAGAAAATATTATCGATGCTTGGGTGGTAGATTCAGGGGTTCATTCCATGCCACATCTGATAGGAAACATTTTCATGATTATGTTCAAGGAGATTTTGGACAGGTTTGATTGGGTGATGATAAACCCTGTAAAATCATTGGAATGGGTACAATTTTCATAAAACAGCGGAATTGAAATCAATAGTTATTGAAGGAGGTAAGGCATGTTCCAGATCTGAAGAAAAATCTAATTTCAACAGGGCAGTTGGGAGGTGAAGGCTGTGTGACTACTTTTACAGATAAAACTTGGAAGGTCACTAAAGGATCCTTGGTAATAGCAAAAGGAGAAACGGTTGGTACATTGTATTTATGCAATGGTATTTCTAATTCTGTTAATGCTTTAACCTCTATAGGAGAAGATACGACACTGTGGCAGCGTAGGCTTGGACACATGATTGAGAAGGGGATGCAGATTCTTCAATCAAGAAATTTGTTGCCAGGTTTGAAGCATGTTGATTTAAAATTCTGTGAGAATTATGTTTATGGAAAATAGAAGAGAGTCAGATTCCTCAGAGTTGGGAAAGAAAAGAAGAGCGAAAAATTAGAGCTTGTGCATAAAGATATATGGGGACTTGCTCAGATATCATCTCTCGGTGGCTCTCGTTATTATGTTACTTTTATTGATGATGCAACCGGAAAAACTTGGATTTATTGTATTTGAAATAAATCTAATGTATTTGATACTTTTAAGAAATGGAAAGCTATGGTTGAAAATGAGATAGGAAAAAGGTTGAAGTGTCTCAGATCAGACAATGGAGGTGAATATTGTAGCAAAGAGTTTGATAGGTATTGTTCAGAGAATGGAATTCACAGAGAGAAGACAGTTCCAGGAACACCACAAGAAAATGGTGTGTCAGAAAGGATGAACAGGACAATCATGGAGCGTGCAAGGTGCATGAGATTCCATGCAGGATTGCCTTTACAATTTTGGGCAGATGCTGTAGATACTGCTGTTTATCTAATAAACAGAGGGCCTTTAAGTTCCTTGGATGGTGGTATTCCAGAGGAGGCATGGACAGGTAAAAAAGTAAACTACTCATTTTTAAAGACTTTTGGTTGTGAAGCCTTTGTCCGCATTAATAAAGAATATAGAACAAAGCTTGAAGCAAAATCAAATAAATTTACCTTTATTGGATATGGTGTTAATGATTTTGGTTATTGCTTTTATGATTATGAAAAACACAAAATCATTAGAAGCAGAGATGTCATATTCAATGAAAAGGTTTTGTATAAGGATCAGCTGCAGGAAAAGAAACAGGAAAAAGAAAACAAAGAATACACAGTGCTTGATGAGATCACAGAAAAAGTGATGGTGCTTGAAAATCATAATGATCAACAACCAGAACAACAACATCAACCACAACAACAACAAGCACCTCAAACACCTGAAAGTGGTGTTAGAAGATCTACTAGGATAAGTAGACCCCCTGAACGATACTCTCCTTCATTATATTATGTATTGTTGATTGATTCTGGTGAACCAGAATGTTATGAAGAAGCAGTGCAGGTAGAAACCAGGAAGAAGTGGGAGTAAGCCATGAAAAAAGAGATGGACTCCTTAGCACATAACCAAACTTGGGACATAGTCAGGTTACCTACAGGTAAAACAACATTGCAGAATAAATGGGTTTACAGGTTGAAGGAAGAAGATGGAGGTAGAAAAAGGTATAAAGCTAGACTTGTGGTGAAAGGGTTTGCACAGAAAAAGGGTATAGATTTTGATGAGATATTTTTTCCAGTTGTTAAAATGACTTATCATAACTATTTCAAGTCTAGTAGCAGCTGAAGATTTGCATCTTGAGCAGCTAGATGTAAAGACAACCTTTCTCCATGGGGATTTGGAGCAAGAGATATATATGCAGCAGCCACAAGGATATGAGGTAAAAGGGAAGGAGAAACTAGTGTGCAGGTTGAAGAAGAACTTGTATGGCTTAAAATAGGTTCCAAGGCAGTGTTATCTAAAATTTGATAGGTTTATGTTTGAACAAGGTTATACTAGATATCTCTGATCATTGTGTTTATCTCAAAAGGCAAAATGATGGCAACTATATTATATTGTTATTGTATGTAGATGACATGCTTGTTGCAGGTTCTAACATGCAGGAAATAAATGTGCTCAAAAGAAAATGGGCAAATTCATTTGCAATGAAGGATTTGGGTGCTGCAAAACAAATCCTTGGTATGAGAATAACTAGAGATAGGGAGAATCGAAAATTAACATTGTCTCAGAGTGAGTACATAGAAAAGGTGTTGAAAAGATTTAATATGCAGAATGCAAAACCAATTAGTATACCTTTGGTTAGCCATTTCAAACTAAGTAAGGAGGTGTGTCCCAAGACTCAGGAAGAAATGGCTGATATGTCTAAAGTTCTATATCAATCAACATTTGGAAGCTTAATGTATGCAATGGTCTGCATAAGGCTTGATATTGCACATGCAGTGGGAGTTGTAAGCAGGTACATGAACAATCCAGGAAAAGAACATTGGATGGCAGTGAAGTGGATTCTCAGGTATTTGAGAGGTATCGCAAATCAAGCATTATGCTTTGGTCGTTCAAACATTGCTCTACATGGATATGTTGATGCAAATATGGCGGGTGATAGAGATAACAAGAGGAGCACCACAGGGTATGTGTTTACTGTAAGTGGAACAATTGTCACTTGGGTCTCAAAACTGCAAAGTGTTGTTGCACTCTCAACAACGGAAGCAGAGTATGTTGCTGCTACAGAGGTTAGTAAAGAAATGATTTGGTTACAAAGGTTTCTGGATGAATTGGGTAAGAAGCAGGAGTTGGGTAGGTTATACAGTGACAGCAAGAGTGCCATACATCTTGCAAAGAACTCTGCATTTCATTCTAAGACTAAACATATACAACTCAAGTACCATTTCATACGGTCAGCATTGAAAGATGGACGGTTGAAGTTGGAAAAGATACACAGTAGCCAGAATCCTGCAGATATGTTAACAAAATTTGTAACCAGGGAGAAATTGAGATCTTGCTCTGTTTCAATTGGTCTTGAAGTATGATGAAGAAGATGAGAAACAACTAGGTCCAAAGTGGAGTTATTGTCCAGCAAATGAAGCAGCGGTTGAGTTGCTATAATCAGTCTCCAAGTGGGAGATTGTTGGGTGTGGAGACTGATTATTACCTTTATTCAGAGGTATCACCCATTGGACCCCAGTTCGTTGCGCGTAAAATGTACGCTGCAAGGGGGGTCTAGGGGGGGCGACTGCGATCTTTGGGAGCCCCCCCGGCAGGGGATCAGGGGCAGCGCCCTCGAAGCTAAAAATAGATGTAAAATTGCCTTGTAAAATGTTGTAATTTCGTAATCAATCTGGGCCGTTCATTAGGCGGAGATCTGACGGTAGAAGTTATGTTTAATTTAGGTTTTTTTCCCTAGAAGGCAACCCCTTGCTATATATGAGGGAATTGTATTGCGTCTATGTAGATTTGTATTCTAAGTGAGAAAGAAAGAGGAGACTGTGTGAGAGCGAAGAGGGAATTACAACAGATCTGCTGTAGGTTGTATTTCTTTAGTTTGTTGGATAATATAAAAGGAAGGACTGACTGTTTCTCGTGGACGTAGCCCAAATTGGCTGAACCACGTATATCTGTCTCTCTTGTTTTATGTGTTTTTTGTGTTTATATTTCTGCAATGTATTTTATGTGTTCCATTACTCTGTAATATATAATTTTCTAACATAGCCCATACAAGGCTTTCTTCAACCTGTCTACATGAGACTTCTTCTCATGTGTCTCAAAGCCCTCTGGTTGTTCAATGTATACCTCTTCTTCTATTACCCTGTTCAGAAAAGCTGTTTTGACATCCATTTGATGAATCTCCCACTCCATCTGAGCTGCAAGAGATATCACGGTTCTAATAGATGTATACCTGGCTACCGGGGCAAAGGTCTCTTCATACTCAATTCCTTCCTTCTGAGCATACCCCTTAGCCACAAACCTGGCCTTATATTTCTCAACACTACCGTCTGCAGCATATTTGATCTTGTAGATCCATCTCGAACCTACCACTGATCTGTCTTGAGGCCTTGGCACTACCTCCCAGACATCGTTCACCATAATAGAGTTGTACTCCTCTATCATTGCATCTACCCAAACCTGATGTTGAGTTGCCTCCTGGAAACTGGCAGGCTCCCCATCCTGAGCTACTAATGCCTGATATCTTTCTGGCTGTTTTCGCTCCCTCTTATTGTTTCTTGGCGCACCGATGAAGTCCTCTGCATCTCGCAGAATCTGACGAAGTTCCCTGCTAGTTCTTCCTCTACCAGCAGGTGCTTCTGTTAGCGCCTCCTCCTCATCCTGTGGATCTTCTTGACGCGAGGAGGAATTCTTTACTTTCGTTGGTTGAAGAGGTTTAACCAATGACTCCTCTTTTGGCTGCTCCTCGGAAGGCATCTCACGAGATTTTCTGAAAGCCCTGTCCTCCATGAACTTTACATCTCATCAAACTACTACCTTCTTGTTCCCTTTAAGATATATTATGTATGCCTTAGCGTTCTCGCTATATCCCACCAGATATCCCTTTTCCGCAGTTTAATGCAGCTTTTTCCTCATTTCCTTGGGTATGCGGCAATATGCTAAACTCCCAAATATCCTGAAATGATTGACTTCAGGTGTCTTCCCTGTAAAAACTTTCTCTGGAGTAATCTTGCCCAATGCCCGATGAGGAGTCCTGTTCTGAACATACACTGCTGTGTTGCATGCTTCTGCCCACAAGAATTTTGGCATATCCTGATCATACATCATGGCCCTAGCTGCTTCTACAATAGTCTCGTTCTTCTTTTCTACTACTCCATTCTGCTCCGGATTGTAGGGAGTTGTCCACTCTTTTCTGATGCCCTCCTTAGCACAAAATCCATTAAAGTCCTTATCGACATACTCTCCACCATTATTTGAGCGCAAAACTTTATTTTCTTCCCAGTCAGATTCTCCACCAGAGCCTTGAACTCTTTGAATCGACTGAAAACCTCGTCCTTGGTTTTCAAAAAATAAATCCAAGTTTTCCTTGAGTGGTCATCAATGAAGGTAAGGAAATACTCGGCACCACTAAGAGCTTTGACGGACATAGGTCCGTAGATATCTGAGTGTATCAATCCTAGTACACTCTTGGCCCTGTGTCTACTCTTAGGAAATGCTGCCTTGGCATACTTTCCTAGAGCACATCCTTTGCATATATCATCTCGTTCCGTACTAAGATCCGAAACTCCTGTTATAGTGCTCCTGAGAATTCTCAGAGCTCCATGGTGCAAATGTCCCATTCTTCTGTGCCATAGTTCGTTCAAGTCCTTGTCTCCATGACTGCCTATTAGTGCCATTGGTGATTCTAGTTGTAATCTATACAACCTGTTACTTTTGATCTCGATCTGCACTTTCTTTTTCCAGCTTGGGTGTTTGACGTATACCTTCTCCTTGATGAAGCAGACGTCATAGCCCTTGCCTTGAAGTTGCGACACGGAAAGTAAGTTCATCCCAAATCTCGGTACATGCAGCACATTTGTAGCACGGAACCATTCTCCTGTTTCTATTTGAAAAATTATGGTACCCTTCCCTACTGGAGTATACTTTACCTTATTCCCCATGGTGATCTGAATGTTCATCTTCTCTTCTCGATATTTTGAGAAACATTCCCTGATTCCTGTCATATGCCAAGAGGCTCCACTGTCTATATACCATACTTCTGATGATGCAGAACTAGTCATACAAGCCACTTCTTCTTCCAGCCTGGAAGCCAACATAGAGAAATCAAAATCTCTTTCTCTTGTGCAATTTTCTGAAAACCTGTGCGAGTCCCCTGACATGGATGCCTCTGCATCATGGTCTCGACCCATAACTGATTTTCCCTTCCTGTCTTTGATTACTTGCTCTGATACCATGTGAAAATTCTATCACTGCAACATCTGATTTACTTTGCCTACTTATTTTCAATAAGTTATTTATGAAATTCCTTCAATAAACATTAAAATAAATTCTGCTGCAGATATCACACCATAATACAGAAACAAACACATGCACAAGAATCAACACATCGACATAGATATTTTGGACAACAGTCCCCAGAAAAACCCAATGTGGGAAAACCGGTGCAGCAAGGGAGGATTTTATTATTCAACAATTCTTCAGTACAACAAGGTGCCAAACTGGTTTACCCAACAGAGAGAAAAATTCTCCAGCAATTCTCCCAGTCCTAGTGTTAGCCTGGCTGACCTCTGCGTAGCTCCGAGACACTCTGCATCAGGCCCTGCTTGACTGCATCAACCCTGGGCCTCTTTGCGTCACCCATGTAGGCCCTTTAGTGACTGCGCAATCTCCTGCTGCCTTTGCGTCTGTCTGAAAGGCTCTGCGTCTGCCTCTCCTGCCTTTGCGTTGGTCTCCTGTTGCTGAACCCAAATCTCTGTTCCGTACTCGCTGCCTCCTGCTACTCTCTAGACCACTAGTTCGAATTTCTCAGCTAACCCCGCTCCAGAAATCGAACTGACTAGTCTCCCTCAGTGTGTCTTCCAACTGACCCTCAAGCCTCCTCTTATACTTTTCCTATTGGTCCTTAAATGGCCGAGATTAAATCTTTAATCAACGACTAAGATTAGATTTGGCTTGATCCATGACTTTTGGAACCTTATAACCTAGTTTTATATTAATACTCATTAATATTTTATTTTTCCTAAGTTTAGACTTAGGAACTCCATTAAAAATATTAATTATTTTAATATCTCCCAAACCGTTTAGAATCTGCCCAAACCATTTCTGGGTCTTGGAGATCTCATGTGCTTTAGCCTCTCTACCAATTTTCATGGCTAGAGCACTGATATGATAATGAGATCTAAGACAATTATTAAGGTATTACAGACTCGTGCATGGACGTGCCTATGTTATTTTGTGCAATGGATCTATAAGATTGCGAAATACATAGAAAATGAAGCAGTTAAAGAAACATAATAGACAACACACATAAACACAACAAGTTTAATATGGAGTTCACCCAAAACTCCTGGGCTACATCTCCTGGTCCAGCCTCCAGTGGTGGCCTCTTGATTATGTCTTCAGAAGCAGAGTTTTACAACAGTGAGCTCAAATTGAGCCTCACACAACAGATACAAAACAATAAGGCTTGACTTGGATACCCCAAGTCTCTTTTGAGTACAAAGACTCTCCTCACTGACTCTCTGCCTTTGTTTGATCTATGTTTCAGCACTGCTTGTCTCTGTCTTTTGTTTTCTATGGCTTTAAAGCCAATCTGCGCTGCCTGTTCGTTTCCTCTTCTCGGCTTTCTGTCTCCCGGCCTCTGTCCGCTCGAATCCCCCTTCTGAGCGTTAATAATCACTGCATAACGTCTTTAGGGGAGGTGGCCACCTATTCCGCAACGGATGAGTGCATCGGGCCTTTGAAATCCTTGAAATGGCCATTCTTTGTTTACACAGAGAAATGCGTTCAAACACAGGAAAAACCGCCAAAACACTGTTCATCTGGACTTCAAATATTCATAAATGCGTCCTATTCTCCTATTGGGTCCGCTTATAAGTCGCTATCGCATGTCGCAATGCCCCTTTCCATGGCTTCCCTTTGTATTTTGAAAATACGTAAAAACACTAAAAATCCTGTAAAAATGGCTTTGGGCGGATTTGAAATATTATTCATTTTCATTCCCAAACCCCTTCGGGTCTGGGTTTCATCGCATCGACGCTTCCCTTCGCATTTCGTTTAGTAAATGAAACATGCGAAAATACATTAAAAATGACAATTGACGGATCTCAAATCTTATGAAATAATGTTTATATTTCCATCGGGTTCGACAAATCGCATCGCATATATATATGTGCATATAGCCCCGCTCCATTGTGTTTGCCGATTGCGATATCGCGATGCAATTGATCGCAATCGCATATCGCGATAACCTCGGGCCATTTGGTGAGCGCTCTATTTGTATTTGCCGACTGCGATTCTGCGATGCAACGTGGGTCGTCGATCTGCGCGCTTGATCGACGGTCCTCGTTGACTCTGCTGATCACCATCGCAAGTTTTATGTGGTGTGCTCCAATTTCCTCCACCTGTCACCGCCGATTTGTGATTTGCCGATCGGATCTGGACCGTTGATCGGCCAGATCCGACGGCTCCTGTGCATTCACTGTTCAAGCCGCCTATCACCATCGATTTGCGATTTGCCGATCGGATCTGGACCGTTGATTAGCCAGATCCGTCGGCTCCTGTGCATTCACAGTGCAAGCTGGTTTGTGTAGAAGAATGTTTAGCACGGTTGTAAACATGTTGCACATAACATAAATGTTCATCCCAAAGCTTGGGATGCTTGCTGCAATATCCCCTGAGCAACTGGATCACTGTTTTGTTGGCCACCTCTGTTTGGCCATCTGTTTGTGGATGAAAGACTGTGCTCTTCTTCAATCTGGTGTCCATCAGCTCCCACAGACTTGACCAAAACTTCCCAACAAATCGGGAATCTCAATCAGATACTATGGAAGTGGGTAACCCAAAATGTACCTAGACATGCTGAAAGAACAACTTCGCTGTTTGTTCAGCTGTAATCTGCTTGTTACAAGGTATTAAAATACACATTTTGTTGAACCTGTCCACAATAACATATAAATAGTCATGACCTTTTTTAGATTTTGGCAGTCCCCCAACAAAGTCCATGTAAACACTTTCCCAAGGATGAGAAGGAACTGGAAGTGGAGTGTACAAGCCTAGTTTTCTATTGCTGGGCTTGCTTTTAGCACACATGGTACACCCTTTAATATATCTAGAAACTGTTTCATGCATTCTTGGCCAATAGCAGAATCTTTGCAGCTGTGCAACTGTCTTATTTACACCAAAATGACCTGATATTAGAGAAGTGTGTGCTTCTCGGATTATATTAACTCTTTCAGTTTGAGGAATGCATAACTTTCCCAAATGATACAAGAGTTGGTCCTTAACATGATAATCCAATTCTTTTACTTGTTTGCCATGACTTAAAGTTGCATATACATTTTTAAAATCTACATCTTGAGCATATTGTTCAATGTAGCTTTCATGCAATACTGAATTATGCTTAAATATAGTAGATGCATTTATGATTGGTCTAGACAACATATCTGCAACTTTATTGTGTATGCCTTTCTTATATCTGATGACTAGATGAAACTGTTGTAGAAAACCCATCCACCTATAGTGTCTTGATTGCTGCAACTTAGTTTGTGAGTGCAAATATTGAAGTGGTTGATGATTAGTATGTATAACTGTTTCTTTGCCTAATAGGTAATGTTTCCACTTTTTCACACTCTACACTAATGCATACAACTCTTTATCATATGTGGGATAATTAACTACTGCAGAATTAAATGTATCAGAATGATAACATATGGGTTTACCATGTTGCATCAACACTGCTCCCATGGCATAGTCACTGGCATCTATTTCAATCTCAAATGGTCTTTGAAGATCTGGCAATGCTAGTACTGGTGCTGTACTAATCTTTTCTTTTAAGGTGTCGAAGGCTTTCTGCTGTTTGCCTCCCCACTGAAACACCTTGTTCAATCCTGTTAAAGCATGTAAGGGAGCTGCAATCAAGGAAAAGTTAGCAATGAACTTTCTCCAATATTGTGCTGCTCCTAGGAAGCTCCTAACTTCTGTAGCAGATTTGGGTTTAGGCCAGTTCACAATGACTTCGACCTTAGAGGGATTTATCTTCAATTCACCACCCCCTACTATATGACCCAGATAATTCAAAGATGTTTTGCCAAATTCACATTTTGATAATTTAACATAGAGATTTTCTTTTTTCAAAACATTTAGAGTCTGCTTTACATGCTTCAAATGTTTTTCCCATGTTTCAATGAAAACAAGAATGTCATCCAAATATACAATTACAAAATCATCAATAAAAGGTCGGAGTACATTATTCATAACTCTCATGAAAGTGGCAAGAGTATTAGTTAAGCCAAAAGGCATAACTAGCCATTCATACAGCCCTTGCTTCGTTTTGAAAGCAGTTTTCCATGGATTTTGCTCTGCTACTCTGATCTGATGGTAGCCACTAAGCAAGTCCAACTTGGAAAAGTAAACAACTTCTTTCAACTGATCTAATAGATCATCTATGTGAGGAAGAGGATAACGATTCTTGATCGTTATTTTATTCAGTGCTCTGTAATCAATGCACATCCTCCACGAACCATCTTTCTTTCTCACCAACACGATTGGAGATCCGCATGGTGATGTGCTTGGCCTTATGAACCCTTTCTCGAGCAGCTCCTGTACCTGCTTCTCGATCTCTGCATTCTCTAAAGCGGATACACTGTACATTCCGATGTTAGGCAATGGAGCATCTTGCTGCAAATGAATATCATGTACAATTTCCCTTTTGGGTGGCAGACCTTTAGGTTCTTGAAATAGGATATCATATTCTGAAACAACTTTTTCTAAATCAGCGTTCTGTTTATCATCACAGCCTTCAAATACATTTGTTTTATCAGGTTTCTTTTCCTTTACAACCATTAGTAAAAATTGCTTGCATGAATTTACAATTCTTTTCATCTGCCCTGAGTTTATGAGGGTATAATTATTTTTGAGTTGATGATCTGTTACAATATATTCTATTCCATCTTTTGTGAGTTGATACTTATTTTCAGCTCTATAGAAACTGGCTTTTCTATCATATAAGTAAGGACTTCCTAAAACAATACCACATATATCCAAGGGACTATGTCTAACTCAACCTCATCCACAAATGCTGACCCAAAAGCAATCCTAAGTTTACATTGTCTAGTCACTTGTAGCTTTGCTTTATCACATACCCAACCTAATGGATATGGCTTCTTGTGAGGTGTGGTTAGTAGTCCCAACTTCTTTACAATTGCTTCAGAAATCAAGTTTACTTGTGAACCACTATCAAATAAAGTATCAATCTTTTGATGCTTGGAAATAACTCTAATATGAAAAAGCTCATGTCTTTTCCTCTCATTTTCTTCATTATCATTAGTTTGTGCAGAATCAATAGTAGATGCTTTAGAATTTTTACCTTTTATACCTGTAGCTGTGACTGTCATTTCATCAACTGAGTCTGACCCCAAATCTTTCTGAATAGCAGCAACAGTCTTCTTCTTCTTGCCATCGAACTTCTTGGGTTTCAGCTTCGAATGCAAAGACTAACAATGTTCATCATCATGTCCATCCTTCTTGCAGTGAGTGCATGAAGGTTTGTCTTTCTGTACAGTGTTTGTCTTTCTCTCTTTCCATTTATGCTTCCTCTTTTCCTTGTTTTTGCTTGCAGTGGGTTTTGATGATCCCCTAATCTCTAGGTTCACATTCTTGCCTCTAGCTTCCAGATGTGTAGCCTGGACTGATACCTCATCTATGCTAGTAGGGTTAAACATGAGAATGGTGTGCCTTAAATAGCTATGTAGACCACCTATATACTTCAGCAAAGTTTCAGGTGAGTCTAGATAAATGCCTAGAATTAAAGCTTTTTTTCTAAATTCCTGGGTATAGCTTTGTACACTTTGCCCCTTTAATTGGCAAAGAGTTTGCCAACTCATCATGGCTTGTTGCATATAAGCTAGCGGATATAATTGTTTTTTAATGGCAAAAACAAATTCACACCAGGTAGAAAGAATTTTACCATGCTTCTTTAAATCAGCTTGGTTCCTGCCTTCCCACCTCTCTAGGGCAGTTCCTCCAAGGCATAGGCTGGCCGGCTGAATCTTTCTCCTTTCTGAATCGATGTTCTGCACCCTGCAATATATATCAATCTGTCTAATCCAGTTATCTAGCTTTTCCGCATTTAATTTTCCATCCTATATTGGCAAATCAAATTTTACATCTAATTTAATCAGAGGGCTAGAACGTGGTGTTGATAGAGGAGGCTCTTTTCCTTTCCCTTTGCCTTCAGAATGGCCATCTAGAAGAGGTTCTTCTGTTCCTTTGTCTTGTTTGGAGGTTGAAGTATCTTCACCTCTAGCTTTCTTAAATTCTCGATACATCTCTTCTACCATGGCTCTCATGGTCATGAAACTGTCCATGAACTGAGAGTTTGATTATGAGGGAATTTCTTCTGCCATTGTTATATACCTAAGGGGGATAATATGGGGTACAAAGGGAGGTACCCAAGGTAATAATGTAATAATGGGATGGGTCACAAGTAGTTAGTAATAATGTAATGGGCCCATGGTATTAGTTCGATGGTATGAGGGAACCATGGTAATGATCCATGGTATTGTATGTATGAGACCTATATAGAGGCTAGAGACTCCACATGGAGAGATGTCAAAGAATATTGTATGAACAGGCATATGGATTGTGGAGTGTTTTCCTTCCTTAAGGAGTGAATGTATGGTGTTGCCCTACTTTAAGGGTTTTGATATCAATAAAGAGAATCATTTCTATTTATTTCGATCTTATTATTCTTGGGTTTATTTCTATTATCATAAATTTTTGGGTTAGATCTATAACAGCCATTTTCCTCCTAGGATAGACTCTTCCTATTTCTGAGTTAGTCTCAACCAGTTCTCCTTCTCCTGATTTGAGCTTTGACCTAGTTAGCATTCAACAATCCAGCACAAGCTTGTCTAACCTTAGCAAACCTAAAGCTCTGATACCACTTGATCTAATAATGAGATCTAAAACAATTATTAAGGTATTACAGACTCATGTGCATGGACATGCCTATGTTACTTTGTGCAATGGATCGATAAGATTGCGAAATACATAGACAATGAAGCAGTTAAAGAAACATAATAGACAACACACATAAACACAACAAGTTTAATATGGAGTTCACCCAAAACTCCTGGGCTACATCTCCTGGTCCAGCCTTCAGTGGTGGCCTCTCTATTATGTCTTCAGAAGCAGAGTTTTACAACAGTGAGCTCAAATTGAGCCTCACACAACAGATACAAAACAATAAGGCTTGACTTGGATCCCCCAAGTCTCTTTTGAGTACACAGACTCTCCTCACTGACTCTCTGTCTCTGTTTGATCTCTATCTCAGCACTGCTTGTCTCTGTCTTCTGTTTTCTATGGCTTTAAAGCCAATCTGCGCTGCCTGTTCATTTCCTCTTCTCGGCTTTCTGTCTCCCAGCCTCTGTCCGCTCGAATCCCCCTTCTGAGCATTAATAATCACTGCATAACGTCTTTAGGGGAGGTGGCCACCTGTTCCGCAACGGATGAGTGCATCGGGCCTTTGAAATCCTTGAAACGGCCATTCTCTGTTTACACAGAGAAATGCGTTCAAACACAGGAAAAACCGCCAAAACACTGTTCATCCGGACTTCAAATATTCATAAATGCGTCCTATTCTCCTATCGGGTCCACCTATAAGTTGCTATCGCATGTCGCAATGCCCCTCTCCGTGGCTTCCCTTTGTATTTTGAAAATACGTAAAAACACTAAAAATCCCGTAAAAATGGCTTTGGGCAGATTTGAAATATTATTCATTTTCATTCCCAAACCCCTTCGGGTCCGGGTTTCATCGCATCGGCGCTTCCCTTCGCATTTCGTTTAATAAACGAAACATGCGAAAATACATTAAAAATGACAATTGATGGATCTCAAATCTTATGAAATAATGTTTATATTTCCATCGGGTTCGGCTAATCGCATCGCATATATATATGTGCATATAGCCCCGCTCCATTGTGTTTGCCGATTGCGATATCGCGATGCGATTGATCGCAATCGCATATCGCGATAACCCCGGGCCGTTTGGTGAGCGCTCTATTCGTATTTGTCGATTGCGATTCTGCGATTCACCTGGCTTTTGCCAAACTTCCAACCCTAGGAAATAGTGCATTGGTCCTAGGTCCTTCATCTCAAATTCAGAAGCCAACTCCTTAATTTGTGATTGAGAGGGTCTGCACCTGTCAGAAAGAGGTCGTCCACATAAAGTACCAGAATGAGAGGTTTGTCATTTTCAACCTTAAAGTAAAGGTTTGGATCAACTTCACTTCTAGTGAATCCTAGCTTCCTCAAATAGCTATCGATCCTCTCATGCCAAACCCCGTGTGCTTGCTTCAATCCATAAAGAGCTTTTTTCAACTTGCATACATGAGATTCCCGATCATGAACTTCAAACCCCTCGGGTTGTTCCACATAGACTTTCTCTTTGATTGAACCATGCAAGAAGGCGGTCTTGACATCCATCTGATGTAGGTTCCATCCTTGCGAAGCAGCAAGGGCTATGATCGAGCTGATGGTGTATCAGGCAACAGGTGCAAATATCTCATCGTAATCTACACCTTCCTTTTGAGAAGCCTCGAGCAACAAAGCAAGCCTTGAACTTTTCTGCATTTCCATCAACTCCATGCTTGATTTTGTAGAGCCACTTAGAAGTGACAACCGAGTTGTCTTGGGGTCTAGGGACCACATCCCAGACATCATTATTCATAATTGACTCGTATTCTTCATTCATAGCATCCTTCCATACTTGTTGCTTCACAACTTCTTCAAATGATGAAGGCTCATTTTGAATGATAGTGCTCATGGCGGTCAAATATCTTTGGTACCTGTTCAACTTCTTGCTTTAATAGAAAGTCCCCTTTGGTGCAATGTGCCTCTTACCATCTTCGAGAGTCTCCATAAGCCATGAGGGTCTCCTCTTGGAGGAGGAAGGCTCATGAGGGAGTGGATCAATAAGATCCATAGGTTCATCAACATCAAGCATCGTTTATGTTGGAATTTGTAAGTTTAACCGGTTAGAAATTCTTCCTATACTATCTGGTTTATTTCTTCCTACTTGTTTAATTACTTAACAAGTTATTTACCATGTAAATACTAAAAATAAACACAAGTACAGTATCAATATCTACAGATCATCAACTGAAAGAAAACAAGCACACAAGTGACACCGTTATTTTTGGACCTATTGACCACTACGTGTCAACTACCCTTAGCAGTACACCCCCTTTTCTTCGCAAAAGGGTAGCGCTTGATTGACGTGTCCGTGCCATTCGACAGTCATCGTCGACCTTATCATATTATGTTGTAAACCCAGTCTGCATGTGTGAATTGTAAATAATCTTAGCAGAGCTGAGTCATGTATGAAAATTGCCTAGGTGGACCTAATTTTCTAGTGATAATCTACGTTCCGGAAGGTTTTTTGTCTCACCGATCCATGATCGGCAGAGTTTTCCTTCAACCTAACCCCAAAGCCGGAATGAATTTTGTCATTAGAATCTTAGGGGAATCCTAGTGCGTTGATCTGCTAGATTATAGTTGGTCGCAGAACTGGGTGATCTATGAGGGTCTATGTCAAATGGGTTTTCCCCCTTCGGATGTAAAATTGTAAAAGTCATGATGTAAAGTGTCTTGAGGGTTAGGAAATGTTTTAATCCCCTCATAGGTCCTAAGTCCTAAGTCCTAGGTCCTAGGTGATTTTTCCAAAGGCTAAGTTCGAGGATCCATTTAAAAATAAAAATTAAAAAATTGGAAAAATAAAAAAAAAACAATAAAAAAATAAAAGATATAAATAATTAAAAAATTAAAAAAATTAAAAAAATTAAAAAAATATATAAAATAAAAAATAAAAATAATAATAAAATTTAAAAATAAAATAAAATAAAAATTTAAAAAATAATAAGTCAAATTTTTTTGAGTAAATAAATGCAGAATTTCAATTTTTAATATATTAAAATACATTTAAAAATTCGACGGATGAGATTAAAAGATATCTTGATCCTCATCGACGTTCGAGATCATTTTGACATGGATCACTCGAATTAGCCGTTGGAAATTTTTCCTTTAAATAGGGTGCTAGGGGTCATTTGAGATTAGATTGGATCTTACAGTCTAGTGCTAAAAAAAGCTCTCTTATACTCATTTTTTGTGCAATAAAGAAAGACTTTGGGGTTAAAAATCTTGATGGTGTTACTCTTTTGAAAGCGCTGTAAGATGATTTATTTTTCTGCATAATTTTATTCTTCAGCCATTGATAATAGCTTGATGAAGATTGATTTAGGCACAGGTATCTTGTTTGATCTTTGGGGTTTGAATGATAGTTTAGAATTTGAAATATAGTGGCAGGTATCTCCATTTGATCTGGATTTCTCTATCATTTTTTCCCTCTAAAGCTGTGCAGGAAATCTTAGTTTTGAGTTTATCGGGCGTTAGGGGGAGTTCTCGGCTGAACCAGCCAACTCCCAGATTATGTTTTCTGAAAGAGCCTAGCTAGTTTTAATCTCGGGCTTATCATCTGAATTTTTTTTTTTAATAAATGCATGCAAGGTTTTCTGAAGTAGCTCACATTAAAATTAAATTCTGAAAATATTACTGTGGATTATTGACAAATCTGGCTGCTTAAGAGTCGAAAATCTGTAAACACTGTAATTATTTAGCTGGTTTTAGGGTTTTTAGGTTTTGTTTCTGGCACATTTTATTTCTGGGTGTTAGGTTTTTTTTTTTGCAGGTTGCAGGTACAGATTTTGAAAATTCTTCAGGGTTTCTATCAGGAAATCTGAAGCAGGAAGGGTTTTAAATTTTAATTAAGTTTCTGGACTACGGTTTCAATTTCCATGCTGCTCAGGGCTTCATTTTTATTGCAGGAAAAAATTTCGAAATTTTTTTAAGGAGGCTGGGTAAAGTTCCTCACGCTGCTGTTTTTTTTTCAACGCTAAGCCGTGGCTCTCATCTGCTCTCCACGCCCTCAGATCAGCCACCATCCATCTCCCCTACGCAGCTTCTGTCCACCATCAAGCTGCACGTACTGTCTCTCTGCAAGCAAAATTATCAAAAAATTTCCAGCTCCACGCTACGTCCTTCATTCACCTCATTCACGCTGCGTTTTCTTCATTCAAAATCCTGCAATCCTCTCTTTCCTCACATGTTTTTTACTCTTTGCTCCTACTCCCGCTGCTCAGCCTTCATCTCAGCTCCTCCCATGGTTTTCTCTTGCCCAATCGTTGGTTTCTGCAGCACGCTTCTCCATCAGCACCATCACGCAACATCCTTTGCGTGGCTGCTCTCCTTAGATCCAACCGTCGCAAAACCTGCAAGTCGAAACCCTCTACGCTGCCTTGTTCCTTTTCTTTTGCTCGTCGTTTCCTCCTTGAACTCTCACGCTGCCATACCTGCAATTTTTTACTTGTCGCTCAGTTTCTCCCTCCTCCGCCATCTCCCTCGACCTGCAACCTATCCACAAGCAACGTTCCACGCAGCCCCTCCTGCAGCAGCTCCTCCCGCAGCTTCCTTGGATCGACGGGACACCTGCAAAAGACAAATAATCATACGCTTTCGGTTTTTTTTTATATTTTTTTTTTATGAATGGTTGTTGGCTTACGTTAGGAGTTAGGTTGTGATTTTAGATTTTATTTAAGCGTCGTATGATTAGGATTTAGGGTTAGAATTAGATTTTTTATTTATTTATTTATTTAACTTATAACGTTAGTGCATGTATATATTATTAGCCTAAGTTTGGTTTTGATTCCTTTTTCCTTTAGTTAAATTTTAGTTTTGATAAACAGTTATTTTTCTTTTTTTAAAAAAGGTTTAGTTTTGTTTTTATTTTAAAGTAAATCAAAAAATCAATTTAAAAAAAAAAGATTTGGAATTTTTCTTTTTGTTTTATTTAGTTCTATTTAGCATCCATATTTTGATGTAAGTTGGTTTAGATTAGATTTAGGTTTTATTTAGATTTTAGATTTAATTTTATAAAAAAAATAAAAAAAAAAACAAAAAATAAAATAAAATATAAAAATATAAATATAAAAAAAATAAAAAATAAAAAAGGTTTCTTTTAATTTTGTATTATTTTAGATTTAAAGTTTCATTTATTTAGTCTTTAGTTAGCTCAGTTTTATTTCATTAAAAAAATAAAAAATAAAAAAAATTATTTTGAAATTTTTTACCAGTTACAGTCTTGGCTCAAGGCTTCGTCATGTTTGCGATATATCTTTCCTGCGAAGACTAAATTTTGATGTGGGATTAATATTTATCATTTCTTTATGTGGTTAAACATGCTTAAATGTTCATTTGAAGATTAGCTACATGAATGTGATCTCTGGTTAGCATTTTACATGGTTATTTAAAGCATTTAATCTTTCGAAATTTTAATTGCTGGAATATTGTTATGCCATTGAGCGTTTATCGATTATCTCACATTTGGTAAAAGTTAAACTTTGTTTGAGTTGTTTGATGGTAAACGATTGTTAATGAGTTCATATTTCTGCAGCATTTGATAAATAATCATTTAATCATTTATTTCATAAGGCACTGGTCTATTAACTTAATAAAATCAATTAAGTGCTTGTTTCCCCTCGTGTCTTCCAACCCAACTGATTCCCAGTTGGTCATCCATTATCCCATAGGGTCTACCCCCCTTAGCCGCGGGAGACAAGCTTAAACGAAGAGATCGAGGATGAGGGTGACAGCCCCCGGACTGAGCGTTGTCGTGACCATCTGTGCGACAACATTTTTTGGCACCGTTGCCAGGGATAGAGTTTTTCTGTCCCTAACGTTTCAACGACATTCATCTTCTCATTTCTCATCATTCTTTCATCTTTCTCATCTCTCATTTGAGCTGGCAGAGTCAACATTTTTTGGCATCATTTGGATCTTTTCATTGCCTTATCTTTCGTCATATCAGCAACTACTCTTCGGTTCATTTCTTGTCTAGGTGGCGACTCCATTTCTTTTTCTTTTATTTTTCCCATACAAAGAAACCTCTTTCATATCATCCTGTTTGTTACTTTTTGGATTCTAGAATTAGATTCATTGTTCAAGTGGTGACTCCACTTCTTTCATCTATTGATCTTCTTGAGCAGAGATCTCGTTCTATCATCCATTTGGTCCTGTAAAAATTTCTGTTTTCCCACCCCGGTTTTCAGTTTCACCTTATTTCTCCCATGTAGTTAAATGCCCTTTCCCATATCCATACATTCAACAACTGAATTTTTTTTTTTTTTTTTTTTTTTGCTGAAAACACAAATTCTAGAAATTTTACAGAATGCTGGAAAATGCAGAAATAAAAATCAGCAGGTACAAACAGCCATTTAAAACATTTAAACACAGTGATTTTTGGTCAATGTGACCCTGGAAAAACCCCCTACAACTCTTGGGGAAAACCAGTTCGAGAGCTCTTTCTTATTTCTGGAAAAAATGCCTTTTACAGTGAGAAAAATCTTCAGCAAGCAAACTTTACAACTTATCTCATTTTCGTGCCTCACAGTCAAGCTGGAAAACTGCTGTATGGACTGTACGGACGGCCGTACGGACTGTACAGACAGACCTCGATTTTTGTGTAGAAAATCGCCTCCTTGAAAATCGTGCCCAAAAAATCTGCCTTTTACTGTTTGCTCATTCAGCTGTACGGATTTGCTGAAATGCTGCCTTGGAATGTGTGCCAAGCTGCTGCCTCCTTCTCCTTCCTGTCCAGAAATCTCCCTTGCTCTCTTGCTCTCTCTCTCTCAATCTGCTCATGAAAGAATGAATGATCTTTTTCTCCTTTTCCTCCCTTAATCCAACCCTAAGTGACTTTTGGGTGATCCCTAAATCCAATGGCTGAAATAGATTGAGATCTAGGGCTGAGATTAAATGCTCATTTAAATCTCACTTTCTATTTTTTAATTCACCCCACTTTAATAAAAACCCACTTAGTCATTTATTTCCAAAGTCACTTTTCCTTTCTAATTTTTCATTGACTT
This sequence comes from Pinus tabuliformis, assembly GCA_031772625.1. Classification (NCBI taxonomy): domain Eukaryota; kingdom Viridiplantae; phylum Streptophyta; class Pinopsida; order Pinales; family Pinaceae; genus Pinus; species Pinus tabuliformis. The sequence goes on from CM062813.1 coordinate 1,098,319,750, forward strand.
TATAAAAGTCACTTTAAAATTAGACTTTAGTAACTTTATCACTTAAAGTCACTTTTAAATTAGATTTGACTTTATAAAAATTATAAAGTCACTTTAGGAGAAAAATTAAATTCTTTTGGACACTTTTCCCTAGGCCAAAGATCAAAGCCTTAGGGAACCACCTGTCCTCCGGTACCAACTTTCAACACTCCCTCTTATCGAGAAAGGTGTTCCTCACCACACCCATCTTGTCTCTGAAGTAGTCATGCTTGCCTCGTGGTAAGGCTTTGGTAAGAATATCTGCAACCTGCTCATCAGTGGGAATATACTCAAGCTTCACAGCGCCCTTCTGAACACAATCTCTGATGAAATGATATTTGATCCCGATATGCTTTGACCTGTCATGAAATACTGGATTCTCCGTGAGTTTAATGCAACTCTGATTATCACAGTAAATCACTGAAGGTCTTGCACTGCCACCCCACTTACATAAAGTTCATAATGTATTTCATGTATCTGTTTTAAGACAATATATAGCTGATAAATTGCATACTCTTCAATGGAAGGAATTGCAGGTCTCGAACAAGGGAACCATTTCGGTCGAACTATTACATATACTGGAATGTAGGGTTCGACAGCTCAGAAACCCCCTGGTAGACCAAGTTAAGGTCCAATGGGACAAGTATAATCCTGGATACACAGAGGCCATATGCCAGAATTACCCCAATTTGTTTTGATTTTGAAAAACTTAAAACCTTATTTGTAAATATGTACTTTATTTTGGTGATACACTATTATTTTGAACTGTTCTATAAGTATGATGGATTACACGTAAGAATAATTTCAAATTATTTGCTTAACATTACTGGTACATGGATACCAATATGAAATATGTTATTTTCTTAACATTGCTGGTACATGGATACCAATATGAAGTCTAATAGTTGCTTAACATTGTTGGTATATGATACTAATATGTGTTGTAACATGCTTTATTTTTGATAAGTTAGTTTTTATTTTATAAAAGAGGGTATGAAAAAATAAAGAAAAAATGGAAATATGAAAAAATAGAAAAAAAAAGATGAAATAAAACCCCATCAAAAGAAAATAAAAAAATTTGTGTAAGTTTGCTTGTTTAAATGCCACAACCTTTTCTTCTGATCTGGATCAAACTGTTTAATCTTGATCAGATCATTAAAATTTTTGTATTAGATTAGAGAATAAGTTCAACTAAACAACTTAATCTTGGTTAAACATGTGAATTTAGGATAGAGTAGGACAAATAAAAGGCCTAATATGCTCAAAAATTGGCCTAAGTTATATTAGATTAGGATTCAAATTAGAGAAATAGTTAAATGAGGGCAGCTAGTCTAAACACACCCAAAATAGATTAATTTTTAATTAGTGTTTAATTACCTTGTTAAAAGGGTGATTAATTCTTTGTAAATAAATAATTTTATGCTTTTTGTCAAAGGTCATATACGACAAAAATCTTTTGTCGGCAAGTGATAAAGTTTGAGCGAAATCCAACGGTGATCCACCTTCTCGCCCAGATCAACGACGGGGAAGCCTCTTCGCACCCCCTTGCCATGAAACGAGATAACGGTAGGGGGGGTGCGAAAAGTGGTTTTGCCCGCACAGGCCCCTCGCATACATGTCGCCTCCTAAGCGCTCTACACCCCCTCGCTCCAAACTTCTTACCACTACCCCCCCTACGAAATCCACCATCCTTTGTTCCTGCGCTTCCCGATACCGCGCCAACGATCACTCCTCCCGTGCCATCCGCCTCCAATCGCTCCACGCCAGGTGCCCTCACCCGTTACCACCTATCCATTCCCGCGTATCCGTTGCCGCCATTAATTGCTTTCCATCGCTGATCTTGCCTCCTGTTGCTGCATTAAATTCCTAATTAGCCGATCAACAACGACTTTCCTGTAATGGTAGCCTTAATCCATTTATAAATATCCATCTGCCCCATTACAATGGCTTTTCCTAATTAGTTTCCTTGCACTGTTCATATTTTCATAGATTCATGCCATTGCCGAGCCTACAACAGTAAGCATCCTTGGAACATATCTCTGCAATCTTTTCTGCCATTTTTCTGTTATCCTCCACCATTACAGTTCTGATATCATGGCTCCAAAGAAGAAAGAAAAGCCTTCTGCCAGTTCCTCTGCAACACAAGAAACCCCAAAGGCCTTTGATGCCTTAGACCTGGACCATATCCCATTAGCTGACCAATATTTCAAAATTGCAGACACTGAATGCGAATTCGACATGTTCGAATTGCATAATTGGCTGAAGTAGACATACTTTGATTCTGAGGATGAAATAAACCTATGGGAATCCCTTCTACCTCTGTATATGTTTCCTTAGACCCATTCCTTTCCTGATTTAGTTATCTGGTGCCAATCCAAGTATAATCCTTTACAGAGAATAGTGGTAGCTCAAAATGGAGACATTCTGATAACTATCACTACAGAAACCATTAACAAAATGCTTATGATCCCAGAAATGACTCCCTTAACTTTTTCTCCACTACAGCCTTAATTGACCTGTATCATAAGTTGACCTTCCCTCAGAGAGCTCAAATTTTTGAGATCTTTCTCCCTGAAGATGCTGAGCTCCCCAAAAAGAATCCTCCTTATCCAGCATCTATGTTCCTTGAGAGAGCCAAGCACATAATTTCCCTAATTTCTTGCTTGTTAGGCTACCAATCAGACCAATGGGTAGATGAAGCTATCCTAGGCTATCTGTCAATTTTTTCCAAAGAAAATAAACCTGCCTTCATGTATAAGTATAGTTAATTTTTGGCTGAAGCTATGCATGAACAATTGATGAATATCACTACTGAAGGAGTGTTTAAATACTCCTCTGTGATATTTCATATGTTTATTTTTCAACAGGGAGACAGGTTACCAATTGTTTTGCACAAGCAGGATGGTTAGCAAGAGAATCAAATAGTTACTCATTGGACCTCATTGATTAGAAAGAACTCAACTGAGTTCACATTTTCAGACTTCATAGACTGTTTCATTCACCCAGTTGCACAACTTCTTAGCAGTCAGAGTGAACCCAGGATCAATACAGAAATCAAAAGGATCCTGCATCTTAGTGATCAAGTTAGAACAGGAGACTGGTATCTTTACCAGAACTACACAGAGATTAGAGTATATGGTTGCGAATTAGCTCCATATAAGTTGCCCAAATATGTTCCAATGAGAATTTTCTCTTTGGAATATATATTAGGTAAATGATGAATATGAATGAACTTCATTTCATTTCACGGAAGAGGAGATCACAGTTAGGATCATTCATTTGTAACACCAGATCAACAGGTTTAGAAGCAGATGCCATACTAAAATAGATGGGTTTCCAACCAAGCTTCACCTGGTCTTATGACCCATTCAACATTATTTCAGACTTAAGGGTGGAACTCAAAACCACTCCTTACAATCATATACCTAGACGAGAGATTGAGAAGTTCAGAAATCAAGAGCAGTGGGAAGAGAATACTCTTCAAGAAGCAAACGAACAAATTTTACCTTCTTCTACTCTGTAGACTCCAACTTCTCAAACCAAGCAGGACAAGAGGCCCAGAGAAGGATCATCATCATCAGCAATTGGAGAAAAGGAATTCATTCACTATCAGAAAAAATCAAGGACTGAATCCAAAGGCACTACTACTACTGCTACACAAGGTCAGAAGGAGCCTATCATCATCAATTTGGATGATTCACAGGTTTCCATAGGGACAAAAGAACCTGTAATTACTACTCCATCTTCTTCTTCTACTTCACAGAATTTATTAGAGATCACTCAATCTGCAGGACCAAGTGAAACAGAGGAGTCAAATGTCTTCACTAATTTCCTTGAAATTAAGCAGAAGAATGAAGCTTTAAAAGCAAATGTTTATGCACAGTTTTGGAAGAAGACTTCTACTTCACAACACAAGTTGTTGACAACATTTGATAGCGAGAAGGGAAGAATGCAAATGGATTTTCTACAGGCTCAAGTGCCCTTTCCCAAAGGTTCTTCTGATTACAAGAAAACTATATTTTCTTTTGATGCTAATCAGATACATCCAATTGATCAAATGGACATGCATAGGCAGTCTGGTGAGATTCTTTTCTCAACCATGACCAATACTGCTATGGCATTGTCAAAACTCAAAACTGCTCTGTCAAATGTGTAGTCACAATTGAAGATTGAGAAAATATCATCTTTAGCAAAGGATAACAGGGTCAAGTCATTAGAGGACTTAGTAATTAAAATTGGATATGACCCTATTGATGTCAAAGTTGCTGAAGATATTATCAAGAAGAAAAACACAAATATTGCAGCATTGAGGAAGCAACTGAAATTGCCTTCTACAGAGGACCCCCAGACCAAGGAGATAACAGAAAGTGAACAACACAAGGAAGAAATGCTCAAACTGATAATTGAGTAGAATGTACAAATAAAGACTATGGAGGAGCAAATTGAGAAATTGCTTAAGGAAAAAGAGCAATTTACTCAGTTAGCTATAGCTCCCATCACAACTATTCCTATTACAGTGTCCAAAACAACAGGGGAATCTACATCAGCCACAGGGGAATCTACATCGACAACAGAGGATTTGAACAAACTCTCACAGGAGCTGACTCACCAGAAACAAGAGAATGAAAGGCTTCATAAGAAATTCAAAAATCTGGAAGCTCAGAAGATAAAGAATGATACTCTGTATGTTGAGGAAATGCAGAAAACACATAGGTTGAACAAAAGAATTGAAGAGTTGCAAAGCCAGTCATTGATGGCTCAAACCTTGGCCCAAGCCAAGGAAAGCATTTGGGCAGATATCAGTCAGGCCATAACTGAAGTATGGCCCTCCATTCAGATCATTTTCGAGCAGGAGGAACTCATAAATAGATGTCAGGTAGCCATTGATGAAGTGAAGCAACTTCTTAAAGATAAACCAAGTGAAGCTACATACATGATCAAAGTTCTAAATTCAAAAACCAGGGCCGAGTTGGAACAGATTGAGATTATGGACAAAACAGAAACCATTTTGGAGATCAAAAAGGTTTTGCAAAAAAAGAACCTGATGACTTAGTTAGAGACTAAGTGTCAAACCTTGAAGACTTTTGTCCAAAGGTTTCATTTTAAGTTTAATTTACTGAATCAGAGAGGACTGCCAGGATTAGTGGCCCCAAATGATAGGTTGATTAGTTTAGAAGAATACTACCAAAAGCTGTATACTATAGCAACTGATAAAGAAAACTTTGTAGGCATAAAGGATCATATTACAGGGAAGCAAGTATTAGAGGCTTTAGATTTTGACTTGACTATTAAGCATGAAATTAAAGATCTTTTTGTAAATAAGTCCACTTTTGAGAAGTACACCGAGGTTGATGAAGTTTACAGGAAATTGGTAAATCTTGCCATACCAAGTGAAGACCTATGGGATCACTTGTGTGAAGTTATTGAGTAAATTTCATCAACAACTGAAGGACAACTGGGCAACACTTTTTGGGAACCACATCATTAACAGATTCCTAAAGAATAGTGCCAACACTTAGCAATTGTGAAATTCCTATAGTTTTTTACTATTTTTGTATTTTTGTTTTGAAAATATCTAGAAGAATTTTTGTATAAATAACTCCTCCTTCGAGTTATTAAGGGTTGAACCCTTGGATGAGCTTTGAGAACAGAATTGTAACCGAGCTGGAGATTTTCCAAGTTAATGAAAGGATTCTGAATTTGCCTTCTATAGTTTTGTCTCCTTGTAAGTTTTCATATGTGCTTATTTCATTATGTATTTCTTCATATATTTAAGTCTTTATGCAGAGACCTGGGTAAGATAATACTGAGTATAAATCAGCCTTAAATCCCCTGGAAAGTTATCAACAATAACTAGGGACTAGCTTATAAGACTATCTGTTATTATAAACTCCCCTATATCAATTAATTGTCACACAAATCTGCATTCGTTTAAATATATTTTGTTCTACAGGAAACGTTGTTTGCCTGTATTATTTGCTTATAACCAATCAAATATTCTGTTTGAATATTTAGCAAGTTATATTTCATCAATATTCTACTATTCACTCACTTTAAATCAATTAACTATAGCTAGACAAATAGCAACCCTTTCATCTAGCTTAGTAACTGTTAAGGCTTAAGCACCTGTTTTCAATAATTCATAACATTGGTCATCCATAAAACTTAAAAACCAACAAAACATTTTAGATGCTCTGGCATGACTAACTGACCTAGAGTCATCTCAGAGGACAGCAATATGAATTATAAATTATATTATAGATGTGATGTCTCTGGTTCTTATTTTAATGAGATAGAAATAAAATGATGACTACACTTGACTACTTAATATGAAAGCGAACTTACAGATGTATTGACTATAAATAGCCAAATATGTTATATGAACTCAGATCAATTTCCTAGTTGATAGCATGTTTGGAATGAACATAAACTATTATTTGAATGTATTAGCTTTGAAATTATTGATACATATGTTATAATATGTGGACAAGTGTTTACATTGCAGATAGTATCGTTACCAAACCGACCACGTAATGAAAAAAGTTCAAGAACAATTGAGGCTCGATGAGATTCCATAATAGGATGTTGACCCTGGTTCTACTAAGAGGGGTGGAGGTGTTACCCACCGTTTATTCTCTAAAACCTGGAGTCATGAGAGGACTGTGTGAGTCACGTCGTTTAGACGTGTGATGATGACTGCCGGATGCCTACTAGGAAATGAAGTCGATATAGTCGACGTTGTCACCCTTGAGGTTTATGAATGGTTAGATCAGTATAGCTGACGCCATGACATATTTTAGTAGAGGACGGATAGGATGAGAGTGGAAGAGATTAGGAAGGATAGGACGATTCTAGAATAACTTGGGAGTTCTGTTGGGCCAGGACATAACTATTAAGACTGTGAAACTATAAATGTTCGAAACACAGATTTTAAAAATTGTCACATTAAATAAGTATTCAATCACAAGACATAATCCTTACATGGTTACACTAATCGCTGATATACTATATAAACCTTAACTTCGGGATGAACTTTTTTGAAGGAGGGGTGTATGTAATGACCCACCTCGAGTTATAGGGAACATAGAAATATTAACATGCATACGGGACATGCATATGATAGCTACGTATGCATGTATCACATGCACTACACTAGTATATGTACTGACCAATTACAAAAAGTCCAGTGAATGAATTATTGACATACTGAGTAAATACCTAAACTCGCTAGAATATAATGAACATATTGAGGTGGATTACTTGCTATATATATACCACCATGATAATATATAATTAACATATTATTCAGAATAAAAGTAAATTCAAGGTATTATACAAAATAAAAGGGTAACTATAATATTATTAATTATGATAACTAAATAAGAACTATAACATAACATTTTATTAATTATTGTTAATTATTAAGTATATTAATGAAATTATATATTTTATATTAAATAAAATACAAAGGAATTAAAAGAAATAAATATTAACTAAAAGGTACACATGTTATATTATTTAAAAGAACAAAATAACAATGACCAATGTACGTATGAATTAAAATTTAAGTAAACTTGTGACAAGGACATAGCCGACTCCATGAATTCAATTGACCGCCTCTAAAAGAAAACGACTTTTCTGGATTCCATGTGCTGGAGAGCAGGGAATACAGATCTGATGACCAGGAGATGGTTGTATGGGGAATGTAAAGAGAAGGAATTTGAGATAGAGAGGTAGGGGATTTTGGGAGAAAAATTGGCCTTGGGTAGTGAAGTGAAGGAAGAAGAGTTTCTCTTGGGGGGGATTTTTACACAGAGACAGAGGAGGAATTTCCAATAGAGAGTCACAAACAGAGGGGGAGACAGTGCCTTGATTGTTCTTGGAGCTTTGGGCACGGGGGCTAGAAGACATTTTGAAGTCTTCTGGATCTGGGAACCAAATAGGTTGATCCCATATAGGTTGGGAGGAAAAGGCGATTTGGTAATGGGAGCGGGATCAACAACACGCAGAAACACCTTCAATGAAAGTTCTAGGTAAGTACCAACAAATGTATTGTTAAACGCAGACTAAAATTCATTGTCTGGTTAAATCTGGGTATAAGTTTAAAATTAAATTTTGTTAATTGCTGAATCCAGGGCCTTAGATATACCATATCTTAGTCTTTCTTTCCATACATATTTCATGGTATATTGAGTTTTCTATTGCAGCTTTGTGCTATTTTCTTGTTGTAACATAACATATCTGGTGGGTTCTTAAGGTTCCAATCATTCTCCTAGTAAGTATTTTACATTGGAACTTTAAAGGTAGGCTCTATATTAATTATACTTGTTTATATGTAATATTTAGAGTCTGAAAAAACAGCTTTCCAGCTGTTATAAGTTTAATTTCTTTGTTGATAATTTTTTAGGGTTTGACTACATAAGCTCAACAGGGTGATTTTCAGCATGCTGAAAATTGCATTTAGTTGCTGGTATAAGGCTTGGGATTGACCCAAAGTAGTTCATCTTACGTCTCCTAGCCTCTCCACTCCTAGATCTGTGATCTAGAGTGCTAAGGCACTATTTGGGTGGCCACTTTCAAGGGGAATTACCTGCTGTCCCTGCATTTTTCTGCAGATTTTGTACTTTGCAGTCACTGGACAACAAGCTAATTAACAAAGGAACCCCTTTAACCAAAGCTCCAATCATAGAAATAACTAGAGATTTGGTTAGTACATTTTTAGCACACTCTTTTTGACTCTTTATACTGATATATTTTTTGAATTTGAGAGTCACATCTTGCTTGTTACAAGTATTTTCTGCAGATTTTCCACAATAAATTAGTAGGACAATAAACAATTAACTCCTCCACTTCATCCATAGATCCCATTTAAGGCATTAGTCCTCTTTTGGTTGGGGAGTCCTCCCATAGCCTTTAAGAAGGTAGTTGGGCTTAATGAGTGGGAATTGGGCCAAGGTGACAGTGGGCTTCATCTTGTGTGTCCCAATCATAGTGGGTTGCCAAGACCTTAGCAACCCTACTAAATTGACTGGTAACAAGAGCTTTGGTTGCCCCCTTCAATAGTATGATTCTCTGAAGCTTTATTCCCTTTTGCGTTAGTGCGATGAGCAAGTCCCCATTTTTAATGCATGTTGGGTGGCTTCAGATTCAGAGGATGGTGGATTCATTATTTGCATAGAGTGCGCTTTGTGCATTTGTCCTGTTGCACACGTTTTGTCACAGTTCCAAGGAAGCAGTTGTACCATTTTTTTTAAAGTTCAGAAACATCAGCCAACAAATTATTATGTCATTGTAAACCCATTCTGCAAATTTGTAATGTAAATGATGCTAGTACGACTGTTAATTATGTAACAACCTAGGTAAGCCTATGATTTTGGTGACAAATTTCATCCTAGGAGGTTTTTCATCTCATTGGTTATTTGTGTTTCTAAACACGGATGATCGACAAAGTTTTTCCCTCCAGCCTCACCCCAAAGCTAGGGTGGGATTTATTGTCGAAGTCTTAGGTGAGTCCTAGTGTTTTAGTCGAGTCTTTTGTAAAAGTGATTTGGGAATAATTTAAGCTATTTGGCTAAATTATTTTATTACAAATCACTTGGTCTACTAGATCATATTGTGTCGCAGAATGGCGTAATTTTATGAGGGCCTATAACGAACAGGTATTCCCCTTTTGAGGGTTGAATTTGTAAAATTTTATGTAAAAAATATTTTAGTGCATGATCCCTCATACTTAGATACCATGGATAAAATATTTGAGGGTGGCAAAATAATTAATTCCCTCATGAATCAATCAATTAATTTTTTCTGGCAAACATAAAGTTAAATTCTAAGTTGAAAAATTAATTAATTTAGAGCCAAAATTAAAATGTTAGAGAAATTAATTTCTCCAAGTCGAATTTTTTTTGGGCTAAAAGAAGTTAATTTTTGGAGATCCCCCATCAAGGGAACAATAAAAGTTTCAAGAAAAATTGGACCCTTGGACCTTGGTGGTTAAGTTAAAGTCAAATTTTGAGGGAATTAGTTCAAAATAATTATTTTTTAACTAATAAAAAATGGGTTTTATGAGAAATTCGAAAATTCTTCAAAAATAATTATTTTCGACGGTGGAGATTAAAAGATGATCAAATATTTATCAACGGTCAAGATTATTTTGACGGGGATCAAGCCAATTAGCCTTTATTTTCCACTTGGAGGATTTTTCTATAAATTAGAGACCATTTTGCTTCTCAAGTCACGATGAAAAGCTCTGACTCTAGTCTATGTAATTTTGTAACGCCGGTGTTGTTCCATTGATCTATTGGGAACATTTGAAATATCATAATAAAAGACTTTGGGGTTCAGTTCATGGTGTTCTTTGCCCGATGATCTGTGGTATGTGCTTTCCTATATTGTGCTTAAATTTTTAAAGCTTGTTTATTCATTATTTTTTAACAAGATTGGTTATGGTATTTTCATTCAAAAAAGGAAGGGGAGATATACTCCGAAGTACATAGTGTTTGAACAGATCATGAAGGAGGAATTGACAAAATTCCTTGATCCTTTGTTTCCTTCTTTTACATGGAGATCATAATTGCCTAGTCTTCTGTTGTAGCGGTTACAACCACCCTCCAAAATTTTGCCTATGCTTTGATTTTGGAGCCTTCTTTACTATCCATTGCAGCTCATTTGGCACTAATCCAGGTATTCATGCATCAATTGAGGTTTATCTTTTCATTTTCGCTTGTGTTTGTTAACTTAGCTGATTCTTCTAAGTCACAAGCTGATCTTCCAACTTGGTCTCACAGTAGTTCTGGGCTTGCCTCCAGAAACTGCACAATCCTTAAGGGCAAGCAATCTTGATGATGGGAATTGCGCAGTCTTGACTCCCAGTGAGTCTTGAACTCAAAAAATGCGCAGTCATGAGGAGGCAACCCAACACTGAGCCCAAAAACTGTGCAACCCTCACTGAGCTCAGAAACTGCGCAGTGCACTGAGTCAAAAAGTTGCCCAGTTCCCCAGAATTGTGCATTTTGTCACGACAATGTGCATGGCAAGTTTCGCCGGAAAAAGAAAAAAAGCAAAAAAGCATCCCTAAAAAATACAGATCTATTTTTAGTATCCTGAAGGAGGCCAAGTGTTGCTTTTCCCTTGATTTTTGGCATGCATGTCATAAACCCTAATTGTCCAAATCTATTTAATTGACGCTTCTAGAGCTCATTTGCACCTTCGATTTTGGAGCTCTAGCATTCTTGTGGAGATCAAGGAACCTTTGGTTCGATTGTTGACGCTTTTCTGGGTCAGTTTTGGTTTTGTCGTCTTTTGCCGTTTTTTCTATTGCTTTTTGTTGTTTGGCTTGTGTGAGTGTTGTTTCACTTATTTCTCTTCCTAGTTGCTGGCGTTTTAACTTTTAGAAGTATTGTTTCAAGTTTTAGACTGCCTTTCCCAAGTGTCGCATTAGTTTCCCTATTTTTGCACCAATAGTCGCCGTTGCGGCGAGTCTTCTCACTTACTTCGTTTTCCTTCTGTTTGATTAATTGTTGCACTTGATTTACATGCATTTATCTACACTTAGTCAGATTTGCACTCAGCTTCGCACCATCTCTCAAATCTGCTTGTTTTCCACATTTCCCTTGGGCAGATCTGGGTTTCCTTTGGCTAATTTTCACTTTTCTCAACTGGCACTTCGTAATTTGGAGGCTCAAGCCACAAGCTTGGCCTCTGGAATTGCGCAGTGCGTAGTCCAAGCTGGCTCCAATTGCGCACTGCGTAGTTCCAGGAGCCAGCCTCTCAGCTTGGCCACTGAGACTGCGTAATGCGCAGTCTCTCCCAGGCCTCTGCCCAAGCTGAACTGCGCATTGCGTAGTTTCAACCATCAGGCTTCCACCTTGGTTTTTGGGATTGCACAGTTTGCAGTTCCCACAGACAGCCAGTTCCTTCTGTTAGGAAAAATTACGCAATCCTTCCCATCTAGTGCCCAGTTTGCTGCTTGAACTTTCCTTGTAAGTTGTTTTGCTTTAAACTAACATTTTCTTGCCATGAGTGTCCTTTCTGTCCCACAGGTACAACAATTGTTGAGCACCTCTCCAACAGTCACTGTTACCATGGCATCTAAGAGAGCTGCATCAAAGGAAACCACTGAGAGCAGTACTGGGGAAGCAGTTGAGCAAACATCAATTGATTTTTGCCAGTGTATGCAGATACTCAACTGTTTCTAGAGAAGGGATCATCACTGACATGGTAGCAGATTAAAGATACTTTTGCAAAGGACTTTGAGGCAGATTTAGAGGACCGACAGGTTTATCTCAACATCTGGCAGTCAGGGCTATTCAAGGTTGCATACAGGTATCTCGCCTTCCCATGTGTAGATATCATCAATTGGATTGTCTCACATATGGATGAACAAACCATGACATTGAGCAGTGCCAACGGTCAGAAGCTTGCCACCTTCAGGGCAGAAGACTTTCAACAGATGTATCACTTGCTTGAGCCAGTAAAGCGCATGGACTCACTCTTCTATGCCACCCACAACTATGTGAACACAAGAGACATTGTCAAACGCTGGGTGAAAGAGCCATCAAAGTTTCGACAGACACCCACCCATGTGTATAAGACAAAGTCCCTCAAGAAATCTTACCAACTCTTGGTTATCTTTGCTTGCAGAATCTATGGTCAAGAGAGCACTGAAACCTTTCCTGAAGGGTGGGTAGTCTTATTGGATCAGTTGGTGAACGATGGGAGGTCATTCAACTGGTCGGATTTGTTGGCTCAATAATTGAAGGCCCATGTAGCACAAGCTCAGAATCCGCCCAAGGGTGAGCGAGCAAGATTCTATATGTTTGCATACTTACTTGATGCAATTTGTGCGTAGCAGTAGTTCCCTGGCATGAATTGGACATGGACACTGCGAGAGACCGTCATGAACATCTATTGCAAGTTGCTTTCAGAATGCAGTTATTGAGGAGTAATGGAACGACTAACTGACCACTTTATCATCCCGCTGTACAATCTTATCTTTGAACAAGATCCACCTTGCATGTCCTGAGAAGCAATGGAGGCGATAATAGACATTGTAGATTGGTATGCCTCACTAGGTGGCACCTTCATTAGAGTGTTTGGTGAAGAGAAGCCTCTATATGTCTTACCAAGGTATGCCACTAACAAACTGATCATGCAAGAAGTATCATACCATCTCTCTACAGGGTTGTCAGCAACACTGCACAGGAAGAAGAAAGCACCATGGCCTACTCTTCCTTTGCAGATCAGATTATACGAGATAAAGAACTTGAAAGTCGTGGATATTGAGGCTAAGGAAATAGTCAGATTTGAATTCGGCACTATGGAATTTAATTCGTATGCAATGTTGTGAAAATCGTGATCGAGATTAAATCAGCGCGAGGAACAAATTGGAAAAAATCGGAATTATCGGGAAAAAATCGGGAAAAAATCGTTTGGTACAAAAATATTCATTTTTTCTTCAATTTTTTTAATATCTAAACCATCTACAACATAAAATAAATACATTGACACATAAATATGATAAAAAAACTAATATATAAGATGTTTAATATCATTTCTAGTGCTAAAATCACACATAACATTGAATCATGTCCTGGATAGTAAGTCCTGACTCCTGAGTCCCAACTCAGCCTCAAAATATCAACAAAAAATATGATAATGTATCTCATCATGTCATAATGTCATATACAATATAATGAAAGTCTAATCCTATTGATTTCCTCTGCCCCTCTTGCGAGAAAATGCCACAGCTTTCCCTTTCCCTCTAGATGTAGATGCTGGTGCCTGTGCTGGTGGAGATGGCAGTGGAGTCTGATGTGCTCTAGAAGCTGAAGAACTAGAAGTAGGAGCTATAGGAGGTAGACCACGTCCTCTACTAGTGGCAGGGGTAGCCCGGGCAGGTGGTGTCACCGACTCACCTGGAAACATTACACTCTCCCAATCCTGAAATCTTGAAAAACTGATAAGTCTGCTGGATTGTAAATGAAATCTAAAATTCTACTTTCTCCATATGAAATCCAATGAGGCTGGAACCACTCTCAAACATCCTGAGTCATTTCATGGTAATGTTAAAAATTTAAGTAAAATGATGAAAATGAAGATTAAGGAGAATGTCACTTTTACTTTAAGAATTTAACATTACCATGAATAGCATATCCATACTAGGGCCTAGACTTGATCATTAAGCTACCCCACTCAAAAATTATTTGTTTCTTTAAAAAAAATTGCATGAAAAAACCCAAAAAAACGTTATAAAACTATGCTGTCGTGACCCCCGACGATTTTTTAAGTTTTTATCGCGATTTTTTCAATAAAAATCGGCAAAAAAAAAATCCGGCGATTTTTTCGTTTAATTATCGCGATTTTATCGGCAGAGGGAAAAAATCGCGATTTTTTCATTTTATCGCGATTTTCACAACACTGTCCGTATGATCCCCATAGTATTTGCAAGGACCACTGTACGAGAGTTTACTTTCCATGGATCGGCAGGGCATTTCATTGGCCAGAGGAGGATCCTTGGAGGTACTGCTACAATGCCTCCAGACTCAATGAGTCGGTCAGTTTAGCAAGGACTTCATAGGCTGCTCCATAGACAACAACAACTCTGGAAGCAACAACAACAAAAGGCAGCAATCTCGTGCAAGACAAGGGAAAGAGGAAGATTGCTGACAGTCCAAAGGGAGAGCAAAGTTGCAAAATGAAAGCAGATCCTCTTATCGAGAAAGCAGCTTTGGCAGCAGAAGCAAAGAGGAAGCAGAGGATATAGAGAGCAGAGTGGAGAAAGAGAGAAAAGCAGAGGTTGTAGGAAGCAGAACTGAAGCTACAGGAGACAGAGAAGAAGTTGAAGGAAGAATAAGAGTTGAGAAGGAGAGAACGAGAAGAGAAGCAGAAGCAGGAAGAAGAACAAAGGCAAGGCGCGATGACAGAGGAAACAACGCCTATACAGGTTGAAGAACTGGAACAACCAACAATTGAGGAGGAAGGTGAACAAATGCAGGATCAGGAGCTTGCTCAGCAGATTGAGCAACTGCTAAATTTTGGTATGTTCTATGCTTAGAGCAATTTACTTCAATTTTTCATACTAGCCCAATGACAATATTCAGATTAGCAATCACATCAGCATGATAGTGAAGTGCAGATAGAACATAAACATAAGCAGTAGAAGACAAGCCAAGACAAGAGGACACAAGATGTGGCACCAGCCAGGGACAAACCTCAATGTGGGGAAACCCTTGATCAATTCTTCTTATATTCTTCAATAGTTCAGCAGAGAGAAAGAGATAGAGTACAATGATTTGAAGTCAATACTTGACTTGCCAAATAGGAGATCAAATATCTTCTCCATAATGGTGATACAAATAGGATACAGATCTGATACTGAGGACTGAAGATATGCAGCAGATGAACAACTCGACCAATTACCTAGATTACTGAAGCTTTTCCTTCCATAAGACTCTCCTTCCTTTGCTGCTTCACTGATCATGTCAAGGCTACTAATCTGGCACCTTTTATATGTTGCAAGGACTAAAGCATATCTTGGCAAACTTGATCACTGGTTAGGGCACAAACTCAGTGTGCTACAACACCCTAAACACACCCCACAGTCCACCTATTTACTGCGGATAGCCTTCATATAGTCCTCCAATGATACACTGCCTTATAGGGCTGCTTACCTTCTAAACACAACACTTAAAAGGCCTCCAACTGCTGGCTATGGCCTGCGGCCTAGCCCAGCAGTGGACTGAAGCTTAGGTCCCTTCAAACAGTGATCCAAACAACCCTTGGATCCAACAACTTAGGTCCCTTCAAACAGTGATCCAAACAACCCTTGGATCCAACAACTTAGGTCCCTTCAAATAGTGATCCAAACAACCCTTGGATCCAACAACTTAGGTCCCTTTACTTAAAAACCCTCCATGCACTTTATTTGATTTATTCCTACCTACTTGTAATTTTCCTTAACAAGTTATTTACAATGTAAATACTGAAAATAAACACTAGTGCATGCTCAACATATTACAGATCAGGAAATAAAAGAAACAGAAACAAACACACCATATGACACCATTATTTTTGGACTAATGTCCCCGGAAAAACCCAATGTGGGAAAACCGGTGCAGCGATCTGAGGGTTTTCTTATTAAGCAATATCAGAGTACAATCTGGCCTACCCAACAGAGAATTTCCTTGGCAGTAATACCTCTCGGTTTCTGACAAATCTCTTGGCTGAAACCTTGGATAATCCTTCCGGCAGCTACTCAGCACAAATCTGCCCCAGAAACCCCAACGTCAGCCTCTCTTTGGACTGCATCAGCCCCTCTCTGCCTCACGTTGGCCCTGCGTCACCCCAGATGGGTCTGTGTCAGCCCTCTGGCCCTTTGCGTCAGCAACGCTGGCCTCTCTGAGGCTCTGCGCAGCTCTCAGCTGCCTCTGCGTGGCCCTGGCTGGCTCTGCATCACTCTCCTTGGCTATTGCGCTGCTCTCTCGGCACTATCTCTGCCTCTCTGTCTCTCTGTACTCAAATGCCCCTCAGTTGCATCTCCCAATCACTAATTCCATCTCTCTTAGCAAACCCCGCTCTAGAGAATAGAATGACTGATCACTCTGGTGTGTTCTCCAAGTGACCCTCGGGCCTCAAGCCTCCTCTTATACTTTTCCTGCTGACATATTGATGGTCGAGATTAAGTCCCTAATCAACGGCTAAGATTAGATCTGGCTTGATTCATGTCTTTTGGACCATTCTAACACAGATTCATATTAATGCACATTAATATTTTATTTTCCCTAAGTTTAGACTTAGGGACTCCATTAAAAATATTAATTATTTTAATATCTCCTGATCTGTTTATAATCTGCCCAAACCCTTTCTGGGTATTGGAGATCTCATGTGCCCCAATCTCTCCACCAAATTTCGTGCCTAGAGCACATCCGATGCTACCCCAAATCAACACACAACAGCCCCTAGCTCCTCCTTTGTGTGGATTCTCCTGCCCAACATACCGAGTTCAAGAACAGCTTGATCATGCCCAAAACAGTCCAGGCTGTCACCTACAACAATGTGACCCTAAACGCTGATGAGATACTTCCTTTTGCTGCGGCATAAGTCCACTCTTCTTGCTGCGTCTTAGGGTCCCTTGTAAGTTGTGATAAGGGCTCTTCTAACTGCGGCTTCAGGCCTTCATATACTGCTGGTTAGGGCCTCTCCAACCGCGGCTAAGATCACCTCCTTTAGGACTGCGGCTAGGGTAGCATTAGTCCTTCCTTGACACCGGATTAGGGCACAATTGAACAGCAGCTTGAACTCCTTGTTTGGGCTGCGGCTAGGGCATCTTATTACAGCGGCTAGTCTTCTTCCTTGAGCTGCGAATATAATGTTGATTTGGGGTAGCATCGGATGTGCTCTAGCCTCAAAACTTGGTGGAGAGGCTAAGGCACATGAGATCTCCAATACCCATAAATGGTTTGGGCAGATTCTAAACAGTTAGAGAGATATTAAAATAATTAATATTTTTAATGGAGTCCCTAAGTCTAAACTTAGGGAAAATAAAATATTAGTGTGTATTAATATAAAACTATGCTAGAATGGTCCAAAAGTCATGGATCAAGCCAGAATTAATCTTAGCCGTTGATTAGGGACTTAATCTCGGCCATTGAAATGTCAACGAGAAAAGTATAAAAGGAGGCTTGAGAGTCACTTGGAGAACACACCGAGTTGATCAAGATTTCGATTTTCTGGGGTAGGGTTGCTGAGGAAGTCGAAAGAGTGATCAGAGTTGTAGCTGAGGGGCAGTGAATACAGAACCAGAGAGGCAGAGAGGGTATCGGGAGAATCAGCGCAGAAGCCGAGAGAGAGGGACGCAGAGCCAGGTAGAGGCCACGCAGAGGCAGCCAGGAGCTGTGTAGTGCCTCAGAGAGCTAGCGTGGGTGACGCAGAGGCTCTAGAGGCTGACGCAGTGCCTCTAGAGGTTGACACAGGGGTTATTGGGCTGACGCTGGGCCAGGAAGGGTTGATGCAGTCCCTAGAGGCAGACGCTGGGGTTTTCGTGGGGCAAATTGGAGCTGGGAGCTGTCGGAGTGTTTATCTAGGGTTTCAACTGGAATATCTGCTTCCGAGTAGAGAGGTATTACTGCCGAGATTATTCTCTGTTGGGTGAGTCGGTTTTGGCACCCAGATTGTATTTAGAAACTACATAATAATAAAACCCTCAGATAGCTGCACCGGTTTTCCTGCATTGGGTTTTTCCAGGGACATTGGTTCAAAAACAACGGTGTCACTTGTGTGCTTGTTTTGTTTCCTTCAGTTGATGATCTGTAATGTGTTGAGTATGTACTTGTATTTATTTTCAGTATTTACATAGTAAATAACTTGTTAATTAATCAGAACAAGTAGGCAGAAATAAATCAGAAAAGTCATGAAGGGTTTCTAATGGGTTAGACTTAGAAATTCCAACATATAACTCCCTCTTGACACCGTATAGATCTCCTCTTACTTGAAAAATGATCTCCTCATAAGACTGCAGCTAGGGCTCTTTAGTTATGTGTTTAGGGCTCTCTTAGAAGACCCTTTCTTCATTGCGTCTAGGGCTTCTCCCTCTTGATCTCTCTAGCCACCAAACCCAAACGAGTGGAGAGAGATCTTAGGAGAAGTGTGTGTACAAAATGACTTGAAGACCTCTTCTATTTATAATAAAATGTTGAGGACAAGATGGGGTAATTTGGTTGCTGGTCGACCTTGACAAATTGTCAAATAACATAAATAAATTCATATCTCCATGAATACATGTCAGAATCGGATGATCTTTAGATCAATCCTACACCTCTCGATGAGAGGAATCCAAGAAAAATATCAACTGCCATAAATAAGAAGACCCACATGGAGATTGGCCCTAGTTGCCAATTTTAACAACAATTGATCGAAGTGATAGACATGGAGTTGGAACAAGAGCCATAGCATGAAGATGTTGACTTGATGTCGAGAGCACCACAGGTCATCCCTCAGTCTCCACCACCTCCAGCAAGTAAGACAACCTCGAACGAGCAAGGAGATGTTGTTCTCCTTGATGATGATTCGGTCATGGATGTGTACAATCTATCATTCGATGAGTTTCAAAAGAGGATTGTACAAGCATAGAGGAAGCACTTTCTGGATGATCACGTGTCACCTGCATTCATAAGAGAAAGGGTGATAGCGTCGGACACCAGGAAGCATCCAAATGCCATTGCCGAAGCCAGCTTGGCCTATGCAGTGGCAACGAGATCAAATGTTCAGTATTTGACGACTGAGAATGAGCAACTGACACAGAACTTGCAAGCTGCCAGGCAAGAGGCAGAACAACTCCTAGCAACAACGCAGAATGCAATTTCCGCATTGGGGGAGATGAGAGCAATGATACTTGTTGAAGTATCAGCACTTGGAGAAACCGTGCGAAAGCTCTATGACGGGTTTATCATCGTACATAAAGCAGTTGCCAATTTGTATGGATTACAACGACAGAGCAAAGAGTTTGTTAAAACTCTCAAAAGCATACAGGTTTCATTTGCCTATGTACAAGAGAGGACAATGCTGTACAAAGGGGCCTCACTTGACAGAGTTGGAGAAAGCGATGGTTCAAATGTTGATTCAGAACAACAAGCAACTCACCTCATTCATTGGCAACATTCAGGCCTCATATGTATGATTGTACAACATTTTGGATGTCTTGGTAAGAATGCACCATATCCCATCAATCGGTTCTCTCACTAAAGCTAAACCGAAGAACCAAGTCTGACAGGAGGTTGAAGAGTACTTGGAGTAGCTAAGACAAAATGCCACCAGGGAAGACTTGGAGCTGAACGCACAAAACATGCAAAATTTCATCGGTGGTCCTGTCAAAGTAAAAAAATGCTGCTCATGCTTCAGAACAAGTTGGACACAGGTTCCAAGATAGTGTACTCGGATGCCATGGAGGCTAGAGTCCGCTTCCAGCAAGACACTGTTAAGCAGTTTTGGGACACCATCACACAGTACCAAGCTTGGCACCAATATGTGACCGAGAAGCAACAAGTGGAGGTTGCTAAGCTAGACTTCTCCCAAACTCCAACATCATAGTGTTGTGTCTTGTTAGGCTGTCAAGTTGTCTCTACCCTATTTTGTCTTATATGGGTACAAGTGGAAAATGTAATATTATTTGTAATTATGTTGTAAGTGAAATTCCAAGTGTCAATATTGGAATATGAAAAGTCATCATGTAATGTAATGTGTTATTTTGTGAAGAAGTTGAAGAGTCATGAGGGTAGTCCAAAGGTCACAAAGGGGGAGTTGAAGAGTCAACCCCCTCTTGTTATAAATAGAACCTCATAACTCATGTAACAGGCTTTTTGGGAGCCAAGCTTTTGGCTAGGCTTAGGCTTAGAAAGAGCTTGGGAGTATTGTGAAGAGCCTTGGCTTCTCCATAGCGTAGAGCGAGTATACTTCTTTGGAGGAGCAGGTGTTCTTGATTGTAATGTTCCACTATTGGGGCTAGTGGTCGTCAATGGTGTATGTATGGATGGAACTTTCACTTATAATAATAAAATTAGAGCCAACATGTTTTCATGCATATGTTGTTAATATAGTAGGACTATTCTTATTGTATTGGCAATGTATGTTATTTAACTTACGCATATGCTTATGAACTATTTTGTTTGCATTTGTATGAATCTTGTTGAATGTGTGTTGTTGTATTAACTCATCACTTTAACTTGTGGACTATTCCACATCTTAGCTTGTGATGTCATTTCACTCGTGTGTTCCTTTCAAGCTACATATTATTACAGGCTTCCAAGGGGCGCACTTCCTTTTCCATTTGTGTGTTGGAACCTTCATGCATCACACTTGACTCTCCGCAGGGTCACACACTTTCTCTCACCCAAAGTTATCATACTTCCCTTTGTGTGTTTCCGCAGTCAAGGCATAACATTACCACCCACTGTTGGGACTCCTACTCCAAATGATGTGAGGTCTAGTTGGGACTTCATATCGGGGAGATCCTGTGATTGTTGGCGGGTCCAACATCGTCAACATCTTCCTACTACATTCAACTTGTAAATTCTGACAAACTGCTGAAGAAGAGTTATACATTTACTATTCATCTAACTACTGATAGATTCAAAACACTAAGGAAGAGGGTGCATTCTGATAATGAGAGAAGCTAGTCCTGATAATTCCTATAGCTGCCTGGTTCTTTCAATCTTTGTTGATGGATTTCTCCTCGTTCTGCTGGTACCTGCTACTGAGATCCATCGAGTTTGAATTTTCTTTAGATTTCTTACCCACCATGTCTTGCAGAGATTGGAGGGCATTCTCGATGTGAGCACAACGATTGTTGAGCTGTTCAAAGGCTTTCCTGTGTTCATTGCATTGGTGATTGAGAAACCCAAGTTCGGTTCTGCATTTTTCCTTCCATTGGTTATGCATAGCCCAAATCTGTGCCAAAACCACTTTGAGAGCCTTGCAATGAGGGAAACACTGGATTAGATCCATGGAGAAAGAAACAGGGATTCAAATTGTTCAGGAGAGAAGGAAGGAGATGGGGAAGAAATGGCAGCAGAGGAATTACGGGAGAAAAAGGGGGAGCACACAAGAGGAGATAGAAGAAAGCATGCAAGAGCAGATAAAAAAGGGACAGAGAACAACACAAAGGGAGGAAGAAGGTGAGGGGAATATAAAGAGGAGAGAGGCCAATTGAGGAACCAGTGAACCAAGTGATTCATCATACCTTTGATTTTGAAATGTGTAGCAGTCAGAGGGAGCAAATTCGAGGTGGGTCTCATATCTGCTTTGAAGATGGAGCTTTGATTGAGGGAGGATACGAAGAGATATTGACAGTGACAAGCCTTGGGAAGGAGGAGACAGGATATGAAAATTTCTGAGATCGGATTGTACATTTGAGGAGAGAGAATTAAGGGATAAATTTTGTGAAGATTTCCTGATTTCTTCTGGCCTCTCCTTGAGGTCTGACGCAAGCTTTGTTTGCATATTCGTCAGCTGTCTTGTTGTTTTCTCTGAGGACGTGGAAGAAAGAGACCTCTCCTAAATTTTTTAAGTAGTGACAGATTCTGGTGATTATTTGGCCAAGCTCAGAATTTTTTGGCTTCGAGTTCATTACCATCTGTTGAATAAGGATAGCAGAATCCTCGATTATGATTGGATTCATAAAGTTTTCGCTCCTCAGGATTTGGGAACCCATCAAAAAACCATAGGCCTCCGCCTTATTGTTTGAATCAATGCCTAATCCCCACTCAAAAGAAATTGAGTTTGATCTCAGATGGTCAATTATAATACCCCTAGCTCGTGCCTTACCGAGATTTGACTTGGAGGCTCCATCGAAGAAAAGACAGGGTCTCTTGAGAGATTTTAGCCAAACTGATAAATCCCTTTCATTCAAGCAGATCTTCCAATTATCAGATTTGAGAGGAGGTGATCTAGGGAGGCAAGCCCCAATTGAAGGTCGATCCAGCACAAATTTGAGCCAAATTTTTTCTTCCTGTTGAAGGAGGTTGTCATCCATTTTTTTTATCCCTTTTGCAAGAATGAATTCTGATGCCAAGCTCCAAGTTTTGGTCAGGATTTTTCGAACTTCTGGCTTTGTGTTTTGAAAGATGAACTTGTTTCTCACTAGCCAAATCTGCCAGCATAAGAATGAAGGGAGACAGGTCCAAAATCTCTTTAGCGTATTCTTTTTTTTGAAGGAGTAGGGATAGCTGGAGTTCCACTTAGCAAAAAACTCTGATAAACTGAGACTTGAGTTGATATGGACCTCAAGAGGATTGACCAAGGTTTGCCAACATTCAGAAGAGAATTTACAACTGATGAAAAGATGATGTATAGTTTCTTTTGCTCTAAAGCACAGAGGATAGATGGAGGGGCCATTTATACCTCTTTTCCTGAGATTATCTGCAGTGAGGATTTTCCCTTTTAGCATGGTCCAAATAAAGACTTTAATTTTAGGTAGACTCTTAATATTCTAGACTAATTTCCAGATAGGCCAATCAGACAAATGATGATCTTCTTGAAGCTTTCCATATCCATAATTGACTGTATATTCACCACCTGTAGGATTCCAATTGAATTTATCTTGATGTCCTATGCTAATAGGGGTTGCTCCCTTTAGATGGTGTAGAATCATGATCACGAAGTTCGGGGGGAAAAGCTAGGGAGTTGCAACTATCCCATGAATTGTCTTGTTGATTCCAGGAGGAAATATGTTCTAGAGATCAGAAACCTCTGCTTATCATCCAGGTCTTGAGAGGGAGAATGCCTTGAATTTCAGAGAGAGAGGTTTTGCCCATGATGCTATCATTCCACATATTTATATCTTGCCCTCCTCCAGGAATCATGGAGGTATTATTTTTGACTAAGGGCAGTGATTTTTTGCATAATTTCCAGATTTGTGAACAAGGTCTAGTGGGCAATTTTGAGGTGAGGAGATACTGTCGAGAAGAGTTTAGATATTTTGTCTCTAGCACATGTTTCCACCAAGTAGTCTCACCTATGATGAACCTCCATATAAGTTTTGCTCCGAAAGCAGTGTTCATTAAACCTAGGGAGTCAAATAGAAGTTCCTCCCTTCTCATAAGGGGCAGTGACTTGATTCCAACTGACCAAACTGAATTTCTTGGTCTCGGTTTTCCTCCCTGCCATAAGAAGTTTCTTATGATTAATTCTATCTGCTTTTGAATTCCAGTTGGAGCTTGGGTGATTGTAAATTGATATAAAGGGAGGGATGATAGGACAGATTTGATCAAGGTTATCCTCCCAGCTAAGTTAAGCCATTGCATTCCCTAGTTTTGAATTTTCTTCTTCATTTTGTCTACTGTAGTGTACCATATCTCGACCTTCAAATTGTCTTTTGAAATTGGCAAGCCTAAGTGTTTGAAGTGAGTCCAATTTGATTTGAAGGGAACTCCGAAGGTTTGAGAGATGCGCTGTAGAGTTCTAGTGTTGCTCTGTGCATTATTTAGAAGACCTCCTGAGGCTTCCAGAAATTGATCCAATATGACTTTGAATCTTCTTGCAACAATACATGAAGCTCCCCCCATGAACATGGTATCATTGACAAATTGAGAGTGATTCATGCTCTTCACTCCTCTGTTGAACTGGATCCCAATGATAAAGCCTCTCTGTCTGCTATGCTCTAGATTCCTACTCAAAGAATCAACCATTATGATGTAGAGGAAGGGAGATAAAGGGAAGCCTTGCCTGAGACCTCTAGAGCTTTGAAAAAAACTCCCTGGTCTTCCATTGATTAAAGGGGAAATCCAGGGACCTTGGATACAAGCTTTTATAATGTCAATGAAATCAGGGGCAAACCCAAACTTTTGTAGGACAACTATAAGGAAGGAGTGACTAACTCGATCAAAAGCATTGGCCATATCGAGTTTCAGAATGAAGCCTTGCTCTTTTCTGGATAGGCTAGAATGGATTGCTTCTTGGACAAGCAAAATATTGTCGACTATATGTCTATTGGGGACAAATCCACCTTGGTTTTCAGAGATCAAGATGGGAAGGAGGTTTTTGAGTCTATTTGCTAAAATCTTAGATATAATCTTGTAGGATGAGTTACACAAGGATATAGGTCTGAAACGGTGGAAAGAGGATGGTCTGGATTCTTTAGGAATAAGGGCCAAGAAGGTGGAGTTGGTATTTCCTCCTATTTTTCTTTTTCGGAAAACCCAACAAGTCATTTTCAAGAGATCTTTTTTTATGAGCAACCAGAACGAGCGATAGAAAGCAATAGAGAATCCATCAGGCCCTAGAGCTTTGTTAGGGTGAAGATTCCAAATTGCTGATTAAAGTTCCTCTTCCTCTACTTGCTTAGAGAGAGCAACATTAACCTCTTCTGAGACTAAGTTTGGGATGTGATTGATGAAGTCATCATAGTTGGAATTCCCTTCATCAGCAGAAAGCAACCTTTTGAAGTGTTGATATGCTTCCTCTTTGATTTCCTCTTGTCCTTTGATTTCAACATTCCCTTCACCAATGATGGTATCAATGCGGTTTTTAACACTTCTCATTTTGGTGGTATTATGAAAGAAAGTTGTGTTCTTGTCTCCGGCCTGTAACCATAAATTCCTGGATTTTAATCTCTAGGTTTCTTCCTCACTTCTATTGGTCCTGTATACTTCCCAGTAGATTTCTTTTTCTTTCATTTGCATTTCTTTTGTAACCTCTCCTTCTTCCATGCTCTTTTGGACATGATCTAGCTCCAATTGTAACTCAATTTTCTTTTGTTTTGGCTCTTTATAGTGCAGTCTGATCCACTCCTTTAATTCATTTCTGACTTTTTTAAACTTTGTTTCCCAAATAAAACTTGGAGAACCATTGATACTTTGGTTCCATGCAGAAGTTACCAACGATCTGACCTCTTCAATATTGGACCAAAGAGGGTTGTATCGAAAAGGAAGCAGACCTAGATTTTCACTTTCCCCAATTTTGATGGAAATGGGCTTATGATCCGATGTTGCAGAGGGGATGATTTTTGAAGTCACGGGAATATTGTCTGAGATAAGGCTGTCTTGAATTAGGAACCTGTCCAGTCTTTCTTTAATGTTACTTGGGCCTAATATTCTATTGTTCTAGGTATATTTTTCGTTCTTGGGAGCTATATCCACTAGATTTTGGGCTTCCATGATAGTATCAAGCTTGTATCTAAAAGGATTTGGCTGGAAGTTGCCTCCTTGCTTTTCTTGTGCATTCAGAATCAAGTTAAAATCTCCACCTACTGTAATTTTTCTGTTGATTTTTGCATCAAGCAGGTCAGCGAAGGATTGCCAGCATTGGTCTTTGTCTCTGAAATGAGAAGGGGCATAGAGGTTGAAAATACTGATTTGAGTTCCAGAGGTTTTGTTTCTGAGTTCAGTTTTTATCCAGTGATGCTCTTTTATCAGACAGATTGGTTCCCAATAAGATTGTTTCCACATTGTACAAATGCCTCTAGAGGCACCTATTGCATTTATTGTTGTTCCTTCATAATGTTTTATTTTTTGGATGATTTGATTCATTTCTTGTTCTGATGACTTGGTCTCCTGAATTAGGAGAAAATCGAGATATTCAGATCTTAAAAGATCTATTGTTGCATTAACTTTCGAGGGATGCTCGAGACCTCTACAATTCTAGGAGACCAAATTCATTATTTACTTTGGGATGGTGCTGAGGACCCTTTTCCTCTTATTGTCTGAATTAGTTTTTCCTTATATCCAGGACCTTTGTCTATATAGGTGTCCATTGGTTGTTGAGTTCCCATGGCCATGTCTTTTTGTGCTGCTTCATCTCGTATTTCCTTATTTGATTTCCTTCTAGGTTTTTTGTGGCTATCAAGAGGAGCGAGAGATTCTTTAGATTGATTTATGGTAAGAATCCATTCAAAGGAGGGAAGAAGAGGGCTTGAGGGATGACCAGGGGAGGCAGGAAGAGGGAGGAGGGGAGAAGAGGGGATGAAGCGGGAGGGGAGGGATGAGTGATAGGAGAGGGATCAGGGATGAGAGGCAAAGCATCCTCGCAAGCAGGGGGAAGGTCAGGAGAAGGGTCTAGAGAGGCAAAAGGATTGGAATCAGAAGGCAGAGAGATAGAAGAGGATGAGGGAGGAGCAGCCCCAGTGGGGGGGGAGGGAGATTGAAGAGGAGGGGATAGAGGGCTTTGAAGGCTTATTTCCATATTTTTTACGTTTGACAGTTTCCCATTGGAGTTCTTGTGTTTCGACTGATTCTTCTACTTCTCTCTTTGGACATCTATTTGCAAAATGACCATATTCATGACATACCTTGCATTTGAAGGGAATTTGCTCGTAGTCTAGTTGTTGTATGTGAGCCCAGTTGTCTACCTTGATCTTCACAACTTTTGGTAATCCTTTTCCCAGGTCAACTTCAACACAGATTCGTGCACAAGCATGCATGTTTTCTTTTGGTTCACTTTTATCAATGTATTTTCCAAAGGCATTGCCTATAGCTTTAATAGATTCATCTCCCCAGCAGTGAAGAGGAGGGTGAGGGAGACGAACCCAAACCGGAACTGCATTAGGAACATTGAGCTAAGGATTGAAATCTGGTGTCCATCTGTTCAGGTATAAACCTCTGGTATCCATTGTTGATTTTTGGTAGCATTGCATGTGCTCTAGCCATGAAAATTGGTGGAGAGGCTAAGGCACATGAGATCTCTAAGACCCAGAAATCGTTTGGGGAAA
Organism: Pinus tabuliformis; assembly: GCA_031772625.1. NCBI lineage: Eukaryota > Viridiplantae > Streptophyta > Pinopsida > Pinales > Pinaceae > Pinus > Pinus tabuliformis. The sequence goes on from CM062813.1 coordinate 1,098,346,961, forward strand.
TTGCACCCGGATGGAGAGATATTAATGAGACCCTAAGTCTAAACTTAGGAAATTAATATATAAATGTGTATTAATATAATATGGGTGAGAAAGTTCTAAATAACGAGGATCAAGCTAGATCTAATCTTAGCCGTTGATTAGGGACTTAATCTTGGTCGTTGAATCGTCAACAGGAAAAGTATAACAGGAGGCCTGAGGGTCAGTTGGAGACACACCAAGTTGATCAGTCAATTCGGTTTTCTGGGGCAGGGTTTGTTGAGAAATCGAGTTAGTGATCTGTAGCAGCGAGGGTTAGTTCGGTAGGAGGTCGGGATACATATCAGAGAGGGAGAGAAAGTGCCGGAGAGACAGCCTGGGCTGACGCAGAGGCTTAGAGGGCCAACGCAGAGGATGCAAGAGGTCGAGAAGTTGCCGCAGAGCTGATGCAGAGGCTAGCAGAACTAATTAGGGCTGAAGGAGCTGCACTGTGGTGTTTCTGTGGGGCAGATAGAGAGCCGTAGAGGGTGACACAGTCCTTGGAGGGTGACGCAATTCCAGAAGATAGCTTGGAGCAGCTTTCGCTGTCCAGCTAAGGAACAGTCGAAGATGCTGTGGGACCAATCATTCAGTTGTTGTTTAGTCGAAATATCTGTCTCCGGAGAAAGGTACTTCTGCCAAGGAAATCTCTGAATGGTGAGCCATTTTTGGCGACTATTCGAGGGTCAAGGCCAAGCCCCGATAGATCGTGTTTTTTGCGTGGTGTGTTGTGCTGACTATCTTGTACTTTCTGTTCTGCTTCTTGGTGCGTCTCTTCAAACGATAAAAACGTCTAGGTTGATTAATTTATTTTCTGATTCCGACAAACTAGAAGGCACCAAATCTTATAAAACGTGGCATCGTCTTATTGAAAGCACACTCATTTACAATGAATTATGGCATGGAATATGTGATAGAGATATTAAGCCTAATAAACCCACAGATGCAAATCCACTGACAAAATGGGAAATCAAGAATGCTAAAGCCTTAGCTCTTATTAAATCGTCTGTGAATGATGAAATGTATGTACATATAGAGAATGCCACAGATGCATGGACTGCCTTGAAAACTTTTAAAGACCTCTTTGATACTCAGCCAGAATCAAAGAAGGTTGATCTACAGTTAAAATTGTTGCAACAAAAATTAACTGAAGATGGTGATATTCTTGAATATCTCTCCAGACTTAAGAATATTAAGCAGGAAATTATTAATGCTGGTTTTCCCGCAATTGATGATAGCTTTATGGTCACAATTGTAATTGCTGGGCTTCCTTCTTCCTATACGCATTTTTTAGAAACTTTACAAGTAACTGGGAAATTAGAAAAACTAAAGTTTGATGAACTTTGTGAAATGTTAAGTCAGCATGATAAAACTTTTGGGAAGAAGAAGAAAGTTGGTGAAGATGTTTTTCTCACAGAAGCCAGCACAAGTAAGTCTTCAGCAGATAGTTCTCGAGGAAGAGGCCGATGGAATCAGAATCAAGCAAATCGAGGTCGAAGCCAAAGTAGAGGCAACAATTTTAACAGAGGAGGAAGAAATAATTTTCAAGGTAGAGGAAACAACCAAGGAAGAGGCAATTTTCAAGCACAAGGATATAATAGTCAAGGTAGAGGACAATCTCCAAATAGAGGTCAAAGCAGAGGCAGAGGACAATCTTCAGGACGAGGAAGAGACTTTAGTCAAATTGTGTGTCGAAGATGCAACAAAGTTGGCCATTATGCTGAAGATTGTCGAACTTCACTTAATAAAATTCCCAAGTTTCAGCAGCATTCAGCACAATTTGCAAATGATCAAGATGAAGATAGCTCAGAATATGTTTTTACTTCCTCACCAGCATCACAAATTTCATCTCATCTTAGAAGTGACTATGAAGATGCCTGGATCTTGGATTCCGGGGCAACTCAGCACATGACATGTCGACGTGATTTTTTCTGGAATTTTCAAGAATGCCAACTTAATTCAATTTTTCTTGCTGATGATACAAAACATACTCCTTATGGAAAAGGAGTCGTAAAAGTTTTTCTCCCTGACATTGGAGAAAAATTGATTTCCAATGTATGGTATGTACCTAGTTTCAAGAAAAATTTGCTCTCTTTAGTCACGATTCGACAAGCAGGACATCAGGTAATTATGGAAGATGGTTTAGTGAAGATTAATTCAGTGAAACAGAATTTGAAAACAGTCATGACAGGTTATGAAGATGGAAAACTGTTACGGATGAAAGGGACAGTTATTCCAAGGCATTCTGATTTTGCAGGGGCAGTGACTACAGGTATTTCACCTATCAGACTATGGCATGTAAGATATGGACATTTGAATTTTGAGAGTCTTTCTCAATTGCAGAAACAAGGAATGGTTAAAGGACTTCCCACATTCAAAAGGGAAAATGCAAAATGTGAGGCTTGCATTTATGGCAAACAAAACCGAGAAAGTTTTCCAACAAGTTCATGGCGAGCAAACAGGCGGCTTCAACTAATTCACAGTGATGTTTGTGGTCCACTACAAACCTCATTTGGTGGTTGCAAGTATTTCTTACTATTCATTGATGATTTCAGCAGAATGACTTGGGTTTACTTCTTGAAGAACAAGTCAGAAGCATTTGATAAGTTTAAAATTTTTCGCCAACTTGTTGAAAATGAAGTCAAAGAAAAGATAGGTACTCTCAGGACGGATAATGGGGGAGAATTCACTTCAAATGAATTCAAAATCTATTGCAGTGAAAATGGCATAAGACGACATCTTCCTAATGTTTACACTCCACAGCAAAATGGAGTAGTCGAAAGAATGAACCGCACTCTGTTAGGAATGGCGAGATCCATGTTAACCTTCAAGAGGTTAAGTCCAACATATTGGGCGGAAGCAATACATACAACTGTCTACTTAAGAAACAGATCTCCAACTGCTTCTTTAGACGGAATCACACCTTATGAAGCTTGGTTTGGTTTCAAACCTCGAGTTAAACATCTTAGAGTTTTTGGGTCAGTGTGTTATGCCTTAGTTCCGAAAGAAAAACGAACTAAGCTTGACTCAAGAAGTTTAAAATGCACAATGATTGGCTATTCTGATGAGAAGAAAGGGTATCGTCTTTTGACCAATGGAAAATTCATTGTGAGCAGGGATGTCATTTTTGATGAAACAGAGAGTAAGAGTGCTGAAGAAATTGAAAGTCTTCTTTACAAATTAGAAACTAAGGGAAGTAAAAGAAATGGCAAAATGCAAAGTCAACCAACTTCACCAAATTGGTATGAACTTGATTTTCCTTCCTCTGAAGATGAGTCATCCAGTCCATCTACATCAACAACATCATCTGGGTCTTCTAGCAGTTCATCCGCATCTCCAAGCAGCAACAACGCTTCAGACAGTGAGTCTCCACATTCTTCACTGAACGACGAACATCAATTTATATTAATCCTCTTTACAATGATGGGGACTTTACAGAAGCGCAAACAAGTGAGCACCAACTTCCGAAATGGGCAGTTCAACTTTTGAAAGATGTAAAGCCTGATGAACAGAATAAAACTGGCACCCGAAGGGCACATAGAAGTGAAGGCAATTTTGCCTTGATAGCAAATGATTTTACTGAACCTTCCACATACAAAGAGGCAGTAAAACATAAAGAATGGCAACAGGCTATGGTTGACGAATATAAAGCAGTAATTGATAACAACACTTGGAAACTTGTTGATTGTCCAGCAAATGTTAAACCCATAGGATGCAAATGGGTTTACAGAATTAAGTATAATCAGAACAGTGAACTTGATGAGTATAAAGCACGACTTGTCGCAAAAGGTTTTGCGCAGCAGGAAGGCATTGATTATGACGAAACCTTTGCTCCAACAGCTAAATGGAACACCATCCGATTAACACTTGCATTGGCCGCTCAAAAAGGATGGAAAGTTCATCAAATGGATGTGAAAAGTGCTTTTCTCAACGGGGATTTACAGGAGGATGTGTATATGACCCAACCACCAGGTTTTGAAGTGGAAGGACAAGAACATAAAGTCTGCAAATTGATCAAGGCTTTATATGGATTAAAACAAGCTCCCCGAGCCTGGTATGCAAAGATGGATGATTACCTTAAGAAAGTTGGTTTTCATCGCAGTGAATCTGATGATACTTTGTATGTGCGACAACAGGGAAAATATTTGGTAATTCTTGTTATGTATGTAGATGATTTGATCATCACTGGCAATCATGATGATCATCTTACGCAGGTAAAAAAGGAGTTACATGCAGGTTTTAAGATGACAGATTTGGGATTACTTCACTACTATCTTGGAGTTGAAGTCTTCCAACGTCCACATCATATTTTCATTTCTCAGAGTAAGTATGCCGCAGAGGTTCTTCAACGATTTGGCATGCAAGATTGCAAGCCCGTTCTCACCCCCATGGAGCAAAACTTGAAACTTTCAAAATTTGAAGGGGGGGAAAAGGTGGACAGTACAACTTACAGACAATTGATTGGCAGCTTGATTTATTTGACAAATACTCGTCCTGATCTATCTTATGCAGTTAGTATTCTTTCACGTTTTATGCAGGAACCACGAGACAGCCACTGAAATGTAGCCAAAAGAGTTCTTAGATATATCCAAGGAACAAAAGATTTTGGTCTTCTTTACACAAAGACTAAATTTTTTTTACTTGGTGGATATTCCAATGCCGACTTTGCTGGAAGTATTGATGATCGAGCATCGACATCAGGATATTTAATGAACATGGGGTCAGCAGCAGTATCTTGGAGTTGTAAGAAACAAGCTACAATGGCCACTTCTTCAGCAGAAGCAGAGTACATTTCAGCATGGGAAGCAGCATGTGAAATTGTTTGGTTGCGCCGAATTTTGCAGGACTTGGGCATTTCTTAGGGAGAAGCTACATCATTGTTCATTGACAGCCAGTCAGCCATCAAACTTGCCAAGAACCCAGTTTTTCATTCAAAGACAAAGCATGTGGACACCAAGTATCATCATATCAGGTCGCTCATTGCCAAAGATATCCTCAAACCAGTTTATTGTCCTTCCAAAGATCAGATCTCCGACATTTTCACCAAATCGCTTGGCAGAATAAAATTTACTAAGTTCAGGGATGAACTTGGTATCTGTTGTAATGTATCTTTGGATCATAGGGGGGAATGTTAGATGATCCAAAAATACTTTATTATCATAGGTTATAAAATTGAAATAAAATAATTATTAATTTAAGAAATTAAATTAATAATTATTCTAGAATGATTGATTATTTTAGAGACAATTAGAATTAGTATATTGTTGTAACAAGATATGACTCTCCAAATGAGTCGTATCTTATGCTCTATTATAGGAGATTAGTTAGCTAGTTGGTTTGAATAGCATTTATTGTAAATGTACACTTGTAAGTGATCCATAATTAGAGGTAGTTAGGACATGGAGCTTATAAATAGCTCATTGCAAGAGTGTTTGGTTGTTCGGGTGTAAACTCTTGCAAATCAATTATGTAATTGTTTTTTTCTGATTAATAAAATTACGTGTCTGAGGACACTTCTGCCATTGCAGAAAACTACATAATAATAAATCCCTCATATTTGTTGCACCGATTTTCCCGCATTGGGTTTTTCTGGGGACGATTGTCCAAAAATAATGGTGTCCCTTGCGTTGTCTCAGTTTATTTCAGTTGCTGTTCTGTATATTGGTGAAAGTTGCTATTGTGTTTATTTCGATGTTTATATAATTAAATAACTTGTTAATGTAAAGAACAAGTAGGAGATAATAAACCAGAAATAACAGTAGGGATTTTTGATGTGTTAAATTTAGAAATTTTTCACATGGTATGAGAGCGATTGCATATCACAGGAGGACTGAAGATGCCAGCAGAAGAAATCTGAAAAATTAGCAGCAGAAGCAGCTATCCCGAGAGACGACGTTGTTCTAGAGCTGAAGCGACAAAGAGAAGAAGTGACACAATGCTTAGACAGTGACGCAGAGCCTGCGTCAACATTTCGAGCTAGGAGAGGGGCCAGTGCAGAGCCAAAGAGGGGTAGATCAGGCCTATGCAGTGCCCTATCATCTTTCTCAGCGAAGAAGGATCAACGCTGTGGCCAGGAGGAGCAGATTCAACCCAAGTTGTGATTGCGTAGAGCCGGAAGGGCTCAAATTATTTAGTTGTCGGGGCTAAGGGAGCTGTGTAGATTGTGATTTGAGGGGCTAGTGGGATGCTGTTTCTGTTAGTGCAGAACAGTGTCTAAGGAGACGGAACCAAGGTAGAGGGATTCACTACCTCGACAGATTTCTAGCCAAGGGATCCAAATCCGAGTTGCAGTTGCAAAGGAGGATTGCAGAGGAGTGGTTTGACAGTTGGCCAAAGGATTTCCAGGAGGGAAATCAGGACTCAGAGGGAGTCCAAAAGAGGAGTAGAGATGGTAGTAAACGGATTGAGGGATCAGGACAAATTGGATGGGGCTTCCAATTTTGTCATCTGGAAGGCCAGGATCTTGGCAATCCTGGATAAACATCGCATCAAGGACTATGCCTTGAAAACCGTAGCTATCCCAGTCGACCCAGCTACTAATGAGAAGTATGAGGAGGCCGAGGTGAAGGCAAAATGCATGATCCTTAATGGGGTCAAAGGTCATGTCATATCACATATTGCTGAGAAGAACACAACAAGGGAAATGTGGGAGGCCTTGATCACCTTATACCAGGGCTCTTCCGTGGAGCGGAAGATGTTGGAGAGTCAGTTGAGTGTTGATTTGTGGTAGCATCGGATGTGCTCTAGCCATGAAAATTGGTGGAGAGGCTAAGGCACATGAAATCTCCAAGACCTAGCAATCATTTTGAGAAATTCTATCTGGATGAGGAGTTATTGAAATAATAAATATTTTTAATGGGTTCCTAAGTCTAAACTTAGGAAAATAAAAATATTAACGGGTATTAATAAAGATAAGGATGAGAAGCTTGTAAGAGAAGAGGATCAAGTCTGTTTTAATCTTAGCCGTTGATTAGAGACTTAATCTTCGCCGTTGATTTGTCAACAGGAAAAGTATAAGAGAAGACTTGAGGGTCATTTGGAGACACACCAGCAGATACTCAGTATCTCAAGGAAAATCGATTCTCAAAGAGAAGGAGATCGATTTCAGAGGGAGAGTTGTAGGGTGGAGGAAGAGGGGGATTAGCAGCAGTCAGGGAGCTCAAAAGAAGTGATGCAAGGACTCTGAGAGACAACGCAGAGGGAGACGCAGATCAGAGAGACGCAGGGATGACGCAGAGAGGGACCAGAGCTATGTAGAGCCACGCAGAATGACGCAGGGCTGACACAGTAGAGAAAGGAAGCTCTCCAGGGTGTCAGAAAGTCTCGGAGAAAAAGTCTCAGGTGTTTTCTCCCAGTGTCTATGTAAATTTTTCTGTAAAAGTGATTGCTGCTGAAGATTAATAAAACCCTCCTCTGCTGCACCGATTTTCCCGCATTAGGTTTTTCCGGGGACAATTGTCCAAAAATAACTGTGTTGATGTGATTGATTCTTGTGCATATATTTATTTCTGTATAATGATGTGATATTTGTAGTAGAATTTATTTTAATGTTTACTGAAGGGATTTCACAAATAACTTATTGGGAATAATAAGTAGGTGAAATAAATTAGTTACTACAGTAATAGAATTTCTGTTTAGAAATTTTCACATGGTATCGGAGCAAAGATTCAATGACAGGAAGGGAAAACCAATTATGGGTCAAGAGCATGATGTAGAGGCATCCACTCTAGGAGTCTTGTGCATATTTGCAGAAGAATGCACAAGAGACAAAAATTACGATTATTCTATGTTGGCTTCCAGATTGGAAGAAGTTGTTTGCGTAGCAAGCTCTACCTCTTCGGGGGTTTGGTATATAGATAGTGGAGCTTCTTGGCATATGACAGGAATCCGAGAATGTTTTTCAGATTATCAGGAAGAAAGAATGAATTTTCATATTGCCATGGGGAATAAGGAAAAGTGTACTCCAGTAGGGAAAGGTACTATAGTTTTTCAAACAGAAACAGGAGAGCGGTTCCGAGCTACCAATGTGCTGCATGTGCCAAGACTGGGGATGAACTTACTTTCCGTATCTCAACTTCAAAGAAGGGCTATGACGTTTTCTTCATTAAGGAGAAAGTATACGTCAAACACCCGTGTTGGAAAAATAAGGTCCAGACTGAAATCAAAAGTAACAGGTTGTACAGGTTGCAACTAGAATCACCAATGGCATTGATAGGCAGTAATGGAGACAAAGATTTGAATGAACTATGGCATAGAAGGATGGGGCATTTGCACCATGGGGCTTTGAGAATTCTCAGAAAAACTGTAACAGGAGTTCTAGATCTTAGTACTGAACGAGATGATGTATGCAGAGGGTGTGCTTTGGGCAAGTATGCCAAAGCAGCATTTCCAAGAAGTAAAAATAGGGCCAAGAGTGTACTAGGATTGATACACTCAGACATCTGCGGACCGATGTCCACAAAAGCTCTTAGTGGTGCCGAATACTTCGTCACCTTCATCGATGACCATTCCAGGAAGACTTGGATCTACTTTCTGAAAACCAAAGATGAGGTTTTCGGTCGATTCAAAGAGTTCAAGGCTCTAGTGGAGAATCTGACAGGAAAGAAGATAAAAGTGTTGCGCTCAGACAATGGTGGAGAGTATGTTGACAAGGACTTCATCGATTTTTGTGCTAGGGAGGGCATTAGAAGAGAGTGGACAACTCCCTACAATCTGGAGTAGAATGGAGTAGCAGAAAGGAAGAATAGGACTATTGTGGAAGTAGCTAGGGCAATGATGTATGATCAGGATATGCCAAAATTCTTGTGGGCAGAAGCATGCAGCACGACAGTCTATGTCCAGAATAGAACTCCTCATAGGGCATTGGGCAAGATTACTCCAGAGCAGGTCTTCACCGGGAAGACACCTGAAGTTAGTCATTTCAGGATATTTGGGAGTTTAGCATATTGCCGTATACCCGAGGAGAAGAGGAAGAAGTTAGATCAAACTACAAAGAAAGGATATCTTGTGGGATATAGCGAGAATGCTAAGGCATATAGAGTCTATCTTCTGGGGAGCAGGAAGGTAGTAGTTCAATGAGATGTAAAGTTCATGCATGATAAAGCTTTCAGAAAATCTCGAGAAATGCTTTCCGAGGAGAAGTCAAAAGATGAGCCGTTGGTTAAACCACTTCAACCAGCGGAAGCTAGTACCAAAAATTCTCCTTCAGAATAGGAGGAATCACAGGAAGAGGAAGAGCTGACAGATGCACCTACTACTAGAGGAAGAATGAGCTGGGAACTCCGATAGATTCTACAAGATGCAAAAGAATTCATTGGTGCACCCAGGAACAGTAAAAGGGAGCGAAGACAGCTAGATAGATACCAGGCCTTAGTAGCTCAGGTTAGGGAACCCTCCAGTTTTCAAGAGGCTGTTCAGCATCAACTATGGGTGGATGCGATGGTGGAGGAATACAACTCTATAATGGTGAATGATGTCTGGGAAGTGGTGCCTAGGCCTCAGGATAGATCAATGGTAGGTTCGAGATGGAAATACAAGATCAGATATGCTTCAAACGACAATGTGGAGAAATACGAAGCCAGGTTTGTGACTAAGGGGTATGCTCAGAAGGAAGGAATAGACTACGAAGAGACCTTTGCCCTAGTAGCCAGGTTTACATCTATTAGAACTGTGATATCTCTTGCAGCACAGATGGGGTGGGAGATTCATAAGATGGATGTCAAGACGACATTCTTGAACGAGGTGATAGAAGAGGAAGTATACATTGAATAACCAGAAGGCTTCGAGACACATGAGAAGAAATCTCATGTATGCAGATTAAATAAAGCCTTGTATAGGCTTAAACAGGCACCTAGACCATGGTATGGTCAAATTGATGGCTACTTGCAGAAGATGGTGTTCATTAAGAGTTATGTAGATCCCAATCTCTACTATCTGGTTGTAGAAAATGAGCCTGTAGTCCTAGTATTATATGTGGATGATCTCTTCTTGACATGATCATCCAGGCTCATTGAGGACTGCAAGAAGAATCTAGCCACAAAATTCGACATGAAGGATTTGGGATAGATGCATTATTTCTTGGGGTTGGAAGTTTGGCTGCAGAAGGATGAGATCTTCCTTGGACAAGGGAGATATGCTACAAAAATCCTGAAAAGATTCAGGATGCAGGACTGTAGGCCTATGGCTACTCCAATGATTACCAACTGGAAGAAAATTGATGCATAAGAAGATAAAGATGTTGATCCCATCTTGTACAAGCAGCTCATAGGATCCTTGATGTATCTGGTCAATACCAGGCCAAACATTTGTTACGCTGTCAACACCCTCAATCAGTTCATGGTGGAACCTAAGAGGACGCATTGGGAAGCAACCAAACATGTTCTCAGGTATATATAGGGAACGATCGAGCATGGACTATTGTACACTAGAGGCAATGACATCAGACTGAGTGGGTTCACTGACGCAGATTGGGCTGGAAGTTCAGTAGATCGGAAAAGTACCACTGGGTACTGTTTCAACATTGGATTGGGGATGACTTCCTGGTGCAGTAGGAAACAGAAATCCGTAGCTCTAAGCTCAGCTAAAGTAGAATATATGGCCGCTAGCACAGCTTTGTGCAAAGCCATATGGCTTAGAAAATTGCTTGTGAACCTATTCAGTAGAAGGATGGATGCGACCAGGATCATGTGTGATAATCAGAGTTGCATCAAGCTCTCTGAGAATCCAATATTTCATGATCAGTCGAAGCACATTGATATTAGGTGTCACTTTGTCAGACACTGTGTCCAACAAGGAGCAGTACAGTTGAGCTACACTCCTACAGGAGAACAGGTGGCAGACATCCTCACCAAGGCCCTAGGAAGAACAAAGTTCATTTATTTTAGGGAGAAGATGGGGATGGTAAAGAATCCATTTCAGTAGAAGAAATGGATAAGTATTAGGTGATGCAGTGCAACAGTTAGCAGTGGCGGTGCTATGGGCAGCATGATGCAACAGATTGAGAGGGAGCTGCAGTACAGATGTAGCAGTGGCAATAGCAGTGTCATGGGCAGCAGTACAGGAAGCAGCAGTGCAGATGATGTAAGGCAGCAGGCCAGACATCAACACAGGTACCAGTGCGGAGGATTAGTGTGATGTTTCCATGGTGAAGCATTACTAGAGCACATTCCTCGCTAAGAGGGAGTGTTGATTTGTGGTAGCATCGGATGTGCTCTAGCCATGAAAATTGGTGGAGAGGCTAAGGCACATGAGATCTCCAAGACCTAGAAATCATTTTGAGAAATTCTATCCGGATGAGGAGTTATTAAAATAATTAATATTTTTAATGGGTTCCTAAGTCTAAACTTAGAAAAATAAAAATATTAATGGGTATTAATAAAGATAAGGATGAGAAGCTTGTCAGAGACGAGGATCAATTCTGTTTTAATCTTAGCCGTGGATTAGAGACTTAATCTCGGCTGTTGATTTGTCAACAGGAAAAGCATAAGAGAAGACTTGAGGGTCATTTGGAGACACACCAGCAGATACTCAGTATCTCAAGGAAAATCGATTCTTAAAGAGAAGGAGATCGATTTCAAAGGGAGAGTTGTAGGGTGGAGGAAGAGGGGGATTAGCAGCAGTCAGGGAGCTCAAAAGAAGTGACGTAGGGACTCTGAGAGACAGCGTAGAGGGAGACGCAGATGAGAGAGATGCAGGGATGATGCAGAGAGGGACTAGAGCTACGCAGAGCCATGCAGATAGACGCAGGGCTGACACAGTAGAGAAAAGAAGCTCTCCAAGGTGTCAGAATGTCTCAGAGAAAAAGTCTCAGGTGTTTTCTCCTAGTGTCTATGTAAATTTTTCTGTAAAAGTGATTGCTGCCGAAGATTAATAAAACCCTCCTCTGCTGCACCGATTTTCCCGCATTGGGTTTTTTCGGGGACAATTGTCCAAAAATAACTGTGTTGATTGATTGATTCTTGTGCATATATTTATTTCTGTATAATGATGTGATATTTGTAGTAGAATCTATTTTAATGTTTACTGAAGGGTTTTCATAAATAACTTATTGGGAATAATAAGTAGGTGAAATAAATTAGTTACTGCAGTAACATAATTTCTGTTTAGAAAATTTCACACTGAGGTCATATCAGATGCAGAAAGGAGAGGAGATAGATCACTTCCTCCTCAGGTTGCAAGGAATTCGCGACCAACGTACTTCCGTGGGGTCTACATCCGATCTAGAGTTTATGGTCAGGACTGTTCTAAATGCAGTCTCCGAGGACTAGGAGACTTTTTTCCTAAGCATCTTGGGTAGAGCGCCTCTCCCTAGTTGGGAGGAGATGTGCGCAACTCTTCGACAGGAAGAGATCAGGAGGTTGACCAAGGCGGGGACTAGTGGTAAGGGAGTTCGAGTCAAGAGAGAGGAGGAGGATGCGGCTTTAGCATCTGCAGGACAACAGGGGGTTTAGAAGAGGAAGAAGAAGAACATCTCCAAGGTCAAGTGCTTCAACTATGGGGAGTTGGGATATTATTCATCTCAGTGCCCCAGGAAGAAAGGCAAGGAAGAAGCTTCCGATTCAAAGGCAACTCTAGCTAAGGTGGAGAAAGAGGTCGAGATTGATGACGATTGTGCCATGAGTGCTCATGTGCCTCTAGAGAAGAGGTGGGGAGACATCGAGTTGTAGTCAGGAGGACCGCATACTAGGGGTAGGATCCTTGAGGTGCCCAAACTCTTGGATCACATTCGGCTACGGGAGCCCTTAACGACAGTAGCATGATGACAGGTCTCGGGTGGAGCAAAAGTGTGGTGGAGCAACAAGGCAGTGCTAGAGTGCAAAAGTCTGTAGCAAAGGTTGCAGCAGTGTGAGAGGCACAGAAGTGTTTGCAACAACGCAGTGGCAACAGAGGGAGCACAGGATAGCAACAAAGGTAGCTTCAGCATCACGAGGCTTCCAGACTGATCGAGATGTTAGTATTTGGGGAAGTTAGTTACCTACTTCTCACTAACTGGGTTACAGTGCAGCTGTTAGCAGTGGCAGTGCTAGGGGCAACATGTTGAAAGGGAGCTGCAATACAGATGTAGCAGTGGCAGTGTCATGGGCAATAGTACAGGAAGCAGGCCAAGGATCAACACAGGTGTCGGTGCGGAGGATCAGTGTGATGTTTCTATGATGAAGCATTACTAGAGCACATTCCTCGATAAGAGGGAGTGTTGATTTTTGGTAGCATAGGATGTGCTCTAGCCATTAAAATTGGTGGAGAGGCTAAGGCAAATGAGATCTCCAAGACCCAAAAATCATTTGGGGAAATTCCTCCCGGATGGAGAGATATTAAAATAATTAATATTTTTAATGAGACCCTAAGTCTAAACTAGGAAAATTAAAATATTAATGTGTATTAATATAATATGGGTGAGAAAGTTCTAAATAACGAGGATCAAACCAGATCTAATCTTAGCTGTTGATTAGGGACTTAATCTCAGCCATTGAATCGTCAACAAGAAAAGTATAAGAGGAGGCTTGAGGGTCTGTTGGAGACACACCAAGTTGATCAATCAATTCGATTTTCTCGGGCAGGGTTTGCTGAGAAATTGAGTTAGTGATCTGTTGTAGCGAGGGGCAGTTCGGTAGGAGGCTAGGAATACATATCAGAGAGGCAGAGAAAATGCCAGAGAGATAACGCAGAGGAGCCTGGGCTGACGCAGAGGTAGCCAGAGCTGACGCAGAGGCTTAAAGGGCCAGCGCAGAGGATGCAGGAGGTCGAGAAGCTGATGCAGGCAGACATGATGCAGGCAGACATAGAGGCTAGCAGAGCTGATCAGGGCTGAAGGAGCTGCGCTGTGGTGTTTTTGTGGGGTAGATAGAGAGCTGAGAGGCAGACGCAGAGTCGTAGAGGGTGACAAATCCCTTGGAGGGTGACGTAGTTCCAGAAGATAGCTTGGAGCAGCTTTCGCTGTCCAGCTAAGGAACAGTCGAAGTGGCTGTGGGACAAATCATTCGGTTGCTGATTAGCCGGAATATCTGTCTCCAGAGAAAGGTATTTCTGCCAAGGAAAATATCTGAAGGGTGAGCCATTTCTGGCACCCTTGTTGTATTGAGAAAACTGCATAATAATAAAACCCTCATATCTACTGCATCGGTTTTCCTGCATTGGGTTTTTCCGGGGACGATTGTCCAAAAATAACGATGTCCCTTGTGTTGTCTCAGTTTATTTCAGTTGCTAACTTGCTGATCTGTATATTGGTGAAGGTTGCTATTGTGTTTATTTCGATGTTTGTATGATTAAATAACTTGTTAATGTAAAGAACAAGTAGCAGATAATAAACCAGAAATAGCAGTAGGGATTCCTGATGTGTTAAATTCAGAAATTTTCACGGGCATGAAGTATGGACCATTTCTGAATATAAGATCTCGGTCCTCGTTGGATTCAAAATAGAAAGTGAAAAAACCTCTTCCACAAAATCGAATGGAGATTTGGCCTTGAGTTGAAGCAGCCTGGTTCCTTTCCACTCATTTTTGCACTGTTTTTGGAGAGGGCCAAAAGCCCGTGAACTAACCAACCAAGCCCTTTTTAGCCAGAGAAAGAGCAATTCTTCGAGGTATCGCAGGAGGCAAAACGATTTCAGGGATGTCCTCCATTCTTGTAATGAACTTGGAGATTGAAGGACACTTCAGAGGCGCACTTAGAGAGGAGAGGAGACAAGACTAGGAAAGGCCAAGGTTGCAACATCAGGGGGAGCGTAGCAGCGGAGCGAGCACCCTCCGGAGAGCGTAGCAACGGAGCGAGCCCCCTTCGGATAAGACTCTGGAGGGGCCATGGGAGGGAGAAGCAAAAGGCTGATAAGGTTTTTGACGCAGAGGGAGAGTGGAGCGCGGGAGAGCAACAATGACTTTAGTTTGTTTATTCATTAGATGGTGATAAGAACATTCTATTGGTAGATTTTGGGTCTATGTTAGGTGATTTGATTCACCATATGTCTAATAAGCTTTCTTGAAGAAAATATATTGAGTTTGTTGTTTCCCCGACCCTTGCGCTCCAAGTTCACAAATTTTGGAGGAGAGCCGACCTTCTTTGGGCTCTGAGAATTTTGTTTGGTTTTCTTACTTCGCTAAGGTTGTGGGCAATACCATAACTTTCGAAACACATTTGATCTATGGTCATTATTCATCATTTAAAAAATTATTTACTCAAAAATATTTATTTCCAAGCATTGTATATTTGTATATAACTTGTAAATTATTTTTGTAAATAAAATTTTCCAACCCTTGTTTTGCAGCTATTTGGGTTTGGGGTTTTATTTTAAATTTTATGTTTTGGGGTTTTTAGCATACTTGTAAATATTCTTTAGATTTATTTTATTTTGTAAATAATTTTTAGATTTCAAAATTGTAAATATTTATTTGATTTAAGTTTTAATTTTTTAATTAGATTTAACTTTTAATTTGAAATTCAAATTTTACTTGTAAAATTTTAATCTCACATTCAAAATTTGAAAATGGTTTCTCTAATTTGTGTCTATATATGCTAACCTTTCACCTTGTATTATGCAAATAATTTCACTAACCCTTTGCATTTTAATTTTTTCTTGTATATAATTTCTTGGGGTTTTTATTTTATTTTTGTATATATGTTTTTTTTGGGAAAATTTCTTTTTATTTGTACAGGTGAAATCTCTCAAGGGATGAAAGAAATGAGTAAACCTCTGAAGTTTCAACCCTAGACGTCTAGGGTTTTGAGCCCATTTTTGCAGGTTGCTTATTTTCAAATTAGGGAAGAAACCCATTTTTTGAAGGCCCTAGCCCTTACCCAACCTAAAAGGCTAGTGTTTGGGACCTATTTTGCAAGCATTAAGAAGGCTGTAAGCCCTACAAGGGCTAGATCTCATTGCAAACAAGAGTTTCTTCAAGGGATTGACATTTTATCTCTAATAATTTGTGATTGCAGCAGTGATAAAGGTCTGATCTCTGGGTTTTGAGCTAACATTTTGTGAGTGTAGGCGTTGAAGAGTGATTTCTCCCATTAGGCCTTGGGCTTTGCTTCTATTGCTTTCATCTCTCATTTTAATTCACTGCATAATTTATATCAGATCTGATATATTGATTTAACAATGGCATAATCATCATAATACAAGCCTAAAAAACCCACACATTAAGCTAATAATTCATACAAGACATCAAAATAAATCACTAGGGTTTGATCTATCAATTTTATTGTTTTATGTTGGCTGTCATATAATTTTCAAGGTCTGATTTGAAATTGCAGAGGTCTGATCTGAAAGTTTCAAGTCTGATATAATTGTTACAGTAGTGTATTTAGGGCATAAACACACATAAAATAAGCCTAAATTCATTAACAAGTCGCTTAAGGCATTGAACATTAATCTTGTGGTTAAACTGATTGCATATAATGTTTTAGGACTGTTGGGCAATTTCCAGATCTGAGATGTTTGCTACAGCATTTATGCAGTTATATAAACTAAACAAGAATCATCAAAATTGACTAAAGATCATCTAAAAATCATTCAAATTGATTAGCTAATCATTGGAGCTTATTTGGCATTAATATTTACGCACCTTGTTGGTTTATTAAGGATTGAATCACTGATTTTTGAGTTATTACAGATCTGATATACATCATTTTGAGGTCTGATCTGAGCATAATAAATCTGGGATTTTGACCTATAGTGAATATCATTTGAAGTTAAATGCGTTGGATTTCTAGCTTATCTTTGGCATCTTGCATCACTTCTTGATTGCTGATATAAAATTGCAGACCTCTGAATACAAGGTTGCATCGATAATAAATCACATATAAGTCTCTAAAATTGGGTGAAGAAATTTTACAATTCATAATCGTTCATGGTTGAAGTGATTTGGTCTAAATTTTAGTCATTGACATCTTGTATTGGAAATCATTGGTTAATTAGATAAGAGCTCTATGTTTCCTAAATTGCTATCATTGTTATCACTTGTTGGTCAATATCTTTGTGGAACTATTGTAAGAAGATCTTTTGCTAGTTGTTGGCACTTGTATCATTGAACACTTGGTCTTGTTTAAGATTGTCTTTCAATATATTGTTAAGTACTCTTGTTATAAGATAATCAACATCAAGTACTTGAATCACATAAACAATCTTAACTCAAGACTCACTCATAATCCTTGCATATCATTCTAGGAATATTCTTGCATCTAATAATTTACCTCCAAGCATAAGCTTGGTTGATAGACATTTAGGACAACCTTTCTCACCTAGCTTGAGGAGCCTAGCACCTCTTTAGTGGTTAACACGGTGACCTTGCAGTCGTCAGAGCCATAGTCTCTGTAGCGCCGGAGGCATCGGGTGGTTAGAACACAGGGGGAGGTATCGTTAATCAAGCCTCTGCTTGCTTCCTGTTGGCTTCTATCCCACAACCTACTCTAGAGACTAGTTCCAAAATAGTTAAGAGGAAGGAACCATCTAGAACAAACATATAATTAAAAGTAACCAAGATTCTTGCATTTCACCTAAGTCTTAGGATTTGCATAGCATATAGGTTAGTTAAGCATTCAAACAACGGTTGTTCATCCGGTCATTTGGTCCTTTAATTGATATAAAACAAATAAGTTGACTCCATAAGGCATTGGTCTCATTGATAATTAAATCTAATGTCTAAAAGCTTGCTAAATCAACCAAGTGGGTTGGCCATTCAATTGTGTCTCCCAGACTCATTGGTTGCCAACTTGTCTTTCATTTCTATCTTCCATAAGGACTAGCCCCCATAACCTGCTGTTGGGAGACAGCTAGAACGGAGTGGGCATGGATCAGAGTGACAACCCCCGCCCTGAGTCGTTGTTGCACCATGCATGTACAATCTGAGCGACAACGTGTCTTACAAGCTGCGGATGTTTGCCTGGCTTGCTGTTTGTCAAGGGTTCCCATCCAAAGCCTGGTTGGTGAAGAGCAGTCTCTTTGATGGTCTTTGTCCTGTTTGAAACCACTCTTAGATGGTGAAGTACAAGTTTTGGGATTGTGAGTTTGCTGGGATTTGCTGGAATTACATTTAAACTCAATATTCCATCCTTATTTAGGGAAAGGTCAATTGCTGTGTAGCTTTTCCTGGTTATTCCAGTTATTTGGTCCGCTCTTCCTTTTTTGGTATATGGCATTGCCTACGTATCTCTGCTGTGTTTTCTCTTTGGATGAATGATACACTGTAAGTTTGTTTTTGATGATGAGGTCAATGATCTGTCCACTTTCTGCAATATATGGAGGGATGAATGTATGCAGCTGTTGGCCAGAGGTCTTTTGTTCATTAAGGATGAAAAGTCGCTAGATGCAGCTTCATACTCTGATTTTATATCAGTTTTAGTAGCACTGAGGAAAATGATATAAGCTCTTCTCTTTTGATTTACAAGTGTAAATATTTTTCTATATATATATGATGTATTTAAAAAAACAATCCCTTTTCATTGTAATTTATATAGATTAAATTTGCCTTCCTTAAATTCCTTAATTTCTTCATGGGCCCTCAAACTCTGATCTTCTATTTTTAGGTTTAACAATCACAAACAATCGTCCAAAACACAGTCTATTCTTCATAGTCTCCGAAAACAGTATTATTCTCTGATAGCATTGTTTGTATTTTAAAGACGCATGATAGATGAGATGGAGTATAAGAAAAATATAAGTTCTGTTAAACGGAGTCATTGACAGATGTAGTATAGTGTTTTTTATTCATACATGACACAATTGTGCTACCTGATTATCCTAACTACCATCACTTAATTCTAATGACACCTTAATAACTTATAGTTGGTCACTTGAGAGCTAACCTACATCTGACCTTTATTACACACATTAGGACTCTAAACAAGACTTTAGTGTGTTACTTCTCCGACATCTTGATGTACTGTTGAGTCCCATTGACCTATTTTGGTCATTCGTGGACATAGAAGAATGTTTATCTTGCTTTCTTTCTTCCGTGCTTTTCCAAGGCATATGTTGAAGATTTGTGTGGAAGATTATTGGAGTAAAAATTATTTGTTAGTGCTGAAAAGACTTAATGCCATTAGAAGAATGGTGTTTAGGTTCATCGTTCTAAAACTATCAAGCAATTATCTTGATGCTACCTGTGATGCTGTTTTTTAATTCTTGTACATAGTCTATTGTCAAAGACCCAACGTATCAGCTTGCTTCTTAGAAATTTGTACAAGGAAACACCACTTGACTGGTGCATGCATTAATGATCAGTTGTTTATATTTTCAGTCTGGTTGCTTCGTATTCTGTTCCATCAAACTGAAAGAGAACAGTTTCTTCAATCGGGTTAAATATATCTGGAGTGGAGTAGGATCCTTTTTTGGGGAATAATATTAGTTAGCAATTAATATCAAGTAACATTCATATATTTTTTGTCCAAGAAAAATCTTGCAGGGAAACTCTCAGCAGTTCCCTGCTTTTGTGGATGTACCCAGTGCAAACCTGTTGGCACTAATCATGGTGCCTGACCCAGCAGGAACATCTTTTGAGGCATGCAACAGAGGCAGCCAGCCTCCAGAAAGGACCCCAAACCTCCTCCATGAAGTTCAGTCAACGACTCAACTCAACCACTTAAGCTAGCCCATCAGGCTATTGAGTATAGCATTCATATGTGAACACACATGCTGATAGCATGTATATAATGTAGGATTAGGATGCATGTTAGCAAAAGTCTTGATGCAATTGTCATTCTTTTCTAGATTTCAAACGTTTGCAAACATTTACCAAAATTATAAAATGCTAGTGTGTTTTTCGTAGCTTTTGAAATTTGTTATACCCATGCTCCTGTCTACATGATTTTCTTTTCCTTCTTGCTTGGTACAATAATTTTTGTTCTCTAAAGACACTCTACAGCTTCAAATGTGCCCTTCACCATTTCATAATGAGGAATAGAGGGTTTAATGAAAGAAAAATAAATAGCTACCTATAAAACGTAACTGCAAATTACTTTATCTCTGTATTTCTTTTCCCTTCTAGTTCAAATTTTGTCTCTGTTCCAACCAGTGGATTACTTTTCTGTTATTTATCCAACTATCTATTTTCCTGAAGTGCTTATGACGTGAGTTAAAAATATGATTGCTTAGTTATGGTAAACGTAAAATTTCTGTTAACCTGCAGCCATTTTTCTCTCTTTAGGTTGACTAGGAGTCAGGACTGAACTGATTACTGATTGTGATTATCACTCTAGTATCAAACTTCATCTATGTGTTTGAATCTTCCTAGGTGCTATCAACTGCTTTTAACTACACGTAATGATTATTCTTATATTTATTTAGAAAACGTTTGTTATACTTAGTTTTGACTGATCCATCCCAGGACTAAATTTACAAGGTGTTTTAATTTTCGTTGCCACAATTAATGCTGTTAGTTATGCAATTCTTTTGCAACTCAGTCACCTGATTCATGAGTTAATCTTTTTTGTTGTACGGAATTAGTCTTGAATGCTTGTGTTACTTTTTAGGACATCATCGGCTCCACTGAATTTTTTTGATTTTTTGCATTCAATGACAGGATTTGCCACTCGAAAAGTCATAACTGTTTGAAACGTGTGATTTGATGCACATTCAGGATGCTTGAGAAAAGGAGTTTGACCTACACTGATGGTCCTCTGACTGTACCTGCAGATGAACCTTTTCTTCTGGAGAATGTCTGCAGCATTCATATATGTGACACAGGTAAATTTCCATATAGAAATTATAATTTTGATATTCATTCAGATCTGGCATTGTTTTCAAGAATATTTAGTTACTGTAATTATTCTATTATTTGTTCTGATTGTTTATTTACTAATATCTTGCCTTGAATCCTAGAAGATATATTTTTCTCTTTCACAAATTTCTAAATCCATTTTATAGCTGTATGGAAATAAAAGTGCTATTAAGGCAACATTCTTATGCTTCGTCATTTTCATTGAAGTTGTTGGACTTTGTATTGTAAATTGTCTTTTCCTTTTTATCATAAGAATGGTACTTTTTTCTCATAACAATTTTGTCATCTCCATTGATGCTACAGATGAAAGGATGGACAGCCAAGAAATACTTTTGTTTTGGCAGGTTACACCAGTTGTGTATGTTTATCAGGTGCTACTGTTGGCAGATTTCCAGAGCTTAAGTTGTTCTGTTTTATCTTTCATGGTTGAAAAATAAAAAAAAGCTTCTAATATGTTTTTTTTTAATAAGTTTCTAATGGGCTTTATGAATTTGAAGTTTTCTCACACATAATACGATCTCGTACAATTTCAGTTGGTGTCCTTTTTTAAACACTGAAATTTTTCTCTAATGGTTGAAGTGGTTAACCAGATTTTACCGCATTGTTTGAAAAAGGGTGACAGTGCTTTTGGTTTGATATATTCTTGATCCAATGTGCAGCTCAATGAAGAGGGACCTGGTGAGGAAATAGAAGGCGAGGAGGCAATTTCTAGTTTTCAAGAATGGCTTCTTCCTGCAAAAGAATTTGATGGACTATGGGAAAGGTTAATATTCTTACATTTTTGGTCCATTATCTATTCAATACTTTTTTTTGTCAAATATTCTGCTGTATTCTGAATTTTCATCT
The DNA here is from genome assembly GCA_031772625.1 of Pinus tabuliformis. Taxonomy (NCBI): domain Eukaryota; kingdom Viridiplantae; phylum Streptophyta; class Pinopsida; order Pinales; family Pinaceae; genus Pinus; species Pinus tabuliformis. The sequence goes on from CM062813.1 coordinate 1,098,368,527, forward strand.
GGATGACTACAGCTTAATTTATGACTCTGGTGTAAAACAACAGTTGCTGAGATACTCTGAAAGTGCTCTTCTTTTCTCTGAGAAAGGGGTAAATCCATGTTTAATATCATGGAACCGGTATGTGCATTCATCTATTTGTATTATTAAACTTAAATTCTCTGCTTTATAGTGCTACCCCCATATGGGGATCATTAGAAAGTTAAATTACAATGGCATGTGGATTGGTACTAAGAAACCTATCTTTCATCTTATAGAGGACGTTGTTTCTTCTAATCTCATAAATGACGTTACCAAATGAAATATCATAGAGGCACTAGGTGGTTTATATGAACAGTGAATATAAAAAATTATGTTCAACAAATGGATTGTTCCTGAATGTGCAAAACTAAGCCCATAGAATTCTAAAGAAAATTGAGAAATATTGTGAGTGCCTTAGGGAAGATGATGTCAACCCTATTATGGCAAATCCAACCATAAAAAAAGCTATATTTTGAGCACCAAGGATCAATCAAGGTGAATCCAAGTTATAAAAGCCTCAACGTCTATCTAATATGTGCCCTAATTGAATTGGGTTCTATGCCCTAGCCCTAGTGGCTTGCCTTAAAGGGCTTAGAAAAATAAAGATGAAGGAAAGATAAAGTTTTTATGATTTTTGAACACCACAAGTATCCCCAATGCCTTTCCCTACTTGGGTGATGGAGTCTTTTAGGGCTAAATTTAAGAGATCAAATTTATGCTTGGAGTAAGGCGGGAAACCCTAGTTTTCACTTGATAAACCCTAATTATCTTTTTATGACAGGAGAAATTAAGTAGAGGAAAGCTATCTATGAGGTCCTTTATGGCATTCAAGGAAAACAAATTTAACATGCAATGGTCAAGCAAGACTTTTCAAACAATATTTGCATTCAGACATGGAATAAGAGAAAAATCCTAGCATATATGTATCTCATGAAAAACCATTAGAAATTTGCAAATACACTTACGATTTTTCCAAGTAATAGCCTTCTTTCAATTCCAAAAATACATCTCCAAGACACAAATCATTCTCCAATAGCAATAGCTCCAAAAATATCACATCTCCACAAGTAGTGAGTTATATATAGGCTAAGTCGAGCTCTCTAAAAGAGACCAAAATACACAAGTAATGATGAAAATAAGAATGGAATGATCCTCTTTTTATATGTGGTCAATCACTTTGATTAAATTCCCTAAAAGTCCTATAACAAGTTTAATTTTGAGTAAACATGAGTAAATGGGTTACAAGCCAACCCAATAGCTCAATACAATAAAATAAGACACTAATTGCCCACATGTGTGTTGGAAATCGTGAGGCTTTATAATTTAATTTAGATTTCCTTATCCATAGTAATTTCTTGTGAATTTAGTTGGCTTATTAAATTTGTATTTTGATTCTTTCATCAAACAATTACCATAACATGAACATGAAGATTGTAGAAACAAAAGAGCACAAGATATAGGCTCCAAGGCAGGGAAAAACCCCTCCAAGGGGAAATCCTAGAAAATTCTCTTCGTATAGAATCAGAGCAAATGAGATATCCAAGACCCATAACCACAAAAAATTTCCACCTCTAGATGCCAAGACAAACCTTCTTTCTTTCCAGCAGATCCATTAGCAAGATACCAACAACGAGAGATGTACCAAGGCAGATCTTCCACAAACCCTAGCTCAAGAAGAACTTCTTTCAAACTTCGGCCCTCCACTTCTTTTCTGCCCTTTTTTGCGATATTTCAGATCACAAATCATAAAGTGTGTGTGTCCAAATGAGCTCCATCTTCCCCTTATTTATACAATTTAGAGGGGGTGTGAATAGACACATCCATTGGCGCAGGGCCGACTTGGCACCTATAGGGGTTTCTAACCCAAAATTACATATTTAATAATTCTTTTTCTTTTTCTTTTACAATAGGTCCAAATAGGACTTTGACTCAAAAACCTAGAAGCATGAAGAACATGCTTGTCTAGAAAAATAATAATAATTTTTCTTTTTCTTTTCTTTTGCTTTTTACATAAAATACATAATGGTACAAATTATGAAGACCGAAACTAGTTACATTCTCCAACACTCCCTCTTAACTAGGGAGGTATTCATAATTGTACACTTGGTACAAGGATATTCTCAAACTGAAATATTCTCATAAGAAGAGTCGGATTGATAAGCCATCTTTAAGCATCAACATCATAACCAACATTGTCAACATAATAAGGCTTTTTATTGACAAGCTCTATTTACATCAGAGAATAATGCTAGGAGGCTTTATGTGAGACACCACATTACCTCTTAAGGCATATACCCCATTCGAATGTTCACTAGGTATCTCATTTTAGGACTATTCTTATCTTGGATTACCCATCCTCAAAGAATTCCAGTCCTCTTCGATACCTGTCCAATCATCAAAGAGTGTTGGTCTACCTCCTATCTCAGATTCTTTATCCTCAAGGAGTATCAATCTTAGATGCTTATCCAATCGTCCGAACCCCATTCTCCCTCCATTGCCTTCACTAGACGTACAACTATTAGTCCTGGCCTAGCGCATGACACATGAAGAAGAGAATATAATGTCCATCTCATTCTCAACCAGAGGGGAGATCCTCATTCCCTCTTGATCAGGGAATCGTTCCTTGCTCCTTTTCAAACATTCAAGGAGACTTTTTAGTCCCTTTTAAGCATAGAGGAGATTCCTTACTTCCTTTTAATCGAGAAGTCATAACCACAAGTTCTTTTGGTGTGTCTTCGTCAGTACATCAGCTGCTAGTTCTTCATGGAGATCTTCAAGGTAGCTGCATGGTTCCTCCTTTTCTTTGCATCTCATCAAATTGAGCTTTCATTTTCCTGGAACCAAACTGTGACAGGATTCGGGCCATCAACCTTTCATATCACTTTCCTCTATCAACAAAGGCATTATATTGAGCCAATTCAAGTAGAGCTAGACATAACTTCTTCTCATCATGAAAGTGATCTTCATCGTCATATGAACATCAGGTTATCTTTTTGTACTACTACCTTTCCACCCCAAGATGATATAGACATCTTGACCACAATCTTCCAAGGATTACCAAAGCCATCCACTCAATCCATGTATTTATTGGATTGATTTCAAAACAAACAGTTGTAGATACGCTTGCCTCAACTGCCATTATGCATTTTTGCAACATTCTTCCAGGTAGCAAAACCATATACCAACCAGATAACCAATACCAAAACATCAATATAATAATTACCTCAACATGATGGCCTCTTGTCAAAATACTAGATTTTGCTTGCGGGCTTCCCTTGATCTCCTTCCAACCTCTTTACAGGCTTTAGCAATATGTCCTACTAGGGAGCCAAGTCATATTCCAAGCAGATCATCAATATTAGATTTGCCGAACTATATCCTCTAGTTAGAGTGCCATGTTAAGGCTTCCCTTGATCTCCTTCCAACCTCTTTACATGCTTTAGCAATATGTCCTACTAGGAAGCCAAGTCATATTCCAAGCAGATCATCAATATTAGATTTGCCGAATTATATCCTCTAGTTAGAGTGCCATGTTAAATTCTGTTACTTGCTCCTAAAGTCAACATCCCTTTGCATGCTTTATTTTCAACAAAGTTTTGCTTCATCTTTCAATAGTCAATGTGTTCTTGAAATGAACTCATTAGCTGGAAGCTTAAAGATCATTTCCTATAGGGTCCTTATAGTTCCCTCCTTCCATCATGCTCATCATTTTCAAGGAGTCATCAACAAGCATGAGAGCTGCTTTGCTTATCCTTCACATCTTGCTTCCTTTATTATGTACCTGCAATTTTCTCCTACAAGTACAACAAAGCAAAATATACAAAGACAAGAGCATGATATCAATTCTGCCAATCTAGGGTTTCTGTGGTTTCTTAGAAGGGTATACTTCTAGGGTTCTAGTTACAAACCTTATATTTCTTGACCTAACCCTTGATAGGGTTTTTAATTTCAGCTAGTGTTTTAAAACTAGGCGTTTTCGAAACGGAATCGGCTTGTTTGACCGAGATGGACCCCTTCTTGGGTCGGCTCGATACAAAAACCGGACCAAAGGCTGGTCTGTTACTGAACTGGCCGAGCCGGTCACTGACTCAACCGGTTTGGTAACGGAGGGAAAAGCGGACTCCAAAACTTTTTTTTTGGGTTTTAGGTTTTTTGCACTCCATCTAACCTCTCCCAAGCCTATAAAAGTTACCCAACCACCTCACATTTCCTCACAGTTATCTCATTGCATTTGTGTGAGCATTTGTGAGGAGTTTGTGAAGAGTTGGAGTTGGTTTTTGGAGCAGCAGTGAGGAGTTTCTTGGGCGATCATTGGAGCAACAGTGAGGAGCTTCTTGGGCAGTCATTGGAGCAGCATTGAGGAGTCTCTTGGGCTATCATTGGAGCAACAGTGAGGAGCTTCTTGGGCAGTAATTGGAGCAGCATTGAGTAGTTGGTTTGTTTGAGCAACATTGAGGAGGCTAGAGCCTAAAGGTATTTTTTTTTCACTTCTCAAATCTGCCTTTGCTTGTTTTTTGTTGTTGTTGCAAATCTAGAAATTGAAAAGCATATATTTTGTTAAAAAAATGAACATTGAAGAGTTTTTTTCTTTTCTTTTCATTTTCAGTTTTTTGTCCTTCATTTCCAAGTCCAAATATTAGAAAATGGCTCCTAGAATGAAAGATGCTGCTTGGGCATATGTTGAGATGATTGATAATCAAATGCATTGTAAATTTTGTCATAAAAAAATTAAAGGAGGTGGAGGGGGGCATTCATAGGCCGAAACAACACATCGCTGGTATTAGAGGCCAAATTGTTCAATGTGCAGCACCAACAAAACAAATTGAGGATATTAGGAAGAAGTTGCTAGAAAAAATTGAGAAGTTTGAGGAATAAAAAGCTAGGCAAAAAGAAATAGAGGCTGAAATTGGGAGGAAGAGGAGTATAAAGTACATAGTGCCGGCCAACCCCAATTTTGATTATGAGGGCTCTTCATCCATCCCTTGCACTTATGCATCCAACCCCTTTCGCTATGTTCCTCCCTCTTTGGAGTCTATTCGAGAAAAAGGTAAGGGTAAAATTGAAAAGAAGGGTGATATCAAAAGTTATTTCACCGTTACACCCTCCTTTCCCTCTGATAGTGCACATGGTCCTCAAGCTAATAGAGGTCAAATGCAACCTACTCTAGATGACCATTGGAAGAAAGAATTGAGAGGAAATTGCTTGTGATTACATAGCTAGATGGTGGTATGATGCTGATATCCCCTTCAATGCTTCTTGTTCACCATATTATGAACCTATGTTTGATGCCATATTTGCCGTTGGAAAGGGCTTCACAGTCCCTACTATGCATGAGTTATGGGGATCTCTTTTGCAAAAAGAGGTTATGTCCATTGATGGATATTTTAAAGATTTCAAAAGCTCATCGGTGAAAACAAGATGTACCATCATGTCAGATGGATGGATTGATCAAAGGAACCGTACCATAATAAATTTTCTTATCTTTTGCCCACAGAGAACCATGTTTCTAAAATCAGTTGATGCATCTGATAGGGTGAAATATGCACACTTGTTGTTTCAGCTTTTCGATGAGGTTGTTGAAGAGGTGGGGGTGGCTAGTGTTGTTCAAATCATCACAGATAATACCTTTAACTATGTTCTTGCTGGTAAAATGTTAGAGGAAAAACACAAAACCATCTTTTGGACCCCATGTGTTGTACATTTCATAGACCTCATGCTTGACGATATTTGTAAAATAGATTGGATCAAGAACACTATAGAGCATGCCAAAATCATAACAAAATATATCTACAATCACTCATGGATTTTGAGCCTGATGAGGAAAAACATAGGGGTCAAGGATATTGTTAGGCTTGCGATCACTAGATTTGCAACTCATTTTTGACATTGCAATCTATGCTTTCCCAACATAGAAACTTGCAAAGGATGTTTTCCAGTGATGAATGGAATGAATGTCAATGGGCTCGCAAACAGGATGGAAAAGATGTGAGAAAGAAAGTTAATGAAGAAATATTTTGGAAAAAGGCAGCAGAGATTGTGAAGGTTGTTGAGCCACTAGTTAAGGTGTTGTGGTTGGTGGATGGGGAAAGATTGGCTATGGGATTCATTTATGAGGCTATGGATCAAGCAAAGGAGCAAATAAATGCAACATACAAGGATAGAGTGGCTAAGTATGGGCCCATTTGGGAAATCATTGATCAAAGATGGAATAATCAACTCCATTGCCCTATACATGCAACTGGGTTTTTTCTGAACCCAAGGTATCATTATAAAGCTCTGGAGGTAGAAGCTTTGACTGGGGAGGTTAGAGATGGATTGATTGAGTGCCTTGAGCGCATGGTCCCTAAGGAGAGTGACCAACTGGAGATACACTGACAGATCACTTGTTTCAGCAGAGCCACAGGTACCTTTGGCAAGAACCTAGCAAGGATTGCAAGGGAAGCAGATGAGCTAGGTAAACAAGTTCAATTTTCAAATTCTTATTTTGTTAAATTGTTTATAATTTGAAAGTTGGATATAATTTGTTGAGCTAACTCATTACACAACTATGTTTTTTGTAGCACAATGGTGGGAGGCATTTGGTAGCCATTGTCCTCAATTGCAGAAGTTTGCAATCCGTATTTTGAGTCAAACTTGCAATGCTTCCGGGTGTGAATGCAATTGGCCTGTCTTTGAGAGGATTCACACGAAGAAGAGAAACCGTTTGGAACAAAAAAGGTCAAAAATTGATCTAGTAACTAGTTTATGTCCAATACAACCTCCGGCTAAGACGCAACCAATTGCTGAACAAAAGACTTGATACAGATCCCATTGTGTTGGAAGATATTGATCCAACATCAGATTGGGTAGTGGAGAGTCAACCAACAGAGTTTGATTCTGATGAGGATATTGGTCTTGATTTGGATTTAGAGATGGAGGCATTACTTGAACATAATGTTCAGTTAAATGCAGATCCACTAGTACCAGGCCCAACCCCAAGTCCTCTAGTTGCAGGCACTTCCTCTACTCAGCCACGACGCAAGTGCATAACTCGTCTATCTCAGCATGCAATTGCTGCCCCTGCTAGTGCTACTACTTCTACAGTTGCAGTTGGAGATCGTGATGAGGAGGAGGAGCCATGGGTTTCCCTGTCTGACTATGATTTAGAGTCTGAGCCAGTTGATGTCGGCTTCATTAGTAGTAGCCAGTAATGACTAGTGAATAGTGATGTTTTGTTGTAGAGGCCATTTAGAGCCTCCTTGATTATGTGTTTTTGTTCTGATCTCTATATATTACATGTATTGGACAATGCACTGGGTGCCATTTTGATGTAATGGATATATTCATGAGCATACTTTGATCATATGTTGTCTTCTCTCTATATTCTAATGCTTTGTGTTTGGAAACATGAATGAAAATCTTTAAAATTATGTTTTTTAATAAAAAATAAATATTTAATGTATTTTTTACAAAGATTGAGTCATTGAAATCAACTAGGCCGAGTTGATACCGAGTTGGAGTCAGAGTCGGAGTCGACCCTCGGCTGGTTTGGAGTTTAAGTCGGAGTTTTAAAACTATGCTTTCAGCGGAAACATTAACCCTAGGATTTTAACTTTCAAGCCTTAGGGTTTATCCAATTCAACCCTTGATAGGGTTTTACTACATACCCTAGATTATCCTTTCAAAATTGAATCGACAAACCCTACATGTCAAGAGCTAGGGTTTCCTTAAGAGGGAACAACCAATAAGGGTTAGGGTTTTTGCTCCTAGGGTTAGTTCAATCAAGTAGGGTTTAGTAACCCCAAGTATAAATAGTATTCATGACTACACATATCTACAAACCCTAGCAACTTTATAGTTATCAAAATCTACCATAAAGGTATTGTAAAACCCTAACTGCAAGACCCTAACCATACTATATACGTACCTCATATGTAGAAAGGAAAACTACATACCTTTGTCTTCCATTATTACGAGGAACTGCTTCAAAAAAGACTTTTGGACTAGTATGCCTTCTTCAAAAACACATTTTTCCATTTTGCGAGATCTCTATTTAGCAACTTAGATTATATATTGACTTCAACCAAGACTACTTCTTGCAGAGATGATCTTCATCAAACTCAAAGTCTTGGTCTTCCTTTTGGTCGGCTCCAAAGCTAGAGTAAGTTCTTCATTTATAGTTCCTCATACTGGTTCTTATCACAATATATAAATCTGGAACTAACTTCGAACTTTCCTTTCCTTGGACTAGATCATCATGTTATTAGGAGATGATCCAGACAACTATTAATTAACCAATATTGCAATACATACAACCAAGGTAGGAATGATTGCTACAATCATTCGTAGTTCTGCTCTTCTTATTGTTACATTCTTATTGCTATTAATTGTTATAACAATTTTGTCATATGTTGTTTGCCTCAAAAGAGCGAGACCATTCCCTGTAGGAGTTCATCCATAGATTGAATTTCATACTACAGGTGCCTCAATTCAGCATCTAGCTTTGTCTATCAATCCAAGACTGCATCAAGGATAACCCAATCCATTCATAGAGCTTTAAAAGCTTAGTTTTTTTTTTCCATCGATTATTTGTCAAGTCATGTAGTACTGTCAAGTCATATATGAAAATCACCCTTTCAATATACTTGCCATAAGTCATCGTTGACTGAGTCACTACACATGCCTTCAAGTCATTGTCATAATTCATACTTCAAGTTAAAATCACAGAAGTATGACTGTGATCTACAGGTCGACTTTACTCAAACCATGCGAGCTACAGGTCATGAGATCATTTGTGCATATGTAATGCCACTTCCATAGAAATTGAATTTATGAGTAAAGTATGAGCCAGTTCAAATGCAAATTTCAGAAGAAAATGATCCATAGTCGAGATTGGCCATAGGATTCACGACGTCCCATCTAACCATAAGTCAACGAGCCATTCTTATCAATATTGTTCGATATTGAGAGACAGAGAGCCACATCACGAATGAATGTGAGACATTACAGAGAAGTGCAGGCCGCGTATGCGTGCCATGCGAAGAGAACATGTGAGTCGTTGTATTGCGGGATTTTGAAAAAGTGAGCCTCTGGAAAAACATGCGAGCAATAAAGATTGTGTGAAAAACGAACCACTGTTGATCTGGGTCATTGGAATCATACATACAAATCGTCCATTGATCAAGCAACCACAGGAATGTGCTAGTGCATAATATCAAACGTGCCAGTCACTGTACAAAATTTCAACGTTTAATTCATGCTAATCTAGAATATAAGCTTCGGTAATGTAATACAAACCATCCAGAAAACAAGTGCAAGCTTCTTAGCGTAACCATAGACTTTTATGGATTTCTTAGTTTGAATCTGCAATATTTTCTAGGGTTTCTGTAGAATCCTATTTTTATGCTTTATATGGGAGTGAGTACATCATGATTGACATGAGCCTTTTATAATATAATGAGATGCTTTCAGGGATGCACTAGTCCATGAATTCGAGCCAGTAGAAGTGTTCTTTAGGCCACCTTCAAACCACCTAAGCTCTAAAACCATGTTGGAAATCAGGGGCCTTTATACTTTATTTTAGATTTTCTTATCCATAGTAATTGCTTGTGAATTTACTTGGCTTCTTATTAAATTTTTATTCTAATTCTTTCATCAAACAATTACCTTAACATGAACATGAAGATCCCAAGATATAGGCTCCAAGCCAGGGAAAAACCCCTCCAAGGGGAAAACTCATAAAATTCTCTTCTTATAGAATCATATCAAATGAGATATCTAAGACCCATGACCACAAAACAATTCCACCTCTATATGACAAGACAAGCCTTATATCTTTCCAACAAATCCATCAACAAGATACCAACAACAGGAGATGTACCAAGGCAGATCTTCCACAAACCCTTGCTCAAGAAGAACTTCTTTCTTTCAGACTTTGGCCCTCCACTTCTTCTCTGTCCTTTCTGCAATATTTCAGACCATAAATCATCAAGTGTGTGTGCCCAGATGAGCTCCATCTTCCCCTTATTTATACAATTTAGAGGGGGTGCGAATAGACACGTCCATTGGGGTAGGGTTGACTTGACATATAGGTCGAATTGACACCTAGAGGGGTTTCTGACCCAAAATTACATATTTAATAATTTTTTTTCTTTTACAATAGGTCCAAATAGAACTTTGACTCAAAAACCTAGAAGCATGAAGAACATGCTTGTATAGCAAAATAATAATAATACTTTTTTTCTTTTCTTTTGCTTTTTACATAAAACACGTAATGGTAAAAATTATGAAGATCGAAACTAGTTACATTCTCCAACAATGTGTGAGTCGAAACTCCTCTCCAAGCATGACATCATGCTCTTTTAAGGCTAGTAAAGCTCCAAAACTACGATATGAGGCTAGATGCATCTCCAACCATCATGATTAACCATAAATTGAGGAAGAGTCCTAAAGCCTCAAAACATCTCCATGTGTCCAAAATCCAGCTATGGGTGGCCTTTGTCATCTCCATGGGTGCCACTAATCCAACATGGTGCAATCTCTTCCTAGCGTTGGGGCTCCATGAGGTGGTACAAGCCCTCCCTAATCATCTTGGGGATGATCATCATCATTTGGACTCCAAATCAAGGGATGCTCATAAAAAAATATCAAGGTGAGCCTAGGGGCATGTTGGGTCTGCGAGGTACATCATCAAGAATCTCCAACTTTAAGCAAAGTCGGCTCAATGTTTCAGTATCTAGGGGTGATCAAAGGTGTCAATCAATTGTTGGCATCATCAAAGTGCACAACGCTCTGTTGTAGAGGAGCAACACTTCATGTGCAAGGTCATTGCTATTCTCAGGAACTGTAGTATGGCCTGGGCATCATGTGGAGTAAGCATGGAATGAGTGTGCCCTCATGGCCTCCGTTGCTATGTGAAGAACCACTTGGCAAAACCGTCTCAAACTCAAGTGAAAACAACCATTCATTAAAGACAATGAGCATAAATGCATCATAGTTGTTGAAATGTGTAGCATGGGAGGTATTCCCACAACCCTTGGGGTACTGGGTTTGTGAGGAGTTGACCCAAAGAAATGTGGTTTTGTGGGCAATGTACCCAAGTGGTGGGCTTTGTACCTAGCGTTGTGGGTGAAAGACCAAAGGGAAAATTGTTTGTTTATTCTATTGGATGCATGAAGGGCACCCTTGATGGGCTAAAGGGGCACTTAGGGCTACAATGGAGTGGGTAAAAACAAATGAAAGAAATTTTATTTCTTATGTTAGTGGTGTTTTGGCATGTAGGCTCAAGTCGGCTTGGGCTAGAAGACATGACCATTGGTGAAAAGTGTCTCCTCTAAGATTACTACAAATAGAGATAAGATGAAGCTCATTTGGCATCTCATAAGTGCAATCATCTCAAGGGAAGAAAAGCCAAAGAAGGTCGTAGATCCTCAAGGAGCCGAGCTGGAGTGAAGGAGAAAGACGATTTATCTTTTCTCTTGTGTTCTGGTACAGGTTAAGCAGAGGAAGATTGGACGTACTGTAAAGGCATGGTTTTGTGCATATGATTGTGTTATATTTGTTGGAAGGTTGAAGTATAATATGTAGCATTAAGGTAGGACGGTACGCCTGGTTCTGTGCATAGTGAGGCCGTGAGGCTAGCAGAAGGTGCTAAAGTATAGAGCAAGTCTCCTCAAAGTAATGCGCAGGGTTTAAGGGTTGTTTTGTGAGGTTTACATATAGTTTGAGTTTTGAAGTGGCTGCAAGATTAGGGCCATACTGAGGTAGTCGCAGGAGTCCTAATAGGCCCGAAAAAGCCTCAGTGAACAATTGTACAGGGCTGAGTTTCATCATGGCTGAGCAGAGACTTTGATGGAGGTATGTGGTTGTGTTTCATGGTTGATGATTGCCGGGTTGGTTAGGATTGTAGTCTATCTTACAAGAAGGATTAGGACAATGTGTTGAAGGTGCTTATGTGTAGTGTATTGGAGGAGACTAGATCACTGCATTGCTGGAGTTGATAGTGATTTTGTGTGTATATTCACTGTGTTGAAGACCTTATGAACAATGCAATTGAAGTAGCAATCCACTATTGTGAAGGCAGACTTGTGAAGCCCATGAACAATGATCTAAGGAGCAACATAGACAGTGTGTGGAGGCAGAGTTTTGGAGCCTATGTTTAGTGATCCTTGGAGCAACATAAATCATTGATAGAAGGCAGATTGAAGAGTTGATATGTACAAGCAAATCTGAAGTAGCAGAGGACCTTGTGAGCATCTAGGGTAGAGGTAGTGGTGTAGCATTATACTCTATGTGTATAGGTGGCAAAGGACCTGCCAGGTGTTCAAGACAAGTGGACTGAAAGGGTTGGTGTAAGTGTTTCTTCAACAAGTAAGTCAAGTTGTTCTTGTTCTTGGGCAGATTGATTGTCATGTGTTGTTGACATTAAGCCCTAGTTTTCCTTGTATCAGGGCTAATTGCAAGGGCCATGATCCTTGGTATAAGAACCCTGTGTTTGTTGTATTAAATTTGTAATATAACAAGTTTTAGGTTGGCAAAATTTTGTGTACTTTGTTCGTTCACTGCTGCACATTTTCCATTGTGCAAAGTGCTTGGTGTTGTGGTATTTTAGTGTGTTTGTGATTGTGTTTTAAACATATACCTGATTTGGAAGTGCCAAGGAAAATTCAACATGGTATTAGAGCAACTTTGAAGGGACAACTGAATCAAAGTGTGCACAGTGTACAACTCAAGAGGGAGTTGGTTGCCTTGTTGTTGAAGGACTAGCAACATGGCGAAGTTGACAACTGATCCGAGGTATGAAGATAGATTGGATGGCTTGTCCAACTATAGTCCTTGGAAGAAAAGATCAAGCTAGTCTTGTTGGTAAACAAGATTTGAGAGTTTGCTGACAAGGAGATTAAGAAACCAACATACCCTAAGGAGTTGGAAGTATATGAAGAGTTGGATATGAAGGCTAAGCTCATCATCCTAGACGGTGTCAATGATCACTTGATACCTCATCTAACCAAGAAGAACATGTCACATGCGATGTGGAAGATTCTTCAGGACTTGTTCCAGAATAAGAACGAGAGTCGGTTGTTGGTATTGAGAGATAAGCTCAAGAACACCAAGATGTTGGACGACAAAGATGTGGCTCCATATCTGACGAGGATTTCTCAAGTTCGTGACGAACTTGCTGCTTTGAAGGGCTTTTATGAGGAATGGAAGATGTTTATCAAAGGAATTATCGCTCGAGATAAGTTGCCAGATTGGAACAGGTTATGTGATGGCTTTATCCAAGAAGAACTGCGGGGTGAGGATCTTCACAAGAAGAAGAAGCCTATTAAAGATTAAATGGACCTTGCAAGAAAGATGAAGTGCAAGTCAAAGAAGGACTTGAGCAAGCTAAAGTGTTCTACATGTGGCTAATATGGTCATTATGTGAGCAAGTGCCCACGAAAGAAGAAGGGAGATAATGAGAAGATGAAGGAAATAGTTGGAGCTGCTACAACTTCAAGTGAGCTAAATGACATCTCAAGAAGGTTGGAGGGTTACTTTTCTCTGGTTTCTGATTTCTCCGAGGGTGCCATTGATGTGAATGCATGGTACGTGGATAGCAGAGTGTCGAAGCATATGACAGGTTTGCGTGAAGTTTTTGAGATGCTAACTAAATGGGACTTGAAGTTGTACATGGAGGTTGACGACATGAGTTAGAAAGCTGTTAGAGGGTTAGGTATTGTACCATTCAGGATGGATTCAGGTGGGCTGTTACGATTTCAAGTTGTATTGTGGGTACCGGAACTGAGGTATAGCATGTTGTCTGTCTCAATGATGGAGATGAAGGGGTTTGAGGTGATATTCCGAGATAGGAAAGTGATGCTCAAGCCCAAAGGCTTTAACTCTGCTGGAGCTATCATTGGAGTTAGGGACCATGGTCTATATTAGGTGACGGGAAAGCCTATAGATGAGGGGAAAAGCAGGTTGCTAAGACTCAAAGGGAGTCAAGTTCGAGTATGAGTTTGCTGGTTTAGAGTGAGAATCCGCAACCCAAGAAGAGCGCATGGTCAATGGGGAGTAATGAGACTTTTGTTGGCAAGAAGGAACCATGGAATGGGTTGAAGGCCTATCATGAGAGGAGAAGCGGGAAGCTTTTAAAAGCATAGACACTACCAAGAATAGTGTGGTTGATTCTACAAGGTATGCTGCAGTGGTGGATGCCAGAGATTTGGCTAGTGTCGCTGACGATGACGAGTCACTTTCGAGTAGTGGAAGTACCTCCCTCGCTAAGAGGGAGTGTTGAAATGTGTAGCTTGGGAGGTACTCCCACAACCCCTAGGGTACTGGGTTTGTGAGGAGTTGATCCACATAAATGTGGTTTTGTGGGCAATGTACCGAAAGTTGTGGGCGAAAGACCCAAGGGAAAATTGTTTGTTTATTCTATTGGATGCATGAGGGGTGTTAGTGTCAGTCAGTTCTGCCTGTCACCAGTGATCAAATATGCTCTTACAAGGTTTTTTTAGGGGTCTCAAAGTCAAATTTTATCATTTCACTAGGTTTTCAAAATAAAATTTGGTCACTAGCTAGTGTGTCTAGGTCTATTGCTTCTCCTTCAAAGTTTTCATGGTCCGGTCACTGCCATCACTCAGTTGGATGTGCCATCATTGAACAAATCATCATCCCCATCTCAGTCATGTCACCATGGTCTTCATTCAGCTCAGTGTCACCATTAGGTCATTAGGGTTAGAATCATCAAAAACTGTCATGCCATTCATAAAACCGGGAAATGAAGGAGTAGTGATAGGGTTTGATCAAAAGGTTTTGTTCTAGAATGTAATTCATTTCAAAGTGATGTAATAAGTTATGTTCTAAAGCTGCATGTAAAAGTTCCAAGTTACATAGTTTTATCAAAAGCAAAATGAAAATGTATGGTGGGCCACCCTACCATTATAAAGTTGAGTTCTACAACCTATAAAGACTACTTCATTCCACCTCTCTCTCTTATATTCATTGCTAAAGAAGCTCTCATCCACCAAAATACATTTCCTCAGCATTTTCAGAGGCAAAAACACTCTCAAGGGCCATCTGAATTGTTTCATTGTGTTTTATCAGTAATGCGCTGCATTTTATCAGTAATTCACTGCGTTTTATCAGTAATTCGCTGCGTTTTATTAGCACTCGCTGCGTTTTCTCTCTTACATAGTATTTCGCTGCGTTTTCTTAGAATTACGCTGCGTTTTCTCTCCTGTAGCCATGACACCGATTTTAAAGGGTTTCTAAAGCACAATCAAGGTTTTAAAAGCTTCCTACAAGTAAGTTCAACACTCTGAAACCTCCTATCAGTTCATTTCCCTATTTTTATATTGCAAAACCTCTATCACTCCCTATGCTGTGTTTTTCTTTGTTTCCCTAGTTTGACTGTGTTTTAATTCTCTAGAGCAGACCTTCTACTCATTTTCCCCCATTCCACTTCCCAAAGGTTCCTTACACCCTTGTTCATCTCCCTAAATTTTCCTACCCCCTTTCCCTTTCCCTAAACCCTCCATCTTGTCCCCTCATCCTAATCCCGTGTTTTCCTAGTTAGGGTTTCACTTGCTCACAGTCAAAATGGAGGAGGAGAAGAAATCCTGTAACAAAGGAGGACAAATCTTGAGGTATGAACCACTAAACACTGAGGAGCTGATGTCTTCCCCATTGTCCAAGCAATGCTTTGAGAATGCAGAGTGTTTAGGGTTTTGTGAATTGGTTCAAAGGGTCAAATACCATGACAAATTGACTAGCTTGTTTGCCACTCATTTGAGGAGGGATAAGGTCACTATTGCAGGTGTTACTTTCACTATTTCAACTGAAATCATAGCAGCAGCCACAGGGATACCCAACAATGGAGAAAAATGGTTTAAGAATTAGGACTTAGACCTGCAAAACTATCAACCTTTCATCAAAGGCCACTACAGACATACTATTAAGAAGGTTTTTCCTTTTGCACAGCTCCTTGACAAATTTTCTCCATTGATGAGGGTTATAATGAAATACTTTACATGTGAAGGCAAATTCTCAAGATTGTACAAATACCATGTCAGATTTCTCATGCATTTCACAGGGGTAAAGCCACTAAACCTAGCCTACTACCTCTACAAAAGTCTGGCTAAGATGGCAGACAAGGTGCAACATAGATTAAGTGACCATGAAAAGAGCCTTTTCCACCATGCCCTCATCAAGATTATTGTATTGCATCAGCTGACTCAGAAGAATATCACTTGGGAAACTTTCATTCAGTCAGATGTTCTATTGTCTTCTACTAGTCAATCTGCAAGCCCTAGTACATCATCAGTACCACCTAAGCATGTGAAAGGTAGCTCATCTAGCAGACCTGCAGGTGAAAGGATACCTAGGCCTGAAGTAACTCAGACATATCAGAAAGGAAGGAGGCTTGTGTTTACTCCACATCTTGTGGAAGGGGCCAAGCTTACATCAACAACATCAGCAAAGCAGGGATCACAATCACAGCATGAGGAAACATTTCATCTTGACACTGACATGGTTGATTTGAAGGCTAATGAGGAGCATAAGGCAATGGAGCAGGTCATCATGGAGAAATATGCTGAGATAGAAAGGCTCAAGGACAGTTTATCAAAGGCAAACTTCATGATTTCATTCTTAGAGCAAGAGAATCAATAGTTGAAGGTAAAGCAACTTCTTTTGGAAAAGCATGAGGTTTATATTGGCAAAGAGGATATAAAGGGAAAGGAAGTGATGGATGTAGAGGTTTCAGATGAACATCAGGAACAGGTAGCAAGGAAAAGGCCAAGGACCAGAGGCCTCAAAAGAGCACTTCAACAACAAAGAGAGCAGATGACTTCTGCTGACCTAATTGCAGTAGAGATCAATGAAGATAGAGAATTTTGGCTTGACAAGGTGAATTGTCACTTGGAGAAGCTTCTCAAGAGGGCTAACAGAGACAATAGGTTACAGAGACACATGGATACCCATTATTACACAAGGAACCAGATTGCTAGGGTTAAGGTCAAGCAGTTAAAGAAGAAACTCAATGAAACCCTAATCAAGAAAAAAGGGAAGGTAAAGTTAGATTTGCTTGCTGATGCCTCCCTCATAGCATAGCATAGCACTTGATGACCTCACATACCAATTTTGAAGAGTTTTGGAGGAATTTTGGTTTTTTGAGAATTTTTGCATATTTTAGCACAATCATGGAGAAGAAAACGCAGCGTGCTCCACACTGCGCTTTTGTTGGAGACCTCCAAATTACCTCTTGCTTACATTTATGGATTTTTCATGGTTCATACATCATTTTTTCCCTAAGGGGAACATACTTTCAACAAGATTTGACAGGTGAAAAAGTCCAAAAACCATAAAAAAACCATCAAAAAACCACCTTTCTACCACCCTGCTGAAGGCCACGCTATGTTTTCCAGAGTACCTGTGGGAGAATGCATTTTTGAGGGGCTAGGAGTAACCTTTTTGAGCTCCTGAAGAGTCCATCTTGTAGTAGACATCCTCAACTTTCCAATGAGCCATCAAGATCAGAATTTGGACTTTAGGAAGGCCTTCAAAAACCAGTTTTGCCAATTTCACTGCGTTTTCTCTAGTTTCACTGCGTTTTTGCGTGTGGCAGTTTTTCTACAGTTTGGTCAGTTGGATTCAGATTTCTATGGTGTAATTGATTAATCCTAATGTAAATCTGATGTAATAGTGAGTAATTAGTCTTGTTAAAGTTGTTTTGATGTAAATTTAGCCTCATTTATGAGAGTGGTTGGAGTCAAAGTTAATTGGAGGAGTTGTTTTAACCTCCCTAGTCTTTAGGGTTTTGGTTGGAACACCTCATGGAGCAGTTCCTAGACTCATGGATTCGACCCCTGAGAGTAGGGAGATGTTGTTTTGGTCTTTATGTATCATTTTCTCAGTCATAGAACAGGTTGGACATCAAAGGAGAGAACTATTGTAGCTTGTACTTGGACATTTTCTGGAAATCAAAGGATACAATTTGCAACTATTATCTAGGAATTCATGTGCAGTAAGTTTGTGATGTTGTTTTTTCTCTGTTATAGCTTTATATGAAAGATATTCATCTTCTCTTTCCATTCGTCAGTTCTTTAGTGATTTTCCTTAAGGTTTATTAGCAAAATTCTTTGCATAAAGCTCTGTTTTGATGGGAATATCATTGTGTGTTATTTTCCTTCTTGTTTAATGAATTCATGATGTACATGCTCATTAAGACTCTTTGTTTCTTCTAAACACTACACTACACCGTCAAACCTTAAATCCATCACAGAATTATTGCTACTGTGCTCTATATCTTTTGCTATTGTGACCCTTTGAGCCTTTGACCTAGCTACCTGGTTTTCTCCCTTATCTAGCATCAAACCCAAAACTTTCAAAACCCTACCTGAGCCTAGCATACCTAGCCTAAAATCTATTCCTTTTCCAGTCAATTCATTGGCTGTGATCATAGAGAGAGCCCTCTCTGGTTTGGTAGGGCTAGCTACCAAACTGAAAGCTTGGTCTGTGGTTACCTCCGTCGATCTCCTCTTAGCCTGGGACATTGTGGAGGATAACAAGGGGCACCCTTGATGGGCTAAGGGGCACCTAGGGCTACAATGGAGTGGGTGAAAAAAATGAAAGCAATGTTGCGAACATTGGTAAAAAATCAACAACATCAAGATTTTTTCTAGCTGCCAAAAATTGTCGGGTAAAATTCACAATTTTTTCCTTTGGTGATTTTTTTCTCGATTTTCCCTAAATTTTGCCCATTTTTGCCAATTTTGAAAAAATGAATTTATATTTTATTTTTTAATATGTGCCACGATTTGTTGAGTTTTGCCAAATTTTTCACTGTTGTTGCTGAAAAAATGTTTTTTGGACCTTTGCCGATTTTTTGGGGATGTCGATCTTTTCAACGCTGAATGAAAGAAATTTTATTTTTTATGTTAGTGGCATTTTAACATGTAGGCTCAAGTCGGCTTGGGCTAGAAGACATGACCCTTGGTGAAAAGTGTCTTCACCAAGATTACTATAAGTAGAGATAATATGAATCTCATTTGGCATCTCATAAGTGCAATCATCTCAAGGGAAGACAAGCCAAAGAAGGCCGTAGATCCTCAAGGAACCGAGCTGGAGTGAAGGAGAAGGACAAATTATCTTTTCTCTTGTGTTCTGGTTCAGGTCAAGCAGAGGAAGGTTGGTGTTGAAGAAAGTGTAACTAGCTTCGGTCTTCATAATGACATGATTTTTGTAAATGATGAAGTAAAATAAATAAAATTATTTTTGTATGCCTTGCTGCATGGGTTTCATGAGCAAGAGGTTTATTTGTTAGTGGCTCCCATTGAGAGCCTTAGGATTTATTAATAAGTCAAAGAGTCAATGTCATGTATGAATAAGCTCTTTTTGAGCCTATGTTCAATGTATACAAGTCTATAGAAATGTCTAACAACCCTCCAAAGACGAGCACAATCCTCTTGAAGAAATCAAGCCTCCAAAAATTGCTAAAGAAGTCACGTCAACTCAAATGTAGAGGTAGACCACTATATATATGTGGCTAGGGTCACCACAGAAAGTGCAGAAAACTCGGATGTCTTTGAAATCTTGTGGGTAATTATAGTGGGTATAGTGAGGTACAGAATTCAGATTCCCTGTATAATTCGGATGGGTACAGTGAGGTACAAAATTTGGATGGACAACATCTTTGTGCTTTTCGTATGGGCACCATAGGGATGAAGTCTCAGCATCCTCACAACCATGATGATCACAGTCTTGGTGTAGTTGTGATCATGAAGATCTTAGTGTAGGAAGAGGACATAGTCATAGTCTCGGCACAATTGAGAAGAGAAGGATTACAGTGATCCCACAGTAATACACTCTCGCCATACTAGACACAGTCATGATCTCGACATTGTGGTAATCATGGTCCTGGTCATAGTCATGATGAAGATCTCGATGCAACTATATATACATATCTTAGTATAGAGATCTCATTGTTATGATGAAGATCTCGGTGGTGTAGCAATGGTGCAACAATGATCTCAGTGCAGCAAGGTGCAACAAAGATGCAATAGTAAATGATCTCGGTGGTACAATAGTGAAGGCCTCGATGTTGCAACAATGCTGACTTCAAACTTCAGTGGTAATGATGATGATCTCAGTGTTGATTTGGGGTAGCATTGGATGTGCTCTAAGCCTCAATTTTTGCAGGAAGGCTTGGGAATAGGTATTCCAAAGAACCCAGAAAGCGTTTTGGGACATTCCACCAGAAGAGATTTTATTAAAATAACTAATATTTTTAATGGGGTTCCTAAGTCTAAACTTAGGGAAATTAAAATATTAATGGGTATTAATCTAATAAGGGGTGAAACTTTTAGAAAAAATCCATGGATCAAGTCAAAACGATCTGAGCCTTTGATTATGTTTTAAGCTAGGCTGCTGATTGCTCAACAGGAAGATATAAGAAGGGACTTGAGGGTCATTTGGAAAATACAACAGGGAGATATTCAGTTGCCCAAGAGAAATCGATTTTCTCACTAGTCGAAGTTCGGTAAGAAAAAATCGATTCAGAGGGAGAGTTGTAGGTGGAGGAGAGACAGAGAGGGTTCAACATCAATTAGGGAGACAGGGACAAGGACACAGAGCAACATAAGGAACAAAGCTGGGTAGATTGACGCTGGGAGAGGCAGCGCTAGCTTGAGTGACGCAGGCATTGTGCAGGCCAGAGAATTGACGTTGGGCAAGCCAGAGAGACATAGAGGGTCAAGGAACCTCTCTCTCGGGTCAGACACTTGTTCAGGAATGTCTGTAAATATTTCTCAGTTCTATACTGCTGGGTGAAATTTTGTACATGTTGATTTTTGCTGAAGAATAATAAAACCCTCATCTGCTGCACCGGTTTTCCCGCATTGGGTTTTTCTGGGGACAATTGTCCAAAAATAATTGTGTCATTGTGTTTGTATATGTGTCGGCATTTTACTTACATTTAATTTCTGCAATGTTTTAATTGTGAAGGTTGCAGTAGAATATGTTTCAATATTTGCCGTAAGAATACAGTAGATAACTTATTTCTGAAGTAATAAGTAGAAGAAATCATATTAATCACTACAGTAGGATTTCCATTTTAGAAATTTTCACATGGTATCAGAGCTACAGGGAAGCAGAAGAGAAAAGTCGGAAGATCCAACGTTGAGAAAGGAAGGGAATTCGAAATCCCTGCAAGGGCAGAAATTCGAATCTCCCAGAGGATTGAGCAATTCAAACCAAAGAGATTGGATTTCGTGGGAAAAATCTCTCTGAGTGAGCCGACAGAGAGGTAAGTCTTTTCCAGTGGAAATTTATCAGTGGTAGAAGGAACAACACAACAGAAGACTTAGCAAGGAAGACACAATGTTTACTACAGCAGTTGCTGGGATATGTTAGCGTTAGAAGTTGGCAGAATATGGATACTCAAAATATCCAAGATTTATCTACCAGATTAGATGAAGAATTCACATTCTTAGCTAATTCAACATCAACGGATGTTTGGTACAATGATAGTGGGGCCTCAGCTCATATGACTGGAGTACGAGAACATTTCTCGAGTTATCAAGAAGAACAGATGGACTTCCAAATAACTATTGGAAACATAATGAAGTGTACCCCCGTAGGGAGAGGCACCATAACTTTTCAGACGGAAGCAGGGACCAGCATCTAAGCCACCAATGTTCTCCATGTGCCAGGATTAGAGATGATTCTAATTTCAGTGTCCCAGTTACAGGACAAGGGATATGATGTATACTTCATCTGAAAGAAAGTATATGTTAAGCATCCAAGCTGGAAGAGGAAAAAGCAAATTAGGGTTTGAAGCAACAAGTTGTATAGGTTGCAGCTCGAATCACCAATGGTACTGATATGCAACAACTATAATGGTGAGAAGGAGCGAAATGAATTATGGCACAAGGGAATGGGGCACTTACACCCTGGAGCACTGAGGATGCTTAGAGAGACTGTTATAAGTGTACCAGTCCTAAGCAATGAACATGATGACTGATGATGTATTAGGATTAATACACTCAGATATCTGCGGTCCTATGTCCACAAGGGCTCTTAGTGGTGGCGAATACTTCGTCACTTTTATCAATGATCACTCTAGAAAAACCTGGATCTATTTCTTAAAGACCAAGGATGAGGTCTTTGATCGTTTCTAAGAGTTCAAGGCTCTTGTTGAAAATATGATAGGGAAAAAGATAAAGGTATTGCGTTCAAATAACGGTGGAGAATATACAGACAAGGATTTCATAGATTTCTGCGCAAAGGAGGGCATCAAAAGAGAGTGGACAACTCCATATAATCTGGAGCAGAATGGAGTGGCAGAACGAAAGAACCGAACTATTGTTGGGGTAGCCAAGGCCATGTTATATGATCAGGATCTACCTAAGTATCTATGGGCAGAAACTTGCAACACGACAATATATATTCAGAATAGAACTCATAAAGCATTGGGGAAGAGAACGCCCGAAGGAGTATTCACAGGGAAGAAGCTGGAAGTTAGTCATCTCAGGATATTCGGAAGCATGGCTTATTGCCACATTCCAGACGAGAAGCGTAACAAATTGGATCAAATTGCAGAGAAGGGGTATCTCGTAGGATACAACGAGACCTCAAAGGCATATAGAATCTACATTCCAGGTAGCAGGAAGATTGTAGTAAGACGAGATGCAAAGTTCATGGAAGATAGAGCTTTCAGGAAATCTCGTGAAATGCCTACAGAAGATCAGTCAGGAGATGTTCCGTTAGTCCAAGAGCAGCAGGGGCAGCAAGAAGGACAGGCAGGAGAGCATACACCTGGGACAAGTACAATGACCAGTACCAGTATTTCCTCAGAGGGAGGAAATGGAGATGCTTCTCAACAGACGGAACAACAAAGTGAGGAGGAAGAATTGGTTGAACCTCCCACCACCAGTGGTAGAACGAGCAAAGAAGTGCGGCAGACACTGAGGGATGCAGAGGAGTTTGTTGGAGCTCCTAGAGCCGAGAAAAGGAAACGCAAACAACCAGATAGATACCAAGCATTGGTAGCTCAGGTTGGAGAACCCTCTAGCTTTCAGGAAGCTATTGAACACCAAGTGTGGGTGGATGCCATGGTGGAAGAGTACAACTCCATCATGACGAATGATGTCTGGGAAGTAGTACCTAGACCAGAAAATAGATCAGTTGTAGGTTTGCGATGGATCTACAAGATCAAGTATGCTGCAGACAACAGCATAGAGAAGTACAAGGCAAGGTTCGTGGCAAAGGGGTATGCTCAGAAAGAAGGGATAGACTATGAAGAGACCTTCACCCCAGTTGCTCGTTACACCTCTATCAGATCTGTTATATCCCTAGCAGCTCAAATGGGATGGGAGATTCAACAGATGGACGTCAAGACAACATTCTTGAACGGGGTGATAGAAGAGGAGGTGTTATAGAACACAGTCCGAAGGCTTCGAAATTCATGAGAAGAAGTCTCATGTTTGCAGGTTAAAGAAAGCCCTGTACAGGCTCAAGCAGGGACCTAGAGCATGGTATGGTCAAATTGATAGTTACTTGCAGCAGTTGGGATTTGTCAAGAGTGATGCTGATCCCAATCTCTACTATTTACTGGTAGAGAATGAGCCACTTATTTTGGTACTATATGTAGATGACCTATTTCTAACTGGATCATCTAGGCTCATCCAGGACTGCAAGAAGAATCTTGAAGTCGAATTCGACATGAAGGACTTGGGATTGATGCATTATTTTTTGGGGTTGGAAGTTTGGCAGAAGAATGGGGAGATCTTCCTTGGTCAAGGAAGATATGCTACAGAGATTCTGAAGAGATTCAAAATGCAGGATTGCTGACCCATGGCTACTCCTATGATCACCAACTGGAAGAAAATAGATGCATCAGAGGATAAAGAAGTAGATCCTACCTTGTACAGACAACTGATTGCGTCGCTTCTGTATCTGGTCAACACTAGGCCAGAAATTTGTTTTGCGGTTAACACTCTTAGTCAGTTCATGGTGGAATTGAAAAGAGTGCATTGGGCAACAACTAGACACATACTTAGGTATGTACGAGGAACAGTCAGATATGGGTTGAAGTACTCGAGATGAGAGGATGTCAGCTTGGATGGGTTCACCGATGCAGATTGGGTAGGTAATTTAGTAGACCGAAAAAGTACCTTTGGGCACTGCTTCAGTGTTGGATCAAGGATGATATCCTAGTGCAGCAGGAAGTAGAAATCGGTAGCACTGAGTTCAACGGAAGCAAAATATATGGCAGCCAACACAACTACGTGCGAAGCCATATGGCTTAGAAAATTGCTTGTGAGCCTATTCAGGAAAAGGATGGAGGCGACCAAGGTTTACTGCAATAATCAGAGTTGCATCAAACTCTCTGAGAATCCAGTATTTCATGATCGGTCAAAACATATAGATATCCGTTGTCACTTTATCAAAGACTGTGTTCAACGTGGGGCAGTACAACTACAATATGTTCCCACAGGAGAGCAGGTGGCCGATATACTCACAAAGGCTCTTGGAAGAGCTAAGTTTACTCAGTTCAGAGAGCAGTTGGGTATGATTGAAAATCCGTTTCAGTAGCAAGAGCATGATGCAGTGTTGGGGGGCAGGACTAGCAGCAACACGAATGCAGAGGGAGCTGCAGTACAAATGTAGCGTTGACAGTAGCAGTGTCAAAGGCAACAATACAGTAGCAACAACAACGTAGTAGTTGATGGACAACATGTCAGACATCAACAGTGCAAAGACGATGCTTCAGAGTCAGAGCAGTATGTAGAGAGACAGTATATTGCTAGAGCACATTCCTCGCTAAGAGGGAGTGTTGATTTGGGGTAGCATCAGATGTGCTCTAAGCCTCAATTTTTGTAGGGAGGCTTGGGCACATGTATTTCAAAGAACCCAGAAAGCGTTTTGGGAAATTCCACCCATAAGTGATTTATTAAAATAATTAATATTTTTAATGGCGTTCCTAAGTGTAAACTTACGGAAATTAAAATATTAATGGGTATTAATCTAATCAGGGGTGAAACTTCTGGAAAAATCCATGGATAAAGTCAGAACGATCTAGGCCTTTGATTATGTTTTAATCTAGGCCGTTGATTTCTCAATAGGAAGATATAAGAAGGGACTTGAGGGTCATTTGAAAAATACACTAGGTAGATACTCAGTTGCCCAAGAGAAATCGATTTTCTCAGTGGTCAAAGTTCGGCAAGAGAAAATCGATTCAGAGGGAGAGTTGCAGGTGGAGGAGAGACAAAGTGGGTTCAACATCAGTCAGGGAGACAGGGACAAGGACACAGAGCAAAAAAAGGAACAACGCTGGGCAGATTGATGCTAGGAGAGGTAGTGCTGGCTCGAGTAATGCAGGCATTGCACAGGCCAGAGAAATTGACGCTGGGCAAGCCAGAGAGACGTAGAGGGTCAAGGAACCTCTCTCTCAGGTCAAACACTTGTTCAGGAACATCTGTAAATATTTCTCAATTCTATGTTGCTAGGCGAAATTTTTTACATGTTGATTTTTGCTGAAGAATAATAAAACCCTCATCTGCTTCATCAGTTTTCTCGCATTGGGTTTTTCCGGGGACAAATGTCCAAAAATAACTGTGTCATTGTGTTTGTATATGTGCCGACATTTTACTTAAATTTAATTTCTGCAATGTTTTAATTGTGAAGGCTGTAGTGGAATGTGTTTCCATGTTTGCCGTAAGAATACATTAGATAACTTATTTATGAAGTAAGAAGTAGAAGAAGTCATATTAATCACTGTAGTAGGATTTTCATTTTAGAAATTTTGACACTCAGTAGTGACAAAGAAGAGGATTGTTGTCTTGGTCTTGGAGTGGGCTAATAGGTCAAGGGTCATGGTCTTGGTATTCGTCAATTGGAATCTCTATAAGAAGAATTTTGTGCGGGTTTTCCTCTCAAAGAGTGAGAGGTTTTGGCCTTGGCAAAAAGCCAGCGTCTTGTGTCCTTGTCTCTTTTGTTTTGGTAGCTATTTGATGAACTAAGAAGACACACTCTAATAATATCAAGAGAAAATTGTGCTAATAAGGAAAAATTAAAAATGCCTCACAAATAGTTATCAAGGCAAGAAGAATCTCATTAACTTAATTTTCCCTAGATTCTTCAACATGGGTATCAGAGCCAAGGTGCTAAAGTCAAAGGAAGGGCAACAAAGAAACATTCAAGGGTTAAGCTTCAAGAAGAACATCAAAGCAAGTTTAAGGATATCAAAGAAAAATATCAAGATCTACATTGAGGGATCAAACCCTAGATCAAAGAAATAGTCTACAACAACAAAAAATTTTGTTTCCGAAGTCATCATCAAAAGACCACCAAGATCCTTATCAAGTTGTCTACAAAGCAAGGTAGCTCAAAGGACCTCAAAATCAAAGATCACATCATCTTGGAAAAAGTTGAAACCCTAGAAGCAATCTTGATCTACACTACAAAAGAAGGCAAAGCATATTGAAGACAATAAGGCGTGGTCATCTTCAAGAAAGGATCATCTCCTTGCCCTAGAAGAAGATCGTCCGAAAAAGCAGCAAATCATCCTCATCAAAAGGAGCAACCTTTTCTATTGAGGAAAGGTTCTCTCATTTGAAAGAAGATCATCCAAGAAGAAGCCCTAATACATCTTCTTCAACCATCATCAAGTGATCAAGTGGAAGAGTTCATCTTCACTTGTCAAGTAAGTATTTTTCATTCTATAATCAAGTTTAGTTAAATGATGAAGGTGTCTATAGTCATTGGTCTCGCCAACGTTGTGCTCTGATTTGATGAGAGATAGAGCTATCAGTCAAGGCCTTGGTGTGGAAACAATGTTGGTTGCTATGATGCTATACAAATGGGTTAACAATCCAATTCTTCTTATGATAAATTCTTGAGATTGAGAATGACCAACTACCATGATGAATACCTCCCTAGTTAAGAGGGAGTGTTGAAGAAAGTGTAACTAGGTTCGGTCTTCATAATGACATGATCTTTGTAAATGATGAAATAAAAGAAATAAAATTATTTTTGTATGCCTTGCTACATGGGCTTCACGAGCAAGAGGTTTATTTGTTAGTGGCTCCCATTGAGAGCCTTAGGATTTATTAATAAGTCAAAGAGTCAATGTCATGTATGAAGAAGCTCTTCTTGAGCCTATGTTCAATGTATACAAGTCTATAGAAATGTCTAACAACCCTCCAAAGACAAGCACAATTCTCTTGAAGAAATCAGGCCTCCAAAAATAGCTAAAGAAGTCATGTCGGCTCACCTATAGAGTCACACCTGTTCAGCATGTCATGTCGGCTCAAATGTAGAGGTACACCACTATATATATGCGGCTAGGGTCACCAAAGAAAGTGTAGAAAACTCGGATGTCTTTGAAATCTCGTGGGTAATTACAATGGGTACAATGAGGTACAGAATTCAGATGGACAACATCTTTGTTGTTTTCGGATGGGCACCACAAGGATGAAGTCTTGACATTCTTACAACCATGATGATAAGTCTGTTGGATTTTGAATGAGATCTAAAATTGTTCTTTCTCCATATGAAATCCAATGAGGTCGGAACCACTCTCAAACATCTTGAGTCATTTCATGGTAATGTTAAAAATTCAGTAAATGGATGAAAATGAAGATTAAGGAGAATGTCACTTTTACTTTAAGAATCTAACATTACCATGAATCGCATATCAATACTAGGGCCATAAGCTTGATCATTAGGCCGCCCCACTTAAAAATTATTTGTTTCTTTAAAAAAATTGCAATTGGAATGTTACTGCAAAAAACAAAGTGCAAAAAAGGCTAGTGAGCGAAAATTTTGCTCCTGGGGTTGCTCTCGAAGGGAGCGCGCTATTGACCACTGGAGTGGCACCTGATGATTACATGAAGACTCCATGCCCAAAGATGATCCAGAGGACACTTATACCATCAGATGTCGTCAGTCAACAGAGTTTTTTAACTCTACTTCTATCTTCTCATCATCTTTCTTGTACCCAGATTCCACATGCTACGGGGAATTGTAATAAGTGATACTAGTAATGATGAGTTTTGAGTCTGTAACAGGTTTAGGATGTTGGGACTCGATCAACAAACAAGTACACCTTGGAGTGTTTTTTTATCTAGTTAATTATCCCTTCTTTTTCAGATGTGGATAATTTTCTGGGTTTTTTCACTCATGTTTTACCCCAAAGCCGGGGTGACGGTTTGAAGGTTGAGCCCCTGACACTTCTTAGTGTCTAGAGTCGACGTATATTACCATACTAGATCACACAAAAAATTTCGTGGAATTTGGTTAGGTGCAGGTAGTCATTTTTTAACTTTTTAGATTTCCCGCAGGTCAAAAATTGCAAATAAAATTGTATTTAAATTGTAATAAGTGTAGGCTAGAGAAGTTGTATGGGGTATGAGTAATCAAAATTACACCACTCACCCTAAACTTTCTACTATAACACACTTTGAGGGGTCAATAATGTGTTTTGGACCTTCAAAACCCACTTTTCCTAAGTTTAGTGGAAAATCTGGCAATTAATTAAGCCAAAAATTAAATAAATGGAGAAAAATAAATATCCACACATGCTAAATGTTGTGGAAATGAGGTGGAAAATTATGGGGGAGTTAAAGTGAAGTCCCAAGGTGATGTGGACTTCTAAAATCAAGGAAAGGACACGTGCTCAAATAAAATCGAATTTCTGGCATCAAATGAAAAAACTGCTTGGAAATTCGAATTTGTGAAGCTAATGCACATTTGGGAGGATTTGGGAGAATATTTGGTTGAGATTTTTGTGAGAAATTGTTTCCACATGGGTTACCACCCATATACACTTGTCATTCTACCATAAAATTCGAATTTGGCACATAAGGGAAGAAGAAAATGATGTCCATGCTGAAGTTTCTAAGTTTACTCAGTTTAGAAACCCTTCATGCACTTTTTTTGTTTATTCCTACCTACTTGTTATTTTTTCTTTAACAAGTTATTTACAAAGTAAATACTGAAAATAAACACCAGTGCATGCTCAACATTTTACAGATCAACAACTAAAAAAAACAAGAACAAACACACCACATGACACCATTATTTTTGGACCAATGTCCCCGGAAAAACCCAATGCGGGAAAACTGGTGCAACTATTTGAGGGTTTTCTTATTAAGCAATATCAGAGTACAATCTGGGTGCCGAAATTGGCCTACCCAACAGAGAATTTCCTTAGCAGCTATACCTCACAGTTTGAGAGAAATCTCCTGGTTGAAACCCCGGAAAATCCTTCCGGCAGTTCCTCAACACAAAACTGCTCCTGCAACCCCAGTGTCTGCCCAATCTGGACTGCGTCAGCCCCTCTCTGTCCCACGCTGGCCCTGCGTCAGCCTTTCTTGGCCTGCGTTAGCCCCAGGAGGCCCTGCGTCAGCTCTGGGAGCCTCTGCGTCAGCTGCGCTGGCCCCTCTGGTGCTCTGCGCAACACTTGGCTGCCTCTGCGTGGCCCTGCGTGAGCCCTTGCTGGCTCTGCGTCACCCTCTTTGGCTGCTGCATTGCTCTCCCGGCACAATCTCTGCCTTCTCTGTTTCTCTGTACTCAATGCCCCTCAGCTGCTCTCCCAATCACTGATTCAATCTCTCTTAGCAAACCCCGCTTTAGAGAATAGAATGACTGATCATCTGGTGTGTTCTCCAAGTGACCCTCAAGCCTCCTCTTATACTTTTCTTATTGACATCTCAACGACCGAGATTAAGTCTCTAATCAACGACTAAGATTAGATCTGGCTTGATCCATGTCTTTTGGACCATTCTAACACAGATTCATATTAATACACATTAATATTTTATTTTCCCTAAGTTTAGACTTAGGAACTCCATTAAAAATATTAATTACTTTAATATCTCTTGATCTGTTTAGAATCTGCCCAAACCCTTTCTGGGTATTGGAGATCTCATGTGCCCCAACCTCTCCACTAAATTTCGTGGCTAGAGCACATTCGATGCTACCCCAAATCAGCAGTCCACTTGCCAGAATTCGATTTTTACACTTGGCATTGGAGCTCCATTCAACAAATTCGAATTTCTCTTTGGGATTGTCACCTCATGCCACTTGTTTAATCACTTCTAAATTGGGATTGGCTCCAATGCCATTTTTTATTGTCATTCTTCATTGGGATTTGCTCCCAACTCTCTACATAATAGAGCCATGGGCTCTCACATTCTATCATATTGTTACTAGCTATTGTGCTTGCGGAAGTGCTATTGCCTTGTACACTTTCAGAAATATCAATAAAGACTTTGGGGTTTCATTCATGAGGTGTTCCTCTTTTTCGAGTGTGATGAATTGTTGAGCATTGGTATAATTCCTTTTATTCATGCTTTGATCCAATTTGCTTCCATATGCTCTTGTAGATTTGTTAATGTAGAGCTATCTTGCGTTGACATTTGATTTAGAAGTATGCTCTAGGTATAGAATGCTCTAGTTGGTTTTAAATAAATCTCTAGAGTTCCTTATCATTGTTTATTGCTAAATCTATATGGAACTAATTCTTGATTGAAGTTTTGTAGAGAGAACATCTTGTTGGGATTACAAAATTAAGCGTGAGGGGAAGTCTTTGGAGAGACCAACCCACTCTTGATACATTCTTGAAGGAGCTCTCATTTGTTCTTTGAACCTTCATAGTCTTATCTTACAAAGTGGTTTTGCAGGGATTTCGGCACATAGCTTGTACACAAGCTGAGAACTTCTAAATTTAAATCTCTTTTAAAAAAATATTGTACTTCATTTTTTTCATTTTCTATCTAAGAGCTTGAAGATGGCTAAGCAAAGACGACAGTTTACTCTCACTCTTTAGCTTAGCCTTTTGCAAATTATAATTGTACATATACATTTTGTCTTGCTGATTTTTCCATTAATACTTAACTTATCTTGCAGCCATTGTTTGGGTTGTTTGCTAACTCTTGTGTGGTAGATTTTGAAGAGCAACTTCCCGCAACATCTAACAAGTGTTTGCAAGACCTTTGGCAAGTGTTGGGGGTTCGATTTCCAAGGATGTCGTGAGCCCTTTTGAGGCTTATTTTGGCCAAGTCGAGTTCACTAGAGGGCTGCCCATTTTCCTCTTTAAGCCGTGGGCATTTGGAGGAAACTCACACCTTGTTTCCCTTGCATAAGTTTTATGAGATCTTGTCACTACTTTCTCAAGAAAGGAGGTCTAGTGTCCAAGTTTCAAGCAATTATTGTGAGAACTCTCCTTGAAGTATAGTTGAGAACTTTGAAGGGCCCTCTTCTCATTGTAATATTAATAAAAGATCTAACTTGCTTGTGGGAGCTTGAGATTTCTCCCATGGTATCCTATCTCCCCATTTAGAGGGATGCTTCTTTTGGGTGGATTGACATTTGCATGGTTTAAGCTTTCATACTTCATTCACTTACATGCATGTTTTAATTGGGAATTAACACAACTTCACTGTCACATTTCATTAAGTTAAAGTTTGTTACAATTTCATTTGAGCTTTGCATTTTCTTTCTCATTGTTGCTTGGAGCTACAAACTG
Source organism: Pinus tabuliformis (assembly GCA_031772625.1). Lineage (NCBI taxonomy): Eukaryota > Viridiplantae > Streptophyta > Pinopsida > Pinales > Pinaceae > Pinus > Pinus tabuliformis. Next base: position 1,098,400,040 of record CM062813.1, read on the forward strand.
ACACTTTACTTTGGGCAATTCATCCTTTACATGCAAGCATTTTATATTCTTAACAAACTTTGATTCGTTTCCATTTACTTTGGTAAATTGTTTCATGAGCACTTGAATACATGCTTCAATTTTATGCTACATTGTTATCTTGAATATTGGAGCAATTTATTGTCATTGTCTATTTGAAACAAATTTTACTTTCAAGCAAATTACTTGTATCATTTTAATTCATTGATGAAACACATGCAACACTTGTAAGCTAATTTTATTCTTCCAATTGAAGTTATAATTGCAACTTATGTTGAACACTATTTCATTTTCAAGCATTGCAAATCAATTTCTTTGAAGCATTTGCATGTATCGTTATTTTAATTTGGGGAATCAACACAATTTGCATTTCATCTAGGCATTTTAGTGTAGGAAGGCCTCAAACTTCATTAAAATTTTACCTCCAACATAAGTTGGTTGAAGTAGACATCTTAGGGATCCTCTACTCCTCTGTTGACTCTTCACTGTGAGATCCATATCATTGGGCGAGGGTGAGGTCTGAGGATTGAAGAGTTAAATTGTAATTTTGTTGTAGAGCTAAATAATAAAATTAACCAAGAGCACTTTCCATTACATCTACTTGTCTCTTGATGGTTTGAGTTTTCATATGCAAAGTCTATTCCAAAAGCAAGTATTGTAATCCTTTCAAACAAGTGTTTTCTTTTCATGTTTCAAGTCTAATTGCATATTGATGTCTTGGTTTGGCACTTCCTTTCTTTTACATTTCCAAGTTAATTACTAATTTTTGTGTTTTGGCAAGATATGTTTCACATGTTTTGATTTATAAAGTTGATTATTTCAAAAGCATTTTGTATCTTACATATCTTGTGCTAACAATTCTTATTTACATTTCAGGGTTACTTTGTTTTCTCTTTTGAGCGCATTGCATTTTACTTTGAGCAAATATATCTTTAAATTGTGGAGCAAATTCCTTATAAAGCACTGGTTTTATGGTTTTTTAATCATATTAATGATTGACATTGTTATTTCAAGTTGCTCACTTCATATTTGCTCATAAATCCTTAAAATTAATCCATTTTCACTATAACACTCTCCTAGAAACTCACATCTTTTAACTTAACTTATCATTAGGGACGACCCCCCTTAGCTAACCTAGGAGATAGCTTCAAACGGAGAGAGTCGGGATTAGTGTGACAACCCCTTCTCTGAGTTCCCTGCCACCAACCACACCTTGTGGGGTTGAAGGCTTTTTCTCACTGACTTGTAGGTAGGTGTAGGCGGCAGGGTCAACATGCGCTTCCGAAGCGGGTTCCAGGGGTGGGGAGGGGAGCCGCCTCCCCACAACCCTGGGTTGGACGTATTGTTAAGGCATGGTTCTATGCATATGACTGTGTGCCATCTCTGTGGATAGGCTGAAGTATAATTTGTAGCATTAAGGTAGGTCGAGACCCCTTGTTCTGTGCACAGTGAGGTCGTGAGGCTGGTAGAAGGCGCTGATGTATAGGGCGAGTCTCCTCAAAGTAATCTGCAGGGTTTAAGGTTTGTTTTTTGTGAGGTTTACACAAAGTTTATGTTTTGAAGTGGCTGTAGGATTAGGGCCGTCCTGAGGTAGCTGTAGGAGCCCTAATAGGGTTGAAAAAGCCTCAGTGAACAATTGCGCAGGGCTGAGTTTTATCATGGCTAAGTAGAGACTTTGATGAAGGTTTGTGGCTATGTTTCATGGTTGATGATTGTTGGGTTGGATAGGACTGTAGTCTGTCCTACAAGAAGGGTTAGGACAGTGTGTTGAAGGTGCTTGTGTAGTGAATTGGAGGAGACTAAATCATTGTGTGTTGCTGGAGTTGACAATGATTTTGTGTGTATATTCATTATGTTGAAGACCTTATGAACAATGTAATTGAAGTAGAAATCCATTGTTGTGAAGGCAGACTTGTGAAGCCTATTACGACTCAAATCAGCAGGGGACCTAAAGGGGTTCCTAAAAGGGCAACTGCTAGGTCAAGGGGAATGGTGGAGGCTTAGCCCACCGTCACCACAGCTAAGTCTCCCTGCTCTTTACGAACTTTCACCGATGGGAGGAGTCCTGATAGTGTAGGGATCACTTGTAAAGTATATGTCAATGAACAGGTGGAAGGTGACCCTAGAAACCCCTTTCTCGAGGATGGAGTGAAGAATGGAACTTTCTCTTTAAGCAAGGAACTTGGTCTTCCAAGGGTAAGGGGTGAGGATTGGAGGGTTGAGGGAGAAGGAATGGACTTACGGACGAGGTTCTCAATCCCTATAATCCTTGAGAAAATTGGATTCCCAAATGGTCCTTGACAAATAATCTTTATTTAGAAGTGGGACCACACAGGGACAAGTGGACCCAACCTAGGTTCGGGGATGGAATGCAACAACCAATGATGTTCCTATCCTAGACAAGGTGAAGAGAAAGGACCAAACAAGAATGTTTACTTCAAAAGGTTGAATTGATCCTGTTGAGGTCTAGCCTTGGGGATGCCTAGGCAAAAGTCGATCCTGGAGCTAGGGCTTGGGATTTCTAGAGATTCCACCATTAGAATTGCCTCAAATTTGGAGGAGGGGGGGACCCAGTAGCGCAGTAGCCTGTCAGAGATCGAAGTTTTTCCTTAGGTCAATTCTTGGGAAATTGATGCCCTAGGTGATCTTTGAGGGCTAGACCTATGAAAAAATGCTGAAAGGTGAAAATGGTGAAGGGGATGACCACCCTTTTTTATGGATCAGTGCCTAATTCACTTGGGGATATGGGGTCAAGGATGATGATGAGTAAGAACTTGGTTTCTTCATCAAGGAGACCCAGAAAGTCAACTTCATCCAATGTTGAGAGAAAGAGAAGAAAAGTGACCTTCAAGCATTTAGACTTCAAAGCAAATGATGCAAGCTTATCGAGACAAATAATCTCTAGGACATTTCATTCATATAACATTGGCCCATACATTAAATTATCTAGCACATGCTCAATTCCACATTGCAATCATGCAGGAACTAGCCTTAATTTTAGTAGTATGCAACAACAAGAATAACAACATTAAAATTTACTTACAACGTTATAGAGTATATCCAACCAACATTTCGTTTACAAGACAAAGCTCCAAGACAAGATAAATAGCCCAAATCCATACGTCAAAATTCATCCATCTCCAAAAAATATCCGCCAAGGAAAAAATGCAAAGTTCTCTATATTAGAGAGATCCCAAGTCAAGTGATGATCCAAATGAATGTATCTAACATCAATATATAGCCTCTTAAGGAGTTTGAATTAGCCTATGGGCCTAGATTAGCTCCGAATGATAAAATAATGTGCAAATAAAACCTCTATTTGTGACAAGCCCACCAAACTAGCTCACAACTGTAAAAATAAGCCTCACAAGGGGCCAAATAATAATATGTACACGTCGTGGGGCCCTCCAAAGGCCTAATAATGTCTTGAAGTGCCATCCTAAGGAATGAATTCCACGGAATATGATGGACAAGGGGGTGGCCCCTTATTATCCAAGTATTAGACCTGTGGTGCTCCCAATGGGTCTGAGGGCACATAAATGACCCCATGGGTCTCCATATGAATCGGAGATGCCTATAAATCCTCTGCAAGGGTCCAAGTGGTGGAATGAGTGTTGCCATGACATCGTACAAGTCTTGGGACACCTGCCAAGATTGTGGGGCTCCTTTAGGGGCCTGTTTGGCATAATGTACCAAGCATATTACCATCATCTGAAAAGTGGATCGCTAGTAGTCTTTGAGCTTCGATGAAGATCCGTGGAGTGCTGTCTGCTGTTGTGGAGGCCAATGGCTCTTTATTTGCACCCTATATGTGCCAATGTAGACCTTTGGGGGTTAGGATCCCGTATAGGGAGACCAAACCCAAATGGAAACCACCTGTAATCCTGCATAAGGTCCAATGCATCCCCTAGGCTTCCAGTACAACCAGTCATTAAATTAATCGGGTAAAAGGGTTTACAAACCATGGATAGCAAAGTGGGCACTTCATAATGGCATGCCCTTCCATAGTGGGATTTGGCATGTGCTAGAGTCTCCAAGCTCTAAAGGGGGTTAACCAAGTACCTTATTAGGTGGTTTCAGTCTTTAAAGGGGATAGTATGTTCAAGGTACATCCCTCTAATGGGGGTGGCAAGTGATAAATAAGTGGAATGGAGTAGGGAATAAGAAGGGCAATCCTGGGCAACATATTGGGGCATAGGGCTAGCTAGATAAGGGGAATCCCACACTTGGGTATGTAATGTGTAGGAGGGAGAAATCATGGTACATGAGGTGCCTCGGTCCTGATTTTCCCACCCTTCTTTATATGCCTTTTGCCTTTTATGATTTTTTTTTTTTTTAATTAATTGCTCGGGGCTCAAAGGACAAGAGCATGATGTGTAAGATATAGCAGTGATTACCCCCTTTTAGGTAGGGCGGTTCATTTCCCTCCAGGGGTTGGGACAATCATGGGTTCTTGAATGATAAAGGAGGCTCATCTAGGGCCTATGGAACTAGGGTGATGACCATGGATTGGTGTAGAGCTCATGTATTGGCTTTTGCCCACGTGCTAATTATTTTGTCCCGACCATCTTTTGCATTTTGTGGTACAATTTCCTGTTAAATGTGGCCAATTATGCTTTTTTCTTTTTCTTTTAACTGCTTCAACCTCCGGGGCATCATTCCAGGCCTGACCCAAGGTGGGGGCAAGGGGATAGGGAGGCTGGCCCTATGTGGACCCAGAATGGAAATGTGGACCCAGGTGGGAGAAATGATGAATGGGGTATAGTGAGTGGAAAGGGAGTAATATATGCGGGTAAAGGAGTGGGACCACGCACCCAAAGTCGGGGTTTCCCAAGTAGTACCACCCTAGAACCAAATGGTCAATAAAGGAGATCCCACGAGACTAAGATCCAAGGGTAACATCCAAAAGAGATCAAGGGGACAAGAGCACAAACTAAGCCCACCCTTTTCGCCAAATCCCCCATCAATCGATATCCAGAAGTATCCATGATAAGTAAACCCAATACTCAATTACCAAATGACAAGACATACCTTTAGATTCGAGAGGCCCACCTTCGAAGATACGATCAATACAGGTGGGTGAGGGACCACATGGCTGACTCAGGTGGCGAAGAAATGGCACAGCAACCTAGCAGGAGGCTGCAAGGGGCTGCTCGCTGCTGACTGAGGCTCATCATGGAGAAAATTTTCTCTTGGGGATATCACCCACGAAGTGGTGGGTAACAAAGCCCATGAACAATGATCTAAGGAGCAACATAGACATTGTGTGGAGGCAGTGTTTTGGAGCCTATGTTCAATGATCCTTGGAGCAACATAGATCATTGATAGAGGGTAGATTGAGGAGCTAATATGTACAAGCAAATCTGAAGTAGCAAAGCACCTTGTGAGCAACTAGGGCAGAGGTAATGGAGCAACATTACACTCTGCGTGTATAGGTGGCAAAGGACCTGCCAGGTGTTCAAGACAAGTGGATTGAAAGGGCCGGGGTAAGCACTTCTTCAGCAAGTAAGTCAAGTTCTTCTTGTTCTTGGGCAGATTGATCGTCATGTGTTGTTGACATGAAGTCCTAGTTTTCCTTGTATCCGGGCTAATTGTAAGGGCCATGATCCCTATGCTTATTGTATTAAAGTTGTAATATAACAAGTTTTGGGTTGGCAAAATTTTGTGTACTTTGTTGGTTCACTGCTGTACATTTTCGTTGTGCAAAATGCTTGGTGTTGTGGCATTTTAGTGTGTTAGTGATCATGTTCTAGAAATCGACCCGGTTCTAAAGTGATAAGGAAAATTCAACAATAGTGGACCATAGTTAATTGTTAAGGGCATAATAAGACTTCAAACTAGGATTATCTTCAAATATGTAACTAGACTAAGTCCCGTAAAAGTGTTCCCTACTTTGTTAGAGGTGGCTAGGTAGTCAAGCCTTTAATGTGCTTCCAACCCCTAAGGGGAGGTGACATGTTGAAGGTCAACCCTTCAATTCATGGGTGTTTTTGATAGTGGTGGCAACAAAGGGGAAAGGCTTCATGGCTAGGTGCCATGGCCATGGAATCAACTGATGGAGGTCCATCATACCGATTTTATACATGTATAGAGGGAGCAATCATGGAGGCATGAGTTACTCCTTTTCTTGGCCTGCTTTTTCCACCCCTCTGGTGTGACTTTTACTTCCTTTTGATAATACTTTGATGTGGTGCATAGCTTAGGTGCCCAAGCATGCTTTTAATGATATACCATTTATTTACCCCTTAAAGATGAGTCAACTTCTTGCTCATTAGGGTTGGAATATGCAAGGGTTCCTCATGATATGATGGAGAATCAAGTGCTGAGGAACCGGTTAATGGATAATGAGGGGGGGTTAGAGCTCATGCTAGGCTTTTTCCCATGTGCTAATTATGTCGCGACCAACTTTTGCAGTTTCTCTTTTCTTTTTTTGGTTGTGGCAATCTTATGCTTTTATCTTTCTTGTAGCTGCATTAACCTCCAGGGCAATTTTTTTTGGCACTACCTCAAGGATGTGGATGTGTGAGTGCCAAATCCAAATGAACCATGACAACAAACCCGAAAGTTGCATGTGAGATCAAGGGAATGCCGAAAGGTGGTAAATATGGAATGGTTATGGACACTACTTCAATTGACGTTTTTCAAGTAGTGCCCTTCCTATAACTCTAAGGTCTTGGAGGAAGTCCCACTGGACTAGGGCTGAAGACCAACCCCCTTGGTAATGTGAGAGAACAAGCTTGCAGTCATGATCAATCAATCATTCAGATCACCCCATGATTCATTTTAGAATGCCCAAAACATTAAGTAAAAACACTCGATTGCAAAATGGTTGAAGTACCTACTGAGTGTTAGCCCACTGTCATTTAGGAGGAATGCTAGATGGTGAGAGGTGTATGACCAATGCATATGGCGGAGAAATGTGGCATATCATCATAACTGAACAAAGTGTAGGGCTGCTGGCTAGGTAGCTAACGAAGATAGGAGAAAAGTTTTCTCTTATGGGGTTATCCATTTTTGGTGGGTAATAAGCCCAGAGAATGCAAGTCAAAGCGATGTAGGCCATGTGATGTTATGTATTATGGTGTCCTAGGCCTATTATGGTCGACCATGCTCGGTTGATTAGACTCCATTCTTAGGCCTATTTTGCCCTGTGTAGGATTGGAGGGCTTAGGGTGGACCTACTTGGACACATGGTTTATAGGAGCCATTGCTTTTGTAGGGGTTATCGCTATTTGTAGGACCAGTCCAGCCCATGGCTTGAGTGCACCTATGTCTTATCCACATGGTCATGTGTCATGGAGTTTGTATGCATTCTTTGGCAGTGCCATACTATTCATTTTCAGTTCTCAACATGACAATGTCACATTTTCCAATATTTCACATTTCCTAAGGCAATTTTTGGATCCCAATGCATAAGATAAGGGGGGTCTATTATCCACGAAAATGGGTAACCCCATTGGAGAAATTTTTTTTCCTATATTTGATAGCCAACTAGACAACCAACTAGCCAACAATGCCTAACAACCAGTTTTTGACCATGATATTCCATGTTCCTTCACCTTTTGCATTGGCCATATGCCTCTCACCATCCAACATTTACACTTGAATGAAGGTGGGCTGCTATTCAAAAGATACTTTGATCATTTTGCAATCGGTTGTGTTGACTACTGAGTTGCATTTAGCAGATATAAAGACTCCATAGCCTGTAACATAGAGTCTACATCAAAATTTTCCAGAAGTTCATAAGTCAGCAGGGCATTCTAGCCCCTTTCTCTTTTCTCTTTCTTCTTTTGTCCTCAAATTTTACAACCCTACGGGGGGTTGTAAAATGTCGCTAGTATGATGAATAAAGCTATGTAACAGACCTAGGAGACTTGGGACTTGATCAACAAGTGAGTACACCGTAGAGTGGCTTTTTCACTTAGTTAAGTATTCTTGCTTTTCAGCGACGAATAATTAATTGAGTTTTTCACTCACGCATACCGCTAATGTTGGGGTGACGGATTGAAGATTGATCCCCTAGTTTATCTTAGTGTCTATGGTCGATGTATATTACCATGCTAGGTCATCCTTGAAATTTCGCGGAATTTGACTTAGTCTAGATAAGATTTTTTAATAATTAAAAATTTTCCAGAGGATGGGATTTTTTTTAATTAATTTTTATGTAAAATGTAATAATGTGATGCCAAAAGATGTTGAAGGTGTATGAGTACTCAAAATTCATCCTCTCCACATCAACATTCTTCTAGGACACGCTTTGTGGGTGAAAAATCACTTCTAGCCCCTCAAAACCCACTTTTTCTAAGTCTAGTGGGAAAATTGGAAATAAATTGCCAGATAATTAAATAAGTGTAGAAATAATAAATATTTCCAAATGACAAATGAAGTGGAAATGACATGTAAAATCAAATCATGTTAGAGATTAGTCAAAGGACAAGTTTGAGGGTGATTTGGCATACACATCATCAACGAGTTAATGCACCCCAAGCAAGTCGAGTTAGTGGCCGTATGTGGGGTCGATTTGTTTACATGGCAAGTCGAATCTCCTTGAGGAAATCAATGCATGTGTTGAGGATATTTGACAAATTTTAATTGAGAAAATTGCGGAGATGTGTCTCCACTGTACTCCACTCCACCATCCACTTGTACGCAATACTTGACTTCAACCCATATGCACAGCTAATAGGCAACTACACTCACAACAATACATACACAGAATTGAGGGCAGTTGTTGGCTTGATTTGGAGAGGTGTCATCACATGGTTGTTGGTTTAGGTTTTGGTGGGAGATGCCTCCCCTTTCACCCACCCAAATCTACACATGGCAGCTCAATGAACTTGCACCTGCCAACAAGGGAGTACTCTGCCCACTTTGATGCCACCTACTAGAGATCAATTTCACACTTGGAAAGGTCTCTTCACACATAGAATTCGATTTTCCTCATTTGGATTGTCATCTTCTCCATTTGTCATTGGTCGTTGTCATTGAGATCTTCTCCCATTTTTGTGTAAATCAACCATTGGAGTTTCCATTTGTTCATGGTTGGAAGCTAGATGCTTGTTGTTACTATACTCAAATTTCTATTGATCAATAAAGGAAAGTCTTTGGGGGATACATGTTTGTCTTGTGATGCTATGCTTTGAGGATGAGGTAAAATGTATCATTGAATTTGTGCCCATGCTATAATTATGTTTCATTGAGTTTATATTGCATAGCTAATTGATTTTTGTGTATTTCTTGAGGGAATTATTGTCTAGGGAAGGAAGATTGAAATCACTTGCAATCTCCCTTGAGCTTGCCATATCCTGAGCACTTGTTATAATTTGTTGTTATCGGTTGAACAACAAATTCAACTATGCCTTCATATGATATAATATCCCCAATTTTGTGAGCTTGGGAATTTTGCCCAATTTTGGTAATATTACTTAAAAGGGGTGAATATTATTTTGGAGAAAGGTGACGAGTATTATTTTATTGGAGATTGGCGGCAAATTACTAATTTATTAAAATTAAGGAAAAAGTCACTTAGTGGAAAATGGCCACCACCAATAAAATTATAATTAAAAGGGGAGTCTAGAAGCATCGGGAGAAATTATAAAAGGAGGGACTCATTTGTTGATCATCTTTTTGACTATTTCAGTTCACATTACATCTTCTCTTGACGCTGTTTAGCACAAGAATAGAAGTGTTGTTTAGCACAATATTTCCAAGTGGAATTCATTTCGAAGAACTTCGAGTGTCTCCCTAGTGAGGCAAATTTGGGGACTGAATTCAGAGTTTCCATTGGGCATATTTGCAAGTTACTACAATTACTGTGTTTCTTCTAGGGCCCATAAATGGTTAGAATTACTTGCGGGGAGATCAGTTACAAAGGAGTAGAACATCGAAGGATTTGCAGGTGTTTTCCATTATTTTATCTGGAGATTTTGTGGTGATTAGTAGGGCTGAGTTTGAGGGAATTCTTGGGGCCAAAATTCTACATTTCTGGAAGTGCGCAGGGGTCTCCAGGCAGGCTTGTGCAGGGGCTGGAGGAATAGAGGTTGAGGAGAGATAAGGGCCGGAGATTGGAGGTATACCTCAAGGGAGAATTTAGGCAGAGTTGGGAGAAATTTCCAGTGGTATATTTGGGCTTAATTTAGCGTATCAAGACTGTGGGGCATTTTCTAGCCAAATTGGGCAATTTGCACTTATTGGGGGTCACTAGGGGTCGGTGGATTCAACCCAAACCCTTTCTGGTTTTTTGTGGGTTTATTGAGAGGAGTCTCTAGCAAATTTTACAAAAATTTTCCGGAGATATTTGGGTTTGAAATCCTCATTCTTATAGCAGGGAAAATTGCTAGTTAGCTGAAGAATTTGCATCAATTTATGGGTTCAATTTTAGCTTGGAGATTGGCCAAACCTTTTCTGGGTATTTTCGGGTTTGAGGAGACGAGCTCGTGGCTGCAATTTCAGAGCATTTCGACTGTTATTTTGAGCATACATTCTAGTTCCATTTGGTAGCCTATAACAGATTTTCTAGGTAATGTGCATTATCAATTAGGAGCCATTTCATTAGTTGGGTCACCGAGATTTCACTTGGGGTTTGCATAGCTTGCATAGCAAGCCCAGGTTCCATTGCTCTTACTCATTATGTACTTAGATTCTCATTGATTAATAAAATGACTTTGTGGGCTCAATTTTGGCTTTGAGATTGGCCAAACCTTTTTTGGGTATTTTCGGGTTTGATGAGAGGAGCTTGTGGCTGCAATTTCAGAGCATTTCGAGCATTATTTTAAGCAGAAATTCCAGTTCCATTTGGCAGCCTATAGCAGATTTTCTAGGTAATGTGCATTATCAATTTGGATCCATTTCATTAGTTGGGTCACCGAGATTTCACCTGGGATTTGCATAGCTTGCATAACAAGCCCAGGTTCCATTGCTCTTACTCATTATGTATTTAGATTCTCATTGATTAATAAAATGACTCAGCTATTCTACTTATTTTCTATGGTGTTCTGATTTGGGTGCTTGGACTTTAATTTTAATTGTTGTTCCTAGTTCATGTTTTTGTTATTTAGTATTATTTTCCAATTAGGAATATTATAGTGGTATCAAAGCATGATCTTGGCCAGTTGTGGGGTAGGTAGCAAGATCATGGAAGATTTGGGCATGTATGCATAGTGACGGGTGAAACCATAGACAAACCCATGGCTCAAGGAAGATTCAATATGCAAGAATTCTGGGGTGGAATCTGCTGGAACGATGAGAGGTTGGCCCAGTTGAGGAAGGTGGCGAACCAAATCCATTCTCATCCTTATAGCAGAGACACTAGAGGTGCGCAGGCTGTGGGGGTGCAACCATCTACACTGTGTGGGGAAAGTTGACAGAATCAGGGCACCAGTTCTCCTCAAAAGGAGAAGATAGGATAGGGATATTTAGAGGGTGAGACAATGAGGCGCTTTTATTGGTGGAGACCTGGCTCTAGATATCACGAGCCTGAGGAGGAGGTTGAGCATGAGGTTGTGGGCACACAGTAGTGTGAGGAGCGTGTCGATGTGTCCAGTTTGACATAGGAGTCACCCTTGTTTGAGATCCCTTTGGTAGCTTCGGTTGACACCCTTGTGGAGAGAGTAGAGCATACACTCAGAGGGCCATCTGTTGATGAGATATCATTTGTTGTTGAGGGATCCATTGATGAGGTGTCCAAGGCCATGTCCGAGTTTTCAGGTGATAGTAGCCCATAGCAGGTTGGTGAGGTGCTTGGAGACATGTCCAATGACGAAGTGTCGATAGGCGCAAAGTTATCCAGAGCCGTGATAGAGTATTTTGATGGTAGCTACCTATCACTGATTGTTGAGGATGTTATGCATGATGAGTTGAGCCCATGGTGGCAGAGGATGAGTAACCATTCTTGGAATTAGACATCGATGAGGAGCAGTCAGATGCATCAGTAGCCAACAGAGTTGTCATACTTTCAGATGGAAGTCCCCTTCAGGCATACATCAATGGGGCGTGCAACATTGTTGGGTCACCTCTGCATGTTGGTGAGAGAGAGGCCGCGTTACCTAGGCAGATTACATGGATTGGCTAGACTAGCAAGATGAGGCAACACGAGTTGCACAGGGTGCAACATTCATAGGATGGAGGACTTGTTCCGTGTATGGTTGTTCGTGCATTTGATCCCTCTCTCGGGGTTGGATGGCGAGAGATATTGAGTTGGTATCTAGTGGAGCTGGCTAGGAGGTTAGATGCATCCATGGCCACAGTTCAATCGAGGTTGTGGATTACCAGAGGGGTTCAATGGCCAGATTGTTGTTGGGTTCCAAGTGGAATTCTCCATCACATCGTGGTGCCGGTAGGTGATGGTAGTAGCTGCATGGTGGACTCTCTGGTTGGGCGCATACACCTTTTCATATCCCCTTTAGAGTTCCTGACAACACTAGAGACAAGATGGATTGACAGGGAAGCAGGCAAATTTCATGAGTTGTCATGGCATCTTGGGTGTACATGGGATTATAGGAAGGATTGGCCTACTCTGGCAGAAGTTGGTAGGAGGAGGTGGCATCGACAAGTCACTAGATAGGGCATTGTATGGAGAGGGTGCTCTCTCATTGGTATATTGGACACAAGAGCTACTGAGGATAGGCTCAGTAGTGTCATTCACGTTAGCATGTGAGGAGTTAGGCCGCTCAAGTCTATTTGGGCAGATGAGGAGATATAACTCACATCATGGAGGGCTTACTAGTAGAGTGGTGGATGCGTTGGCACATGTGGGATGGCATATGATACAGGGTGGTACGACAGTAGGTAGTGGTACCCAGGGGTGCACAAAGATATGTTGCAGAGTCTAGTGTTATGCAGAGGGATGCGACCTGATGCATACAGACCCAATTTTAGACCCTAGCATCCAATGTTGTATAGGGGTATGCAGTGATGAGCAGTGGCCTACAGAGGAGCATGGAGATGCATGGTTGTTTGTTGTATCATGTTGGTTTGTGTTGTGGAGTAGGAGGAGCGACTCACATTGCATTGAGTACGTGCAAGGAGTGTCTGGTATAGTGACACAAACATGATATGAGATAGTACAAGATGGTACAATAGTAGCATGGGGTATCCATTGGTATACAGGGATAGGCCGCAGGGTACAGTGGCATGCCGAGGAGTACAAGGATACTCGGTGGTATGCAGGGGTGTATGGTGATGCACAACAGGGTCTTGGAGTGTTGCCTCCAAGGAGACTTATGGATAGGGACACCAGGCACACCTTTGGGTGTAGTTCACCTAGGATTGATGAGGATGTAGATGAGCGACATTTGATGGTATCCATGGGGACTCACACACCTATCCCTCTTCTACATCGCTTGCAGGCACAAATGATTTGACTATTGTCCTTTGACACTCTGGGCATGAGCAGCAGGGTGTAGGGAGCTCACTTGAGATATTTGGATGCAACTCAACGCACCAGGGGAGAGACTTCTCAGCGGTGGCATTGGGTCAGGGCATGAGTTGATAGGTAGAAGTTTGGGGAGTGCATGGTTTGCTGCGAAGGTAGCGTATGTTCCACCCTTGAGTTCACACTTAAGGGGATGCATGGTAAGTTACCAGAAACGTCACTCCCAAACCCCAAAAACGCCGTTCATCGTTTCAGAAACAAAAACATGTACGATATGACACAGAAACGACATGGAAATGATACAGAAACGTTTCAGTTTTTTAGAAATGCGGGATCCTAATTCTGAAGCGTTTCCTTTTTTTGGAAGCATAGGATTCTATTTTTGAAATGTTTCGGGCATTTTTAAGGGTTTTGGATCCGTTTCCAGAGTTTCCTGACTTGGATATGACGTTGAATGCCATGTCTCATATGATTTTGTTTGATGAGGAGGCACCAATTATTGCATCTTCAAGTGGACATAGCAGCGATGCTCCCACTCATGGAGAGGATCCAAATGATGACGTGAATCTTAATTACATGGATGAAAACATATTTGATGATATGCAAATATAGTTTATGATGATGTTTTAAACTTTTGAACAATGGACATTGAATACCATAATATGTCGTATGATAGTAGACTGCTAGTCATAGTTCAATTTTGTAATTTGTACTATGTAGTGTGCATTTAGAATTATTAATTTTGGTGATGATGTTGATGATTGAAATTGGAAACAGAAACTTGATTATATGTTGAGTGTTATAATAATCTCTAATGATGATGACAATGTTTAAGCTGAATTGGTGATGATGATTTGTTTATGTGGAATTCATGATGATGATTATGTATTTTTAAATATAGAATCTAGATTCTAAAAGATGAATGGTAATATGAATGTTTTATTTTGTCATATATATATGTGTGTGTGTGTGTGTGTCATTTCCTTGCCAAATCGTATTCAGATTTTTGAAAATTCGCCGTATCCGTTTCAAATCCCGTTTCCGTATCCGTTCCCGTATCGGCTTTAGTGCAACTCAGGATGCATGACACATTTTGGGCGAGGCACTCTGAGATGTCATAGGTGTTGAAGAATCTAGGGCAAGTGCAGTTAATGAGATTCTTCTTAGCATGATAACTATTTGTGAGGTTTTTCTTATTAGTACAATATTTCCTTATTATTAGAGTGTGTCTTCTTTAGTTCATCAAATAGCTATCAAAATACAAGAGACATGAACACAAAATGTTGGCTTTTTGCTAGGGCCAAAACCTCTCACTCTTTGAGAGGAAAACCCGCAGAAATTTCTTCTTATAGAGATTCCAATTGATGAATACCAAGACCATGACCCTTGACCTATTAGGCCACTCCAAGACCAAGACACCAATCCTCTTCTTTGTCACTGCTGAGTTCATCATCATCACTGCTGCTTCACCGAGGTCTTCACTACTGTTGTACTATCAAGGTCATTACTGAGATCACTATTGTTGCAACATTGCTGTACTCAGACTTATGACAGCATCTAGAAGTATGCCGAGAGAGTATCACTGAGATCCTCATCATAATAGTTATGCCAAGAACATGACTGCGTCTTTCTTACTGATATCTCAATTGAGACTGTAATTATATCCTCCTTGCATCGAGATCACAGTTATGTCGAGAGTATATCATTGTGGGATTACTGAGTTCCTTCTTATCATAGTTATGTTAAAACTGTGAGAGAGTGTGTACCCGTATCATACCCATCCAAAAACCATAGAATCCTTCTCCAACCGAAACACTGTAATACTGTCTTTTTTCGAGATTCTTGTACCATTTCACTTGTCCGAGATTTCAGAGAGGTGTCCGAAGATGTCACTGTAATTGTTACCGAGATTTCAGAGGTATGCCGAGGTTCTGTCCTCATCCGAAGTTGTAGAGGCTTGTTTGAAGTTATGTCTCTCTGTGGTGACTCTAGCCGCATATTTATAGTTGTTTGTCCATGTATTCAAGCCGACATGAACCAATGAACCGTTGTGTCTCCATATGTGAGTCGACTTGATATTTATATACATTTTGAGGCCGACATAACTGCTTTCTTCATTGTTTTGCTTGCTGCCTTCTTCAAGAGGATTGTGCTTGACTTGGAGGGCTGATCTAGACACTAGGTTGACTCATATACATTACATATGTTGATTTGTGGTAGCATCAAATGTGCTCTAGCCATGAAAATTGGTGGAGAGGCGAAGGCACATAAGATCTCCAAGACCTAGAAATCGTCTGGGGAAATTCCACTCGGTTGGAGAGATATTAAAATAATTAAAATTTTTAATGGGGTTCCTCAGTCTAAACTTAGGAAAATTAAAATATTAATGGGTATTATATAAAACTCGGTGAGAATGTTCTAAATGACATGGATCAAACGAAATCTAATCTTAGCCATTGATTAGGGAGTTAATCTCGGCCGTTGAAGATTCAACAGGAAAAGTATAAGAGGAGGCTTGAGGGGCAGTTGGAGATACACCATATTGATGAGTCAATTTGATTTTTGGAGCGGGGTTTGCTAAGAGAATCGAACCAGTGATCTGTCGCAGTGAGGGGCAGTTCGGCACGAGGCCGAGAATAGATAGCAGAGAGGCAGAGATAGTGCCATAAAGACAACGTAGAGCCTGGAAAGGCTGACATAGAGGCAACTGGGAGCTACACAGAGGCTGAGGATGGCCACAGTGGGTGACGCAGAGGGTTAGAGGGATGGTGCAAAGAGCCAAGAGGCTGACACAGAGGCATCAGTAGTTGCGCAAAAACTAGCAGAGCTGACGCAGGGCCAAGAGGTAGCGTTGAGTGATTTTTGTGGGGCAGACTGAGTGTTAGTGAGCTGGGAAGGGTGACGCAGTCCCTGAAGAGTGACGCAGAGCAGTAGAGAACCTTGGAGCAGCTTTCGCTGTCCAGCGAAGGAGCTGACGTAGTTGCTGTGGGATTGATCATCCGGTGTCTAATTAGCTGGAATATCTGTCTCCAAGGAGAGGTACTTCTGTCGAGGGCATTCTCTGTTGGGTGAGCCATTTCTGGTACCCTAGTTGTATTCAGAAACTGCATAATAATAAAACCCCCATATCTGTTGCACCGATTTGCTTGCATTGGGTTTTTCAGGGGACGATTGTCCAAAAATAACGGTGTCCCTTGTGTGTTTGTCTCAGTTATTTCAGTTGCTGATCTGTATATGTGTTAAGGTTGTATTTGTGTTTATTGTCGATATTTATATTTATAAATAACTTGTTCATGGAAAGAACAAGTAGGAGAAAATAAACCAGATAATATAGTAGAGATTTCTGACGTGTCAGACTTGGAAATTTCAACATGGTATCAGAGCACGACAGATCACAGGAGAATTGAAGGCACCAACAATAATCTGAAGAATTTGCAGCAGTAGCAGCTGTCCTGAGAGAACGTTGTTCTAGAGCATAAGCAGTAGAGAAGAAGTGACACAGAGGGCTTACGTCATCATTTCGAGCCAGAAGGAGGGTCAGCGCAGAGGCAAAGAGGGGCAGATCAGACCTATGCAGTGCCCGATCATCTTTCTCAGCCAGGAAGGATCAACGCTATGGCCAGGAGGTGCAAATTCTGCCATTGCCAGGATTGCGCAGAGCTTGAAAGGCTCAGTTTCTTCGGTTGCCAGGGCTTGGGGAGCTGTGTGCAGATTGTGATTTGAGGCACTGTTGGGGTGTTGTTTCTGTCAGTACAGAACAATACCTAAGGAGACGGAACCAAGGTAGAGGGAGTCACTACCTTGATGGATTTCTACCCAAGAAATCCAGAACCGAGTTGCCGTTGCAAGGAGGATTGGAGAGGAGCGGTTCAACAACTGGCTACAGGATTTCTAGGAGGGAAATCAGGACTTAAAGGGAGAATTCCAGGAGGGAAGTCGAAACTCAGAGGGAGTCTAGAAGAGGAGCTGAAATGGAAGTGAACGGACTGAGGAATCAGGACAGGTTGGAGGGGGCTTCCAACTTTGTCATCTGGAAGGCTAGGATCCTGGCAGTCCTAGATCAACATTGCATCAAGGATTTTGCCTTGAGAACCATGGCTATCCCGGTCAACTCAGCTGAGAATGAGAAGTATGAGGATGCAATGGCGAGGGCGAAGTGCATGATCTTAGACAGGGTCAAAGATCATGTCATACCACATATTGCTAAAAAGACACAACAAAGGAGATGTGGGATACTTTGAAGACCTTGTATCAGGGAACTTCCGTGTAGCGGAAGATGCTATTGGAGAATCAGCTGCGGTTGTATCAGATGTAGAAGGGAGAATAGATAGATCTGTTCCTTCTTAGGTTGCAGGAGATTCGCGACCAGCTTACTTCTGTGGGGTCTATACCCGATCCAGAATTTATGGTTAGGACTGCCCTGAATGCAGTCTTTGAGGAGTGGGAGACATTTGTCCAAAGTATTTTGGGCAGGGCTACTCTTCCAGGATGGGAGGAGATGTGGGCAGCTCTTCGCTGAGAAGAGATCAGGAGGATGACCAAGGCGAGGAGTAGTGGCAAGGGAGGACGAATCAAGAAAGAGGAGGAGGAGGATGAGGCTCTAGCATCTACGAGACATCAAGGGAAGATGAAGAAGAAGGACATCTCCAAGATGAAGTGCTTCCACTATGGGGAGCTGGGACATTATGCATCCCATTGTCCCAGGAAGAAAAACAAGGGAGAGGCTTCCGATTCTAAGGTAGCTCTAGCTAAGGCAGAGAAAGAGGTCGAGACCGATGACGACTGTGTCATGAGTGCTCATGCACCTCTAGAGAAGAGGTGGGGAGACATCAAGTTGTAGTCAGGAGGAGTACATACTAGGGGCAGGATCCTTGAGGTACCCAAACTCTTGGATCATATCCGGCTACGGGACCCCTTAACGAAAGTAGCAGGATGACAGGGGTCGGGTGGAGCAAAGTGTAGTGGAGCAGCAAGGCAGTGCTTGGGTGCAGAAATCTGAGGCAGCTCAATGGACGTTGCAGTAATGCGAGAGGCACAAAGGTGTATGCAGCTGCGCAGTGGCAACAGAGGGAGCACATGATAGAAGCAGAGGCAGCTTCGGTTTCATGAGGCTTCCAGACTGACTGGGATGTTAGTACTTGGGAAGAGTGAGTTACCTACTTCTCGGTAACTGAATTGCAATGCAACAGTTAGCAGTGGTAGTGCTAGGGGCAGCATGGGCAACATATTGAGAGGGAGTTGCAGTATAGATGTAGCAGTGGCAGTGCTAGGGTCATGGACAACAGTACAAGAAGCATCAGTGCAGATGATGTGTGGCAGCAGGCCAAGCATCAGCACAGGTACCGATGCGGAGGATCAATGTGATGTTTCCATGGTGAAGCATTACTAGAGCACATTCCTCGCTAAGAGGGAGTGTTGATTTGTGGTAGCATCAGATTTTCTCTAACCATGAAAATTGGTGGAGAGGCTAAGGCACATAAAATCTCCAAGACCCAGAAATCGTTTGGGGAAATTCCACCCGGTTGGAGAGATATTAAAATAATTAATATTTTTAATGGGGTTCCTAAGTCTAAACTTAGGAAGTTTAAAATATTAATGGGTGTTAATATAAAAATGGGTGAGAATGTTCTAAATGACATGGATCAAGCCAAATCTAATCTTGTCCGTTGAATAGGGACTTAATCTCGGCCGTTGAAGACTCAACATGAAAAGTATAAGAGGAGGCTTGAGGGTCAGTTGGAGATACACCATATTGATCAGTCAGTTCGATTTTCTGGAGCAGGGTTTGCTGAGAGAATTGAACCTGTGATCTGTTGCAGCGAGGGGCAGTTTAGCACAAGGCCAAGAATACATAGCAGAGAGGTAGAGATAGTGCCAGAGAGACAGCACAGAGCCTGGAAAGGCTGATGCAGAGGCAGTTGGGAGCTATGTAGAGGCTGAGGAAGGCCAGCGTGGGTGACACAGAGGGTTAGAGGGTTGACGCAAAAAGCCAAGAGGTTGACGCAGAGGCATCAGTAGCTGTGCAAAGGCTAGTAGAGCTGACGTAGGGCCAAGAGGCCAACGCTGGGTGATTTTCGTTGGGTAGACTGAGTGCTGGTGAGCTGGGAAGGGTGACGCAGTCCCTGTAGAGTGACACAAAGCAGTAGAGAAGCTTGGAGCAGCTTTCGCTGTCCAGCTAAGGAGCTCACGTAGTTGCTGTGGGATCGATCATCCAGTGTCTAATCAACCGAAATATCTGTCTCCGAGGAGAGGTACTTCTGCCGAGGGCATTCTCTGTTAGGTGAGCCATTTCTGGCACTCTAGTTGTATTCAGAAACTGCATAATAATAAAACCCTGATATCTGCTGCACCGGTTTTCCCACATTGGGTTTTTCCGGGGACGATTGTCCAAAAATAACGGTGTCCCTTGTGTGTTTGTATCAGATATTTCAGTCGTTGATCTGTATATGTGTTAAGGCTGTATTTGTGTTTATTTTCGCTATTTATATTTATAAATAACTTGTTAATGGAAAGAACAAGTAGGAGAAAATAAACCAGATAATATAGTATGGATTTCTGACGTGTCAGACTTAGAAATTTCAACAACATATATGCTTAAGAAGAGCTCTTTAACATTTTTTTCTTTGACTCTTTGACTTTCCTATAGCACTTCGACATGCGTTGGGCCTATGTAATGAGCAAGAAACTCATTTTATAATTTACAAAAATAATATTTATTTTCTTTTACAAGTACAAAGATCAAAATTACATTTATGAAGACCGAACCTAGTTACATTATCTTCAACACTCCCTCTTAACTAGAGAAGTATTCATAATGGTACTTGGTCATTTTCAATCTGAAGAATTTCTCATAAGAAGAATCGGATTGGTAACCCATCTGTATAGCATCATAATAACTAACGTTGTTTCCACAACAAGGCATTGACTGAAAACTCTATCTCTCATCAATTCAGAGCA
Organism: Pinus tabuliformis; assembly: GCA_031772625.1. Lineage (NCBI taxonomy): Eukaryota > Viridiplantae > Streptophyta > Pinopsida > Pinales > Pinaceae > Pinus > Pinus tabuliformis. The sequence goes on from CM062813.1 coordinate 1,098,420,387, forward strand.
CAATGTTGGCGAGACCAGTGACTATAGACACCTTCATCATTGTCTCTCAAGGTACATACCCACCCGGGTGTTCACGAGTATGAACTTCTAGGACCATTCTTATCTTGGGTTCCCAACCCTCAAAGAATATCGGTCCTCTTGCCTACTCTTGTCTTGGATGGCCTAAACATCCTCAAAGAGCATCGGATGCTGGATGATTACCCAATCCTCCATTCTTTCTTCCAAAATGAAGACAAGAATGTTGTGTCTATCTCTCCCTCTCAATTGGGGAAAATATGTCCATTCCTTGAAGGAATGTACCCAAGCTCTCTCTGACCAGGAACTTTCCCAAGCTCCCTTTTAATCAGGAACTTGTCAGAACTCCTTCTTTGCTAGGGACTCTTCTACACATCAACAACTTCTTCTTCGATATCATTTTTTGGGATTCAACTGCGTTAAGTAAGTCATTAACGTATGACCATTTCCATGAGAGGTAGTCGTAACTGACTAATTTCTCATGATTTTTGAATTGTTCACTTAGCATTCATTGCATCGGGTGATGCTCACAAGGGTGAAGAAGTGGGATTGAAACTAGTGAAATGAATCACATAGCATCAATCGTCACTTCCGGGGCTTGCACCCGGTAACCAAGACTTCCCGGGAGGTCACCCATCCCAGATCTCCTTGAATGGTTCATGAGGCACAATACTTGCTAAGGTTTTGCAAATGGGGTAGCAAGCTAAGTGGGCTTGATTGTGGGGAAAACTCCACAGTTAAGCGCGCTTGAGCCAGAGGAGATCTGGGATGGGTGACCTCCCGGGAAGTCCTGGTTACCGGGTGCAAGCCCCGAAAGTGACGATTGATGCTATGTGATTCATTTCACTAGTTTCAATCCCACTTCTTCACCCTTGTGAGCATCACCCGATGCAATGAGTGCTAAGTGAACAATTCAAAAATCATGAGAAATTAGTCAGTTACGACTACCTCTCATGGAAATGGTCATACGTTAATGACTTACTTAACGCAGTTGAATCCCAAAAAATGATATCTAATATAATGCACTGCGTAAACCCCTAATACTTAACTTCTTCTTCGTGGGTCCTTCAACTGCTTGATTGACTTCTCTCCTTGCTGTCATGAAATTCAGTTGAGGTTCTTCCTTGTAGGGCAACAACCATCGATCACTTTCCTCTTTAGTTCGTTATGTCATTCCTTTCTTCATGGAAAGTGGCCTTCTTCATATCTGGAACCTTCATCATATGAATACTTTCTTATCATGCTTCTTCCATCCATCACATGAATGCTAGCTGTACTTGTATTTACAACTCTTGTTCGAGTAGCCCTGCATGAACTTATCCAAATATTATTCAAGAAATCAAAACATAATATCAAATCATACCTTACGAGATGGCTCTTCATCATGACATCTTTCTGTAGGTATCAACATCTTGCATACATGTTGACATATATCCCAAAGATATCCATTGTTAAAGGTCTTCATCTTTTCCACCAAAGTCTTTATATTTTTCTGAGGGATTTCCTAGTCAAGTCTTCTTGGTCTTTTGGATGTTGATCGCCTTCATCAGGGTTGCATATCTTCCTTCCTCACACATTCCATTCCCAAGAGCTTTCAATCAGAGTTTCTTAATTGTAGTCAACCACCTTATAATTCATATGAGGACGTATTATGTTGATTTCATCTAGTGCGACTTATGCTTTCCTGCATCCTTTCAGAGGAGATCCTTCTTCTCTTGATCATGCTTCTTAAGATAGAAGTAATGATCCAAGTTACCTGCAAGCATATGACATGACGTTATAATATTAAACACAAGCATACATACCTTATTTTACCTTTAGGTCATCGAGGCTTCTTCCAACAACTTCCTTGATTGAAAAGATCTTCAATTCGTTGATCTGCTTCTTGATATCACACCATTATGCCATGAATTCCATAAGTTGGAGTTCCTGTTGAAACACTTGCTTCCTCTCTAGATTAGTGAACCCTCTGATGAGGATTCCATTAGAGAATCTTGAGGATCTTGTATATCCTCATTTGGCAGATGTTTCCTTTTTGATTTGATGTATAATGAACCTTGTCTTGGATGACTTCTTCCTTTCCTTCAATGTTCAATGAGATTCCCAAGAGCTATATCCTTCATGTTTGACTGCCATGGATTTTTTCCTTCATGATTCCCATGGTGATGCCACGAGTTCTTGTTTCTAATGATTCCATGATGCCACGATGCATCTTATTATCTTGGTCATATCTATAACATGATATTTAGGAGCTTATGATAGGACCCTTTTGTGAGGGATACCATCTTACTCATAGTAGAGATTTGTTACTCCCTCTTTCCTTGACCCCTTCTCTTCAGCTTCCTCCATATTTCTAGTGATATGAGCTTCTTTCTATAATCTTTCCATAGCATTGAATCTTAGCCATACTTATTCTGTTTTGCTTGAGGACCAAACTTGCCTTTTCTTTCTGCACATGTTTGAGTTCTTTTAACGTTTAATACTTTTGCCATCAACTTGTCTTTATTTAACATATAGACCATAAGTTGTCGAATGAGGTGACTTTCTTATCCTGTGGATATTTGTTACCTTAATTATTTGTTAGTGCGTTATGAATCAATGATGGTTATCTTCCTTCCTAGATCTTGTAGATGGGACCTTATGAAGATATCCTACATCCTTTGATACCCTTTACTTTCATGTAGATCAGATTTCATGCGAGCTTCTTTGTTGCACCTTCAGAGAATAAGTTTATCATATACATCTCTTTGATGTCTTCCATATTGCTATACGAGGGGTTCTTTCATAAGTATCCCTTTCTATGAATTCAGAGGAGACCTTTTTATATGTTTAATGACTTCAGCTACTAAAAGGACTATGTCCATCCTCCTTCTTCATGCAAGGAATCTTTGATGACCCATCCAACCTATAGATCTCCTTGCAATTATGAAGTCATTTTACCAAATTGATTAATGAAAATACTTACTTGAGATGTGAAGATAAAATCTTCACCTTAATCTTGTTGGAAGTAGTTGAAGCAGATGCATTAGAGCTTCCCCTTGAATGATCTTTCAAATGAGAAAGCCTTTCCTTAATAGAAAAAGGTTGCTCCTTTTGATGAGGATGATTTGTTGCTTCCTTGGATGCTCTTCTTCTAGGGCAAGGAGATGATCCCTGCTTGATTTATAACCTTGAAGATAATAACAATACCTTCTTGCCTTTAATATGTTTTGCCTTCTTTTGGTGGTGTCGATCAGGACTGCTGCTAGGGTTTCAACCTGTTCCAAGATGACGTGATCTTTGATTTTGAGGTCCTTTGCTTTGTAGACATCTTGATGAGGGTCTTTGTGGCCTTTTGATGATAACTATGGAGATAAAAGCTTCTTGCTGTTGTAGACTGTCTCCTTGATTATATAGACAAAAACCCTTGCTGTTGTAGACTGCTTGTTGTAGACTAATCCTTCAATCTTGACAAAGCCCTTCAACTTGCTTTGATGCCCTTCTTGAAGCTGATCCTTGAGTGTCTCTTTTCGCTGCCCTTCCTTTGACTTCAACACCTTAGCTCTGATACTATGTTGAAGAATCCAGGGCAAGTGCAGTTAATGAGATTCTTCTTAGCATGATAGCTATTTGTGAGGTTTTTCTTATTAGTACAATCTTTTCTTATTATTAGAGTGTGTCTTCTTTAGTTCATCAAATAGCTATCAAAATACAAGAGATAAGAACACAAAATGTTGGCTTTTTGCCAGGGCCAAAACCTCTCACTCTTTCAGAGGAAAACTCGCACAAAATTCTTCTTATAGAGATTCTAATTGACGAATACCAAGACCATGACCCTTGACCTATTAGGCCACTCCAAGAGCAAGAGACCAATCCTCTTCTTTGTCACTGATGAGTTCATCATCATCACTGCTGCTTCATCGAGGTCTTCACTACTGTTGTGCTATCAAGGTCATTACTGAGATCACTATTGTTGCAACACTGTTGTACTGAGACTTATGACAACATCTAGAAGTATGCCGAGAGAGTATCATTGAGATCCTCATCATAATAGTTATGCCAAGAACGTGACTGTGTCTTTCTTACGGATATCTCAATGGAGACTGTAATTATATTCTCCTTGCACCGAGATCACAGTTATGCCGAGAGTATATCATTGTGGGATTACTGAGTTCCTTCTTATCATAGTTATGCTGAGACTGTGAGAGAGTGTATACCCCTGTCATACCCATCCGAAAACCATAGAATCCTTCTCCAACTAAAACACTGTAATACTGTCTTCATCCGAGATTCCTGTACCATTTCACTTGTCCGAGATTTCAGAGAGGTGTCTGAAGATGTCACTGTAATTGTTACTAAGATTTCAGAGGTATGTCGAGGTTCTGTCCTCATCCGAAGTTGCAAAGGCTTGTCTGAAGTTATGTCTCTCTGTGGTGACTCTAGCCGCATATTTATAGTTGTTTGTCCATGTATTCAAGTCGACATGAACCAGTGAACTGTTGTGTCTCCATATGTGAGCCGACTTGATATTTATATACATTTTGAGGCCGACACAATTGCTTTCTTCATCGTTTTGCTTGCCGCCTTCTTAAAGAGGATTGTGCTTGTCTTGGAGGGCTGATCTAGACACTAGGTTGACTCATATACATTACATATATGCTCAAGAAGAGCTCTTGAACATTTTCTTTGGCTCTTTGACTTTCTTATAGCACTTCAACATGTGCTGGACCTATGTAATAAGCAAAACTCATTTTATAATTTACAAAAATAATATTTATTTTCTTTTACAAGTACAAAGATCAAAATTACATTTATGAAGACCGAACTTAGTTACGTTCTCTTCAACAATAGGAGCATATACAACAGGTGGTTGACCTTTCTTATGAGCAGTGTTTAGTCTCCGGGCAGTGTTAGGGTGCGCTTCCAGGAGACAGGATAGCAGATCCCACGGTGTGGTATGGCGGGCGTGGACAACTTTGTATGCACTAGATTGATTCATGACATATGGAGTCTATATATTGATTCCATGCTAGGGGCATAGATGTGGGGCAGATGGATTCCAGTAGTCATTAGGACTACGCTGCAACATATATGGTTATGGGATCTAGGGATTCAGTTGTCTGATAGGACACTTCATTTCGTGAGGTGCACAACCATAGTAGAGGGTGATTTAGCTCACTTTTGGGTTGACACATGGGTGAGCATCGAGGCCTCCATTGTATGGTGAGGCAAGTTTTTCCAGTTGCAGCTCAAGATCCAGATTAGCCATGGATGGGTAGATGTTGACATCTGTTAAAATTGGCAACCAGGGAAAAACTTCATGTGGGTTATCTTATTCATGGCTGATAATATTTTTATTAGATTCCTCTCGTCGAGAGGTGTAGGATTGATATAAAGATCATTCAATTCCGATATGTATTCATGGAGATATGAATTTATTTTGATTATGGAATTATTATCAAGCCGACCTACAACTCATGTAGGCTCAGAAGCCCAACAATCGTATCTATTCAAACACCAACGTTGTGTATAAATATAAGAGGACTTTTCCTCATTTGCACTCACTCTTCTCATCACATCTCTTTCTCTCTACTGCGCAGAAATGAGTCTCTTCTCTACTGCGTAGAAATGGGTCTCTCTCTCACACATGTGAAGCCGGAAGCTGTTGAACCTGAAGCTGCAACTGCAGATCCAAAGATTGACCTACGTGGCCTAGAAGATCTCCTATTTGGAACTACACTGTAGGTCCATCCGGATCTCCTCTGAAAGCCGCAACTTTTGGTGGTGGAATGAAGTCAATCTGACAAACGGTTTGCAAGATATCGACTGCCCTAGTTTGAAGCCGAAAACTGCTGAAACTGAAGCTGCAACCGCAGAAGTAAAGATTGACCTGCGTGGCCTAGAAGATCTCCTCATCTGAACTACGCTGTAGGTCAATCTAGATCTCCTCTGAAAGCCGCAACTTTTGGTGGTGGAATGAAGTCAATCCGATGAATGGTTTGCAAGATATCGACTGCCCTAGTTTGAAGCCGGAAACTACTGAAACTGAAGCTGCAATTGCAGAAGTAAAGATTGACTTGCGTGGCCTAGAATATCTCCTCATCTGAACCTCCTTTAGAAGCCACAACTTTTGGTGGTGGAATGAAGTCAATCCGACGGTCGGTTTGTGAGATATCGTTTGCCCTAGTTTGATAATGAAGCCGCTAATGCTGATGCTGCTGATCTAGGGTTTGCTACTGCTGATATGAATCAGATTTATTGTACTGTTTCTCTCTGCTGAATTATTGAAGATAAAAGAAGATTTGATCAAAGGGTTTCCCCACACATTGTGGGGTTTGTCCCTGGTTAGCCGCCACATCTTGTGTCTCTTGTCTTGGCTTGTTTTCTGTCGATCGTTTAATGTTCTATCTGCACTTTACTTTATGTACATGTGATTGCTAATTGGTGGAATATAATAAGAAAAATAAGTAAACTGTTATAAGCATAGAACATACCATAACTTAACAACATCATACAGATACCTAGGCAGGATGAGCTTGGCCTTCATCGATATTTCACCATCAAGTTTCAGGGGAGGAGGATACAGTGTGCACACGATGGGCAGTCTTTTAAAGTCAGAGTGGGACAACGACAACATGGTGGCACCCTTTTGGGACTAGCATGGGACTCGGGCATCACAACACTTTACAACTCAATGAACTTTAGGGATGAGCTGGATGCTATAGGGGGAGATCACTTAGATCTTCCATTGGGCTTCAGTGATTCACTGATGGTGTGGGGGACTTCATCAACATGGCAGGTTGGTTAGTAGGAGGATATCAGGAGGAGCTCATGCGGGAGAAACTTCGTCCCCACAGGGATTGGGTCGTATCTTCAGGAGTATACGCTTGGTGTGCATGAGGTGGACTACTTGGTAGGGAAACTTCATGGGGAGTTGGACAAAGTCCTACATTATCATGATGCTCTACTTATTGATAGTATGTGGAGGGCTTCTGGAGCTTATACCTGGTTGGACAGAGGGTGGAGCAAGGGGTGCTTCACGTTGATTAGGATGGCTTGGGATCCTGGTATCGAGGGATTCCTTAATGACAAGATAGTGCATGGGACAAGGATGACTCAGTGGCACATTTGGGATCATGGTATTGTTTGCAGTGACCGTTTGGGCCAACAGATAGTGGAGGCACTTGTTTAGGCATTGCTTGAGGACAAACAATTTTTGGTGGGGAGGACTGTAATATCCCCAATTTTGTGAGCTTGAGAATTTTGCCCAATTTTGGTAATATTAATTAAAATGGGCAAATATTATTTTGGAGAAAGGTGTCAAGTATTATTTTATTGGAGATTGATGGCAAATTATTAATTTATTAAAATGAACAAAAAAATCTCTCAGTGGAGAATGCCCCCCACCAATAAAATAATAATTAAAAGAGGAGTCTAGAAGCATGGGCAAAAATTATAAAAGGAGGGACTCATTTGTTGATCATCTTTTTGACTGTTATACTTCACATTACATCTTCTCTTGGAGCTGTTTAGCACAAGAAGAGAAGTGTTGTTTAGCAGAGGAGTTCCAAGTGGAATTTTATCCTCATTTCGAAGAACTTTGAGTGTCTCCCTAGTGAGGCAAATTTGGGGAGTTCAATTCAGAGTTCCATTAGGAATATGTGCAAGTTATTATAGCTATTGTGTGTTTCTTCTAGGGCCCAGAAGTGGTTTGAATTACTTGCGGGGAGATCAGTTACAGAGGAGTAGAACATTAGAGGATTTGCAGGTGTTTTCCATTATTTTATCTGGAGATTTTGTGGTGATTAGTAGGGCTGAGTTTGAGGGAATTCTTGGGGCCGAAATTCTACATTTCTGGAAGTGCGCAAGGGTCTCCAGGTAGGCTTGCACAGGGGCTGGAGGAATAGAGGTTGAGGAGAGATAAGGGTCAGAGATTGGAGGTATACCTCAAGGGAGAATTTAGCTAGAGTTGGGAGAGATTTCCAGTGGTGTATTTGGGCTTAATTCAACAGTATCAAGACTGTGGGGCGTTTTCTAGCCAAATTGGGCAATTTGCACTTATTGGGGGTCACCGAGGGTCGGAGGATTCAACCCAAACCCTTTCTAGGTTTATTGAGAGGAGTCTCTAGTGAATTTTACAAAATTTTTCAATAGATATTCGGGCTTGAAATCCTCATTCTTATAGTAGGGCGAATTACTAGTTAGCTGGAGAATTTGCATCAATTTGTGGGTTCAATTTTGGCTTGGAGATAAGCCAAACCTTTTCTGGGTATTTTTGGGTTTGAGGAGAGGAGCTTGTCCCTGCAATTTCAGAGCATTTCGAGCATTATTTTGAGCAGAACTTCCAGTTCCATTTGGCAACCTATAACAAATTTTCTAGGTAGTGTGCATTATCAGTTTGGAGCCATTTTAGTAGTTGGGCCAGTGAGATTTCACCCAGGGTTTGCATAGCTTGCATAGCAAGCCCAGGTTCCATTGTTCTTACTCATTATGTACTAAGATTCTCATTGATTAATAAAATGGCTCAGTTATTTTGCTTATTTTCAATGGTGTTTTGTTTTGGGTGCTTGGGCTTTAATTTTAAATGTTGTTCATACTCATAGTTCATGTTTTTGGTATTTACTTTTATTTTCCAATTAGGAATATTACATATGACAAGTCTCCTTTTGCTCTAACAATTGGTTTTGCAAGTCTTGGTTGTGTTTAAGGCAGGTTACCAAGTCCCATTGGAGCTTGGGGACGTCTTTGGGTAGACCATCCATCTCCAATGACCTCAAGGAGCTCACAAGTCACTCAAGCTAAGGATTTTCCAAGGACATCATTTGACAATTGATAAGGGGGTTTCTATAAGCCTCATATTCTTCCTTCCATCAAATTCGAAATTCAATTTCTATTGGTTACTTTAAATTGTGCTTCATTTCATATCAAGCATATAAGGCTAGATAATTGGGCTTAGGCCCATCTTTCTCTCATTAAATCAGCTCATGCAAATTGATCTTAGTGAGGAAATTATTGTAATATAAGTGTATTTTATATTTGCATTTGATCCACAAACTTCTTGCCATCTCATGCATTCGATTTCCTCTTGCATATTTCAGCCTCTTACTTATCTTGCACACTAACTTGTCTTCTTGCTTTGCATAGGGATTGGAGGTGATTTCGAGTTGGAGGAAGGCTTGGTGGCAAATTTGAGTTTGATAAGTGGAGCTAAAGCGCATGCCTTGGAGTCCTTTCCATTCAAACCTTCAAGATTAATACCCTCTCCTCTCTATTCATCCTCTTCTTCTTCCAAGAGCCTCACAAGTGCGAGGAATTGTAACCTTCATCATTTCATTTTTTCATTCAAGGCTTTCAAGGCTTCACTCAAAGAAGCTTGTATTTTGTAACATTTCTCAAATCACTCATTGTACCTTTTGGGAAAGAGTATTTTGACATATTGTAAACTCTTCCCAAAGCTAACCCCTCATATCTATAAGAGGGTTCTCACACAACAAATAATAAAAAATTATTCTTCTTTGGGAGCTTGGGGATCGTCCCCTTGGCATCCCATCCTTCTCTCTTTTGAGGGAAAGTGATCTTGGTGTGTTTGTTGTGGTTTCATTTTTCATCTCTTTCATTTCTTGCAAGTCTTTTAGCTTCTCATTTCTTGTGTCATGCTAATATATTTGATCTAGTTTCATGCTTATTTCATTTGCTAAATTTTGAGCTAAGTGGTTATCTTATGCTTCATTTCTTTTAGCTTTCACTACTTGCTAATCTTCATTCAATCATTTTGCATGTTAGTTTTTCTCAACAAAGTTTACTTCATTTCCCCTTACATGTTAGTTTAGTTTCACTTTATTGTAGCGACATCTAATTTCCAATTCATATTGCTCATTTTAGATTTGCTTACATAACCCAATACAATTGGTTTCATTTGCAATTTGTAGCTTTACTTTGAACATCGTTTACAATTTCAATTTATCATTTTGCTTACTAAAATTAACCTCCAACATAAGTTGGTTGTATAGAGACTAGGACCTCTTCCTCAATACCCTTTTCGCAACTTTGTGAGAAAGATAAACACGTGACCAGGCAGTTCATGTTTGACTTGTCCAACATTGGAGTGTGGATGCGTGGGTTGACTTGGTGGACATTAATTACATCCTGTGTTTTCTTGTCCTATTTGGTTCTCTGTTGGTTTCCTTTTCAGAAATGTCGCATTGGAGTAATTTATGTTTTTTTATCATGTTAAAAATGGTACACATACTTTATTTTTATGTTGTTGGGAAACTTTCATGTTTTGTTAGGTCATATTCTCAAAGATTTGGTCACTTTTGCAGATTTCATAGTAGCTGATTTGATGCTAATTTTGTAAATGCATGAGCTTTATAGTTCAACCACCTCATACTAATGTCTAATATCATTTTATAAAAGATAAAAAGGCATTCTTTGAGAAGGCAGATCAGTGAGAGTGAATATTTCTTGCCTTTTCCTTGAAACATGTTGGATGGTGTGAAGTCAACTAATACGTCTAAGTGAAACATTCATGAACAGTCTTTGGCTGTGCTTTAAACTCCAGTCCTTTCCTTTTATACTCTGTTTTATGAATACCGTGTTATTCAAGATTAAATTATCATGATTGAAATTGATATCATGGTTATAATATATCTTTGAGTATCGAACATTGCATAGTTTGATAAACCATTTATTTTGTAGACATTCAAGATGCAAATTTAATGGGAAAATGGGAAAATTAGTGAATGATCCAGTTGCTATATGGTGGTGTTGTAACATTATTGGTTGTTTACTTTTAGCATATCCTTAATCGAGAGCTTGCACCATCCACAAAATTAAATTCAATAATGAGGCATATGATACTTACAACTGGTAGGATTTTGGTTCCAGCATAGTGAATATAAACACAAGTCTATACTATAATTCTTGGACTTTTGTTGGTCAGAAAGTCTTGCTTCGTGGTTCTGTTGTTCTTTTTGTAACCCTTCTAACCTTTTCTGTTGCTTTTCAGTGTCATTCTCTTGCATGGTCCTCCTGGTACAGGGAAGACCTCTTTGTGCAAAGCATTAGCACAAAAACTTTCAATTCGACTGAATACAAGGTTTTCAATTCTCTTATCCTCGTATTTAAGTGCTATGTTGTGTATTCTCTAAATTTGACCACATCTACTGTAAGAATCTGTGTATTGTGAAGTTACGACTGCTTTTTTGTTGTTGGATTCAGATATTCTCAGTCACAATTGGTTGAGATTAACGCCCATTCACTCTTCAGCAAATGGTTTTCTGAGAGTGGTAAATTGGTATGTTGCTAAGTCCACTGTTTAGAAAAGGGTCTAGTTTTATTGTTCTTTTTAAATTTATATCAATTTGTGTAGTCCTGTGTGGGCAATAGCATGACAGTCATGTTTTAGGCCTAAGTTGTAGCCTTGTGAATGTTGTCTTCATATTTTCTTTCCCAATATTGTCCAATTAATTATTTATTGTTAAGTTATGGTATATTCTATGCTTATAACAGTTTACTTCTTTTTCTTATTATATTCTACAGATTAGCAATCACATGTACATAAAGTACAGTGCAGATAGAACACTAAACGATCGACAGAAAACAGGCCAAGACAAGAGACACAAGATGTGGTGGCTAGCCAAGGACAAACCCCACAATGTGTGGGGAAACCCTTTGATCAAATCTTCTTTTATCTTCAATAATTCAGCAAAGAGAAATAGTACAATAAATCTGATTCATATCAGAAGTAGCAAACCCTAGATCAGCAACATCAGCATTAGCGGCTTCATTATCAAACTAGGGCAGACCATATCTCACAAACCGACCGTCGGATTGACTTCATTCCACCACCAAAAGTTGCGGCTTCCAGAGGAGGTTCAGATGAACCTACAACGCAGTTCAGATGAGGAGATCTTCTAGGCCACGCAGGTCAATCTTTACTTCTGCAGTTGTAGCTTCAGTTTCAGCAGTTTCTGGCTTCAAACTAGGGCAGTGGATATCTTGCAAACCGTTCGTCGGATTGACTTCATTCCACCACCAAAAGTTGCGGCTTTCAGAGGAGATTCAGATGAACCTACAACACAGTTCCAAAGAGGAGATATTCTAGGCCACGCCGGTCAATCTTTGGATCTGCAGTTGTAGCTTCAGGTTCAACAACTTCCGGCTTCACATGTGTGAGAGAGAGACCCATTTCTACGCAGTAGAGAAGAGACTCATTTCTGCGCAGTAGAGAAAGAGATATGTGATGAGAAGAGTGAGTGCAAATGAGGAAAAGTCCTCTTATATTTATACACAACGTTGGTGTTTGAATAGATGCGACTATTGGGCTTCTGACCCTACATGAGTTGTAGGTCGGCTTGATAATAAGTCCATAATCAAAATAAATTCATATCTCCATGAATACTTATCGGAATCGGATGATCTTTATATCAATCCTACACCTCTCGACGAGAGGAATCTAATAAAAATATTATCAGCCATGAATAAGATGATCCACATGAAGTTTTGCCCTGGTTGCCAATTTTAACACTCCCTCTCAACCAGGGAGAACTTCATCTGTAATCTGTCTATCGGTCGTTACCATTCATCCATCAAATGCACTTCCCTGTACAGCCTGACCCTTGCCCTGCTCTGCTCTATTTTGCTTGTTTTGCTTTGTCTTGTTTTGCCTTGTACTAATCGGTACTATTTTGCTCTGTTCTGCTCTGCTCTTGCATTGTTCTGTTCTGCTCTGCTTTTGTCCGAATTATGAAGAAGAAGAAATGATCGAGGATGTATCATATTGACTCAAAGTCAGTCTCAAAGTATGTACCCCTGGTCCCAGACTAGTCTCAACCAACCCAAAGTCAGCGTCATAGTGAGTACAACTCCACTGGTGCTAGACCAGTATCATCCTCCACTGACTCAAAGTCAGTCTCAGAGTGCGTACCACTGGTCCTAGACCAATCTCAGCCGACCCGAAGTCAGCTTCATAGTAAGTACCACTCCTACCACTAGTCCCAGACCAGTATCGCAGTCTCAAAGAGTGTACCACTGGTCCCAGACTAGTCTCAACTGACCCGAAGTCAGCGTCATGGTATGTACCACTCTCACTGGTCCCAGACCAGTACTGCACTGACACGAAGTCAGTCTCGGAGTATGTACCACTGGTCCCACACCAGTCTCAACCGACCCGAAGTCAGCGTCATAGTATGGTACAACTCCTACCACTGGTCCCAGACCAGTATCGCAGTCTCAGAGAGTGTACCACTGGTCCCAAACCAGTCTCAACCGACCCAAAGTCAGCGTCATAGTATGTACCACTCTCACTGGTCCCAGACCAGTACTGCATTGACACGAAGTCAGTCTCGGAGTATGTACCACTAGTCTCAGACCAGTTTCAACTGACCCGAAGTCAGCGTCATAGTATGGTACAAGTCCTACCACTGGTCCCAGACCAGTATCATTGATCCCAGATCAATGGAGGTCATCCTAGCGTAGGGAGTACGGTAGATACAACAATGCGTCCATCGGTACTACTATGGTCCCTAACTTCATTTCCCTGCTCATTGATCAGATGAGAGGTACTTCCCATGAGTCCCAGACTGCATGGGTAGGATGCCTCGACAGGAGAACTAATCAATCCTGTCCTCACAGGAGAACACATCAATCCTGCTACAATCGCCATGGAGAACACATCAATCCAAGCCGCCATGGAGAACACATCAATCCAGGCCTCACAGGAGAACACATCAATCCTGCTACAATCGCCATGGAGAACACATCAATCCAGGCCTCACAGGAGAACACATCAATCCTGCTACACAGGAGAGCGAATCATCCTGTTCCACAAGAGAGCGAATCATCTTGTCCCACAAGAGAGCGAGTCATCTTGTTCCAGTGCACACCACCAGGGGAGGGTGAGTCACCTTGTGGTCGTATGTTGCTCTAGTAAGAACCGCAAGCCCTCAGAGCTCCCAGAGCTCAATGTATGCAACATGTAGGATCCTTGTACAAGGGTTTCTTGACGACTCCAAGTCGTTTGGGAAAATCACAGATTAGATCTTTCCTCGGGGCTTTGACAAGGTGTATCGACCTGTACATCATCTTAATGCGATGGAGCCTCCTTGCTCATCGACTTACCATATCCCAGATGATGTCTATCTGCTGGAGCAATCGACGAATACGGGATTCCTCAATAATCGAATCCCACCTTTGGTTGTTACAGAGAATCACAATGGTATGTGTTCAAACAGCTCACTAAAGAGCTTCCCCAACCAGGAAGCTTCATACAAGATCATACTCATAGATATGTATCCGGTCTCGGTGGTGCTTATGGCAACTGACTTCTGCTTCCTGCTCATCCATTATATCGAAGCAGAATCCAAAGAGAAATAGCACTAAAAAGTGCTCCAGTGATCCTCCACACTACCTGCCTAATCAGCATTCAAATAATCATGCAGTTTCATATTTCCGGTAGTGTATCTCAATCCATTAGTAATTGTGCCATGAAGATATCTTAGAAGATTCTTGGCATCAATGCAGTGAGGCTCAACCAAATATGAGCTCACAGTGCTAATTGCAAAACATATGTTCGGACAGAGGTTCACCAAGAACATCAACGCGAATGAGTTTTTGAAACTTAGAGGCATTTCCCAAATTTGGTCCGACATCACTACCATATAACTTCTAAAAGTTAAGATCCTCGAGGTAGTCACAAGCTTGCAGTCCATCATACCAAATCTTTCCAATATCTTTACCACATATTTTCCTTGAGATAGGAAAATTTCCCTTGGCTTCTGCCATACTTCAAGTCCTTGGTCCTTCATTTCAAATTCAGAAGCCAACTCCCTCTTACATTTGTGAATGAGAGGGTCTGCACCTGTTAGAAAGAGGTCATCCACATACAGCACCAATATGAGAGGCTTGTCATCTTCAACCTTAAAGTAAAGGTTAGGATCGACTTCACTCCTAGTGAATCCCAGCTTCATCAAGTAGCTGTTGATCCTCTCATACCATGCTCGGGGTGCTTGCTTCAGCCCATAGAGAGCCTTCTTCAACCTACATACATGAGATTTTCGATCATAAATTTCAAATCCTTCGGGTTGCTCCACGTAGACCTCTTCTTTGATCGAGCCGTGTAAGAACGCAGTCTTGACATCCATTTGATGTAGGTTCCATCCTTGTGAAGTGGCAAGGGCTATGATCGAGCGGATGGTCATATATCTGGCAATAGGGGCAAATATCACATCATAGTCTATACCTTCCTTCTGGGAGAAACCACGAACAACAAAACGAGCCTTATACTTTTCCGTACTTCCATCTGCTGCATGCTTTATCTTGTAAAGCCATTTGGAAGTAACAACTGTCTTGTCCTGGGGTCTGGGAACTACTTCCCAGACATCATTCTTCATGATAGACTCGTATTCTTTGGTCATAGCATCCTTCCATACTTGATGCTTGACGGCGTCTGAGAATGATGAAGGCTTATTTTGTATGATCGTGTTCATGATGGTCAGGTATCCCTGATACCTATTAGGTTTCTTACTTTCACGAAAGGTTCCTTGAGGTGCAACATGTCCTTCAGCATCATCAAGTAGCCCCCTAAGCCATGAAGGCCTCTTCCTAGAAAAGGAAGGCTCATGTGGAGGACGATCAATTGGATCCATGGGTTCTTCTACATCAGGCATTGATTCATCATCCTTTTCTTTCGGTTCCCTGGTGTTGGCTTCTTGAGAGCTCCTCAAAGTCGGAAGATTGTTTACCTTGCTGAGAGCCATATCTTCGTCAAAGGTGACATCATGACTAATCACGACTTCCCTTTGACCGGCTACATAGATTCTATAGCCTTTAGTATTTTCACCATAGCCCACGAAAATTCCCTTCTTTCTAGATGTACCCAATTTATTTCTTTTCTCATTCGGCACATGAAAATATACAGGGCTTCCAAAAATTCTAAAATGAGAAACATCAGGTTTCTTACCGGTGAACTTTTCTTCAAGAGTCTTGGAACCCAATGCTTGATGAGGGCATCGATTTTGTACATATACGACAGTGTTTGTAGTTTCAGCCCATAGAAACTTCAAAAGTCTTTGATCATGTAGCATGGCCCAGACAGCTTCCACAATCGTGTGGTTCTTCCTTCCTGCCACACCATTCTGCTCAGGAGTACGTGGTGTAGTAGTCTCCCTCTTAATGCCAGCCTCAGATATGCCTGAGTGAACCAACTGTAATATATCAGAGGCCTTGCTTTGGCTTGAGGGGAATGGTCCCCTTTTGAGCTTTCCTTTGGCACATCCCGGCCATACACCTTCTTTCTCTACTTGGAATTTGGGCATCCCTATTACCATCTGTCTTACATCGGGTAGAGCTTTGTAATGAAGGTGGGCAAACCTCCGATGCCAAAGTTTGGACTGAAGAGTTGTGTCACAAGACATGACACCTAGCAGACTTCCATCGACCTTATATAATGAATCAACACTAAACCCAAGAGTAAAGGCATCTTTAACATTATTTTTCCATATACATACCTTGCCATTGCTAAAGGTTACCTTGTAGCCTTTGTCTTCCATTGCCGAGATGGACACTAGGTTCTTTTTGAGGTCAGGTGCATTTAATACATCTTGGACTTTCTAGCCTTCTTGAATGGTTGTCCTCTTCCTCGATCCCCAGCTCTCCTCTTACCTTTGCTGTTGAATTTGTCATTCCTTTGATTTGCCATCAGAGGGATTTTGATCATCGTCCCGGTGTGAGTCCTTTCTATAAGGGCACTTCCTTGCATAGTGACTTGCTTTATTGCAGATGTAACATCGTCCTTTTTTTCCACCCTTAGGTCTAACCTTTCCTTTTGATTTAGTCTCGGAATTATTTCTTTTCTTAGCATGAGAAGAAAAGGCAGCAGGAGGACCTTTAGGCATGGGCATTTCTTGCTCTTCTTCCCTTGTTTCTTCTTGAATGCATCTAGCCATTAATTCCTCGAAACCAGGAATTACATTATAGTTCAAAAGAGTAGTCCTGAACACGTATCATTTGGATGGTAATCCTCCAAGAGTCGTGAGTGCCATTTCCTAGTCTATCGTAGATTTCCTTGGAGGTGTCCAGTTCAGAGATGTAGGCCACCAAGTGCTTGTTGATAGAGTCCCGGATGATCTTCTATTTTGACTTCTTCGGTTTTCCATTTGTCCCATGCAGCAGCGGATGCATTTGATGGAGGCTCAATAATATTGCCTCTTACATGGTCCAACACTCCTGGATCTTCTAGGGTTAGATCGATAGACATCTTCCATGCCTGATAGTCATCTTTCTCACGGAGCTTGTCTTCGGCAGGAAAGAGTGTTGAGGATCCCATAGTTCTTATAGGATAGCCTTGCCAATCTTCTCTCCGGTGATTGCTCTTGCTCTTGCTTGGGCTCTGTCTTCACCTCAGCTCTGATACCATGTTAAGTTATGGTATGTTCTATGCTTATAACAGTTTACTTCTTTTTCTTATTATATTCCACAGATTAGCAATCACATGTACATAAAGTAAAGTGCAGATAGAACATTAAACGATCGATAGAAAACAAGCCAAGACAAGAGACACAAGATGTGGCGGCTAGCCAGGGACAAACCCCACAATGTGTGGGGAAACCCTTTGATCAAATCTTCTTTTATCTTCAATAATTCAGCAGAGAGAAATAGTACAATAAATCTGATTCATATCAGCAGTAGCAAACCCTAGATCAGTGACATCAGCATTAGCAGCTTCATTATCAAACTAGGGTAGACCATATCTCACAAACCAACCGTCGGATTGACTTCATTCCACCACCAAAAGTTGCGGCTTCCAGAGGAGGTTCAGATGAACCTACAACGCAGTTCAGATGAGGAGATCTTCTAGGCCACGTAGGTCAATCTTTACTTCTGCAGTTGTAGCTTCAATTTCAGTAGTTTCCGGCTTCAAACTAGGGTAGTCGATATCTTGCAAACCGTTTGTCGGATTGACTTCATTCCACCACCAAAAGTTGCGGCTTTCAGAGGAGGTTCAGATGAACCTACAACGCAGTTCCAAAGAGGAGATCTTCTAGGCCACGCAGGTCAATCTTTGGATCTGCAGTTGCAGCTTTAGGTTCAACAGCTTCCGGCTTCACATGTGTGAGAGAGAGACCCATTTCTGCGCAGTAGAGAAGAGACTCATTTCTGCGCAGTAGAGAGAGAGATATGTGATGAGAAGAGTGAGTGCAAATGAGGAAAAGTCCTCTTATATTTATACACAACGTTGGTGTTTGAATAGATGCGACTGTTGGGCTTCTGAGCCTACATGAGTTGTAGGTCGGCTTGATAATAATTCCATAATCAAAATAAATTCATATCTCCATAAATACTTATCGGAATCAGATGATCTTTATATCAATCCTACACCTCTCGACGAGAGGAATCTAATAAAAATATTATCAGCCATGAATAAGATGACCCACATGATGTTTTGCGCTGGTTGCCAATTTTAACATTTATTCCCTCCTTTTGCATGTTACTTTCTGTGAAATTTTTTGAATCTAACAAGTTAGAAATCCCACTGCAGTAAACTGATTTGCATTACCTACTTGTGCTCTTCATTTTAACAAGTTATTTTTAGAAATATTCTGAAAATATTAATGCAAATACACTGTAGCCTACACCAACATACATATCAAGTATTGAAAAATAAATGAGACAATCGCATAAAGGACACACTTATTTTTGGACTAAACGTCCCCGGAAAAACCCAATGTGGGAAAACCGGTGCAACAACTCTGAGGGTTTTCTATTATTAAACAGTAGTTATGAATACAAAAGCTGGTTTCCCTCCCGGCAAACCAGTGGCAGAGAAATACAATGGCGGAAAACCTGAGTGAGTTTTACCTCACTTCACACGGCAGATTCGGGCTGATCTAGCAACAACATTGGCTAGCCTTGGCTACAACTGCGCCGCCCCTTCGCAATAGTTGCGTGGGCTTGCGTGGAGCTCTCTGAGGCTTTGCGTCAGCTCTACTGCCCACTGAGTCTGCTTTCCTGGCTGTTCCGGCAACTTCCGACAGTTTCGACTTTCTGCGTGGAAGGAAACTTTCTCCTTTGTGCTGGCCCTTCTGGCTCTGTGTCAAGGTTGCGTGGGCCTAGACTTGCCCAGCGTCAGCTCTCTTGGCTACTGCACTGCCTCCACAAGCTTCTCTCCGCCTCTCTGTCAATATCCGCGAACTATCCCTGCCCCTTAGCTGCAAGATCTCCTTAATTGATTTTCCTCATGAGAACTTCTCACCTCAGAAAATTGATTTCCTCAATCTCTCTGTGTGTATTCTCCAACTGACACCAAGCCTTCCTTTATACTTTTCCTGTTGAGAAATCAACGACCATGATCTAATCTCTAATCAACGGCTAAGATTAAATTAGACTTGATCCTCGTCTCTTAGAAGCTTCTCACCCATATTTTCTTTAATACCCATTAATATTTTAATTTTTCTAAGTTTAGACTTAGGAACCCCATTAAAAATATTAATTAATTTAATAAAATACAATTCGGGTGGAATTTCACCAAACAATTTTTGAATCTTGGAGATCTCATGTGTTCTAGCACCTCCACAAAATTTCGGAGTTAGAGCACTTCCGATGCTACCCAAAAATCAACATTTTACTGTCAAAGCTTTATAAAAATATATTCGTATAGGAAAGTGTTTGAGGTTTTTGGGTGGAGAACCTATTGAACAAATGCACTCTCCTTATTTTGAAGTAACAATTGCTGACTAAGCACAATTTTCTTAGCTTTACAAACCTTGAGTACTATCGGAAGGGAGTTAAAATTAACGATTTTGCACTTTGATCTTGTTTCTCTGATAGCCTTCTAGCACTGATCCTGTAAATCATATTAGTCTCTACCCATACTTGGGAACAATGATTATGTATAGTAGCATTCTATGGTTTTGCTTAATTTCTCATTATGTTTTGGAGAAAATAATATATTTGACACTGATTAAATTTGTAAAGATTGTTTCAATTTAAAATATGTTGATGGGTATGTTGTGGAAGTTGTTTGCTAACCTATATCTGATGCAAAAGGTACATTTATGTTGAGAAATCTAGGGCATTCAAAGTTAACAATTTCTCTGCTTGATAATTGCTTGTGATGTACTTTTACTTCTTAGCTTATGATCTTTTCTTCGTTAGCTTATTAATGTGTTCTCTTCATCAAGACAATTACCAATATGCACAATAAAGGACAAGTGACACAGTATGTAGGCTTCTCAGCTAGGACCAAAACCTCTCACCTCTTGAGAGGAAAACCCGATCAAAAAATTCTTCTTCTAGATCTTCAATTGGTAAGTACCAACACCATGACTCAAACCCTTGAATCTAGTATCCTCTCAAGAACCTTGTCACTAATATGAGCATGGGTAGCATAATGATGCATGATGATGCATGATGATATGAGCATGGGTAGCATGATGATGCATGATGATATGAGCATGGGTAGCATAATGATGAATGAGATCATGAGCATGGGCAGCGTGATGATGAATAAGACCATGGAAGATGCAGCATGATGAGTAGCATGAAGATGATGAACAAGAGGCAACACTACAATAGGTGAAGCCGTCACCTTGGAGAATCAGTTGAAGCAGAATGTCTTCAACTGATCTCATCGTTATAGGAAATGATCTATGCTCAGATCTAGATAAGTCAAAGTGTTGACTTCTGTTGTAAATGTACTATCTCTCTCACTTTCTCTGCTGAACTTTGAAGAACATAAAAGAAGAATTGGTCAAGGGTTTCCCCACATTGTGGGGTTTGTCCCTGGCTAGTGCCACATCTTGTGTCCTCTTGTCTTGGTTTGTCTTCTGCGATTTATATTTATGTTCTATCTGCAATTTATTTTAATGCTGATGTGATTGCTAATCTGGAAAAGATAATGAGCTAACTGTGAAAATTGAAATAAATTGCTCTAGCATAGAACATACCTAAAATTTACATGTTATCAGAGTTGAGGTGAAGACAATGCCCAAGCAAGAGTGAAAGAGCAATCACCAAAGACAGTTGAGACAAGACAAAATGATCAATGGGTTCCTCATAATTCACCCAGGGTGAAGTCGAAGCAGAGAATATTATCAGACTGGCGCAGCGGAAATTTCTGATGGCCTACCTAAAGATCACTTCATTGGGAAGTTCGGATCTAAGGATGGAAGGAAAGGCAGATGCCTTGGTTATAATAAGTTCGGCCCTTATGCGAAGGAGTGTCCGAATGGTAGAGATGCAGGTCATCAAGGACACGGCCGACTCTTCAGAGAAAGCAAGGAACCCCTGGTATGAAGAATCAAATGTTGTTTCTGATAAGATAAAGAAGCGTTATATTATATTGGCCCTCTCCTTCAGATCCTTTGGGAATCTGGCTTATTGATTGTAGTGCTTCAAGGCACTTCATCGGATAGATGGGTATACTCTCTAATTTGGTAGAGATGGAAACAATTGTGGAATTATACTTGGAGCCGATGCCACCTATCCCGGAAAGGATGTTGGGAATGTTATTCCTCAATTGAATGAGGGTAACTCGATTCATTTACAAAAACACATTTATGTACCTGATCGCAAGAAGAACCTAGTGTCCATTTCAACAATAAAAGTCAAAGGTTCGGGGTGGCACTCATCGATGGAAAGGTATGTGTTTGAAAATAGATTTTTCAAAGACGTTTTTGAGTTTAGGGTTGTATCAAGTTTTAGGAAGTCCACTGGGGACCATGTCCATTAGCACAGCACCGGAGGTCTGTGAGTCAGATGGTGACCGGGATGCCTGAATTCAAAAAGAGCATGAAGGTACATGTCTGAGATGTATCGAAGGAAAATCTTGCAAGGGGACCATTCCCCTCATGTAGCAGGTCCACAGGTTTGGAACAACCCGTGGAGTTTGAGATTCATGAACAGGAATCTCATGTATACAGGTGGAAGAAATCCATCTTTGGCTTGAAGCAAAACACCCCGGGCGTAGTATGAGAGGATTGATAGCTGTTTGATGAAGCTGAGATTCACTAGGAGTGAAATTGATCCAAACCATTACCCGAAGGTTGTGGATGATAGACCTCTCATACTGGCACCTCATAAGGATGACCTATTTCTGACAGGTGTAGACCCTCTCATTTGCAGAAGTAAGAGGGAGTTGGATTCCAAATGTGGAATGATAAACTGCAAGCCTGTGACTACCTTGAGGATATTAACTTTCAGAAGTTATATGGTAGTGATGTCGGACCAGATTTGGGAAATGCCTCTGAGTTTCATAAACTCAATCACGTTGATGTTCTTGGTGAACTCCGGACATATGTTTTGCAGTTAGCATGGTGAGCTCATATTTGGTTGAGCCTCACTGGATTGGTGCCAAGAATCCTTTGAGATAACTTTGGGGCACAATCTCTCATGGATTGAGATACACTGTCGGAAATATGAAAACTGCATAATTATTCGAATGCTGATTGGGCAGGTAGTGTGGAGGATCACTAGAGCACTTCCCAGTGTTGGTTCTCTTTGGATTCTGCTTCAATATCATGGCTGAGCAGGAAGCAGAAATCGGTTGTTATAAGTACCGTCGAGATCGGATACATAACTACGAGTATGACCTCGTATGAAGTTGCCTGGTTGTGGAAACTCTTTAGTGAGTACACATGATGATTACCACTGTGATTCTCTGTGACAACAAGAGGTGGGATTCGATTATTGAGGAATCCGTATTCAATGATTGCTCCAGAAGATAGACTTCAGATACTGTCTTATCTGGGATATGGTAAGTCGATGAGCAAGGAGGCTCCATCGCACTGAGATGATGCACAGGTCGCTACACTTTGTCAGAGCCCTAGGGAAAGATCAAATTTGTGATTTTCCCGAATGACTTGGAGTCGTCAAGAGACCCTTGTAAAAGGGTCCTGCATGTTGCATACCTTGAGCTCTGGGAGCTCTGGGGGCTTGCGGTTCTTACTTGAGCAACATACGACCACAGGGTGACTCACCCTCCCCTGGTGGTGCGCACTGGGACAGGATGATTCGATCTCCTGTGGACAGGATGATTCGCTCTCCTGTGAACAAGATGATTTGCTCTCCTGTGGGACAAGATGATTCGCTCTCTTGTGGGACAAGATGATTCGCTCTCTTGTGTAGCAAGATGATTAATTCTCTTGTGAGGTCTGGATGATGTGTTCTCCATGACGATTGTGTAGCAAGATGATTAGTTCTCCTGTGAGGTTTGGATGATGTGTTCTCCATGGCAATTGCGTAGCAGGATGATTAGTTCTCCTGTGAGGACATGATTGATTAAGTTCTCCTATCGAGGCATCCTACCCATGCAGTTTGGGACTTGTTGTCGCGCGGATTGGCACGACAACGCTCAGACCGGGGGCTGTCACTCTGATCCCCGATCCCTCCGTTTAAGCCTGTCTCCCGCGGCTAAGGGGGGTAGACCCTCTGATATGATGAGACCAACTGTCGACCAGTTGGTTGGGAGACACGAGACACGATGTAAAAAAGCACGCGATGATTTGGTTAATTTAGCAGACCAGTGCCTTGTGGAGTTAATGTTTAAATGATTACTTTTTAAATGATATAGAAACATGGACCATGAATAGCAACCATCTATCATCAGCTAAATCATATGACCAAAACGATACCCGACAACTGAAAATTTGAAAAGATGAATGCTTTAAAACACCACAAATCATAAACCATTAACCAGATATCAGGTTCGCATCTCGGATAAAAAATTTTAGATCTTCAGCATCAAAGATATAGCATAAAAACCACTGAAACTTGGCAAAATAGAATTTCCGCAATATTTTTATACTCTTTTCAAATTTATTTATTTATTTATTTTTATTTTTATATAATAAAAATTAAAATCTAAAATACATCAAACCCTAAAAAAAATAAAAATCTATTTTTTTTTTTTAATAAAACAAAAGTTAAAAGTTAAATCTAAAAAAAATTAAAATCTATACAAAAAATTAAAGTTAAAATCTAAATATGAAATAAATCTAATTAAAATAAAACAGAATTTAAATCTAACTAAAATTAATCTAAAACATTAAAAACTAAAGCATAAAATAAAAATAAACTATATAAAACTAAAAACTAAAATATTTTTATGATTTTTTTTTTAATTATATGAAATCTGACTATATGAAACAAATTAAAATCTAAAAATAACTACGCTAACCTAAATCTAAACCTTAGACATACATATATACAAAACTAAATTGAAAAATATCTAAACTATCGAGACCTATGCTGCCAACATAACAAAAAAAATCAAAACGCACTAAACAGCAAATCGAAACCCTACACCACAACTCTACGCTAACCTAACACAAATTACGACTTGCAGAGCCTAACCGAAGCGTAAGTCAAAATGGGCTCTCCACGCATAGGAATATCACAGTCAAACAACGGGTTTAGAAGAGACCTAAGACTGAAATTGAAGGACGCAGAGAAATTTCGATGAGGCTTGATGACCCACGCTACAGCAAAAAATGAGAAACGTATATGCCTGCGTATAGCCAGAAATTGATTCGATTTCAAGGAAACTTCGAAATATTGACTGCGTTAAAAGTGAAATTCATGACCTGGCTGATGTCGTTCGATTTCTTTGTGTATTTGCAGGTGTATTGACAGGGGGACGGTGCAGTTGGAAATCAAATCTGAAACTGATGCCTGTTGATAACTCGCAGTCATGCCCACGCACGTATCAGAGAAATAGAAGTGAAAATCGAAACCTTCTCGATGGCGGACGAAGATCGTTTGTAATGCAGGCTTTCGATCTTTTTCTTGTCTTTTTTGCTGCTCAGATTTGAGACGGCTTGGTGACGGGATGATTTTTTTTTTCGCCGGCTGATGAAAATCATTTGCAATTTCCAGTGCAGAAGTAGTGTGGGAAAATGGCAGACCGCTGAGGTAAATAGAAGTGAGACTGTATTGAAGAGCAGCGTGTATTGAAAAGCAGCGAGCACAGGGTAATAATAAATTGCGTGAACAGGCAAGCCGACTGCCCAGAAAACAGTGAAGCTCCTCACAAATCGATATTTGGTAAACCCCTGAAGGAAAAAACTTACACCTGCAACTACAAGGAGACAAAACCCTAATGAAAAATTGAACAAAAATTTGAAACCCTGAACAGAAAAATTGAATGTACAGATTTAGCCCCTTCACAGCCAGATTTAACAATAAGAACAGGAAAATTTTAAAGAAAAGAAATTTCAGATTGTCACTGTAAAATAAAAAACTTCGGAAATTCTCTCATGCAGATCAGAAAAATAAAACCGAATAATAGACCCAGGATCAAATCCATTGGGCTCAGCAGAAAATGCTTGTGGGAGTTGGCTGGTTCAGCCGAGAACTTCCCCTAACGCCCACCAAATCTTCTTCAGCAAGGGTTTTTTTGCACAGCTCAGAAACAACCATCAGCAAAGAGGGCAAGAAAGCTGCTAGATCTCAGGAAGTAATGGAGATACCTGCCATTACTTCAGAAACCCTAACAGCACCCAAACCCTAGCAAGTGAGCAAGATACCTGTACCCACAGTACTCTACAGAAGCTATTATTAACAGCTGCAAATAACATATGCAGAAAATCAAAACAATCTCACAGCATTTCAAGAGAGTAACACCAGCAGGATATGGACCCCAAAGTCTTCTTTATTAACCAGAAACAAATTTACAAGAGAGCTTCTTCAGTGTTTGACTCACAGATCGAATGAATTGAAATGACCCCTTAAGACCCTATATAAAGGAAATGATCCTAACGGCTAGTTCGAGTGATCCATGTAGAAATGATCTCGACCGTTGATGAGGATCAAGACATCTCTTGATCTCATCCGTCGATTTATTAACTTAAAATATTATTATTTTATTAGTTAGGGTTTTTGCTTCATTTTTTAATTTTTTATTATTTTATTATTTTTATTCATTTTTTAATTTTTTAAATCATTTTAAAATGGATCACTGAACTAAGCCTTCAGAAACATCACCTAGGACCTAGGACTCATGAGGGGATTTAAAACATTTCTCGACCCTCAGGACACATTGCATCATGACATTTGCAAAATTACATCTTAAGGGACAAACCCATTTAATATAGACCCTCACAAAACACCCAGTTCTGCGACACAACTATAATCTAGCAGATCAACACACTAGGATTCTCCTAAAGTTCTAATGACAAAATCCATCCCGGCTTTGGGGTCAGGTTTGAAGGAAAACTCTGCCGATCCGTGGATCGGTGAGACGAAAAACCTTCCGGGACGTAGATTATCATCAGACAGTTAGGTCCACCTAGGCAAATTACATACATGACTCATGTCTGCTAAGATTATTTACAATTAATACATGCAGACTGGGTTTACAATCAAAAAGATCAGGCTGCTGATGATGGCAGGATGGCATGGACATGCTGATCAGGTGTTGCTTCTTTCTGTCAAGAAAAACGGGGTGCACTGCACGAGTAGTTGACCAGTAGAGGTCAACAGGACTCATGGGAAGTACCTCTCATCTGATCAATGAGCAGGGAAATGAGGATAGGGACCATAGTAGTATTGATGGACGCATCACTGTATCTACCGTACTCCATATGCTAGGATGACCTTCATTGATCTGGGATCAATGATACTGGTCTGGGACCAGTTGTAGGAGTAGTACCTACTATGATGCTGACTTCGGGTTGGTTGAGATTGGTCTGGGACCAGTTGTACATACTCTGAGATTGACTTCGGGTCAGTGGAGGACTGGTCTGGGATCAGTGAGAGTGGTACATACCATGACACTGACTTCGGGTCAGTTGAGACTGGTCTGGGACTAGTAGTACACACTCTGACACTGATGATACTGGTCTGGGACCAGTGGTAGGAGTGGTACCCACTATGACGCTGACTTTGGGTCAGTTGAGACTGGTACGCACTCTGAGACTGACTTCGGGTCAGTGGAGAATGGCATGAGACATTCTCGATCAATTCTTCTTCTTCATGGTTCAGTAGAGCTGAGCAGCGCATAGCAGAGCTGAGCAGAGCAGAGCAGAGCCAACAGAGCTTAGTAGAGCAGAGCAAGCTAGTAGAGCAGAGCAGAGCCAACAGAGCAGAGCAGAGCCAGCGAGCTGAACAGAGCTACCAGAGCTGAGCAGAGCAGTGCGGGGCACTGATGGCAGAGATAGTACAGTTGGACATATGGATCAGCGGATGGAGTTCTCCCTAGTTGAGAGGGAGTGTTAAAATTGACAACTAGGGCCAAACTCCATGTGGGTCATATTATTTATGGCAGCTGATATTTTTATTGGATCCCTCTCATTGAGAGGTATAGGATTGATCTAAAGATCATCAGATTCCGATAAGTATTTATGAAGTTATGAATTTATTTATGTTATGGACAAATTGTTAAGTCGGCCAACAACTTATTTAGGCTCAGAAGCCCAACAGTCATGTCTATTCAACCTCTACGTTTTAGTATAAATAGAAGAGGACTTCAAGTCATTTCTATACACACTTGGATCCCTTCCTCTCTCTACTTGTCATTGGGTTTTAGTAGGAGGAGAGATCCTAAGGAAAAGCCGGAAAAGCCGGAACTGTCGAAAAAGCCAGAAAAGCCGGAAAAGCTGGAACTGCCAAAAAAGCCGGAAAAGCTGGAACTGCCAAAAAATTCGGAAAAGCTAGAACTGCCAGAAAAGCCGGAACTGCCGGAAAAGTCGGAACTGTCGAAAAAGCAGGAAATGCTGGAAAAGCCGGAAATACCAGAAAAGCTAGAAAAGGCGGAAAAGCCGGAAAGGCCAGAACTATCGGAATTGCTGGAAAAGCCGGAACTATTGGGAACTGCCTAAACAGTCGGAGCATCTGTCTCCGAAGGAAAGCAGCATGATGTATGAAATCATGGGCAACATAATAAACAGCATGATGATATGAGCATGGGCAGCATAATGATGCATGATGATATGAGTATGGGCAGCATGATGTATGAGATCATGGGCAGCATAATAAGTAGCATGATGATATGAGCACGGGAAGCATAATGATGCATGATGATATGAGCATGGGCAGCATAATGATGAATGAGATCATGAGCATGGGCAACTTGATGATGAATAAGACCATGGAAGATGCAGGATGATGAGCAGCATGAAGATGATGAACGAGAGGCAACACTATGATAGGTGAAGCCTTCACCTTGGAGAATCAGTTGAAGCAGAATGTCTTCAACTGATCTCATCGTTATAGGAAATGATCTATGCTCAGATCTAGATAAGTCAAAGTGTTGATTTCTGTTGTAAATGTACTTTCTCTCTCACTTTCTCTGCTGAACTTTGAAGAACATAAAAGAAGAATTGATCAAGGGTTTCCCCACATTGTGGGGTTTGTCCTTGGCTAGCACCACATCTTGTCTCCTCTTGTCTTGGCTTGTTTTCCGCGATTTATATTTATGTTCTATTTGCAGTTTAATTTAATGCTCATGTGATTGCTAATCTGGAAAAGATAATGAGCTAACTGTGAAAATTGAAATAAATTGCTCTAGCATAGAACATACCTAAATGAGGTGCTTGTGTGAATATTAGTGTTTCCCAAGGAAATTATTGATACAATGTGTAAAGTAAAAAATGAGAGATAGAGTTTGTTGTCGCGCAGATTGTCATGACAACGCTCAGACCGGGGGCTGTCACCCTGATCCCCGATCTCTCTGTTTAAGCCTGTCTCCCGCGGCTAAGGGGGGTAGACCCTATGAGGTGATGGAGATCAACTGTCGACCAGTTGGGTTGGGAGACACGAAGCACTAAAATGATTTTATTAATTTAGCGGACCAATGCCTTATAAGATTTATGTTTAAACGATTGCTTGCTAGATTGATATAGAAATACAAACCATGAACAACAATCATTTATCATCAAACGACTAGAACAACGTAAGATATTTGTTGCCGATGCTGGTTCTGATGAGTCTGCTAAGATTATTTACAATTAATACATGCAGACTGGGTTTACAATCAAAAAGATCAGGCTGCTGATGATGGCAGGATGGCACGGACATGCTGATCAGGTGCTGCTTCTTTCTGTCAAGAAAAACGGGGTGCACTGCACAGGAGGTGACCAGTAGAGGTCAACATCTGGCTCTACTTGGGGACACGTTGCTGCTTGCAGGAATGTGAGAATCCAGAATCTGCATCCATACAACAACAAAAATAAGTAGCGTCCATCCAAAAATCAGCATATACGTTAAGCACAATAAAGATAAAAGCTCTTCATTTATTAACTATCTAAAGCAGAAATGAAAATGCGGAAAAAACAAGGAAGTAGGGTTAGAAATACGATACAAAGGATGCCCTACGGCATCAGATGTGTTCAATATAGTGCATACTGAGCATTTGCCTGCTTTCAGGCAAATCTGTCGGCTGCTTGTCGGATGTGCCATGTCCAATTTTGCATATGGTAGGACTCTTTCCTATCCGAAAATCAAGCTGCTCACGGCCGTCTGATGCATCAAATCTTCGTCTAATCTTCTTCCTCCTGCGCTTCTTCTTTCTGGCAGGATGAGTTACTGATGATCTGGAACTTTCTGTTTCGAAACTATCAGATGAAGTGTGTAAGATATGCATGCTAAGTCCCTTTGTGTCTTGCATCTGATTTTTATCGTTTTTAAGCTTATCTGGATCACCTTCAATTATCCACCTAATGACCTCCTCATAGTAAGATGGAACTTGTTGCGGCAAATGAGAAGGCTCCTGGTTTCTCTTATCATCTGACCATTGTTGAATCTTTTGAACTTGTATTCTAATGGCATCCATCTGTTTAGAGTGTTCAACCTTTATAGCACTAATTTGTCTGGCATGATGTTCTTCCATGTCTTTTATTACTTTAACATTTTCTTCCTTTATGTTCATCAAGCAATGCTGCATGGAATTTATTTCTTCTTCATGATTCGCTTGCATGTTTCCAATTTCCGTTTCATGTTTAGTTTTCATGGCCTCAATTTCCTTAGCATGCTGATTTTGCGTGTCCTCAATCTCCTTATTACGTTTTTCCAGATGGGTGCATAAAGTTTTAACATCATTGATAAGATTAGTTTGGTTGCTTTCTAGATTTTTCACCAGCATCTTTAAATCTTGTATTATTTGCTTTTGCTCCTCCTTTTCATTGTCATTTATCCTTGATTTTTCACTATGATGATCTGCAATATTTCCGGTGGATGACACATTCTGACCTTGAAATCTTTCTTCAACAGCTGAATTACTTTCTTTCTGTTCAACAATTTTAGAAGTAGAAGGCAAGCTGTTTGGACTATCATATCTATCTTTAAAAGCATTGAGAATGTCTTGTAAAGAAGTGAAAAAATCATTAGGAAAGTTATTAAACCAATTCAAGGCATCACCCTCTAAAGAACGGACAAATAGACGCATCTTGAAATCTTCATTATTATATTGAGGAAATCTACAGTATAAGATCATTACACAAGTAAACATGTTTAAATGCCTTTTAACAGCGACCGAATCATCACCCGAGAACTTAAGTAATTTACCAATGGCCTCTTTTGGAAGATCATGGAGATTATCAGTAAAATGACATGGTTTAAATGAATAATCCATGATGAACAATAAGGGATCAGATGGATGATAGAACTAGCTCTTTGCTCAAGAAAATCAAAAGATGAAAGAAGTGGAGTCGCCACTTGAACAATAAAACTGATTCTAAGATCCAAGAAGTAACCAACAAACAGATATGCGGGAGGCTTCTTGTCTGGGAAAAAATAAAAAATGGAGTCGCCACCCAAACAAGAAACACACCGAAGAGATGCTGCTGATATGTGATGAAAAGATGCCAAAATATTGAATCTGCCAGCTCCAATGAGAGATGAGAAGATGAGAAGATGAATGTCGATGAAACTCCAGGAACAGAAAAACTCTGTCCCCGGCAACGGCGCCAAAAATGTTGTCGCGCGGATTGGCACGACAACGCTCAGACCGGGGGCTGTCACTCTGATCCCCGATCCCTCCGTTTAAGCCTGTCTCCCGCGGCTAAGGGGGGTAGACCCTCTGATATGATGAGACCAACTGTCGACCAGTTGGTTGGGAGACACGAGACACGATGTAAAAAAGCACGCGATGATTTGGTTAATTTAGCAGACCAGTGCCTTGTGGAGTTAATGTTTAAATGATTACTTTTTAAATGATATAGAAACATGGACCACGAATAGCAACCATCTATCATCAGCTAAATCATATGACCAAAACGATACCCGACAACTGAAAATTTGAAAAGATGAATGCTTTAAAACACAACAAATCATAAACTATTAACCAGATATCAGGTTCGCATCTCGGATAAAAAATTTTAGATCTTCAGCATAAAAGATATAGCATAAAAACCACTGAAACTTGGCAAAATAAAATTTCCGCAATATTTTTATACTCTTTTCAAATAATTTTTTTTTTTTTTTTTTTTCTTTATTTTTATTTTTTATTTTTATATAATAAAAATTAAAATCTAAAATACATCAAACCCTAAAAAAAATAAAAATCTATTTTTTTTTTTTTAATAAAACAAAAGTTAAAAGTTAAATCTAAAAAAAATTAAAATCTATACAAAAAATTAAAGTTAAAATCTAAATATGAAATAAATCTAATTAAAATAAAACAGAATTTAAATCTAACTAAAATTAATCTAAAACATTAAAAAACTAAAGCATAAAATAAAAATAAACTATATAAAACTAAAAAAAACTAAAATATTTTTATGATTTTTTATATATGAAATCTGACTATATGAAACAAATTAAAATCTAAAAATAACTACGCTAACCTAAATCTAAACCTTAGACATACATATATACAAAACTATATCTAAACTATGGAGACCTATGCTGCCAACATAACAAAAAAAATCAAAACGCGTTAAACAGCAAATCGAAACCCTACACCACAACTCTACGCTAACCTAACACAAATTACGACTTGGAGAGCCTAACCTAAACGAAGCGTAAGTCAAAATGGGCTCTCCACGCATAGGAAAATCACAGTCAAACAACGGGTTTAGAAGAGACCTGAGACTGAAATTGAAGGACGCAGAGAAATTTCGATGAGGCTTGATGACCCACGCTACAGCAAAAAATGAGAAACGTATATGCCTGCGTATAGCCAGAAATTGATTCGATTTCAAGGAAACTTCGAAATATTGACTGCGTTAAAAGTGAAATTCATGACCTGGCTGATGTCGTTCGATTTCTTTGTGTATTTGCAGGTGTATTGACAGGGGGACGGTGCAGTTGGAAATCAAATCTGAAACTGATGCCTGTTGATAACTCGCAGTCATGCCCACGCACGTATCAGAGAAATAGAAGTGAAAATCGAAACCTTCTCGATGGCGGACGAAGATCGTTTGTAATGCAGGCTTTCGATCTTTTTCTTGTCTTTTTTGCTGCTCAGATTTGAGACGGCTTGGTGACGGGATGATTTTTTTTTTCGCCGGCTGATGAAAATCGTTTGCAATTTCCAGTGCAGAAGTAGTGTGGGAAAATGGCAGACCGCTGAGGTAAATAGAAGTGAGACTGTATTGAAGAGCAGCGTGTATTGAAAAGCAGCGAGCACAGGGTAATAATAAATTGCGTGAACAGGCAAGCCGACTGCCTAGAAAACAGTGAAGCTCCTCACAAATCGATATTTGGTAAACCCCTGAAGGAAAAAACTTACACCTGCAACTACAAGGAGACAAAACCCTAATGAAAAATTGAACAAAAATTTGAAACCCTGAACAGAAAAATTGAATGTACAGATTTAGCCCCTTCACAGCCAGATTTAACAATAAGAACAGGAAAATTTTAAAGAAAAGAAATTTCAGATTGTCACTGTAAAAAAAAAAACTTCGGAAATTCTCTCATGCAGATCAGAAAAATAAAACCGAATAATAGACCTAGGATCAAATCCACTGGGCTCAGCAGAAAATGCTTGTGGGAGTTGGCTGGTTCAGCCGAGAACTTCCCCTAACGCCCACCAAATCTTCTTCAGCAAGGGTTTTTCTGCACAGCTCAGAAACAACCATCAGCAAAGAGGGCAAGAAAGCTGCTAGATCTCAGGAAGTAATGGAGATACCTGCCATTACTTCAGAAACCCTAGCAAGTGAGCAAGATACCTGTACCGACAGTACTCTACAGAAGCTATTATTAACAGTTGAAAATAACATATGCAGAAAATCAAAACAATCTCACAGCATTTCAAGAGAGTAACACCAGCAGGATATGGACCCCAAAGTCTTCTTTATTAACCAGAAACAAATTTACAAGAGAGCTTCTTCAGTCTTTGACTCACAGATCGAATGAATTGAAATGACCCCCTAAGACCCTATATAAAGGAAATGATCCTAACGGCTAGTTCGAGTGATCCATGTAGAAATGATCTCGACCGTTGATGAGGATTAAGACATCTCTTGATCTCATCCGTCGATTTATTAACTTAAAATATTATTATTTTATTAGTTAGGGTTTTTGCTTCATTTTTTAATTTTTTATTATTTTATTATTTTTATTCATTTTTTAATTTTTTAAATCATTTTAAAATGGATCACTGAACTAAGCCTTCAGAAACATCACCTAGGACCTAGGACTCATGAGGGGATTTAAAACATTTCTCGACCCTCAGGACACATTACATCATGACATTTGCAAAATTACATCTTAAGGGACAAACCCATTTAATACAGACCCTCACAAAACACCCAGTTCTGCGACACAACTATAATCTAGCAGATCAACACACTAGGATTCTCCTAAAGTTCTAATGACAAAATCCATCCCGGCTTTGGGGTCAGGTTTGAAGGAAAACTCTGCCGATCCGTGGATCGGTGAGACGAAAAACCTTCCGGGACGTAGATTATCATCAGACAGTTAGGTCCACCTAGGCAAATTACATACATGACTCATGTCTGCTAAGATTATTTACAATTAATACATGCAAACTGGGTTTACAATCAAAAAGATCAGGCTGCTGATGATGGCAGGATGGCACGGACATGCTGATCAGGTGCTGCTTCTTTCTGTCAAGAAAAACGGGGTGCACTGCACGGGTAGTTGACCAGTAGAGGTCAACAGGACTCATGGGAAGTACCTCTCATCTGATCAATGAGCAGGGAAATGAGGATAGGGACCATAGTAGTACTGATGGACGCATCACTGTATCTACCGTACTCCATATGCTAGGATGACCTTCATTGATCTGGGATCAATGATACTGGTCTGGGACCAGTTGTAGGAGTAGTACCTACTATGATGTTGACTTCGGGTTGGTTGAGATTGGTCTGGGACCAGTTGTACATACTCTGAGATTGACTTCGGGTCAGTGGAGGACTGGTCTGGGACCAGTGAGAGTGGTACATACCATGACACTGACTTCGGGTCAGTTGAGACTGGTCTGGGACTAGTAGTACACACTCTGACACTGATGATACTGGTCTGGGACCAGTGGTAGGAGTGGTACCCACTATGACGCTGACTTTGGGTCAGTTGAGACTGGTACGCACTCTGAGACTGACTTCGGGTCAGTGGAGAATGGCATGAGACATTTTCGATCAATTCTTCTTCTTCATGGTTCAGTAGAGCTGAGCAGCGCATAGCAGAGCTGAGCAGAGCAGAGCAGAGCCAACAGAGCTTAGTAGAGCAGAGCAAGCTAGTAGAGCAGAGCAGAGCCAACAGAGCAAAGCAGAGCCAGCAGAGCTGAGCAGAGCTAGCAGAGCTGAGCAGAGCAGTGCAGGGCACTGATGGCAGAGATAGTACAGTTGGACATATGGATCAGCGGATGGAGTTCTCCCTAGTTGAGAGGGAGTGTTAAAATTGACAACTAGGGCCAAACTCCATGTGGGTCATATTATTTATGGCAGCTGATATTTTTATTGGATCCCTCTCATTGAGAGGTGTAGGATTGATCTAAAGATCATCCGATTCCGATAAGTATTTATGAAGTTATGAATTTATTTATGTTATGGACAAATTGTTAAGTCGGCCAACAACTTATGTAGGCTCAGAAGCCCAACAGTCATGTCTATTCAACCTCTACGTTTTAGTATAAATAGAAGAGGACTTCAAGTCATTTCTATACACACTTGGATCTCTTCCTCTCTCTACTTGTCATTGGGTTTTAGTAGGAGGAGAGATCCTAAGGAAAAGCCGGAAAAGCCGGAACTGTCGAAAAAGCCAGAAAAGCCGGAAAAGCTGGAACTGCCAAAAAAGCCGGAAAAGCTGGAACTGCCAAAAAATTCGGAAAAGCTAGAACTGCCAGAAAAGCCGGAACTGCCGGAAAAGCCGGAACTGTCGAAAAAGCAGGAAATGCTGGAAAAGCCGGAAATACCGGAAAAGCTAGAAAAGGCGGAAAAGCCGGAAAGGCCAGAACTATCGGAACTGCTGGAAAAGCCGGAACTATTGGGAACTGCCTAAACAGTCGGAGCATCTGTCTCCGAAGGAAAGCAGCATGATGTATGAAATCATGGGCAACATAATAAGCAGCATGATGATATGAGCATGGGCAGCATAATGATGCATGATGATATGAGTATGGGCAGCATGATGTATGAGATCATGGGCAGCATAATAAGTAGCATGATGATATGAGCACGGGAAGCATAATGATGCATGATGATATGAGCATGGGCAGCATAATGATGAATGAGATCATGAACATGGGCAGCTTGATGATGAATAAGACCATGGAAGATGCAGGATGATGAGCAGCATGAAGATGATGAACGAGAGGCAACACTATGATAGGTGAAGCCGTCACCTTGGAGAATCAGTTGAAGCAGAATGTCTTCAACTGATCTCATCGTTATAGGAAATGATCTATGCTCAGATCTAGATAAGTCAAAGTGTTGACTTCTGTTGTAAATGTACTTTCTCTCTCACTTTCTCTGCTGAACTTTGAAGAACATAAAAGAAGAATTGATCAAGGGTTTCCCCACATTGTGGGGTTTGTCCTTGGCTAGCACCACATCTTGTCTCCTCTTGTCTTGGCTTGTTTTCCGCGATTTATATTTATGTTCTATTTGCAGTTTGATTTAATGCTCATGTGATTGCTAATCTGGAAAAGATAATGAGCTAACTGTGAAAATTGAAATAAATTGCTCTAGCATAGAACATACCTAAATGAGGTTCTTGTGTGAATATTAGTGTTTCCCAAGGAAATTATTGATACAATGTGTAAAGTAAAAAATGAGAGATAGAGTTTGTTGTCGCGCAGATTGTCACGACAACGCTCAGACCGGGGGCTGTCACCCTGATCCCCGATCTCTCTGTTTAAGCCTGTCTCCCGCGGCTAAGGGGGGTAGACCCTATGAGGTGATGGAGATCAACTGTCGACCAGTTGGGTTGGGAGACACGAAGCACTAAATTGATTTTATTAATTTAGCGGACCAATGCCTTATAAGATTTATGTTTAAACGATTGCTTGCTAGATTGATATAGAAATACAAACCATGAACAACAATCATTTATCATCAAACGACTAGAACAACGTAAGATATCTGTTAAAACCACAAAGTTCTTGTAACGACCAAATCTCAATAACGATATCCATCAATTAAGAAAATTTCGATCAATGCTTTAAACAGCCACGCAATTAGGAATCATTAACCAGATATCATGTGCAGCTATTCATGTGCAAACTTGTCTAAAATGATGAACATTCATTTCGCATCAATATTTGAATCTCAG
Organism: Pinus tabuliformis; assembly: GCA_031772625.1. Lineage (NCBI taxonomy): Eukaryota > Viridiplantae > Streptophyta > Pinopsida > Pinales > Pinaceae > Pinus > Pinus tabuliformis. The sequence goes on from CM062813.1 coordinate 1,098,457,050, forward strand.
CAAAAAAATAAAATGTGACGAGCTGAGACTAAAACTCGCAAATTTTTTTCAAAAAAATGCGTTTTTATGCTTTTTGAATTATGGCAAAAATTTAAAGCTTAAAAATGAAATAAAGTCCAATTTTTTTTTTATTAAATGATTTAAAAGAAAATTAAACTAAATAAATTAAAAGATAAAAAAAAACTAAATCTAAAAAATTAATAAACAAAACCTAAAAAAAAGAAAAAAAAAAGAATCTAATGTAACCTAATCTAAAGTTATGAATGAGACTATATATATATATAAACAAAACAAATTTAAATCTAAGTCTAAACAAAAATAAAAGGACCTAAAGTCTAATATTTACGATGAAATGAGAATATACAAAAAATCTAAATCTAAACTAGACCAATGTATATAGGACCATAAGCCAAAAATAAAGAACTAATGCAAATGAATATCGATTTTTTTTATTTTTATTTTATAAAACCTAAAACTAAGAAATAAAACTACGCTATCAAAAGCCGAATCAAAGATTGAAATCGTATAACCCTAAAACGCCAAGACGCAGATAGACTCACGCTACAATCAAAACGAAAAAATCTTACTGCGTAGTCAGGAGGCGGGCAGACTTACGCTATTAGAAAGAAATCCAAAATAAACTGAAACCACGTTGAATTTACGGTTTACGTTGAAACCAAAATGATGCCACAGCGTGAAGAAATCTGCGGCTTTAATACAAATCGGATTTTACCTGGCACGTGAGCGGCTTTCAACCGATGCTCCTTTTACCTGATGCTCATGCTGTTGGTCTCATGCAGTCGATCCCACGCATATCTCAAAGAAGCAGAAGTGAAACTCGAAACCGCACGTCAGCTGAGTGATGGGCTCGGATCTGTCTGCGGATGACCTTGACGGCAGATAAGAAAGGACCTTTAAATGCTTGCAAACAGGGCAGCCACACGCAGTCTATTATTTTTATATTTCTTATCACAGGTGAGAGCAGGACGTAGCTGCCGTCTGGAGATGCAATGAGACTCCAAACGTGTATACTGAGGACTGTATGCCAGAACGCACCCACGAAAACGGCCAGTATAAGTTGCAGGATTTGCAGTGATTGTAGCCTGAGGAATGGAGAACGGCAGCAGGCAGAGGAAGATAAATGAGGCAGCGGAGGAACGCAAGGGACACGTTTTGATCGCGGGCTTTGTATTGTATATATTTTTGCTTGCAGTTGCAGGGCTAGACAGCGAATGATGACTCTGCAGAACTAAATTTTTCCTCCAGATCTTATCTCAAGCCTGTAACCTGCAAGTAGAAAACAGAAACCCAGCAGATATATGCAAAATTTTAAAGTAAAACCCTTCGAAACTTTCAGAGAACACCCTGCAACCTGCTGAAGAAAAGGGCAAATCCCTATATTATGTATAAACAAAAATGAAACCCTAGATCCAGCAAAAGAATTACAGTATTTACAAACCGAAAGCTCTTAAGAAGCCAGATTTATCAATAATCACAGTAATATTATCAAAATTTGATTTTAATGTAAAACGCTTCAGAAAACCCTGCATGCATTCATAAAAAATATTTCGAATGATAAGCCCGGGATCAAGAACTGGCTGGGCTCTTTCAGAAAACACAACCCGGGAGTTGGCTGGTTCAGCCGAGAACTTCCCCTAACGCCCGGTAATCTGAAAAAGGGATTTCCTGCACAGCTTAAAATCAACCATCAATGTAGAAGGAGAAAACAATAGTGAAACCCCGATCAAATGGAGATACCTGCCAATATATTTCAGAATCTAAACTATCATTCAAACCCCAAAGATCAGACAAGATACTTGTGCCTAGATCAATCTTCATTAAGCTATCATCAATGGCTGAAAATGAAATTATGCAGAAAAAATAGAATAATCTTACAGCATTTTCAGAAGAGTAACACCAACAAGATTTTTAACCCCAAAGTCTTCTTTATTGCACAAAAAAAAATGAACTACAAGAGAGCTTCTTCAGCACCAGACTCACAGATCCAATCTCTCAAATGACCCCTAGCACCCTACTTAAAGGAAATGATCCCAACGGCTAGTTCGAGTGATCCATGTCGAAATGATCTCGACTGTCGATGAGAATCAAGATATCTCTTAACCTCATCCGTCGAATTAGTTAATTCATTAAAAAATGAAAATTTGCATTTATTTACTCAAAAATATTATTATTTTATTAGTTTTAGGGTTTTTGCTTTATTTTATAATTTATTATTATTATTATTATTTTTTATTTATTTTATTATTTTATTATATATATATATATATTTTTTTAAATTTTTATTTTTCAGCTATTTATTTATTTATTTATTTTTAATTTCTTAATTTTTAATTTCTAAATGGATCCTCGAACTTAGCCTTTGGAAAAATCACCTAGGACCTAGGACTTAGGACTCATGAGGGGATTAAAACATTTTCTAACCCTCAAGACACTTTACATCATGACTTTTACAACTTTACATCTCAAAGGGGAGAACCCACTTGACATAGACCTTCATAAATCACCCAGTTCTGCGACACAACTATAATCTAGCAGATTAACACACTAGGATTCTCCTAAGATTCTAATGACAAAATCCATCCCGGCTTTGGGGTTAGGTTGAAGAAAAACTCTGCCGATCATGGATCGGTGAGACGAAAAACCTTCCGGGACGTAGATTATCACTTAGAAAATTAGGTCCACCTAGGCAATTTACAGACATGACTCATATCTGCTATGATTATTTACAATTTATACATGCAGACTGGGTTTACAACATAAATTGATCAAGCTGTCGATGACTGAAGAATGGCACGGACATGTCGATCAAGCGCTACCCTTTTTGCAAAGAAAAAAGGGGGTGTACTGCTATGGGCGGTTGACCGGTAGTGGTCAACATCTGGCTCTACTTGGGGACACGTTGCTGCACTGTAGGAATGTGAGAATCCAGAATCTGCATCCATGCAATACACAACGAAATATAAGTAGCGTCCGTCCAAAAAATCATCATATAACATTAAGCACATGAAAGATATAAGCTCTTCATTTATTAACTATCTAATCCTAAAACAGAAATGAAAATGCTGAAAAAAAACAAGGAGTAGGGTTAGAAATACAGCGGATGCCCCTGGCATCAGATGTGTTCAATATAGTGTATACTGAGCATTTGCTTGCTTTCAGGCAAATCTGTCGGCTGTTTGTCGGATGTGCCATGTCCAATTCTGCATATGGTAGGACTTTTTGCTATCCGAAATCCAAGCTGCTCGCGGCCGTCTGATGCATCAAATCTTCTTCTCATTCTCTTTCTCTTGCGCTTTTTCTTTATGGCAGGCTGTATTGCTGATGACATGGAACTTTCTATTTCAAAGCTATCAGATGAAGTATGTAAGATATGCGTGACATGTCTTTCTTTATCATGCATTTGATCTTTATCATTTTTAAGTCTATCTGGATCACCTTCAATTAACCATCTTTCAATCGAACCAATGACCTCCTCATAATAAGATGGAGCTTGTTGCAACAAATGAGAAGGCTCCTGATCTGTTGATGTCCCTTGGTTTCTCTCATCCTTTGACCATTGTTGAAACTTTTGAACCTGTATTTTAATGGCATCAATCTGACTAGACTGATCAACCTTTATAGCACTGATTTGCCTGGCATGGTCTTCTTCCATATCTCTTATTACTTTATCGTTCTTTTCCTTTATATTCATCAAGCAATACTGCATGGAGTTTATTTCTTCTTTATGATTTGCTTGCATGGTAGCCAACTGATTATTATGATCAAATGTCATGATAGTCATTTCTTCATCCATATTTAATAACTTGTTTTGCATAGAATTAATTTCCCTATCATGATCAGCTTTCATGGTTGTCATATTTTCCTCTAAGCCTGACATGTTGCTTTGCATGAATCTAATTTCTGTGTCATGATTAATATTCATGGCTTCAATTTCCTTACTATGTTGATTTTGCATGATCTCCATCTCCCTATTACGCTTTTCCAGGTGAGCGGATAAAGTTCTCACATCATTGGCGTAATTAGTTTGATTTATCTCCATATTTCTTACCAACATCATTAGTTCTTGTATAATTTGCTTTTGATCTTCCTTTTCGTTGTCATTTGTCCCTGCTTTTCCACTATCATGGACTTGATCTGCAATAGTACAGGTGGATGACACATTCTGATATGAAGAATTGTCTTGGAATCTTTCACCGACAGCTGGACCTTTTATCGAATTACTTTCATTATGTTGCACAATTTTAGGGGCACAAGGCAAGTTGTCTGGATTACCATATCTATCTTTAAGAGCATTGACAATGTCTTGCAAAGAAATGAAGGAATCTTCAGGAAAACTATTAAACCAGTCCAAAGCATCACCCTTTAAAGAATGGACAAATAGACACATCTTGAAATCTTCATGATTATATTGAGGAAGTCTACAATATATGATCATTACACAAGTAAACCTGTTTAAATGTTGTCTAACAGCGACCAAATCACCACCCGAGAACTTAAATAATTTAGAAATGGCCTCTTTCGGAAAATCATGGAGATTATCAGTAAAATGACATGGTTTAAGTGAATAATCCATGATGAATAATAAGGGATCAAATGGATGATAGAACGAGATCTCTGCTCAAGAAAATCAATAGATGAAAGAAGTGGAGTCGCCACTTGAACAATGAATCTAATTCTAGGATCCAAAAAGGAAACACAAGCAGATATGAGGAAGGCTTCTTGTCTGGGAAAAAATAAGAAAATGGAGTCGCCACCCAAACAAGAAAGAAACCGAAGAGAAGCTGTTGATATGTGATGAAAAGATCCAAATGATGCCAAAAAAAAAATTTGAATTTGCCAGCTCAAATGAGAGATGAGAAAGATGAGAAGATGAATATCGTTAAAACGCCAGGAACAAAAAAACTCTATCCCCGGCAACGGCGCCAAAAAATGTTGTCGCGCAGATTGTCACGACAACGCTCAGACCGGGGGCTGTCACCTTGATCCCCGATCTCTCCGTTTAAGCCTGTCTCCCGCGGCTAAGGGGGGTAGACCCTATGAGGTGATGGAGATCAATTGTCGACCAGTTGGGTTGGGAGACATGAAGCACTAAAATGATTTTATTAATTTAGCGGACCAGTGCCTTATAAGATTTATGTTTAAACGATTGCTTGCTAGATTGATATAGAAATACAAACCATGAACAACAATCATTTATCATCAAACGACTAGAACAGCGTAAGATATCTATTAAAACCACAAAGTTCTTGTAACGACCAAATCTCAATAACGATATCCATCAATTAAGAAAATTTCGATCAATGCTTTAAACAGCCATGCAATTAGGAATCATTAACCAGATATCATGTGCAAACTTGTCTAAAATGATGAACATTCATTCCGCATCAATATTTGAATCTCAGCAAAAAAATAAAATGTGACGAGCTGAGACTAAAACTGGCAAAAAATTTTCAAAAAAAATGCCTTTTTATGCTTTTTGAATTATGGCAAAAATTTAAAGCTTAAAAATGAAATAAAGTCCAAATATATATTTATTTTTTAAATGATTTAAAAGAAAATTAAACTAAATAAATTAAAAGATAAAAACTAAATCTAAAAATTAATAAACAAAACCTAAAAAAAGAATCTAATGTAACCTAATCTAAAGTTATGAATGAGACTATATATATATATAAACAAAACAAATTTAAATCTAAGTCTAAACAAAAATAAAAGGACCTAAAGTCTAATATTTACGATGAAATGAGAATATACAAAAAATCTAAATCTAAACTAGACCAATGTATACAGGACCATAAGCCAAAAATAAAGAACTAATGCAAATGAATATCGATTTTTTTTTATTTTTATTTTATAAAACCTAAAACTGAGAAATAAAACTACGCTATCAAAAGCCGAATCAAAGATTGAAATCGTATAACCCTAAAACGCCAAGACGCAGATAGACTCACGCTGCAATCAAAACGAAAAAATCTTACTGCTGTAGTCAGGAGGCGGGCAGACTTACGCTATTAGAAAGAAATCCAAAATAAACTGAAACCACGTTGAATTTACGGTTTACGTTGAAACCAAAATGATGCCACAGCGTGAAGAAATATGCGGCTTTAATACAAATCGGATTTTACTTGGCACGTGAGCGGCTTTCAACCGATGCTCCTTTTACCTGATGCTCATGCTGTTGGTCTCATGCAGTCGATCCCACACATATCTCAAAGAAGCAGAAGTGAAACTCGAAACCACACGTTAGCTGAGTGATGGGCTCGAATCTGTCTGCGGATCACCTTGACGGCAGATAAGAAAGGACCTTTAAATGCTTGCAAACAGGGCAGCCACACGCAGTCTATTATTTTTATATTTCTTATCACAGGTGAGAGCAAGACGTAGCTGCCGTCTGGAGATGCAATGAGACTCCAAACGTGTATACCGAGGACTGTATGCTAGCACGAACCCACGAAAACGACCAGTATAAGTTGCAGGATTTGCAGTGATTGTAGCCTGAGGAATGGAGAACGGCAGCAGGCAGAGGAAGATAAATGAGGCAGCGGAGGAACGCAAGGGACACGTTTTGATCGCGGGCTTTGTATTGTATATATTTTTGCTTGCAGTTGCAGGGCTAGACAGCGAATGATGACTCTGCAGAACTAAATTTTTCCTCCAGATCTTATCTCGAGCCTGTAACCTGTAAGTAGAAAACAGAAACCGGACAGATATATGCAAAATTTTAAAGTAAAACCCTTCGAAACTTTCAGAGAACACCCTGCAACCTGCTGAAGAAAAGGGCAAATCCCTATATTATGTATAACCAAAAATGAAACCCTAGATCCAACAAAAGAATTACAGTATTTACAAACCAAAAGCTCTTAAGAAGCCAGATTTATCAATAATCATAGTAATATTATCAAAATTTGATTTTAATGTAAAACGCTTTAGAAAACCCTGCATGCATTCATAAAAAATATTTCGAATGATAAGCTCGGGATCAAGAACTGGCTGGGCTCTTTCAGAAAACACAACCCGGGAGTTGGCTGGTTCAGCCGAGAACTTCCTCTAACGCCCGGTAATCTGAAAAAAGGATTTCCTGCACAGCTTAAAATCAACCATCAATGTAGAAGGAGAAAACAATAGTGAAACCCCGATCAAATGGAGATACCTGCCAATATATTTCAGAATCTAAACTATCATTCAAACCCCAAAGATCAAACAAGATACCTGTGCCTAGATCAATCTTCATTAAGCTATCATCAATGGCTGAAAATGAAATTATGCAGAAAAAATAGAACAATCTTACAGCATTTTCAGAAGAGTAACACCAACAAGATTTTTAACCCCAAAGTCTTCTTTATTGCACAAAAAAAAATGAACTACAAGAGAGCTTCTTCAGCACCAGACTCACAGATCCAATCTCTCAAATGACCCCAAACACCCTACTTAAAGGAAATGATCCCAACGGCTAGTTCGAGTGATCCATGTCGAAATGATCTCGACCGTCGATGAGAATCAAGATATCTCTTAATCTCATCCGTCGAATTAGTTAATTCATTAAAAAATGAAAATTTGCATTTATTTACTCAAAAATATTATTATTTTATTATTTTTAGGGTTTTTGCTTTATTTTATAATTTATTATTATTATTATTTATTTATTTTATTATTTTATTATATATATATATATATTTTTAAATTTTTATTTTTCAGCGATTTATTTATTTATTTTTAATTTCTAAATGGATCCTCGAACTTAGCCTTTGGAAAAATCACCTAGGACCTAGGACTTAGGACTCATGAGGGGATTAAAACATTTTCTAACCCTCAAGACACTTTACATCATGACTTTTACAACTTTACATCTCAAAGGGGAGAACCCACTTGACATAGACCCTCATAAATCACCCAGTTCTGCGACACAACTATAATCTAGCAGATTAACACACTAGGATTCTCCTAAGATTCTAATGACAAAATCCATCCCGACTTTGGGGTTAGGTTGAAGGAAAACTCTGCCGATCATGGATCGGTGAGACGAAAATCCTTCCGGGACGTAGATTATCATTTAGAAAATTAGGTCCACCTAGGCAATTTATAGACATGAGTCATATCTGCTATGATTATTTACAATTTATACATGCAGACTGGGTTTACAACATAAATTGATCAAGCTGTCGATGATTGAAGAATGGCACAGACATGTCGATCAAGCGCTACCCTTTTTGCAAAGAAAAAAGGGGGTGTACTGCTATGGGCGGTTGACCGGTAGTGGTCAACAGAGTTCAAGTAAATAATACCAATATCTTTCAATGGAAAATAAAGAATGAAACAATTAATCCAATGTAGCTCCACAAGTTCCAAATTGTTATGAATATAATTCATATAAATATAAATATAATAATAATAAATAATAATTAATTAACTAATGGTTAGCTAGTTAGTAATGAAGAGGCATGTCATAGAGACATGACCATTCATGAAAGGGGACCTGCCTAGGGTATATAAGCAGACCCCCATTCTCATTTGTAATCATTTCATATCTTACATCAATTCAATATACAATATTCAATATACAGTTAGATGTCTTATAATGAACATTTATGTCTTTGAAGTATTTTAAATATTTTCTGCTGCGTATACGACTTTTTGGTCATTACATTGGTATCAGAGCCATGTTGGCAGATCCTGACGTTTGGCCATCAACTTGTCTTCGTAACTAAAGCGTTTCCCTACACGAGTTGGAGTTTCTCCATTTTCGGTCAGGCCTGAGTTTAAAGAAAAAGGAACTAGAAAAAAGATTATAAAAGAAAAGAGTTAAAAAAAAATATCTAATTAAAAAAAAAATAATAATAAGGTTTTTGACCATTGACATTTCAATGATTCTAGTAAAAAAAAATAGTCTGATGTAAATTTTGAAGGAGAACATTCATATATATAAAAAGGTTCTACATTATTGATAAAAAGTGCATGATAAAGTCAAAAGGGAATATTTCCAAATATCTTTAAAACTATACGTAAGAGAAAGAAGAGTAGATAAGATTATCTTGATTCTTCATTAAGTGGTTTACAAGCTTGTGGTTTTAGCAACCCATGGTATTTTCAAGGTAAAAGAAGAACAAAAAGAATATGAAAACTCTTTATGTGAATGGTAAGTTTTACTTTTTATGTGGAGAAAATTAACAGAGTCAAAGACACATAAGTGGACATATATTTTATATTATACCCCAAAGAGGTGAATAGCCACGTTTCACTAGGGTTGTAACTTTTCAAAAAGAAAAAAAATGATTATAAATATATATAGAAAAAAACTCTATAAAAGAAAAATAAAACATAATAAAGTAAAAAAAAAGAAAAAAAAGAAAAAAATTATAAAAAAAGAAGAGAGTTTAAGAATTTTTGTTGTTGTTGTTGAGAATATATATTTTTAAATAAAAAAATAAAAATAAAAAAATAAAATAAAATTACCAAGGAAGGTTATCAAGTCAAGAAAAATGGAGCCTAATTCAAAAATAATGAAGGAAGTAGTCAAGATGAGTCTCACACAACAATCACTATTTTGGACTAAATGTCCAAGTTGTCTAGACGAAATTGGATATACATATATTAAAAAAAAGTGCAATTTATGTTGTCCAAGGTGTGGAAGATTATTTAGTACAGAAGAACATCAAGACAATGAGCAGATGCAAATAAAACGATTAAAGGAAGAAATCACAAAACTTCAACAAAAGAACGAAGCATCAAAGAAGAAATATAAAGATCTCGAAGATCGGTTTCATGAAAAATCAACAGAAAGCAACGAAGAAATTTGGCGTCTAAGGGACCACAATGAGAAATTACTTTCATAGATAAAAAAGTCCAAGGTTAAGAAACAAAGACTAAAAAAAGAAAATGAAAGTTTTGATAAGGAACTAAAGGAGAATCTATCAAAAAAAGAAAAAATAAAATGTGTGCCTAAAAACCCTTAATAAAAAATTATTAGAGCCAATCAAAAAAAGAAAAAATAAAATTTGTGCCTAAAAACCCTTAATAAAAAATTATTAGAGCAAATCAAAAATTTAAAAGATAAAGAGAAAGATACTAAGGACAAAGTCAACAATTCAGAAAATGACGAACTTTCACGTCTAAGGAATCATAACCAAGCCTCACTTACGCAAATAAATAAGCTTAAAAGTGACAAGAAATCAGTAAATAACAAGTTAGAACAACTTCAAGTAGTATTATTGAAGTTTCTAGTCATTTCAGTCCAAGTTGAAGATAAAGAAACAAATACCGATCCAGTCAAAATTGTAACTCAAGCAAAGGATAAACCTACTGAAGTGAAGACACATGCAGAAGTTGCAGTTCAAACAACGGACATTCCAAACGATGATTCAATATCCAACTCAACAACAACAGTGCTTGAAGGAAATCAGGAAACAACCACTAACATGATAAGGGAAAGTCCAACCAGAAGAACTATTTATCGACATCCGAATCACAGGAGCAGACTTTCCAATCAATCTACGTACCAGTATCACTCTAAACATAAACGACAAATTTATGTTCCCAAGAATACTAAATTTTGCAGAATCCAGTCTTACAATAACTATTTATCACAACTTTTTAGAGATCAGAAGATTCCCAGAAGATTAATCTATGATGGTTCGATCTGTTCTCAGTATGACAATTTTGTCTATCACTCAGAGAATCATATCATCTTGTATCAACGAAGATGAAAGTTAAGAGACGAGAAGATATTGCCAATAAGCTTTGAGGACAAAGCTTCTTGAAGAGAGAGGCAATGTTATGAATATAATTCATCTAAAAATAATAAATATAAATATAAATATAATAATAATAAATAATAATTAATTAACTAATGGTTAGTTAGTTAGTAATGAAAAAGCATGTTTTAGAAACATGACCATTCATGAAAGGGCACTTGCCTAGGGAATATAAGAAGACCCTTATTCTCATTTGTAATCATCTCATTATCTTACATCAATTCATTATACAATATTCAATAGATAGTTTCATGTCTTATAATGGACATTTACATCTCTGAAGTATTTTAAAGATTTCTGCTGGATATACCACTTTTTGGTCATTACACAAATGTATTGCTTGCAAGTACAATAAATTGCTCCAAATGAAATGACAAAAGAATGTTTCAAGAGATAAATATCAATAACCAAAATGCCAGATACACATGAGTTGACAAAATGTATTGAAGCAATGTATTCAAGAAACTTATAGAACCAAGTAGATGAAGAAGTGAAAATAGTCTATGCTTGCCAAATAAATATGAAACAATTGCTTGTTCAAAAATAAATATTGCATGCAAATGGATTGCATGATACAAGTACTTAAGGAATGGAAAGAGCAAACATAAACCAATGTTAAACTTATGCGAAAATAAAATAAAATAAAAAAGAGAGAAATGAGTGCTATGTTAGAGAACTAATCATGCATGAGTTGAACTTTAGCAAATGAGATTAGCAAAGAAAATTAGAGCAACTAAGATTAATCCACCCACAAGCAAAGATCCTCCTCTGAATAGGGAGAAGGGATATCATGGGAAAAATTCCAAAGCTCCCACCCAAAATAATCAGCCTTTTATTAATTTGGTTACAAGAGATGAGAACCCTTCAAACGCCTCAACGAAACTCAAGGAGAGTCCTTGCAATAGTAGCTTGGAAGCTTGAACACTAGACTTCCTCCTTGGTAAATTAGATTGATGCAAATGAGGCACACATAAAAGCCTTCAAATCTTAAATTTAAAGGACTGATGGAAATTACAAATCAGCCACTTGAGAAATCACAATGAAAATTCTCACAAGTGCCTTTCTTTGTACTGTAAATTCCCAGCTATTCCATCTTTCTGTTTAATATACTGTAAATTCTCACAAGTGCCTTTCTTTGTACTGTAAAGTGACCAAGTGCTCTCTTGAATTGCATTCAATGAGTTTTAGAGATAGTTGGGTTTGCCATTTTTTAGCTAACAGTTTTTTTGTAGATTGTTGAATGTCGTGATGTCCTTGCCTGGAATTGTCTGTTTGTCTGTCTTTGTTTAACATAATTTCTGCCATTTCTCTGCATTTCATCGGGCATCTCGTTGAAAATACTCATTGACCATTTCATATCTGAGTAACAGGTGACAAAGCTTTTCCAGAAAATTCACGAAATGGCGGAAGAAGAGAATAATTTGGTTTTTATTTTGATTGGTAAGTCTACTAGAAGTTGTTCTTTAGTAACGTTATATGTCTTTTTCCTTCCAGCATATAGATTTGTAAGTTTTACTTTCGTGTTTTTTTTGTAAATCACTTATTTCATCGGATATTGTAATGTTGGGGCTCCAAGGCTAATAGTTATTCAATTTTAATGGTCTGTTCCTCTGCTTAGAAACTTTTTCCATTGTGTAAAATATTGATTTGAACACTAGATGCTATGCTGGGTTGAGATGTCTTTTCAAGGACTTGCTGTTATCATTCACTTCCTTTCAGTATGTTACAATTCCATTCTTGTAGCCCAATGAGATCTTTGTGTAACAACCTCAAAGGCATCAGTTGCACAACGGACGAGTCATTTTCACAAAATTCAGAAATAAAACATAACCGTAATAGACTCTACATGGCAAGTTGTCATTTATTTTGTAAGATAATTCATATATTTACATAAATATATTTACATTGGTAAACCTTATATTCTCATAGATATAATTACATCAGTGAAAAAAGGGGAAAACATATTGCTGAAAGATTTATAGATGGTATTTACATCCTCTTTCACAAATCAACAATAACATAAATACAATCTGAATAGACAGGAAGATATAACAATTTGGCATCATTGGTAAACTTCAGATTAACATATTTACATCAGTGAAAAAGGGGAAAACATATTGTGGAAGGGTATTTAAAATGATATTTACATCCTCTTCCTTAAAGCAACAATAACAGAAATAAAATTTGAATACTCAGGAGGATCTAACAATTTGACATCCTTGATCAACAAAATCCCTTTGTGAACTGCAGCATATGCACCACTTCTCTCTGTTGATTTTTGGTAGCATGGGATGTGCTTTAGCCATGAAAATTGGTGGAGAGACTAAGGCACAAGAGATCTCCAAGACCCATAAATTGTTTGGAGAAATTCCACCTGGGTGAAGAGATATTAAAATAATTAATATTTTTAATGAGACCCTAAGTCTAAACTTAGGTAAACTAAAATATCAATGTGTATTAATATAATATGGGTAAGAAAGTTCTAAATAACGAGGATCAAGCCAAATCTAATCTTAGCCGTTGATTAGATACTTAATCTCGGTCTTTGAATCGTCAATAGGAAAAGTGTAAGAGGAGGCTTGAGGGTCAGTTGGAGACACACCGAGTTGATCGGTCAATTCGATTTTCTGGGGCAGGGTTTGCTGAGAAATCAACTTAGTGATCTGTTGCAGCGAGGGGTAGTTCAACAGAAGGTCGAGAATACATATCAGAGAGGCAGAGAAAGTGTCGGAGAGAGAGCACAGAGGTTTGGAAGGCTGACATAGTGGGAGCCAAGACTGGCGCAGAGGCTGAGGAGGTCAGCGCAGGTGATGCAAAGGGCCAAGAGGTTGACGCAGAGGGCTAAGAGGCTGACGCAGAGGCAACAGACGTTGCGCAGAGGCTGATGGAATTTCTAAGTTTAACCCGTTAGAAATTCTTCTTGCACTATTTGGTTTATTTCACCTACTTGTTTAATTTCTTAACAAGTTATTTAACCATATAAATACTGAAAATAAACACAAATGCAGTCTCAACCATATACAGATCATCAACTGAAAGAATAGAGAAACACACAAGTGACACCGTTATTTTTGGACAATTATCCACAGAAAACCCAACTTGGGAAAACTGGTGCAACAGTTCTGAGGGTTTTATTATTAAGCAACTTTTCTTGAGTACAACTAGGGTGCCAAACTGGCCCACCCAACAGAGAAGTCAATCTGGCAGTAATACCTTTCTTCGGAAGCAGATATTCGACAAGTCTGCTCCACGAAAAACCTTTCGGCTCTTCTCTGAGTCTTTGTGTCACTCAAATCCCCCTGCGTTAGCCTTTTGCTGCTTTGCGTTGGCTCTTTGGCCCTCTGCGTCACCCACGCAGGGCCTTCTAGCCTCTGCGCAGTCACTCTGGCCCTCTGCAAGGCTCCTGCTGGCTCTGTGTAGCCTCCTCTACCTCAGCGCTGATCTCTCGGCACTATCTCTGTCTCTCTGCTATGCATTCACTGCCCCTCGCTACAACTCTGATCACTTGTTTGAATTTTCTCAGCAAACCCTGCTCCAGAAAATCGAATTGACTGATCAATCTTGGTGTATCTCCAACTAACCCTAAAGCCTTTTCTTATACTTTTTCTGTTGAGTCTTCAACGACCGAGATTAAATCTCTAATCAACGACTAAGATTCAATTTGGCTTGATCCATGTCATTTAGAACATTTTCACCCAGTTTTATATTAATACCCATTAATATTTTAATTTTCCGAAGTTTAGACTTAGGAAGTCCATTAAAAATATTAATTTTTTTAATATCTTTCTAACCGGGTGGAATTTCCCCAAACCATTTCTGGGTCTTGGAGATCTCATGTGCTTTAGCCTCTCAACCAATTTTCATGGCTAGAGGACATCCGATGCTACCCCAAATCAACACTCCCTCTTAGCGAGGAATGTGCTCTAGTAATGCTTCATCACTGAACATCACCCTGATCATCTGGCACCGCTACCTGTGCTGATGCTTGGCCTACTGCCCAACATCCTCTGGACTACTGCCTCTTGTACTGCTGCCCATGGCTCTGCCACTATCACTGCTACATTTGTACTGCATCTCCCTCTGCATCCGTGCTGCTGCTGGTCTTTCCCCCCAACACTGCATCTGCACTGCAACTCTCTCATCATGTTGCATCGTGCTGCCCATAGCACTGCCACTGCTAATTGTTGCACTACAACTCAGTTACTGAGAAATAAGTAAATGATCTACCCAACCACTGAAATCCTTGTCAGGCTAGAAACCCTCCTGATGTTGATGCTCCCTCTGCTGCCTCTGCGTTGCTGCAACAACTCTGTGCCTCTCGCACTGCTGCAAACACCTTTATGCCTTCCTGCATTGTTCCAACCTCCTCTGTGCCTCTCGCACTGCTGCAACCCTCTCTGCATTGCTACAAATCCCTGCACTCTAGCACTGTTCTGCCGCTCCATCCGCATCTTGCTTCTATCGACATCTGTCATCCTGCTACTGTCACTCGGGGCTCCCGTAGCTGGATATGATCCTAGAGTTTGGGTACCTCAAGGATCCTGCCCCTCATCTCTTGTAGTCCTCTTCACTATAGCTCGACGTCACCCCACCTTTTCTCTCGAGGTGTGCAATATTCCTAATTAGCCCCAACTAATTGGAATATTCGATTTTGCCAAATTTTGCTTTCTATAGTTATTTTGTAAATAAAAAAAACGTGAGAAAGGGGGACATAACTCACTTTTAGATTAAAAGTCACTTCCTAGTAGCACAATGTTGTGACTTAAAGGGAGAGCCAAGGGGGCCAAAAGGGGGACGCAGAAATGGAGCCCACACAGACACATGGAGGGACTGCGCAGGAGGGGAGGAACACGTGGCAAAAGGGGAATCACGCAGAAGAAGGTGAGCATTGGGATTGAGAGAGGCAGAAGCTATAAAAGAGAGAGGAGCCCCCTCATTTTGATCATTCGGTTATGTGCATTTGTGATAGTCGTTTTGGCTTAGAGCACGTTGGCTGTTTAGCTAGTCTGCAGCACTGTTTAGTGCATTGAGTGTCTCTGTTCGAAGATCTCACCCTTAGCCCTGGGGGACTTCGAGTGCCTGCTCGGGCAAGGTATTTTCGTTGGCATTGCAGCAACAATATCTTCAACATTTTAGCAGTGGTTTTATCATTGTTCTGGAGAACCGTGCAACACTGGGAGAGGGATGCAGTTCTTTGTGGGAGCAGTCTGGATTAAGGGTTTGTGGAGAATTTGAGCCGAGGGATTGAGCAAGAGATCAGCTCTTGCATATTGGAGGAGTTTGGCAGAGTTCTGGGCTGAGTTTCAGAGGGTTCTATTCAGTGGCAGCGTAGAGCAATGATGAATTGCGCAGAACCCCAAGGGGGTGATTTTCGGGGGTCGGCCATTCCAGGAGAGCTTTCTGGGTTTTTCTGGGTTTCTTGAGTAGAGTTTGATTCCAGAGTTTCAACTTTTTCTAAGGGGGGGAGCAGTCCCAAACCCTCGTTTGATTTCTAGCAGCAGTAGTGCATCATCATTTTCCCAGCAGCTTGGATGCAGATCAGAGAGGGGCCATTCCTTTGCTATTCTGAGTGTATTTCTTCACTTGCCTTGTGCAAGTAGAGGTGCCATCTTCGTGATCACCTCCTGTACTCATTTTATTAGTCAGTATAATAAAATGGCTTAGCATTCTCTCTGCATTTCTTGTGTATCTGTTTATGGTTTATTTGGTATATATAGTATCATTGTAACTTGTATCTCTGTGAGCATTCTCGGCTATTATACCACTTGTGTGTTTCTATTATTAGACAGAGTCTGGAAAGGGCCAGGTAGCCTCCGGATCTCGTCCTCTTTTTAGAGGCGACATATCTGGTAAATGCCCTCCCAGTCCATCTCTGGTTGGAGTTTGCTTGTGTTTGGGGTATATTCCTGATATGGGATATTACAGTGGTATCAGAGCATAGATCTGGCTCAGCCTGTGGAGCTAGAAATCTATGACACCGGGGGAGAAACCCTATATCTGTTACAGAGGTCGGAGATACAGAGACGCTGGGCGTAGGTTGGAGAATACCTACGGAGAGGGAGACTGTGTTCCGGTGGTGGACGCAGAACAGGAGGAGCCTGTGGTGGATGCAGAACAGAGGGAGCCGGTGGTGGACGCAGAGCAGGAGGCTCCAATGGTAGATGATGACGGGAAGAGATTTGCGGATATGCTCCTCAAATCAGTGCAGGATCTGTTGAGGCAGATTGAGGTGATGGGGCAGAGTTTCACGGCAATAAAGGCCAGACAACGTGAGAGTCCATGGGTTTTCCAGGTTGGTGAGGGATCGGGTGCATCTCACCATTTTCCAGAGCAGCGTGATACTGCGCAGCAGGTGGCCTCACATGCTCTACCATGCCCACTTTCTTAGGAGCAGACACGGGGGCCGTAGCCCAGCAAGAGGCAGAGCCTGAACACATGGGTGATTATTTTGCAGAGTACCAGGCCTATGGGCAGGAGTTCAGGGAAGCCCTCTCATTCCGTGATTTTGTTCAGCTGCAGAGGGATAGTAGACCCCGCGACCATCATAGAGGGTACCGACATTATCATGATGGTGACACCCACCGTGCAGTAAGTAGATTCCACTTGCCTACGTTTGATGGCTCATCAAACAGTTCGGCAAGGTCTTGGGTGGGGAAGCTGGACATTTATTTCCATCTTAACCAGATGTCGGAGACAGAGGCCATCAAGGTGGTGACATTGCATTTGGATGGTGAGGCCTAGGATTGGTGGTTTCATGGGATGGTTACACTAGGACACTCTATGGTGACGACATATGCTGAGTTCACTAGGAGATTGATGGAGCGATTTGATTGGAGGGATCCAGAGCAGCATTTTGTTGAGCTGACAAGGCTCAAACAGACAGGGAGCCCAGAGACCTACATTGCAGATTTCTTGAGGGTCTCAGTGACGGTGCCAGATCTATCCACGGCACGGAGGATCTATATGTATGTTGAGGGGTTAGCAGTGCCACTTCAGGGTCTAGTTAGATTCGCTAGACCGACCACCCTTCAGGATGCTATCAGCAGGACCCGGGACCTACAGGATGTCTTACCCAAGACCCGGACACCTTACCCCCAGAGACAGACTTTCCAGTCTAAGGGGAAGGATGTGAGTATTCCACCTCCAAAGGGGAATCCAGGACGTGTGCAGATTGACATGAGGGAGCTGAAGAAGAAGCGGTTGTGCTTCACATGTCAGGAGCCATGGGCACTAGGACATAGATGTGTTGCTGGCAAGGCACATTTCATTGAGGTTTTCTCCGAGAGCAGTGGAGAAGAGGATGACGAGGATGGTGTGGAGGCAGGAGATAGCCATGATGGACAGGGACCTTTGCCACCTCCACCGCCAGCAGCAAGTGGTGCATCTTTTGCACCCACCGGAGGGGCCCTTGCCGCATTGCGAGGAGTTCCCAAGTATCTGACGCTACGCGTACGAGGGAAGGTACGTGGTCAGCGAGTGCCAGTTTTGGTTGACAGTGGGGCGACCCACAACTTCATCGATGCACATATGTTTGAGCGGAGAGGCATACAGACAGAGAGCTTCGATGGGCTTTCAGTCTTGGTCCCAGGAGATCAGACCATGATGTGTGCTCGATATGTTCCAGAGCTTTCAGTGACGATGGGCACCTACACATTGACTGACCACTTTTTCGTGGTCGATATTCCGGACACCAAGATAATACTGGGCGTTCAATGGCTCATCACTCTAGGGAAGGTCACGACGGATCAGAAGACTCTAGAGATGGAGTGGGATGATGAGAAGACAGGGAGGCATGAGAAGATACAAAACAACATACGTATCCGCCTCAGACTGTTTCGGCTCATCGGATGGAGGCAGTCTTTTGGAAGGGAGACATAGAGTGGGCAGTAGAGCTGCGTGCAGAGTTGCAGGAATCGCCCCCCCCCCCGGAGGATCCAAACCCGGAACCGCGGTTCGGAGCGAACCGTCCCGGAATCCCTTTAGGAATCGCGATTCTGAGGAGGAGGGGGCGCGGTTCCGTCTTTTAGACGCGGTTCCTGCCATATAGGTTGCGGCCACCCCGGAACCGCGGATCCGAGGGCGGTTCGGGCACGGGGTGGCGCCAAGCTTCCGGCCCGGAACCGCACGCCACCCGCACGGTTCCCAGGCGATTCCGGAAGCAACCCGCGGCATCATTTTTTTAACTTGATTTTTTTTTAATTTGTTTTAACTTGAGTCTTAACTAGCATGAGGGGGTGGGTTAGGTTGGTTTAGGGTGAGTCTAGGGTGACTTTAGAAAAGAATAAAGCCCCCATTCTCTTCTCATTTTCTCACTTTGAGTTTATGAGAGTTGGAGAAGAGAAGAGAGGAGAGGAGAAGAGAAGAGAGGAAAGGAGAGGAGAAGAGAGGAGAGCTTGGAGGAGTGAAGAAGGAGGAGCTAGGAGAAGGAGGAGGAGCTAGGAGAAGGAGGAGGAGCTTGGAGCAAGAGCTTGGAGGACTTCATCTACAAGAGCTAAAGAGGTAAGTTCAAACCCCAAACTCCCTTGTTTTTTTGAAAAAAAAATTGTATTTTTCTCCTCCCTCTCCTACTCTTTCCCATTGTTTCTACTTGCTCCTTTATTTACAGGTTGTCCACCACCTATATCCATATTCCAAGATGGTGTTCTTTTGGCTTCTATGTATCATTCCACTCTTGGTTTTAATGATGGCAAGGGTGAGGAATAGAGGGGAAGAGGAAGGGGATGAACTTGGTCCTAATAGTAGTGACCCAATGTATGATGAGGAGGAAGGGTTTGAAGAGGAAGGGGATGAACTTGAAGAGGACACTGAAGCACAAGATGGGAAAGGTACATCAAATCCCTTGTGGACCTTTGTGACCAAACTTGAAGGGGGAAAGGGTGGTGGATCTTACAAATGGATGTGCCCTCATGGTTGTCATGGAGGAAAACCATATACGGGTTCATATACCCGTCTGAGGAGGCATCTTTGTGGGGTGCTAGACAGTGATGAAAGAAAGGGTTCCGTGGGGGTAAACATTTGCCCAAACATTTCAAGTGAACAAAGACAAAAATACATCAAATTAGAGATGGCTGCACAAGGAAAAAACAAGAAACAAAAAACTCATTCTGAATCAAGTGCAACCTCTAAATTTGGTAGTTGCCCATCTCCTCATGGTACTTTTGCAACCTCTGGAGGTAGAAAAACAATAGGGGATTTCCTTAATGTTACTGGGAGGGATGATGTGGATGGAAAGATAGTCCGTTTTCTTTGTGCTTGCGGTGTACCATTCAATGTGCTTCGCTCTCCCTATTGGCAAGACATGGTAAAGGCCATCAATGAAGCCCCAAAAGGATACAAGGCCCCCAACTATGAGAAAGCTAGAACAGTGTTATTAGAAAGAGAAAAAGCTAAGGTTCAAAGAGCTTTGACACGTTTTACACATGAGTGGGTGGATTATGGGGTATCCATTGTATCAGATGGGTGGACAAATATTAGAAACCAACATTTGATAAATGTTCTTGGTGTTTCTTCTAGTGGTGCAGTATTTATTGCATCTCATGACTCCTCCTCCATCAGTGCAACTGCACAAAACATTGCAGATCTCCTATTGAAATCAATCAAAGATGTTGGTCCGAATAATGTGATTCAAGTGATTACAGATAATGCAGCAAATTGTAAGTTAGCAGGAAAAATTATTGAGCGTACTCATCCACACATCTTTTGGTCTGGGTGCCTGGTTCACACATTGAACCTTTTGATGCATGATATTGTGAAACACAAAGATTGTGGGTGGATTGCTGAGGTTTACAGGAAAGGGAAGCAGCTCATTAAATTCATCACAGGGCATACAAGGGTAAACTACTTCTATGGCACTTACTCCAAGTTGCAATTGCTTAAAATTGCAAAGACAAGATTTGCTAGTTATTACCTCACCTTTAGGCGGCTAGTGAGGGTGAGACAAGCTTTAACTAATCTGGTGTGTGCTGAAACATGGGATGAAATTAACAATGACACAGATGGTGCTAATGAAGTCAAGGACATTGTTCTTGACAGTTACTTTTGGTCACAGGTTAAATATGTTTTGCAATTCACCAAACCAATTTATTACATGATCAAGTTTGCAGATTCAGATCGACCAGTAATTGGGGAGGTGTATGAGCAAATGGATAGCATGTTGGGGCAGATTAAAGACATTGTTGAGCCTAGAGATACCACCTTGTACAAATATATTCGTGAAGAGGTGGTAAAACGATGGGATAGCCTAAATGTTCCATTGCATGCATTAGCATATGTTTTGACACCTAAATACTATCATCCATCATGGCTTTCAAAACCAGCACCTGGGGGGGGAGTCAGGAGAAGACCACACCAAGATAAAGAGGTTCACGAAAAATATATGGCTGCATTGAGTAGATTAATCCCTGATGAGGAGGAGGCTGCATTGGTACGGAGACACGTGAGCAACTATACGAGCAGCACTGGTCCATTTTCGAGCATGCATGCAATTCAAGATCGAGAGAATTTTTCTGCTCTTGAGTGGTGGAACATGCATGGAGGGCCTACTCCACTTCTACAAAGTTTGGCATTGCGGGTGCTATCACAGGTGGTAAACACTTCTTCTGCAGAGAGGTGTTGGAGCTCTTATTCTTTCATCCACAGTGTTAAAAGGAACAGGTTGAATTTAGACCGGGCAGAGAGCTTGGTTTATGTTCATTACAACTTGCGATTGTTGTCCCATTACTGTGAAGATGCAAAGTCTAATAAAGACTTGTTGACTTGGGACAAGAATCCAGAGGAGCCCAATTTGGAGGATGGAGTGTTGCGACTAGAGCAATTAGAGGATTCTCTTATCCAGGTATGTCCATTGTGGTATGAATTTTCCAATTTTCCCTTATAAAGAATTCATGTTTTTAATTTTTTTGTTAACTAGTGTTTTTTGTTTGCATGAATTTTTTGAGCGATTCTAGGATGATGACACGGGTGTTGATATGCCACCACCCCCACCCCCATCTGGTCCCTTGGTTTCTACTAGAGGAGGTTCTTCTTCATCAGTTCCAGTGCCACGACTTACACAGGGACCATCTTCTTCATTGCCACCACGTGGAGGCCCGCCATCACGTTCTATTCGTGGTGGAAGGAGGAGAGATTAGTAGATATATTCACAATCTACTTCTTTTTGTCATAGATTACTCATTAGACTTGTAGACTTGTGAATTTGAATTTTGAACCTTTTTGGCTTGGCGGTGACCAAGTGACATATTTTGTAAACATTATTATTTGAATTTTGGACATGACAAATGTTGACAGTTGCTCACTTGCTAGATAAATCATAATATGCTCTATGTTTTATGTTTTATAATATGCTTAAATGTTTTATGTTTTATAATATGCTTCAAAATTTGATGTATGTTTGTAATAGCTAGAATATAGATGATTGTTGTACATACTAGTAACTACAATGGAATCATGGATGCCATATCTATCTTGATTTATGCAAAAATATGCATGTTTTCATGTCTTCTACAATTAATTTGGTATTTGGGATGTTTGTTTTGAGTATAAATGCAAAAAAATATAAAAAAATATATATATATAGCAGACGCTTCCGCGGACGCTTCGCTCCCTAGATTTTTGGAAAATGACGCTTCCGCGCTCCGCGCTTCCGCTTCGCGCTTCCGCTTCGCTCCCGCTTCGTGCAACATTGGCTGCGTGCATCAGAGGTAGGGACTACAGGGAAGACAGTGCACCTGGAGATACAGTCCATCCTTGACCGGTATGCCATAATATTTGGGGAGATTCCGCCGGGTCAACCACTGGATCGGGGGTTTGAGCACACTATTTAGATTGAGCAGGGCATATAGGCAGTGATTACCACCCTCTATAGGCATCCCAAGGCCTATTGGGACGAGATAGAGTGGGCCATTCAGGAGTTGCTGGCTCTTGGGCACATCCAACCGAGCACGAGTCCTTTTGCTTCTTCTGTGGTGTTGGTGAAGAAGAAGGACGGTACATTGAGGATGTGCATTGACTACAGGGCCCTGAACAAGAGGACACTGAAGAACAGGTACCCCATACCCAGGATCGATGAGTTGATGGATGAGTTGAGAGGAGCACGGTTCTTCTCAAAGATTGATTTGAGATCAGGGTACCATCAGATTCGCGTGAGGGAGCAGGACATTCCCAAGACCGCCTTCAGATGTCACTATGGGCACTTTGAGTTTTTGGTGATGCCCTTCGGGCTAACCAACGCCCCAGCTACATTCCAGTCTTGCATGAATCACATCTTCCGTAGTCACTTGAGGAAGTTTGTGTTGGTGTTCTTTGATGATATACTCATTTACAGTAGGACGTGGGAGGAGCATCTCCAGCATATTGAGACAGTATTACGCATCTTGGAGGAGCAGTAGTTCTATGCCAAGCTCTCCAAATGTGAGTTCGGGTTGACGGAGATGTTATACTTGGGACACATTATTGGAGCGGACGGAGTGAGGGTCCACGAGGAGAAGATTAGGGCCATTAGAGATTGGTCGGAGCCGAGAAACATGACGGAACTTCGAGGTTTCATTGGCATTTGTACTTACTACCAAAAGTTCATCAAAGGTTTCTCACAGCTTGCTGCACCCCAGACAGATTTGACGAGGAAGGGGGCATTCAGTTGGTCGGACACAGCGCAACGAGCCTTTGACAGGCTCAAGGAGGTTACGAGCAGCTGCCTAGTGCTTGCATTGCCAGATTTTACGCAACCATTTGTTTGGGAGTGTGATGCGTCGGGAGAGGGGATCGGCGCAGTATTGATGCAGGGAGGTCACCCTATAGCCTTCGAGAGCCCGAAGCTCCTTCCGCACGAGAGGTTGTATTCTATATACGACAAGGAGATGCTGGCCATCATGCATGCATTGGCTAAGTACGAACAGTATTTGGTGGGGAACAGGTTCAGGGTGAGGACTAATCACAACAACCTCAAGTTCCTTTTGGAGCAGAAGCAGTTGCAGGAGAGGTAGCATGAGTGGATCTGTAAGATCCAAGCATATGACCTTGACATTGTGTATGTCAAGGATAAGAACAACGTGGTAGCAGATGCCCTTTCACGTAGACTAGCCACATTGTCTCTTATGAGCTTGGATACAGACTGGAGGGCTCGACTCTTAGTAGAGTACTCCAAGGACAGGTTTGCATGTGAGATTCTGGACGGGCAGGTGGCAGATGACAGGCTCAGGGTGATCGATGAGATCATCTATTATAGGGATCAAATCTTCTTGACTGAGGGGTCTCAGCTCAAGAAGAAGATACTCCAGGCATCACATGATTCACCATTGGCAGGCCATCAGGGGTTTACCAAAACCTACAGGGCCATTAGAGAGAGGTTCTCTTGGAAGGGCCTCAAGGAGGACGTACTCCAGCATATCGGGGAGTGCGATGTTTGCTAGCGGAACAAGGGAGAGATGAGCCAACCCGCGGTTTTATTGCAGTGGCTACCCATTCTGGAGGGGAAATAGGAGAGCATTTCGATGGATTTCATCACAGGATTGCCCACGGTATAGGGCAAGGATTGTATCTTTGTCATCGTTGACCGACTGACAAAGTATGCGCATTTCTTTGCCATATCCGCACACTACACAGCAGCACAGGTGGCCGAGCTGTTCTTCAGGGAGATCTTCAGGCTACATGGTCTTCCTAAGACCATCATCAGTGATAGGGACAGCCGTTTCATGGGCGGGTTTTGGCAGGAGCTTTTCCAGTTGGTGGGGACGGAGTTGACTCCGAGTACCAGTTATCACCCACAGACGGATGGGCAGACAGAGATAGTTAACAAGTGGCTGGAGGGCTACTTGCGTAACTATGTCAGTGGGCAGCAGCGAGCATGGCTGAAGTGGTTGCATCTGGGGGAGTATTGCTACAATACTTCACATTACATATCCATTGGTATGTCACCATTCTATGCCTTATATGGGTATCATCTTTTATCTTTTGTTGACGTGATGTTTGGTGACAGCAGGGCTCCTAGAGCCAAGATTTGGATCCAAGAGAGTCAGGATATCCTCCGAGCTCTCAAGGATAACATGGCTACAACGCAGAACCAGCAGAAGCTGTATGCCGACAGGGGTCGGGTAGAGAGGCAGTTCGAGGTGGGGGACATGGTCTACCTACGATTACAGCCATACCGATAGTTGTCACTGAAGCAGAAGGGGGTTGAAAAGCTCAAGCCCCGCTTTTATGGGCCATACAAGGTGATATGCAGGATTGGACAGGTTGCATATGAGTTGGAGCTGCCCCAAGGCAGCAAGATTAATAACATTTTTCATGTATCATGCCTGAAAAAGGCATTGGGGCAGCAGGTAACAGTGACAGATGAGCTACCACCAATGGATGATGAGGGGCATTTGGTATTGCAGCTGGAGGCTATCATTGATACCAGGGAGAGGCAGCTGCGGAGCAGGACGGTCCGGGAATTCTTGGTGAGGTGGAAGAATTTGCCGGATGAGGATGCCACTTGGGAGAATGAGAAGATCTTATAGCATCCATCACTTCAATTGCTTGAGGACAAGCAACATTTTGTTGGGGGAGACTGTAATATTCCTAATTAGCCCCAACTAATTGTGATATTCGATTTTGCCAAATTTTGCTTTCTCTAGTTATTTTGTAAATAAAAAAAAAGTGAGAAAGGGGGACATAACTCACTTTTAGAATAAAAGTCACTTCCTAGTAGCACAACGTTGTGACTTAAAGGGAGAGCTAAGGGGGCCAAAAGGGGGACGCAGAAATGGAGCCCACGCAGACACATGGAGGGACTGTGCAGGAGGGGAGGAACACGTGGCAAAAGGGGAATCATGTAGGAGAAGGTGAGCATTGGGATTGAGAGAGGCAGAAGCTATAAAAGAGAGAGGAGACCCCTCATTTTGATCATTCGGTTATGTTCATTTGTGATAGTCGTTTTGGCTTAGAGCACGCTGGCTATTTAGCTAGTTTGCAGCACTGTTTAGTGCATTGAGTGTCTCCGTTCGGAGATCTCACCCTTAGCCCCGGGGGACTTCGAGTGCCTGCTCGGGCAAGGTATTTTCGTTGGCATTTCAGCAGCAGTATCTTCAGCATTTCAGCAATGGTTTTATCAGTGTTCTGGAGAACTGCGCAACACCGGGAGAGGGATGCAGTTCTTTGTGGGAGCAGTCTAGATTGAGTGTTTGTGGAGGATTTGAGTCAAGGGATTGAGCAAGAGATCAACTCTTGCATATTGGAGGAGTTTGGCAGAGTTCTGGGCTGAGTTTCGGAGGTTTCTATTCAGTGGTAGCGCAGAGCAGTGAGGAACTGCTTAGAACCCCAAGGGGGTGATTTTCGGGGGTCGGCCATTCCAGGAAAGCTTTCTGGGTTTTTCTGGGTTTCTTGAGTAGAGTTCGATTCCAGAGTTTCAGCTTTTTCTGAGGAGGGGAGCAGTCCCAAACCCTCGTTTGATTTCTTGTAGCAGTAGTAGCGCAGCAGTTTTCCCAGCAGCTTGGATGCAGATCAGAGAGGGGCCATTCATTTGCTATTATGAATGTATTTCTTCACTTGCCTTGTGCAAGTAGAAGTGCCATCTTCCTGATCACCTCCTGTACTCATTTTATTACTCAGTATAATAAAATGGCTTAGCATTCTCTCTGAATTTCTTGTGTATTTGTTTATGGTTTATTTGGTATATATAGTATCATTGTTACTTGTATCTCTGTGAGCATTCTCGGCTATTATACCACTTGTGTGTTTCTATTATACTCTTAGACAGAGTCTGGAAAGGGCCAGGTAGCCTCCGGATCTTGTCCTCTTTTTAGAGGCGACATATCTGGTAAATGCCCTCCCATTCCATCTCTGGTTGGAGTTTTCTTGTGTTTGGGGTATATTCCTGATATGGGATATTACAAGGTGCATGAGCACTCATGGCATAGTCATCATCAGTCTCCACTTCCTTCTCCACTTGAGCCGACGCTACCTTGGAGTCAGAAAACTCTCCCTTATTCTTCTTCCTGGGACACTGGGTTGCATAATGGCCCAGCTCCCCACAATGGAAGCACTTTATCTTGGAGATGTCCTTCTTCTTCCTCTTCCCCTGCTGTCTCGCAGATGCCAGAGCCGCATCCTCTTCCTCCTCTTTCTTGATTCGACCTCCTTTGCTGCTACTTCCTGCCTTGGTTAGTCGTCTGATCTCTTCTTGGTGAAGAGCTGCCCACATCTCTTCCCATCCTGGAAGAGTCGCTTTGCCCAAAATGCTTTGGACAAATGTCTCCCAATCCTCAGAGACTGCATTTAGGGCGGTCCTCACCATGAACTCCTGATCCGGCGTGGCCCTTATGGAAGTAAGTTGGTCCCGAATCTCTTGCAACCTGCTAAGGTATAGATCTATCTGCTCCCCCTTTTGCATCTGATACAACCGCAGCTAATTCTCTAGTAGCATCTTCCTCTGCACGGAAGTGCCTTGATACAATGTCGTCAAGGTATTCCACATCTCCTTTGCTGTATTCTTCTCAGCAATATGTTAAACTATATGATCCTTGACCCCATCGAGGATTATGCACTTTGCCTTGGCCATTGCATCCTCATACCTTTCGTTATTGGTTGGGTCGATTGGGATAGCCACGGTTCTCAAGGTGAAGGCCTTGATGCGATGTCTATCCAGTACAGACAGGATCCTGGCCTTCTAGATGACAAAGTTGGATGCTCTGTCCAACTTGTCCTGATCCCTCTGTCCGTTCATTGCCATCGCCGCTCTTCTCTTCCACTCCCCCTGAGTATCTACTTCCCTCCTGGAAGTTCTCTTTTAGACTCCCTCTGAGTGTTGATTTCCCTTATCCTCCTGCCAACTGTCGAACCGCTCCTCTCCGATCCTCTTTGCTCCTACAACACTGATATGGATTTCTTGGCTAGAAATCCGCTTAAGTAGTGACTCTCTCTACCTTGGTTTTGTCCCATTAAGTACTGTTCTGCTTCGACAACAACAACACCCCACCAGCTTCACAATCCACAATCTTCTCACAGCTCCCTAGGCCCCAACAGCTGAAGAAATTGAGCCTCTCAGCTCTGCGCAATCCTGGCAAGGCTGAATCGCTCCTCTGGCCAACTGCGTCAAGCCTACCTGACTAAGTAAGATGACGTGGCTCTTCATGAGCCTCTTCTGCCTCTCTGTGCCTTTGCACTGGCCCTCTCTCTGGCTCCGAATGATGATGCAGGCCCTTTGCATCACTCCTTCTCTGCTGCCTTCTACTTAGGAACATCTCTGTCTCTCGGGACAGTTGTTTCTGCTGCAAATTTTCTGATTTAGTTGGTGGCTTCAGCTCTCCTGTGATCTGCAACCCTCTGATACCATGATGGAAATTCTAAGTTTAACCTGTTAGAAATTCTTCTTGCACTATCTGGTTTATTTCACCTACTTGTTTAATTTCTTAACAAGTTATTTAACCATATAAATACTGAAAATAAGCACAAATGCAGTCTCAACCATATATAGATCATCAACTGAAAGAATAGACAAACACACAAGTGACACCGTTATTTTTGGACAATCATCCCCGGAAAAACCCAACCTGGGAAAACCGGTGCAACAGTTCTCAGGGTTTTATTATCAAGCAACTTTTCTTGAGTACAACTAGGGTGCCAAACTGGCTCACCCAATAGAGAAATCCATCTGGCAGTAATACCTCTCTTTAGAAGCAGATATTCGACAAGTCTGCTCCACAAAAAACCTATCGGTGCTTCTCTGAGGCTCTGCGTTTGCCCTCCTGGCCTCTACGTCCCTCAGAAGCCCCCTGCGTCAGCGTTTTGCTGCTTTGAGTTGGCTCTCTGGCCCTTTGTGTCACCCACGCAGGCCCTGCTAGCCTCTGTGCAGTCACTTTGGCCCTCTACAAGGCTCCTGCTGGCTCTGCGTAGCCTCCTCTGCCTCAACGCTAATCCCTCGACACTACCTTTGCCTCTCTGCTATGCACTCACTGCTCCTCGTTGCAACTTTGATCACTTGTTCGAATTTTCTCAGCAAACCCCGCTCCAGAAAATCGAACTGACTGATCAATCTTGGTGTATCTCCAACTGACCCTCAAGCCTCCTCTTATACTTTTTTTGTTGAGTCTTCAATGACCGAGATTAAATCTCTAATCAATGGCTAAGATTAGATTTGGCTTGATCCATGTCATTTAGAACATTCTCACCCAGTTTTATATTAATACCCATTAATATTTTAATTTTCCTAAGTTTAGACTTAGGAAGTCCATTAAAAATATTAATTATTTTAATATCTCTCTAACCGGGTGGAATTTCCCCAAACCATTTATGGGTCTTGGAGATCTGTTGTGCCTTAGCTTCTCCACCAATTTTCATGGTTAGAGCACATCCGATGCTACCCCAAATCAACAGAGGCTAGCAGAGCTGACGCTGGGCTGAAGAGGTAGCACTGAGGGATTTTCGTGGGGCAGACTGGGAGCTGAGAGGCAGACACAGAGCAGAAAAGGGTGACAAAGTCCCTGGAGGTTGACGCAGTCCCAGATAGAAGCTTGGATATAGCTTTCGCTATCCAACTAAGGAACCGTCGAAGTTGCTGTGGGATCAATCATCAGGCTATTGATCAACCGGAATATCTGTCTTTGAGGAGAGGTACTTCTGCAAAGGAAATTCTCTGAAGGGTGAGCCATTTCTGGCACCCTAGTTGTATTCAAAAACTGCATAATAATAAAACCCTCATATCTACTGCATTGGTTTTCCCGCATTGGGTTTTTCTGGGGACGATTGTCCAAAAATAATGGTGTCCCTTGTGTGATTGTCTCAGTTATTTTAGTTGCTGATCTGTATATGTGTTAAGGTTGCATTTGTGTTTATTTCGGTATTTATATTTATAAATAACTTGTTAATGGAAAGAACAAGTAGGAGATAGTAAACCAGATAATGCAATAGGGATTTTTAATGTGTTAGACTTAGAAATTTCAACATGGTATCGGAGGATTGCAGATCACAGGAGAACTGAAGGCACCAACAATAATTTGAAGAATTTGCAGCAGAAGCAGCTGTCTCTAGAGACAACGAAATTCCAGCGCTGAAGCGGTAAGAGGAGAGGTGACACAGTGCTTAGAGGGTGACGCAGAGGATAACGTAGAGCTTGCGTCAGCGTTTCGATTCAGGAGAGGGGCCAGTGCAGAGGAAAAGAGGGGCAGATCAGGCCTACGCAGTGCCCGGTCATCTTTCTTAGCCAAGAAGGATCGACGCTGTGGCCAGGAGAAGCAGATTCAGCTCAAGCCGTGATTGCACAGGGCCTGGAGGGCTCAAATTCTTCAGGTTCCAGGGCTAAGGAAGCTGTGTAGATTGTGATTTGAGGAGATGGTGGGATGCTGTTTCTGTCTATATAGAACAATGTCTAAGGAGACAGAACCAAGGTAGAGGGAAGCACTGCCGCGACGAATTTCTAGCCATGAAATCTAGATCCAAGTTGCAGCAGCAAAGAGGGATTAGAGAGGAGTGATTTGACAATTGGCAGATTTCCAGGAGGGAAGTCGAAACTCAGAGGGAGTCTAGAAAAGGAGCAGAGATGGCAGTGAACAGATTGAGGGATCAGGACAGATTGGACAGGGCTTACAATTTTGTCATCTGGAAGGCCAGGATCCTGACAATCTTGGATAAACATTGCATCAAGGACTATGCCTTGAAAACCATAGCTATCCCAGTTGACCCAGCTGCTAATGAAAAGTATGAGGAGGTCGAGGCGAAGGCGAAATGCATGATCCTAGACGGGGTCAAAGATCATGTCATACCACATATTGTTGAGAAGAACACAGCAAGAGAAATGTGGGAGGCCCTAACCACCTTATACCAGGGCTCTTCTGTGCGGCAGAAGATGGTGTTGGAGAATCAACTGAAGTCATATCAAATGCAAAAAGGAGAGGAGATAGATCACTTCGTCCTTAGGTTCCAGGGAATTCACGACCAGCGTACTTCCGTGGGGTCTGCTCCGGATCCAGAGTTTATGGTCAGGACTGCTCTGAATGCAGTCTCCGAGGACTAGGAGACGTTTGTCCAAAGCATCTTGGGCAGAGCGACTCTCCCCAGTTGGGAAGAGATGTGGGCAACTCTTCGACATGAAGAGATCAAGAGGTTGACCAAGGCGGGGAGTAGTGGTAAGGGAGTTCGAGTTAAGAAAGAGGAGGAGGAGGATGCAGCTCTAGCATGTGCGGGACAGTAAGGGAAGAGGAAGAAGAAGGACATCTCCAAGGTCAAGTGCTTCAACTGTGGGGAGATGGGACATTATGCATCTTAGTGCCTCAAGAAGAAAGGCAAGGGAGAAGCTTCCGATTCAAAGGCAACTCCAGCTAAGGCAGAGAAGGATGTCGAGACTGATGACGATTGTGCCATGAGTGCTCATGCATCTCTAGAGAAGAGGTGGGGTGACATCGAGTTGTAGTCAAGAGGACTACATGCTAGGGGCAGGATCCTTGAGGTGCCCAAACTCTTGGATCACATCTGGCTACGGGAGCCCTTAAAGACAGTAGCATGATGACAGGTGTCAGGTGGAGCAACAAGGCAGGGCTAGAGTGCAAAAGTCTGCAGCAGCGCAGTGGCAGCAGAGTGAGCACAGGATAGCAACAGAGATAGCTTCAGCATCACGAGGCTTCCAGACTGATCGGGATGTCAGTGTTTGGGTGAAGTCAGTTACTTACTTCTTGGTAATTGAGTTGCAGTGCAACAGTTAGCAGTGACAGTGCTATGGGAAACATGGTGCAACATGTTGAGAGGGAGTTACAATACAGATGTGGCAGTGTCATGGACAACAGTACAGGAAGCAACAGTGCAGGGGACGTGAGGCAGCAGGCCAAGCATCAACACAGGTACCGATGTGGAAGATCAGTGTGATGCTTATATGGTGAGGCATTACTAGAGCACATTCGTCGCTAAGAGGGAGTGTTGATTTTTGGTAGTATGGGATGTGCTCTAGCCATGAAAATTGGTGGAGAGGCTAAGGCACAAGAGATCTCCAAGACCCATAAATCGTTTGGATAAATTCCACCCGGATGAAGTGATATTAAAATAATTAATGTTTTTAGTGAGACCCTAAGTCTAAACTTAGGAAAATTAAAATATTAATGTGTATTAATATAATATGGGTGAGAAAGTTCTAAATAACGAGGATCAAGCCATATCTAATCTTAGCTGTTGATTAGAGATTTAATCTCGGTTGTTGAATCGTCGATAGGAAAAGTATAAGAGGAGGCTTCAGGGTTAGTTGGAGACACACCAAGTTGATCAGTCAATTCGATTTTTTGGGGTAGGGTTTGCTGAGAAATCGAGTTAGTGATTTGTTGCAACGAGGGGCAATTCGG
Source organism: Pinus tabuliformis (assembly GCA_031772625.1). NCBI lineage: Eukaryota > Viridiplantae > Streptophyta > Pinopsida > Pinales > Pinaceae > Pinus > Pinus tabuliformis. The sequence goes on from CM062813.1 coordinate 1,098,489,115, forward strand.
CAAAAGGCCGAGAATACATATTAGAGAGGCAGAGAAAGTGCCAGAGAGACAGCGCAGAGCCTTGGAAGGTTGACGCAAAGGCAACCAGGACTGACACAGAGGCTGAGGAGGCCAACGCAGGTGACGCAGAGGGCCAAGAGGCTGACGTAGAGGCAGCAGAAGCTGTGCAGAGGCTAGCAGAAGCTGCGCAGAGGCTAGCAGAGCTGACGCTGGGCTGAAGAGGCAGTGCTGAGGGATTTTCGTGGGGAAGACTGGGAGCTGAGAGGCAGACGCAAAGCAGAAAAGGGTGACGCAGTTCCAGAGAGAAGCTTGGATCAGCTTTCGCTGTCCAGCTAAGGAGCTGTCGAAGTTGCTGTGGGATCAATCATCCGGTATATCTGTCTCTGAGGAGAGGTACTTCTGCCAAGGAAATTATCTGAAGGGTGAGCCATTTCTGGCACTAGTTGTATTCAGAAATTGCATAATAATAAAACCCTCAAATTTGTTACACCGATTTTACCGCATCGGGTTTTTCTGGGGACGATTGTCCAAAATTAACGATGTCCCTTGTGTGATTGTCTCAGTTATTTCAGTTGCTGATCTGTATGTGTTAAGGCTGCATTTGTGTTTATTTCAGTCTTTATATTTATAAATAACTTGTTGATGGAAAGAACAAGTAGGAGATAATAAACCAGATAATGCAGTAGGGATTTCTAATGTGTCAAACTTAGAAATTTCAACACTTTCCACATATGGTAAAAGGCAGACAAAGTGCTATTCTTGTTCTCAAGAACATTTTTGCATTGAATCTTCCAGAGGACAAACATAGTTGAAATTCTCAAGCAGTGTCGATTTCCACTAAGAAACAAGTAGACTAAGGACCTTGAGTCACCTGACAAAGTTGCTTGCTAGTGCAAATGCCCCTGAAGAGTAGCTACCTGCTTAGTTTGAACATGATCCTAACAAAACCTGGAAAAGGGGTAGTCCCATTCTAACCTAAGGTATGAAGGGGCAAAGGCCAGCAAAGACACCATTTTTAGCCAGTCGAGCCTTGGAGGGAAGGCCTTGATAAATCACTAGCCAAGAAAACACTTGGAGCTTGTAAGACACCTGCACTGATCTCATAGTGTATCACTGCTGAATCCATCAGAACTCGGAATTGATTGATACCCACCTAGTGTTAAGAACTTGAGCAAGCTCATGATGTTGATGTAAAATGGAGCACAATTTATTAGAGTTGTACTCAGCCAAGGGGCACCCATAATTTTATTCCCTATTCTTTCCAATGAGTCTCGACATGTCAATATTCATTCTTAATAGGTCCTCCAGTTGGATGAGATGAACTATTTTGAACTCATTTTGAAGGTTTCTAGATTAAAGATCAAATTGTGATTTACCTTAAGCTTTACTTTCCAAGATTTATCTTTCACTTGAGGTTATTTGCTCATTAAAGCAAATCTGAAATATATTCTTGCATAATATAAATCAGATAAGTGGATTTTACTAGGTCTAGTGCTTCAACATTTTCACAATCATATTCTTAGAGTTATAGTTTAATTCATAATTTGAGATTCTGTCAAGTTCATCTATTAAAGGTCTGTTGCCCCACAATCTAGCAAGGGCCGTAGGACCCACCTAAGGGATATAGCAACCTATCTCAAATCATGAACAACATAGCAATATTAGCATGCATGTGAGGCATGCATATGATAGCTACATATGCATGCATCATATACATTGCACTAGTATATATATATCAATTATTCATGGAGAATGTCTAAATATAAGATAAATGAATTAATTATCAAAAGTGTTAATTAAATACCTAATTCTCGTAAATAGAAGGAATATACATTTAGTAAGAAATATAGTGAAAATGTTGAGTTTATTCATAGGTTTACCAACTCATATATAACCCAAAATGTATATAAACTAAACCCATAAACCTTATTATTAAACCTGATATGTTATAAACATAAAATAATATTTAATATTTAAAATCATTATGATCATATACTATTTAATAAATTAAAACACGAACCGTCATAATTGAAAGTGATACCACTCGATGTTGTAAGGGGATCTGATTTAATTAAAGGCAAGAAGCATGACAAAGGAACCACTGCTTAACAAAAAGCAATATCCTTTCATAAAGGCGGTGAATGGATACGTAGAGGTGAAGGGACCTCTACTATTTAAAGGGAGGAAGAAGGATTTCAAAAGGGGGAAAAATGAAGAAAAATCTTTTGGGCGTTAAGGGAAAAACACAGTTGCAAGAAGGAGAATTGGTAATAAGAGATTACAGATAGTAAGGGTTGAGCTAGTTTTTGGGCACGGGGGAATGGTTTGGATCAATTTAGAAGCATCCTGGACTAAGTACCTAGGTTGTACTTAGTTTGGCTGGGAGGTTATGGTCTTTTGGTAACGAGAGCGAGAGCTGGACCAATTTTGAAGCCTCTTCATCCGCAGGAAACCAGGTAGGTACTTCTTATAAAATCAATCAATTTGATATATGAAATTGTTAAATTTTAAAGCAGGTTCATGAAGATTTAATATTCTGTTCACAGGGAATAACTATTTAAATTATTTACAGTCCTTACATTTATAGCTATTTAAATTATTTATAGTCCTTACATTTGGTATCAGAGCTATGTTCAAACTCTGGGTTCTGTTAAGTCTGTTAAGATAAGGTTTCCTGATTTAAAAATCTCTAAAAACAAAGAACAAAGAACCAAAAGTCTATGGCAATATATTAAGGAAAAGCAGTTCACTCGGAAACCACTACTATTACAGCACTTTATGCCATAAAGATGTGGCTGTTTACTGATAGTAATTCTGGAAATAACGCTCTCAATGCTGAGTTTTGAAATAGACCGCTGTATATGAACATTACTCATGTCCAACTCGGTAGTATTATGCTGCTACAGTGCTACATTTTTCTTGCTATTAATGACATCTGAACAACCTGTGATAGCCTTATTGAAATTGCCATTCGTTGCTAACAATCTGCATGCAATAGCCTCTAATATTACTCAACTCTCATTCTCAGAAGTTGAACTGCCTTATTTCAGACCTTTGTTGACTTGTGAATGAACAAAATAGCATGCCACCACAATTTACATGAAAATCTTTGTTATCCCATGGCAAAAGTACTCTCAAACTGCAGCTTAATATAACACAGGTCTACCTCGTCCCAAGTCAATTCTCCAGCTGCTAAGCAATATGCAACCATCAAGCAAGTCATGAACACATAACTGTGAGCTTCTTCCTGAAACCCACAACCATCGAGTGAGTTGCAGCCATTGAGTGTCATCTAGTTGACTCCGTTGAGTCACTCTCCATGACCCTCTGCTTGTCGCGACCTTGGCTTATGCTCTTCTGCTAGCTGAGACCCTTGCCACCACTCATATGCCAAAACTCAACAGAAGGAAAAGAAGTTTTCTGGCTCAACCAAGGCCTGTCATCAACTAATGTCATACAAATAGGTCTGAATGATCTTCTGATCTTACAAGGCACCATTTGAGAGTGCTGGAATGGTAGAGAAGAATCCGCGAAGATCTGAGACCTGTTAACTGCAAGCTTGGCTGCCAGAGAGTTCCGTTGCACTGCGAGATTGTAGAATACAAAACCCGATTTGACGTCCCCCCGACCATTATTTTCTCTGTATTGACAAAATGCGACCTGAGCTTTGAAAGTCGGGCATGATGTCCCTGCCATTCTAAATAATGGCAAGCAAATTGAAAGGAAATTAACTCATTGAATATGCCCACATTGCATCATGCAGCCGTGTTATTGAGGAGACGCGCGTACCAAACCTGATTATCGTGGCCAAGAAAATAATTTTATTTTAAATTAAGGTTCAGGTGTCAAGCAAAGAATTAAGGTTCAAACCATATGATATATCATATCGTAACCCATATCATAAATTATATCAGGTGTCAAATGTTTGTATGTAACCACCAGGAATAGGAACAATGTTAAACATGTGGTAATGTTATAAGCGATACACGATATATTATATCGTAAATATATCATACGATATATCCAACCATATCCAACATTAAACTTATGATATACACCATATCAAATATGCAATATATATATATATATATATATATATATATATATGTCACATGATATCCATTGTAAAACAGCGGAAGTGTTCGGCGTGGGTTTTGACCTGTTGATCTCCCCAATGCAAATACCAATGTCTTCACACTTCATGTGCTTTAAATTCATTTAATAGCTTTTGTTTATTCATTATACAAAATATGCTCATTTTAAGAAATCAAAGCCTACATGTGCTGGTCAATGTCAAAGTTTGACCAGCACAGACACCAAAACAAAAGGTATTTACACCCCCACTTAATTTCACGCAAATCATGAAGGTAGAAAGATACCATACGTCAACATAAAAATTAAATATTTTAATTTAAGTAATAACATTAAATTGGTGTAATTTAACTAATAATTTGAGAGTCAACTGGCTAACTTAATTTAATTTATATTTATTTTATTTTAATTAAATTCGATGAAATTAAATTATATATAGATTTGAAATGTCATTGTTAAATAACGTGAACCAAAAAAAAAATTTGTAAACTTTATTCTATTCGACTCATCCTCTCGTGCTCGATTTAGAAGTATTTGTACCCTTTCTTTTCATTGTGAGGAAGCAAGGCTCCACGACCTTGGAATTAAAAGGATGTGCATAGTAGTAATTAAAAGAGTGTGCATAGTACTAATGGCCTCAAATGCTAAGGAGAAGTAGTTGGTGGAAATCTTCTATTTTATTATATCTCAATTATATTTTATAATTATTTTACGATTATTCATTTATAATAATGAAGAAGAATACTGTTTAATTAATCAATAAAGAACTTTAGCTATTATTTTAAAGTAGTGATATTATGTATATCGTTTACTATAAATTTATATTTAAAGAGAAGATAGACTAAGTTGGCCCTCTAATAATGAAAATGATTATATTCGAATACTCAGTATTCTCTTAGTTTAACTTTAAAGAGTATTTTAAAATATTAAAAGCATAGGTATATTAAAATATTTTATCAAGAGCTATGGAAATAATTTAGTTAGTAGAGAATGTTTACTAAGAGAATGAGTGTTATGAAAGAAACTTAGAAAAATTTTAGTTTATATATCAGATTATATTATGTTTTTTATTATATATATAGTTAGGCATAAATATTTTAGACTATTATTTATTCTATGTTATAATGATCATAGTAATAATTAAAAAAAAATGAAGAAGAAGAAAGAAAAAAAGTTTATAAAGACTCATGCATTAGATTAAGTATTATTACGCATTAGGATAGGATTCCTTGCATTAAGACAAGGAGGTCGCGAGACCACCCTCCTTGACTTCGGTACCAGTGAGACCTGCCTAGCAGGTAAAAATAGCAAAAAAACTATACCCGTTTGTAAATTTGAACTTGCAAAACTATATGTTAAATTTGATAGTATACCTCAAATTTTTACAAATTTTATTATGTATACAGGAAACACTATGATGGTAAGAACATATCAGCGACGACAACGTGATCGGGCAGCATCACCGTCATTAATGCCGCCACCGTCGTCATCACCATCTCCATCACCACCACCATCATCATCGCCTCCATCGAGACCATCATCAACACCAAACGCTCCAGCACCAGAGTTGACCGTGATAATGCACTCATTAGAAGCCTTATTAGAAACATTAAAAGGGTCAACAATGGCTAAGACTAAAGAAGAACCTCAACCCTTAACAACCAATTCAATGGAACCAAAGAATTTTGAGTATAAAAGATCAAAGGAAGATATTTCTAAGGAGCTACAGAAAATTAAACTCCCAGAATTTTCAGGAGAACGAGCTGGAGAATGTGCTGAGGCATGGTTAGAAGGAATGAACAGATGTTTTAAATTTAGAGAGTACTCTTCTTCTTCAAAAGCAAAAATTGCTGTATTTCAATTAAAACAAAGTGCCTTGGTTTGGTGGGGAAATCTGGAAAAACAACTACACTTCACAACGGATAATGTCCCTTGGGAATTGTTCGAGGAAAGATTCCGTGCTAAGTATTTACCTCCATATTTTCAAGAACAACAAGCCGGAGCCTTTCATACATTAATTCAAGGTAATAAATCAGTGGAAGAATATGAAATAAGGTTTATGGAGCTTGTGAAATACATTCACTACTTAGATTCTGATGAACGTCAAGCTGAACACTTCATATTTGGGTTAAACCCTCGCATTAGGGCCTTGGTTAGGATGTGGAAACCATCATCAGTAGCCGAGGTAGTAGAATGTGGCCGCTATGCAGAAGAACATCTAGGAATCAAAAAGGATGTCGGCCCAGCAGAACCTCCACAATCAGGATTTTCAGGAAAGACTCCCTGACATTTCTTCAGGGGATGTAGCTCAAGACCACCTTATGGTAATAGATTTACCCCAAGAAATGTAGGAACAAGAGCTCCCATGGCAGTTAATACTATAGCCGCTGAATCATCAAACACGAGTCCATGAAAATCTCGTGGAACTGCTAATAGAGGAAGAAATTCGAGAGGAAGCAACATGATAGGACGAAGCTCTTTATCTAGAAATTCACGTCCTGATTCAAGAGGACCAACACAGGTTAATTGTTGGGGATGTGGAGGATCACATTTTCAACGTGATTGTCCAGAAGCTTCATCAAGTATATTGCATAGGACAGGAAAGGAACCAATACCAAATACCCAAGGCAATCATAGAATCCATGCAATAGTCAACAACAATCAAGCAGCACACCAATCCACTGTAGTGGAATCTTCAGGTATTATTAATAGTATAAAATTCAAAATCTTATTTGATACTGGTGCCACAAATAGTTTCATTTCATCATATGCATTAAATAAATGTAGGCTGACAACTCGTAGGCAAAATGATTTCAGACAGGTAGAAATGGCCTCAGGAGAACTCCAATCTGTAGACTTAAGTGTGGATCAATGAAAAATTGATCTAGGGGTCTGTTTGACTAAATTAAAAATTTATGTCACAACCCTAGGAACTTATGATCTTGTCATAGGTATGGATTGGTTAGAAACTCATCAAGCTTGGGTAGACTGTTATGGGAAAAGAATTCTCGGTATAAATGATGAAGGAGAGGCGATCCAAATTCAACGTATCAAGAGAAAAGTATCTTTACGCTACATATCAGCAATGAAAATGAAGCATTGCCTAAGGAAAGGTTGTCCGGCATATGTAATTCAAGAAGTAAGTAAAGAAAAAGGACCATCCTTAGAACAATATCCGATGTTAGCTGAATTTCCAGATGTATTTTGAAAGGAACTACCAGGATTACCCCCCAAAAGAGAGCTAGGCCTCTCAATAGAATTGAAACCTGGTACTCAACCAATCTCTAAAAAACTTTATAGGATGACAGCTCCGGAACTCCAAGAATTACAAATTCAATTGAAGGAACTATTGGATATAGGACATATTCGACCCAGTTTATCACCTTGGGGTGCTCCTGTAATTTTTGTTAAGAAGAAAGATGGATCCTTAAGATTATGCATAGATTATCGAGACTCGAATCGAGCTATAGTAAAGAATCGATATCATATGCCTCGAATTGATGACCTCTTCGATCAAATGAAAGGAGCTGCTGTCTTTTCAAAAATTGATCTTCGATCAGGCTATCATCAGCTAAGAATTTCTGAAAGCGATATTTCCAAGACTGCATTCCAAACACGCTTTGGGCATTATGAATTTACTATGGTACCATTTAGATTAACTAATGCACCAGCAGTATTCATGGACCTTATGAATAGTGTTTTTCGCAAATATCTTGATCAATTTGTACAAGTCTTTTTAGATGATATTTTCATCTACTAGAATCTGAAGAAGAATCAGACTTTGAATCTGAATCGGAATCATCCTCAGAATCGGAAGAATCAGAATCGTGCACCCATAACGTCCAACCAATGACAATTCCATCCCAAAGCATAAGAATGAGAAAGAGCATGAAGACCATTTACGGATAGTATTATCCTGCCTCAGAAAACACCAGTTATATGGAAAATTATCCAAGTGTTCGTTCTTTCAGGAAAAGATTTATTACTTAGGTCATATCATATCAGGTGAAGGGATCTCAATAGACCCTGAGAAGGTAATAGCAATCATAGAATGGCCAATACCGAAAAATGCACATGAAGTACGGAGCTTCATGGGTTTAGTCTATTACTACCGAAGATTTGTGGAAGGATTCTCCAAAATTGCAAAGCCGATTACAATTCTTCAACGTAAAGGAGTTAAGCATGAATGGATTGAGGAATGTAATTAAACATTCTCTGAACTCAAAAGACTACTGATCAGTGCACCAATCTTAAGAGTCCTTGATATGGACAAATATTTTACGGTATGTACTGATGCATCCAAACAAGGGTTAGGAGTAGTATTAATGCAGGATAGAGGAGTAATAGCGTATATCTCAAGAAAGTTAAAGCCTCATGAAGAACTCTATGCTACTCACGATTTAGTGTTAGCCGCTATAGTATTAGTTTTACGCTTAAAAGCGACTACTAAAGTGTACAATATTTGTTCACCCAAAGAGACTTGAATGCTAGACAAAGACGATGGAGTGAATTCCCAAGTGAATATGACTTTGGAATATCATATATGAACGGAAAATAAAATGTAGTGGCAGATGCTTTAAGCAGAAGACTACGAATATTCTCCCTCATACCTATCAAAGTAGACTTAAGACAATGAGTACTAGAACATCTCATAAAAGATAGTTGGTATTTAAAAGTAAGATCTAGTCTCGATAGTAAAAAGCCAAAAGAATCTAAGTTTGAAGGATATGAACTAGAAGGATGTATATTCCTGATAATAGGGATCTTTGAGACACCATCCTTAAGGAAGTCCACAGAGCAGTATATTGTGCACATCTTGGAGTAAAGAAAATGTATACTAATACCAAGAAACTCTTCTTCTGGTTGGGCATGAAACGTGATATCGTTCAATTCGTTGCAAGATGTTTGGAATGTCAACAAGTAAAAGCTAATCATTGTCATCCAGCAGGTCTCTTACAACCTCACGACATCCCTATGACCAAATGGGAGATCATTTCTATGGATTTTATCACTAGGCTACCTCTTACTTTTCAAAGACACAATGCTATTCTAGTGGTAGTGGATAAATTAACGAAAAGTGCCCATTTCATTCTCGTAAGAGATACTTACGAAGTTGTTGACATAGCTCGAGTATTCATAAATGAAATTATCATATTTCATGGAGTACCTAAAAAGATAATATCAAATAGAAATTCACGATTCACTTCAAGATTCTGGATTTGTATGCAGTCAACCTTAGGAACTCAACTAAATTTGAGTACAACTTATCATCCTGAAACTGATGGGAAAACAGAAAGGGTAAATCAAGTACTTGAAGATATGTTGAGGATGTATGTTATGGATCAACAATTGCACTGGGAAAAATACTTATCCTTAGTCGAATTTGCATACAATAACAGTTACCACAGCTCAATCAGAATGCCTCCATTTGAAGCATTATACAACAGACCTTGCAGAACACCGTTAAGCTGGGACAGGTTAGAAGATTGGGTGATAGTAGGGCCAGAATTAATCCAAGAAATGGAGGAGCAGGTAAAACAAATTAGACAACGGTTAAAAGAAGCACATGATAGACAAAAAAGTTATGATGATGCTCACAGAGCTGATAGGAAATATGAAGTAGGAGATCAAGTTTTCATCCACATCAAACCAAATAAAAACACTATTCGATTCGGAAAAGGGACAAAGTTGTCATCCCGATTTATTGGACCATTTAAAATCATGGAAAGAGTTGGACCTGTTGCCTATCGTCTTGCACTGCCACCTCACTTGCATAAAATTCATAATGTATTTCATGTATTTGTATTAAGGCATTACATAGCTGACCAATCTCATAACCTTCAATGGAAGGAACTGCAGGTATCGGACGAAGGAATCATATCGGTCGAACCATTACGTATACTGGAACGTAGGGTTCGACAGCTCAGGAATCGTCTGGTAGACCAAGTTAAGGTCCAGTGGGACAAGTATAGTCCTGGATCGGCTACTTGGGAAGATACGGAAATCATATGTCAAAAATACCCCAACTTGTGTCAATTTTGAAGAACTTTAAACCATATTTTGTATATATTTACTTTACTTTAAATCAGAAACTCAGAACCATTTTGGAATGATCACATATAAACGTGAATTTTTATGATATGTTATTTGTTTAATTCCACTAGTACGTGGATACCAAGACGGAATATGTTATTGATCTTACTGAATTATAGTTATCAAAGTAAAGTTTAAATATTTGAGTAATTTTGCTTCTGATGAGAATTAAGATATTATAATTTTGTTTTATTTATACATATCGATATGATTGATGAGATAGAAATAAAAGAATGATTACATTTTAATATGAAAGCTAAATAACATGAGTAGGATATAGCCAAGTATGTTATACTGTAGTTAACATGTATGAATTATACATAAACTATTTATTTTGAATATATTGATGCATATTTTATAAATGTGTGGACAAGTGTTTATGTTGCAGATAACATCATTCCCCAGAACCCTCTTTCCCTTGCTCCCTCGACTCTCATTCTCATGGCACCCTCACGCAACTCCATTTCCGCTGCCTTTTCCTTGTGCTGTCTCTAAACCTGCGTGCTAACCCTCCTTCCTCCTCGATCCGCTCCCTCCTCATTTCTGTCGTGTCCTCTTCCGCCGTTGAGCTTTCTCCCTCTGTCTCACCTGCACAGACAACAAGCAAACACTTCGATTTTTTTTATTTCTATGAATGCGATTAGGTTAGTTCTCTTTTTTTTAGTTCATTTGTATTTTAGTTAAGGCTTAGGGATAGTGTAGTTTTGAAGTTTGGGTTTGATTTTTATTTTTTTATTTAGTTTAGATAGTTTCTTTTTATTTATTTTTTATTCATTCCACTTTAATGTCATTTGTATATCCATTAAGAATATTTTTTTTATTATTTTTTATTTGAGATCCAATTTTGCTTTGTTTTTTTATTTTTTTTAAATCTTTTGACTTGATTTCATTTATGATTTTTTTTGTTTTCCCTTTTATTTTCGATTTGATTTTTTTCGAATTTGATTTTATTTATTTTCATAAAAAAAAAAATTCTAAATTCTAAAAAATCTTAAAAATTTAAAAAAAAAATTAAAAATCTAAAAGATTTGAAAAACATTAAAAAATTTAAATTTTTTGTGACTTTAGAATTTGGAATAAAATAAATTAAAGGACTTGCGCTTTCACATTAAGTATTTTTAATGTGGCCTATGGCCCATTAAAAATCTATTTTATTGACCCTTTGATTTGTTTTTGGCATTAAATTAAATTCCTAAGGAATAATTAAATTGTTTATCTGAAGTTCCTTAGTGTTATTTGGTCATTAAATGCATTTCTCTATTTGTCAAGTACGATTAATGTTTCAAAATTTATATTGGCAATAGGAGAAAGTTAATTAATCCTAGATCTGGGTAGTTAATGAAAATCATTCTAAATCTGGAATATCTTGCGTGATACAATTTTGGGCGTTTATATTGATTATTCATGATTGTCATTATTCGTCACATATTGGAAAATTGTTCTAGATAATTTGTTTTACTTAATCTACGGTTAACTAAACATAAAGGCACTGGTCTATAATTGTTTCTATCTTGTGGTCGTGTCTTGGTTACTTTAGCATTTAATCTATTCATCTAAATTAATCAAGATTCATTTAGATTCATCAGGTTGTCCATCATTAAAATCTCCTAAAGCCTGTGTTCCATAGGCTTTCTCATCTATTTACCTTAGGGACTACCCCCCTTGACTTGCCTAGGAGAGAGTCTAAACGGAGTGAGTAAGGATCAAGAGTGATAGCCCTTACTCTGAGTGTTGTCGTGGTGCCTAGACACTTTGTGCGGCAATATACTCCATTCCGCTCTGGATTGTAAGGAGCTGTCCACTCTCTTCTGATGCCCTCCTTAGCGCTAACTTATAGACATACTCTCCACCATTATCTGAGCGCAAAACTTTTATTTTCTTCCTAGTCAGATTGTCCACGAGAGCCTTGAACTCTTTGAATTGACAGAAAACCTCGTCGTTGGTTTTCAGAAAATAAATCCAAGTTTTCCTTGAGTGGTCATCAAAGAAGGTAAGGAAGTACTCGGCACCACTAAGAGCTTTAGTGGACATGGGTCCACAGATATTTGAGTGTATCAATCCTAGTACACTCTTGGCCCTGTTTTTACTTCTAAGAAATGCTACTTTGGCATCCTTTCCTAGAGCACATCCTCTGCATACATCATCTCGTTCTGTACCAAGATCCGGAACTCCATTTACAGTGCTCCTAAGAATTCTCAGAGCCCCATGGTGCAAATGTCCCATTTTTCTGTGCCATAGTTCGTTCAAATCCTTGTCTCCATGACTGCCTATTAGTGCCATTAGTGATTCTAGTTGTAGTCTGTACAACCTGTTACTTTTGATCCCCGTCTGCACTTTCTTTTTCTAGCTTGGGTGTTTGACGAATACTTTCTCCTTGATGAAGAAAATGTTATAGCCTTTGCCTTGAAGTTGCGACACGGAAAGTAAGTTCATCCCAATCCTGGTACATGTAGCACATTGGTAGCACGAAACCGCTCTTCCGTTTCTGTTTGAAAAACTATGGTACCCCTCCCTACTGGAGTACATTTGCCTTGTTCCCCATGGTGATTTGAAAGTTCATCTTCTCCTCTCGATAACTTGAGAAACATTCCCAGATTCCTATCATATGCCAAGAGGCCCCACTGTCTATATACCATACCTCTGATGATGCAGAGCTAGTCACACAAGCCACTTCTTTTTCCAACCTAGAAGCCAACATAGAGAAATCGAAATCACTTTCGCTTGTGCAATTTTCTGAAAATCTGTGCGAGTCTCCTGACGTAGATGCCTGTGCATCATGGTCTCGACCCATAATTGATTTTCTCTTCCTGTCTCTGATTACTTCCTTTGATACCATGTGAAAATTCTATCACTACAATAACTGATTTAATTTACCTACTTGTTTCCTAATAAGTTATTTATGAAAATCATTCAGTAAACATTAAAATAAATTCTGCTGCATATATCACATCATAATACAGAAACAAACACATGTACAAGAATTAACACATTGACACAAATATTTTGGACATTCAGTCCCCGGAAAAACCCAGTGTGGGAAAATCGGTGCAGCAAGGGAGGATTTTATTATTCAACAATTCTTCAGTACTACTGGGTGCCAAACTGGCTTACCCAACAGAGAGAAAATTCTTCAGCATTTCTCCTAGTCTCAGCGTCAGCCTAGCTGACCTCTGCGTAGCTTACAGACCCTCTGCGTCAGCCCCTGCCTCTTTGCGTTAGCACTAGGCCTCTCTGCGTCATCCACGTAGGCCCTCTAGTGACTGCACAGTCTGCTGCCTCTGCATCTGCCTCTCCAACCTCTGCGCTGTTCCCTTGGTGCTATTCCCGACTCTCTGTTCCGTACTTGCTGCCTCCTGCTACTCTCCAGACAACTAGTTCGAATTTCTTAGCTAACCCCGATCCAGAAATCAAATTGATTCGTCTCCCTCAGTGGGTTCTCCAACTGACCCTCAAGCTTCTTCTTATACTTTTCCTTTTGGTCCTTCAATGGCCGAGATTAAATCTCTCATCAACAACTAAGATTAGATCTGGCTTGATCCATGACTTTTGGAACTTTCTAACCCAGTTTTATATTAATACCCAATAATATTTTATTTTTCCTAAGTTTAGACTTAGGAACTCCATTAAAAATATTAATTATTTTAATATCTCCCAAACCAGTTAGAATTTGCTTAAACCATTTCTGGGACTTGGAGATCTCATTTGCTTTAGCCTCTTGACCAATTTTCATGGCTAGAGCACATCTGATGCTATTCCAAATCAACACTACAAGCTTCAAAGAGAAATCAAGCGAGCTCAAGCCACAACCTGAACTTGCTCCCTGAGCCTATAGGTAGAGACAACCATACCCATATTCAGAGTTGTAGCCAGAGACAGAGAAGCCCCTAAGCATGCCTTTGGTTGGTGGCCTTCCTTAAACCACCACAGGTTGCAAACCTCCCTTTTCCAGGTTGAAGGTCTCCCTCTCCAAAGCATTAGGGACACTTCCTTTAGCAAAAGACTTCAGCTTCTTGCCATATTTGGAAGAGTTTCGGGAATCGCACTAAGCACTCTTTTGGTTGTTGCCTTCCTTAAACCATCGCGGGTTGTAGACCTCCCTTTTTTAGGTTGAAGGTCTCCCTCTTCAAAGCATTAAGGAGCACTTCCTCTAGGGGAAGACTTCAACTTCTTGCCAGATTTGGAAGAGTTTGGGGAACTGCACTAAGCATTCTAGTATTGGTGGTCATCCTTAAACCATTGCCGGTTGAGATCTCAAGTTCTCCGACCTTATACCATCATCTTAGAGAGCACATTCAACTAATTGATGTCATGCATTTTTGTATTTTTGTATTAGAGTTCTCTTCTTGGATTTGTATATACCCCTTCAGATTAAAGGGGGGAATGTTGGACACCTAATCCGCTAAGGTTGGTGTGGAATGTGAACAATCACCAAAGTCCAAGAGACCGCTTGGTAGATGAAGACCAAGGGTCACAATAATGTATTATAAATGTATATCTTTGTTCATAGAAATGTAATTTAGTTTATCTTTCACATCTGGTCCATTCCCTTTGTGTTGTTTAACAATATATATATATATATATATATATATATATATAAAACAAAAAAAGTATTAAAAACATAAAAAAAATATATTAAAAAAAAATAATATAAATAAAATAAATAAATGTAAAATTTAAAAAAAAAAATGGGTGGTCCCAACCTCGGCTGCGTTTCCAAGGCGGTAGGAGCTGCCCGCCGCTCCTGTCGCCATGCCAGCGATGCTTTGTCGCCACGACTAGGGCATGGAAATGACTCCCTCCTTGACTGCGACGCCAAAGGGCTACCATAGGCCGCTCTAGCTGCCTCGACGACGACCCTTTAGCGCTACTACCGAGGTAGGGTTTTGATTCCCGCAATCGACCCCTGCCCAAACACTGCTGTTATCGTAGTGCTTGGGCCATTTTTTGGAATTGACCCTTCGCCCTGGCGGTGGCGCGACCGGGGTAGGGATCATCCATTTTTTATTTTATTTTTAATGCTTTTTTATATTTTTAATTTTTTTTATAGTTTTATAGTTTTATTATTTTTTTTTCTATATTTATATCTTGATTGATTATTTTTTTTGTAAGTCAACATATTTCTATTAATTTAGAATAGGATTACATCGTGAGGAGTTCTTCAAATAGGAAAAAATGGCTTCACTTCGATTGGATTTGCTGGCCTCTAGAAATATATAGAATAAAGACGACATCAACTTCAAAAAACTGGATTTCTTGTGGTTCATTGCCCACCAAGCACAAAATTTATTAAAAAACTAGACAAAGCCTCTTTTCATTGTGGTGCATTTTCTGCAATTCGATTAGCTACCTCATTTTCTCGAGTTGCTGGCCTGTGGATGTGAAAAATCGGTGACCTGTTTCCCTACTGCAGCAACTGAGTAAATTTCTCCTACTTGTTAATTTCCGAATCAAGTTATTTATAGTGTTAAACGGTAATCATCGAAATAAAATCTATCGTAGTCTTCACAACATAAAATACTGTAGAAACAAAATGCTGCACAGGAGAGAAATAAACACACACAATTACACCGTTGTTTTTGGACCAATGTCCTCGGAAAAATCCAATATGGAAAACGGTGTAGTAACTGAGGGTTTTGTTATTATGCAATAGTAATCTGAGTACAAATCATTAGATGCCCAAACGGGCAATCTGATATAGAGAATAAACTGGCAAAGATGTAGTGAGAAATATTCTCACACTGTGATTGGCGATCCGAATTTGATCTAAGCTCAGATGGCTAGCCCCACGCTGGCTCTGTGCAGTCTTTGTGTGGGCTCACACTTGTTAGTTTTTGGTAGCATCGGAAGTGTTCTAGCCTTGAAAATTGGTGGAGAGGCTAAGGCACATGAGTTCTAAAGAACCCATAAATCATTTGGTGAAATTCTACCTGGATTGTATTTTATTAAAATAATTAATATTTTTAATGGAGTTCCTAAGTCTAAACTTAGGAAAATTAAAATATTAATGGGTATTAATCAAAATATGGGTGAGAATGATCTAGAAGGCGGATCAAGTCATGTATTTTATTTTTAATGGAGTTCCTAGGTCCAAACTTAGGGAAATTAAAATATTAATGGGTATTAATCAAAATATGGGTGAGAATGATCTAGAAGGTGGATCAAGTCATATTTTAATCTTAATCATTGATTAGAGACTTAATCTCGGTCGTTGAAGACTCAATAAGAAAAGTATAAAATGGAGGCTTGGAGTTCATTTGGAAACACAAAGAGAGAGAGAGAATTGATCTAAAGTTCGATTTCTGGGGCTCGAAAGTTGAGAAATTCGAAGTAAGTGATCATTCTGCAGTAGAGGGGCAGAGAGAATTCCGAAGGACTTTCCGGAGAATACTGACAGAGAGGCGGAGAGAGCTTTTAGAGAGGTAGTGTAGTAGCAAGGAGAGCTGATGATGGGCTAGTCTAGGCCCACGCAGTCCTGACATAGAATCCAGAATTGTCGGAACAGCCTGGATTGCAGACGCAGAGGCAACGCAGTCGCTGGGAGAGCTGACGCAGAAAAGCTATCTGCCACGCAAAATCTAGAATTACGGGAACTGCGGGAACTGTCGGGAACCCCTGGAATGGTCGGGAGAGCTGACGCTGAGGGCAGAGAAGGTGACGCAGGGCTGACGCAAAGCCAACGCAGAAATAGCTGGGGTTAGGCAGTCTTGTGCCAGACCAACCAAAATTTTGTCATGTGAAGTGATGTAAAACTCACTTAGATTTTCTGCCAGTATCTTCTCTTTAAAGGATTGCTAGATGAGCATCCTAGAGTTGTATTCAGATATTTCTCCTGCATAATAATAAACCCTCAGAGCTATTGCACTGGTTTTCCTGCATTGGGTTTTTCCGGGGACTATTGAGTCCAAAAATAAGTGTGTCCTATGTATCTTGTTCTTTGCTCTGCTTTCTGTTTCATGAGATCAAATATTTAATTAGTGTAGGCTGCAGAAGTAATTTGCTTCAGTATTCAGAAGAATAACTTGGTTAATCTATATTAAAAATCAAGTAGGCGAAGTAGATTCATATTTGCTGCAGTAGGGGTTCCTTCGAGTGTTAGAATTTTCACAATGCTGCCTCTGCATCACAGATTTGTTGATTTGAGGTAGCGTCGGATGTGCTCTAGCCACGAAAATCGATGGAGAGGCTAAGGCACATGAGATCTTCAATACCCAGAAAGGATTTGGGCAAATTCTAAACAGTTTGGGAGATATTAAAATAATTAATATTTTTAATGAAGTCCCTAAGTTTAAACTTAGGGAAAATAAAATATTAATGTGAATTAATATAAAACTGTGTTAGAATGGTCCAAAAGTCATGGATCAAGCCAGATCTAATCTTAGCCATTGATTAGGGACTTAATCTCAACCGTTGATTTGTCAACGAGAAAAGTATAAGAGGAGGTTTGAGGGTCACTTGGAGAACACACTGAGGGAGACCAGTGAGTTCAATTTCTGGAGCGGGGTTAGCGGAGAAATTGAACCATTGGTGTAGTGAGCAGTGAGGAGGCAGCAAATACGGAACAGAGAGACGTGATCAACCACTAGAGATCAATGCTGAGGCAAGAGAGGCAAATGC
Source organism: Pinus tabuliformis (assembly GCA_031772625.1). Classification (NCBI taxonomy): domain Eukaryota; kingdom Viridiplantae; phylum Streptophyta; class Pinopsida; order Pinales; family Pinaceae; genus Pinus; species Pinus tabuliformis. The sequence continues at coordinate 1,098,506,914 of CM062813.1, forward strand.
AGAGCATTTAAGGAAGACATAGAGGCAGCATGAGACTACGCAATCATTAACTGAGACTGCGTGGGTGATGCAGAGAGGCCTAGAGATGACACAGTCAAGCAGGGGCCGATGCAGAAGGTCTGAGAGCCTCGCAAAGGTCAGCCGGGCTGATGCTGGGATTGGCAGAAGTGCTGGAGAATTGTTTTCTCTTTGTGGGTAAGCCAGTTTGGCACCCTTTTGTACTAAAGAATTGTTGAATAATGAAAACCTCCCTTGTTGCACCAGTTTTCCCACATTGGGTTTTTTCAGGGACTGTTGTCCAAAATAACTGTGTCAATGTGTTGATTCTTGTGCATATGTTTGTTTCTGTATTACGGTGTGATATCTGCAGCAATATTTATTTTAATGTTTATTGAAGTAATTTCATAAATAACTTATTGTGGAATAAGTAGGAAAAATAAATCAGTTGCTGTAGTGATAGAATTTTCACATGGTATCAGAGCGAGTAATCAGAGACAGGAAGGGAAAATCAGTTATGGGTCGAGACCACGATGCAGAGGCATCCACGTTAGGGGACTCACACAGATTTTCAGAAGATTGCACAAAAGAAAGAGATTTTGATTTCTCTATGTTAGCTTCCAGGCTGGAAGAAGAAGTGGCGTGTATGACTAGTGCTGCATGATCAGAAGTATGGTACATAGACAGTGGACCCTCGTGGAATATGACGAGAATCAAGGAGTGTTTCTCAGAATATCGAAAAGAGAAGATGAACTTTCAGATCACCATGGAGAACAAGGCAAAGTGTACTCCAGTAGGGAAGGGTACCATAGTCTTTCAGACATAATTGGGAGAACGGTTCCATGCTACAAATGTGCTGCATGTACGAGGATTGGAGATGAACTTGCTTTCCGTGTCACAATTACAAGGCAAGGGCTATGATGTCTACTTCATCAAGGAAAAGGTATACGTCAAACACCCGAGCTGGAGAAAGAAAGTGCAGATCAGGATCAAAAGTAATCGGTTGTATAGATTACAAATAGATTCACCAATGGCACTAATAGGCAGTCATGGAGACAAGGACTTGAACAAACTATGGCACAGAAGAATGGGTCACTTGCACCATGGAGCTCTGAGAATTCTCAAGAGCACTGTAACAGGAGTTCCAGATCTGAGTACGGAACGAGATGATGTATGTAGGGAATGTGCTCTAGGAAAGTATGCCAAGGCAACATTTCCTAGGAGCAAACACAAGGCCAAGAGTGTACTAGGATTGATACACTCAGATATCTGCGAACCTATCTCTGTCAAAGCTCTCAGTGGTGCCGAGTATTTCCTTATGTTCATTGATGACCACTCAAGGAAAACTTGGATTTATTTTCTGAAAACCAAGGATGAGGTTTTTTGTCGATTCAAGGAGTTCAAGGCTCTGGTGGAGAATCTGATTGGGAAGAAAATAAAAGTTTTGCGCTCAGATAATGGTGGAGAATATGTCAATAAGGACTTCACTGATTTTTGCGCTAAGGAGGGCATCAGAAGAGAGTGGACAGCTCCCTACAATCCGGAGCAAAATGGGGTAGCAGAAAGAAAGAACAAGACTATTGTAGAAGTAGCTAGGGCCATGATGTATGATCAGGATATGCCAAAATTCCTATGGGCGGAAGCATGCAACACAACAATCTATGTTCAGAACAGGACTCCTCATTGGGCATTGGGCAAGATTACTCCAGAGAAAGTCTTCACAGGGAAGACACCTAAAGTCAGTCATTTCAGGATATTTGGGAGTTTAGCATATTGCCGCATACCCGAAGAAAAGAGGAAGAAGCTGGATCAGACTGCGGAAAAGGGATATCTGGTGGGATATAGCGAGAACGCTAAGGCATACAAAATCTATCTTCCAGGGAGTAGGAAGGTAGTAGTACGACGAGATGTAAAGTTCATGGAGGACAGGGCTTTCAAAAGATCTTGCGAGATGCCTTTCGAGGAGCAGTCGAAAGAGGATCCGTTGGTTAAGCCTCTTCAACCAGTAGAAGTAAAGAATTCTTCCTCAGAACAGGAAGATTCTCAGGATGAGGAGGAGGAGCGAACAGAAGCACCTGCTGGTAGAGGAAGAACTAGCAGGGAACTTCGTCAGATTCTGCGAGATGCAGAGGACTTCATTGGTGCACCAAGAAACAATAAGAGGGAGCGAAAACAACCAGATAGATATCAGGCATTAGTAGCTCAGGATGTAGAGCCTGCCAGTTTCAAGGAGGCAGCTCAACGTCAGGTTTGGCTAGATGCGATGGTAGAGGAATACAACTCCATAATGGTAAACGATGTCTAGGAGGTGGTGCCAAGGCCTCAAGACAGGTTAGTGGTAGGTTCAAGATGGATCTACAAGATCAAATACGCTGCAGATGACAGTGTTGAGAAATACAAGGGCAGGTTTGTGGCTAAGGGATATGCTCAAATGGAAGGGATTGAGTATGAGGAGACCTTCACCCTGGTAGCTAGGTATACATCTATTATGACCGTGATATCTCTTGCAGCTCAGATGGGATGGGAGATCCAACAGATGGATGTCAAAACGACATTTCTGAACGGGGTAATAGAAGAGGAGGTATACATTGAACAACCAGAGGGCTTTGAAACTCATGAGAAGAAGTCTCATGTATGCAGATTGAAGAAAGCCTTGTATGGGCTGAAACAGGCACTAAGAGCATGGTATAGTCGAATAGATGGCTACTTGCAAAAGATGGGATTTGTCAAGAGTGACGCGGATCTGAATCTCTACAATCTGGTTGTGGAGTTCGAGCCACTAATCTTAGTGTTGTATGTGGATGATCTCTTCCTGACAGGATCATCTAGACTCATTGGGGATTGTAAGAAGAATCTAGCCACAGAATTCGATATCAAGGATTTGGGACAAATGCACTACTTCCTAGGGTTGGAAGTTTGGCAGCAGAAGGGAGAAATCTTCCTTGGGCATGGGAGGTATGCTACAAAAGTCTTGAAAAGATTTTGGATGGAGGATTATAGACCTATGGCTACGCCAATGATCACCGACTGGAAGAAGATTGATGAATCAAAAGACAAGGATATTGATCCCACCCTATACGAGCAGCTCATAGGGTCCCTGATGTATCTGGTCAATACTAGGCCAGACATTTGCTACGCTGTAAACACCCTCAGTCAGTTCATGGTGGAACCAAAGAGGGCACACTGGGCAGTAGCAAAACACGTTCTCAGGTATTTACAGGGAACAGTCGATTATGGGCTCTTGTGCACTAAAGGTAAGGATATCAGTTTGAGTGGATTTACTGATGCAGATTGGGCAGGAAGTTCAGTGGATCGGAAAAGTACCTCTGGGTACTGTTTCAACATTGGATCAGGAATGACTTCCTTCTGTAGTAGGAAATAGAAGTCCGTGGCTCTGAGCTCATCTGAGGCAGAATATATGGCAGCAAGCACAACTTCGTGTGAGGCCATATGGCTTAGAAAACTGTTGGTGAACCTATTCAGAAAGAATATGGAGGCAACCAGGATCATGTGCGACAATTAGAGTTGCATCAAGCTCTTTGAGAATCCAGTGTTTCATGATAAGTCAAAGCATATTGATATCCGGTGTCACTTTGTCAGAGACTGTGTCCAACGAGGAGCTGTACAGTTGAGCTACACTCCTACAGGAGAATAGGTGGTGGACATCCTCACCAAGGCCCTTGGAAGGACAAAGTTTGACTACTTCAGGGAAAAGATGGGGATGGTGAAGAACCCGTTTCAGAAGCAGAAATGGGAGTGATAGCAGCACGGATGCAGAGGGAGTTGTAGTGCGGATGCAGTGTTGGGAGAAAGGACCAACAGTGACACAAATGCAGAGGTAGTTGTTGTACAGATGTAGCAGTGGCAATGGCAGAGCCATGGGCAACAATACAGGATGCAGCAGTGCAGAGGATGATGGGCAGCAGGTTTAGCATCAACACTGGGACCGATGCCGGATGATCAGGGTGATGCTTAGTGAGGAGTATTGCTAGGGCATAGTCTTCGCTAAGAGGGATTGTTGATTTGAGGTAGCATCGGATGTGCTCTAGTCATGAAAATCGGTGGAGAGGCTAAGGCACATGAGATCTCCAATAGCTAGAAAGGGTTTGGGCAAATTCTAAACAGTTTGGGAGATATTAAAATAATTAATATTTTTAGTGAAGTCCCTAAGGCTAAACTTAGTGAAAATAAAATATTAATGTGAATTAATATAAAACTATGTTAGAATGGTCCAAAAGTCATGGATCAAGCCAGATCTAATCTTAGCCATTGATTAGAGACTTAATCTCGGCCATTGATTTGTCAACGAGAAAAGTATAAGAGGAGGCTTGAGGGTCACTTGGAGAACACACTAAGGGAGACCTATCAGTTCAATTTTTGGAGCGGGGTTAGCTGAGAAATTGAACCAGTTGTCTGGTGAGCAGTCAGGAGGCAGCAAGTACGGAACAGAGAGACGGGATCAACCACTAGAGATCAGTGCTGAGGTAGGACAGGCAAACGCAGAGGTAGCAGGAGACTGCGCAGTCATTAACTGGGCCTGCGTGGGTGACACAAAGAGGCCCAGGGCTGACGCAGTCAAGCAGGAGCTGACGCTTGGATTTGGGGAAGTGCTGGAGAATTGTTATCTCTCTGTTGGTAAGCCAGTTTGGCACCCTGTTGTACTGAAGAATTGCTGAATAATAAAAACCTCCCTTGCTGCATCGGTTTTCCCACATTGGGTTTTTCCGGGGACTGTTGTCCAAAATAACTATGTCAATGTGTTGATTCTTGTGCATATGTTTGTTTCTGTATTACGGTGTGGTATCTGCAGTTGTATTTATTTTAATGTTTATTGAAGTAATTTCATAAATAACTTATTGTGGAATAAGTAGGAAAAATAAATCAGTTGCTGCAGTGACAAAATTTTCACAAGATTCTAAGAGTTGCATCACCCTTCCAGCTGATCGATTTGCTGGCTGGAACTCGACACTCTGGCCCTTTGGTCTCACACCTCGGCTTCCGACACTAGATGTTGACTGTCCCCAGCAAAATTATGGACTCCCTTTGAAGCTCTGTGCTGCCTCTGCAAGGCACTGCGTTGCCTCTTTGAACCTCTCGTTGCCTTCTTTGCCTTGCACTCTCTGGAACTGGAAAAATCCCCTCTGGTCTACTATCCTTGCCCCTCACTACAATAAGATCACTCGATCTCCATCTGGCAACTCAAAGCTTCTATTGTTGAGAAATTCGACCTCTCGATCTCACTATCTCTGTGTGTTCTCCAAGTGCCCCCCAAGCTCCTTATAATCTCTCGTTGGAGCACCAACAACCAAGATTAAAACATAATCAAATACTAAGATTAATTGGGAGTTGATCCTCCTCTTCTTCTAGAAGATTCACACCAGATGTAACTAATACCCTTTAATTAATCACATTTCCTATGTTTAGACTTAGGAATCCATTAAAAATGATTAATTATTTTAATTAAACCATCTATAGGTGGAATTTTTCCAAACGATTTCTGGGTCTTGGAGAACGCATGTGTCTTAGCCTCTCTGCAAAATCTCGAGGCTAGAGCACATACGATGCTATAGAAATCAACACTCCCTCTTAGCATGGAATGTGCTCTAGTGCTGCAACCCACTGAAGCATCACTCTATCTCTGCACCATCTCCTGCTACCCTGCTGATGTCTGTCTTTGCTGCCCATCAACTACTACGCAACTCTGATTGTTGCATCCATGTTGCTGCTGGCCTTGCTGAGCCATTGCCAATGCTGCAACTCCCTCTCCATCTGTTGCTACTGCAACTGCAACTGAAAAGCATCCAAAATACTAAACCAACTGTGGTCAGTATGATGCATCTGTCCCCTGAGTCTTGACTGCTGCTAGACTCTGCGCTGTCACTGAAGCCTCTGCGCTGCTGCTAACTCTGCACTGTGCCAACTGCACTGCTGCCAACTCTGCTCTGCGCTGCTCAGTCTCAAACCGCTACTAGCTACTACATCTGTCACTCTGGCACCTGACTGCACCAACTGCCACTGGTCCATCCTGCTACTGTTGACTATGGGCTCTGTAGCAAGGTATTGATTCAAGAGGTGGACCTCCTCAAGAATCCTGCCCATCCTGTAGCTCTCTAGGACTACAATTCCAGATCACCCCACCTCACTCCTGGAGGCATCTCGGCAATCATGACAAACTCTTCCTCCAATCTGGAGGACAACCTGTCGATCTTAGCGGATGCAGCTTGCTGATCATGCTTCTCCTCTTTGTCCTTCTTTCTGAGAGGACATTGAGTGCTGTAGTGGCCAAGCTCACGACACTTGAAGCACTTGATCTTCGAAATGTCCTCCTTTTTTCTGCATTGCTCCTGTTGCCCCTTAGATGCGAGGGCCACATCTTCCTCCTCCTTTACTTGCTTTGTCCCACTGCTGCTACTAGCACCACTGATGGTGCTCTTCACCAAATCTCGCCTCATCTCCTCCTACTGCAGATCAGCCCACACACGTTCCCAATCTCACAATTTTTCTCTACCTAGGATACTTTGGACAAAAACTTGCCATTCTTTAGAAACGCTATTCAGAGCTAATTGTACAAACTCTGTAAGCTGGGACGCTGTGCTTACTGAAGCCAGTGGATCTCAGACATCCTGAAGCCTAGTAAGGAAGGGGTCTATACGTTCCCCCTTCTGCATCCTCGTGCATCTCATCTTCTCCTCAAGATACATCTTCCGTTGCTCGGAAGATCCTTCGTACTACGTAGTAAGGGCTTCCCACATCTGCCGAGTAGTATCTTTGCCAGTTATGTGAGAAACTATGTGATCTCGATCTCCATCGAGAATCAACCTCTTAGCTTTTGCCATCTCCTTCTTGTACTTCTTAAGTGGATCTGCATCTACGGGTACAACTACCACACTATCGATATAAGTTTTGAGATCATGCTCATCTAGAAGGCAGGAAATTCTAGCCTTCCAGATCACATAGTTGGAGGCTCCGTCCAACCGATCTTGATCTCTCAACCCAACTGATGCCATCTCTCTGAATAACGTCAAACTTCTTCCTCTTCTCCTCTGCGCAGCTTTTGCCCAGCTATTCACACTCCCTTATGGAGTGAGAAATCCTGCACACAACTACTGCTGATCTGCTAGGAAAATTCAAACTTCTTGGTTAGAAGTCCCCTGAGGAAGGAATTCCCTCAGTGTGTGCTCCTCTTCCCTTTTGACGCTATTTTTCCAGCAACTGCTGCAAAATGATTGCGTCCCAGCTGAAGATCTGCTATACGTGGAAGCTGTTGCATTGTTCCTTCTGCCTCTGCGAATCTTCGATCTAAAAAATTTACTCTCTGTCGACTCACTCAGAGAAGTAATTTTCCATGAAAATTAGCCCTCCTGGCCAATGGACTGCGTAGCCTCTTTGGGGTTTCGAAATGCTGCCTACACAGTGATTTTGAACTCCCTCTCTCACTTGCAAATGAGCTCTTCTCTGCTTCACCTGCCCTATGATACCATGTGAAAAATTGGTGACCTGATTCCCTACTGCAACAATTGATTAAATTTCTCCTACTTGGTAATTTCTAAATCAAGTTATTTACAGTGTTACATAGTGAACATCGAAATAAAATGTACTGCAACCTTCACAAAATAAAATACTGCAGAAACAAAATACTTCACAGGAGAGAAATAAACACACACACAATTACATCGTTGTTTTTGGACCAATGTCCCTGGAAAAACTCAATGTGGGAAAACCAGTGCAGCAGTTGAGGGTTTTGTTATTATGCAGTAGTAATTTGAGTACAAATATTTAGATGCCCAAACTGGCAATCTGATACAGAGAGTAAATTGGCAAAGAGGTAGTGAGAAATATTCTCACACTGTCACCGACGATCCGAATCTGATCCAGGCTCTAGATGGCTAGCCCCACACTGGCTTTGCACAGTCTCTGCGTGGGCTCACGCTGCGTCTGCGTCATAGCTTCTAGGAGCTGTGTCACCCTTCCATTTGATTGATTTGCTGGCTGGAACTTGACTCTCTAGCCGTCTGGTCTCACACTCTGGCTTCTGGCACTAGATCTCGACTGTTCCCAGCAAAATTATAGACTCCCTTTGAAGCTCTGCATTGCCTCTCTGAACCTCTCGTTGCCTTCTCTACCTTGCACTCTTTGGAATTGGAAAAATCCCCTCCGGTCTACTATCCTTGCCCCTCACTACAATAAGATCACTCGATCTCTCTCTGGCAACTCAACGCTACTACTCTTGAGAAATTTGATCTCTGGATCTCACTATCTCTGTGTATTCTCCAAGTGTGGCCCAAGCTCCTTATAATCTATCGTTGTAGCGCCAACGACCAAAATTAAAGCATAATCAAAGGCTAAGATTAAGTGGGAGTTGATCCTCGTCTTCTTCTAGTAGATTCACACTAGATTTAATTAATACCCTTTGATTCATCACATTTCCTAAGTTTAGACTTGGGAATACATTAAAAATGATTAATTATTTTAATTAAACCATCTCTAGGTGGAATTTTCCCAAACAATTTCTGGGTCTTGGAGAAAGCATGTGTCTTAGCCTCTCTGTAAAATCTTGAGGCTAGAGCACATCCAATGCTACAGAAATCAACAGTGGAATGCACCATGAATGTGGGATTCCACGTGTGCCATACAAGTCTCGAATTCGTCCATACGAGCCTAGAGATTCTGTTGGTTCCGCTTGAGAGAAGCCTGGTGGTCCATGATGCATTGTTGATTGTGCAGGATGTCTGCGAAGAAACTGACATGGTCCGCATGGTCCAAATGATGCGCTTGTGAGAGTTGGTTAACAAAGTGTTGAAGGAGGCGGATCTGGGCCTCAATTGAAAATGGGGCCGACAAGTTGACATTCCCAGGAGAATCCCCCCAAGGTACCACTAATTCACCTTCCTCATCCCTATTGTTTCACCTGGGGTTGCCTCCCCGTCGTCGTGGACGCCCTTGGAGCTGAAGCATCCTGTCAGTGCTTGTCTTCTAGTCTCTTACCCAGGGGCCATCCATGAAACCACCACTGCGTAGCCTTAATTTGCTACAGGCTTTCGACACCTGCAACAACTGAGGAAGAAGCTTTGTACTCCTATCCCGTTTTTCCAGGCCAATCGACATGCACTGGCTTGAGCGCCCCACTCTTCCAGAGACATACAAAGCAGGGAGAGGAATCAATAACGGGAGAGAGAATCCCACTTGTACTAGTAGACAAGAAGAGAGGGGTGGTCGTTATCAACCACAAAACCTTCAGAGACAACCTGGCATATAGTCTGCCACCTCTTGCCTTGAACATCCACCACCACCTACTCCATAGACAAAGGATGCATAGCCAACAGTCTATCAATTCGACTTGACGCAGGGCAGCTTTCAATTCGAGGTCCTAGGTTATCCATACAAATCAAGTGCTTGACTCATTGAGATGCGTCGAACTAGACTTGCTTATGCTCTGAGCCTCCTCTTCCCTAAAGAACTAGACCACGGTTCCACGGAGACTCTCCACGAGTTCAATCTAGTTCCTGGTTCTCTCGCAATTCATCGCCAAACTTACAAATGCTGTTGTCACTCTCACAATTCCTACCATTATACCACAATTCCCAGATAAAGGGAAGGATAAAAAGGTTAAAAATGAGGCACTTGGAAGGGGAAACCAAAAATCGGGGTTGGGTCAAGAGTCATTGGGTGAGATGGTGGATGATGGGTTTCCAGGAATGGCTGAGTCTGTAACCATCCTCCCTATTAAAGTTATTAGGGTTCTTCTCGATTTTAAGGGCTTCTCAAATAATATGAGAGTTGTAGAATGGTGCAGAGGCTATGATTTTTGATTGATTGAAACAAATTAAGTGCTTGGATTTATATGAGTGCTCTACGATGGCAGACTTTGAAAGATGGTTATGGTTGGTGTCAGCTATGTGCTCCTTGAGGTGGGCTTTGAAAGGACGACCCGTTTGACCAATGTAAGATTTACCGCAAGAACAAGGAATTTTATAAACCCCTGATCCTAGCATGGGATTTGATATGTCTTTGGCTGATTGGAACAATTGCTTGAGGGTTTTGTGGGGTTTAAATACGGTTTTTATGCTTTTCTTAGCCAAAATCTTAACAATACAATCAGTGGTCCCTTTGATGCAAGGGAGAGTGACAAGGCCACAAGAGGAAGAGGGGTTGAACTTTTTGGGTTTAGGCCCAAGTGAGCAACATATTGGAGAGCTTTAGAGATCTGAGCAGAGGAATAGCCATTGGTTTTGAAAGGCTTGACTAAATGGGATTTTCAGCTGAAAGAAACTGGGGCCAAAGATCTTTAAAACTCTAGAGAAGAGGGTTTTGAGAACCCCAACCTTTTGGGATGTGTGGTGATGAGAAAGGGCGTGGAGATAACGGTCAGTATGAGTCTTTTTTCTGTAGACTTGATGTGAGAGAGAGCCATTGGGGAGGCGGGTAACAAGGACATCTAAGAAAGGAAGGGATTTGTTGGATTCAGTTTCCATAATGAACTGGATATAAGGGGAAATGCTATTAAGATGGGAATGAAAGGCGTCTAGTGCAGGGCGACTGTGTTGCCAAATGACAAAGGTGTCATCAACAAACCAAAACCAGCATTTGAGTTTGAGATGCCAAGAGTTGAGAGCTCTGGTTTCAAAGTGTTCCATAAAGATGTTAGCCACTACAGGAGATAGGGGGGGCCCATAGTTGTACCTTCTGTTTGTTCATAGATGGTGCCTTTAAAAGAGAAGGTGGAGTTTAGGCAAATTTGGATCAGGTTTAGGGTTTTGGAGTCAACTAACTGGGAGATCAAGTGCAGAGCTTTGGGGACAGGGATCTTGGTGAAAAGAGACACAACGTCAAAGACTCAAAACTGACCAACAAGTCAGTCTCGTCAATCGGGATGGTTTTAGTATTTTCAATGAAATCTGGAAAATCCTTGATGTAAGAGGAAGTGGAGCCCACAAATTGCCGCGGGTTGGTGGCTAGATAACGACTCAGGGCATAGGTGGGAGCTCCAATGGCACTGACAATAGGACGAAGGGGAGTATCCTGCTTATGGATTTTTGGTTATCATAAATTTTAGGAGTTTGGGGGTCATGGGGAATGAGCTTGTGTTGAATGGGCACAGGAATAGAAGAGGACTTTATGACCTTTGTAACTAGTAGAGAATGGCATTTAGGGGGTTCTTAGGAAGGATTTTATAAGAAGAAGATGACAAGAAATCAGTCATCTTAGAATCATAATCTACAATGTTCATGATAATTGTAACATTACCTTTCTCTGCTTTGAGGACAAGGACATGTGGGTTATCATTGAGGCGCTTGATGGCTTGGAACTCATCTTTAGATAAGTTAGGGTTAGGCAGTTTAGCGCGACACAAAATTCTGCCAGAGTCCTGTTGAATTTCTTCAGCAATGTGAGACGAGAGGTTTTGGGCAATTTAAATAAGCCCTAATTAAGCTGCCCTAGATTTCTCAGCAGAAGAGAAGCTCTAAAATAGCTAGATTCGACAATTTAAGCACATAAATAAATAAATCTAAATAACTAATGATAAGATTTACAAGCTATGGCAAGGAAACTCCCTTCAAAACTATCTTATGATAAGCCTTTGAGATAGATTGGTGTGGGTTCTTCAAACTTCTATGTGCTTGAAAGTTGGTTTGTCCAACCAAAAACTTACCCAACTTCCAAGACTTGCTTTAGAAAACTATAGATTTCTACACACTTGAAATAAATTTGTTAGATCCACAAGGAGATAGATAGCACAATGAAAAAGAAGACTAGGGATCCAACCAAAAACCCACTAGCACTTCTAGATCTAGAGTGTTTCTCTAAACTCAAATACTAATGTAAGATAACTTACAAATAATAGATCCACAACCTGATAAGTGAATTTAACAAAATAAATTAGCACTAGTAGAGCATTAAGAACAAATAATTCTGGAAAATATTACCATAGTTGTAGAAGAAAAATATCACAAAGCTTTAACCCCAAAGACTTTCTTTATTATTAGCTTAGAAAAATTTCCAGTACAAAGCAGAGCTTCAATGGCCAAGAGCTCGATTACTATTGATGTTGATCATACAATGAGGAGCTTAGAGCCACCTTAAATAGAAAAATGAGAGAGATAGACCCGTTTCCAAGTGAAAACGGCTAGATCCAAGTGCTAATGGCTAGATCTCCTCCAAAAGATTTCGATCCCTTGATGAGCCAACGCAGATCTCTAGGAGGTTGTTTGCCTTGAGGAAGGAGCTAGATTGACCAAAATTTGCTCCCAAAGTGGTTTGTACCACTAAAATATTTTTATAACTATTTTTTCAAAAAATCCTCATTCAATTCAACTAACTTGGACCATCTTAAAAAAATTGATTTTCTGGGTCATTAACTTCTTTTTAGGACTATCAAATTTTCCTTGGTGTTTTTCTTGCTTGACTTGTGGAGATTCCTTCACTTTTTTGACTTGACTCCTTTCTTGGGAAAGTCCACTTCATTTTTTAATCCTTTTTCCACTTGGAGAGAATTTTATTTCTCTCATTTTATTTTCTGGCTAATTAATTGCCAATTTTTGCCAAATAATGGAAAAAAATAGGAAATGAGGGGTAAAGAAACTTTTTTTGACCCTCAAAGTGTGTTTAGATAGAAAGTTGAGGCGTTGAGATCTAATTTTGAGTACTCATACCCCCTACAATTTCTATAGGCAACACTTATTACATTTTACATCAAATAATTATTAAAAATCCCGACCAACGAGAATTTTTTAATAATTAAAAAATGACACTTAAACACAACCAAATTCTTTAAAACTTTAGAGATGATATAGTATGGTAATATACATTGAATTTATCCACTAGGCCTCACCCAAGACTTTACCATCAAGCGTCACTCCAGCTTTGGGGTATATCTGGGAGAGAAACTCAACTAATTATTTAGTGTTGAGAAACACAAATAATTAGCTAAGGGAAAACAACTCCCTAGAGTGAAAACTTTCTAGCAAAATCCTAAGCTACCTAGGTGTGTTACATGACTCATTTTTCATCATACTAGAATCATTTTTACAATAACCCCACAGGGCTGCAGAATTTCGAATGCAAAATGATTACAAGAAGTTGAATGCTAATGATGAAAATTGAAATTCTGGCTTATCTGACGATGCTGGAATGCTCAAAGTGTACTTTGATCATGGAGTAGTTGACAAATCTTCAAATGTACTTTTGAGTGGTCAACATGCCACTACCCCATTGTTGCTTATAAGTCTAGTTTATGCCTAGTAGGGCTTCCCTCTTCAAGGCTTGCCAGATTTTGCGACAACAGGGAACTCACAAGGCAATAACTAGACTAAGTGACAATGTTATGAGGTGTGGCCCATTGTCACCACAACCACTACCTCCTGCTCTTTAGTGGAGTTTCACCACAAGGGAGTCTTCCCTATATTAGGTTACCTAAATGATTTATCAAGTCCCAAGGGTAAAGGTGACAAAGTAGGCGAAGGAGGGATGCTCTTCTAAGGAAGAATGCTCGGCTAACAGAAAAAGGGCAATGCTCATTCTCCCAGAGGCCTAATTAGAACATAAAGTGACCTAGGGTTCACGAATAAGCAAGGCTATTAGGCTTATCTAGGATCACAAGGCGAAGAAAAGACTTGAAATAGATAGGAATGATCAATATATATGGCACAACAAGCCTCAAGTTGAAGGCTAGGGCATAACTAGGACAAATTTTACGTAGGGCAAAGGACGTTAGCCCTAAAATGGAAAACATTGCTAGGGGAAAAGGTTGATTTTGAGGCAATTACTTCACAACCAAATTTTGAATCACTCCACTAGGCAATGTTGTCAACCCTAGTTGAAATAAATGCTCTAACCCTAGCTAGAGACTTTCCTTAGGGCAAAAAGCAGATTTGGGGAAGAAAAGTGTGAATTCATGAAATTTTTTGGTGTGATCAACAATGTGGATAAGGCTAATGCCTTGACCTTGGGTGGTTGAGTCTATGGGATGCCTACTTAGGAGAGAATACTAAACTGTAGCAAGGATTAAGGGAATATGAAACCCTAGGTCTCAAACCCTAGCTGTCATTTTTGTGAGGGAGCAAAGTCAATGAGGAGAGCTAGTTTAAAGATTCACTCATGGGATTGTCATACAAATTCTAAGATGAGTAATGCATACAATACCATTACTAAGATTCCATAGAAAAAAATTCTTCAATAATTACTAGCACTTAGAAACCCTAGACAATAACCAGTACATGCAATAGTCATAAAATAAATTCTAATGATGAATCAATCATTTATTGCTCCAAAATGTCATCTCCAATACCAAAGAATAGCTCCATAAGCACAAATCCACAATAGATCACATCTCCACAAGATACAAGGCAAATTTTAGCTAGGCCGATATCTCTATGATGGCTGAATTGATCCACAACTGATGATCCAAATGAAATGAGGCTAACCTCTATTTATATGAGGTTTAGCTAAGCTAATATATCCTAGTAAAGCCCCTAAAAATAAGTTTGTCCTAAAATAGACTTGGGTTACAAGCCTCCCCATTAGCTAATGACAAAATAGACCAAATTTGCCCATACTTGTGAGCCATAGCCTTTCTAGATGTTGACGCCATGCCCAATTAGGGCTCCTAATGCCATGCTAAGGTGTTCTGAGTTGTCAAAATGTGTAAAGATGCCTAGATGATCCAAGATTTAAGAGATAGTTCTCAAATCCACCTCAATTCCTCCTCTGGGGTCCCAAGTGCAGCTAGGGCACCTTCAAGTGGTCTCCATGGGTTTCCAACTATCAAATAAAGCCTCCTTCTCTCCAACGTTAATGCTTCCTCTAGTGCAACAAGCCCTCCCTAGTCTCTTAATGGGAGACCATCATCATTTGGGATCTAAATCAACTCCTGCCCATTAGGTTGTGTCAAGGCCAGCCTGGGGGAAGATTGGGTCTAGTGATGTCATCATGAAGAAAACTCAAATCTAGGTCAAAGTTAACCAACATCCTGGGTCCTAGAGGTACTTTGGGACATGTAACATCTGCTCATGTTGTTAGGAGGTTCGACTCTCTCAACGTTGCATCTGTTAAGGCCATGTACTTCTCAGAAAGGCCTGGGTACCTGTGGAGTGGGTGCACTCAAGACTTGGGTGGATCTGGATCACTTGACAAAAACAACATGAACTCAAGTGAAAGTAACCATCCATTAGAGGCTAAGATCATACATGCATCCAAGTGGACCAAACTTGAAGTTAAGTGCATGTTAATAGTGTTGAGAAATTTAGGGCAACATTTAGATTAGGGTTCTTTAAATAATTTCCCTTAACTTGAAAAGTTCTTGTAATGTCTTCTAGTTCTTTTCATTATATTATTATTGTTTCCATCATCAAGACAAATGCTAAAACAAATGAAGATCACAAACACAAGAAAAGGAACACAAGATGTAGGCACTAAGCTAGGGAAAACCCCTATCTAGGGGAAAACCCAATCCAACTCTTCCACTAGTAAATCAAGATGAGATGACCAAGACCTTTTTGACTTAGACTAAGAACATCCTCCATCCATCAAGTCAACCCTTCAAGGCATAAACCATCTGCTCCTTCATTTCTTCATAAGTCTACATTAAATAATTCTTCAGGATTTTCGTCCCTCTTTATTCTCTTGTACATTTTGCTCCTGCAACCATAAATAATTTTGGCCCTACAATTCTAAGAGACTTCAGTCTTGTAATAGTAAGAAACTTCTGTCCTGCAATTCTAAGAGATTTCAGTTCTGTAATAGTAAGATACTTCGGTCCTGTGTGTTAGAAAATCAGAAAGGCAAAAGGATTTTCTTATATAGATAATTACTTGTGATTATTTTATCTTTATGTTCTTCTTTTTTCTCTTAGTTCATCAAGCAATTACCAAAACAATAGCACAAGGACAACAGATGTAGGTGGACAACCAGGGCAAAACCCCTATTTAGGGGAAAACCCATTCACAATTCTTCCTTCAATAATTTCTTGAGATAATCCAAGACTCTTAACCTAGACAAAGACTTCCTCCACACCAAGTCAACCCTCAATCCTTCTTGCAGATGATAACCTTTCAAGAACAACTTCGACCTAGCAGCATCAACAACAACTTCGACCCAGTAGCAACTTCGACCTAGTAGTAGCAGTAACATCAACTTCAAATATACTAGGAAAAATTCGATCTCCCTTGATACACCTCAGAAGTGAGTGAGAGTTATCCCAAAATTTCGATCTTGAGGTCTTCTATCTTCCTCCAAAAACTCACACTTCTTTCCATCTTTTCTTCTAGCCCTTTTCCAACTTCGCACTTCCCAGCTTCCAGCTTTAGATTTCAAATTATGAGTGAGTGTGAGATGCTCCAAATGAATTTGATTTGCGTTGTATATATAGCCTTCCAGGGAGGTCGAATTACTCTTCTTGAGGTCAACTTGGTGTGGAGGAGACTAAATTCATTTTTCACTGAAAAATAATTCTTTTTACATGATTCGAAAGCCCATGAATGGTCTCTTTTAATGGACAATGACTCTAATGACTCAGAGTAAACCCTAGAAGTCCTCAATGGGGACTTTGACCTAAATGGGGACTCTGACCTAAAACATGATGACCCAAGCATGAAACCTGTGCTTTAATAAGTCATAATAATAATAATAAAAATATTTTGTTCATTCTTTTGATAAGTACATTTCAAATACATTTATGAAGACCAAACCTAGTTACATATTTCAACACTCCCTCTTAACTAGGAAGGTATTCACAAGGAGGAAGGTATTCACAAGGACAAGGAAGATCTTAGAACACATGAACCATGAAGAATTTAGGCACCGCAATGCCATTGACTAGATTCCTGACCAGGGCAATGTATCCAAGGTCCTCCAACAGTTTGGGCACCGCAATGCCATGGACTAGATACCTGATCAGGGAAATCTATTCAGGTGGGACTAAGATGGACTAAAGCTTTTAGTCTCTCTAAGTACCATCAGGCTTACTTACTAATCATCAACCCAAGGGATCTAGGTGCGTATCCGAGGTCAGATCTCTATGACCAATGCCACCCTCCTTACTTCGGGAACTAGACCTCAACACAAAGTGCTGGCCAAATGTCCTCCCAGGCAATGTTTCACACACAAAGCCTCAACTTCCCAATTATTGCAATTGGTAACAAATCCTCCCCGATCAAACAGATCAATAACAAATCTCTCCAATCAAAATGATTGACAACACTAAGCATGTAAAACATGCTATCAAACTTCGAGAGATTTACCTATACAAACACAACCCCAATCAGTAACAAACTTTCAAATGTACATAAATAGATACAAACCTCTGGGGTCTTCCAGACAACTTGATGTTGCTTCTCAACCTTTTACAGTAGGACTTAGAGCTTTCCCATTGAATCTTGACAGAAGATTCCTCAACCATACAACTTCCTTTCCTACTTTTCATGCAACAACATATTCTACAAATAGATCTGACTCTTCTTATCTCAACAACCCTTCAAAATACATTCTCCAATTTCTTCTTTCAAGGTGTCCATCATGACTATGATATGACCTCCCTCTCAACTAGGGAGATTCCTTTTACCCATGCTCCCTCTTAACTTAAGGCGATTTCTTTTCATCCAGGCTCCCTCTTAACTTAGGGGGCTCAACTTCTTTTCTATGACATCGAAGAATATTTCATGGCTTCCATTCTTCTCGTCAAAGTTATCATGAGCATCATTATTCATATAACTTTCTTTTTCATGCTTGTCAACGAACCTCTTCACCATTTTGAAGATTATGTACCTGCACAACTTAGATAGCGAGTACAACCAAAACTATAGAAGCATGAAGTTAACCATATCAAAATCATATAATGGAAGCATTCATCTTTTAGACATCAAATACTCACACTTGGTTACAAATAAGAGACACATACACTTCAATTTCTTGCTAGGGTTTTTGTCATAAACCTAGACTACTTCATCAAGACTTTAAGCATTTCATAACAACTTCTATTACATCTAGAGTTTCAATGTATCTTCCAGAGGTATGACATACCCTACTACAACATATTGCTAACCCTAGAAACAATTTCAAACAAATATAGATCTATAATGTATCTAACAACTTTCAAAATCCATATGTTAGTCTTCCTACTAGGATTTAGTGCAGAACCCTAGATTTCATACATGAGCTTTTAAAAACCAATCACAACTCAATTTAAAGTAATAACATGACTAGCTTCCACTAGGGTTTGTTGCAAACCCTAGATTTTCTCAAACAATCAAACATCAATCATAACTAAAACTTAGATTTCAACAATCTTACACAAATCTCAAATTATCACATTGTTATTATATATAAGATATTTGGACTTTCACTAAGGTTTAGTTACAAAACCCTAGAATTCACAAATACTATCATCCTAGAGAATCAAACTTTGACTAGGGCTTAGTTCCAAACCCTAGGACTCATGACCATCAACAATTAGGTCAACTCATACATCTAGGATTTCATTATCATGCACAAGCATATCATAACATGTGTTAGTCAAACCCAAAGACACAAATATCAATAAAAGGTTAGACACATAACAAACTTGATCAGACTAGGGTTTGATTGGACAAACACACACATGCCAAGGATTTCATTTATATTATAAGGGTCTTGCTTACACATCCTACCAAACCCTAATGATCTAGGGTTTCAGTACAAAACATAGCAAACCCTAAATTATGAATACTTCAAAGGTTCAAGATTTCAGACCTTACCATTCAACCCTAACAAGTTAGGGTTTCCATAACCATACCAAATCCCCAAACATGACATTATCAAAACATTAGACATTTTGTTTTGACTTCAACAATAACCCTAAATTGGTTAGAGTTTCACACATTATCATCGACATACCCTTAAGTTAGGGTTTTTGCAACGAACCTTTCTAGGGTTCCACAAGAATAATCAAAGATATGAGGAGGGTAGATTTATCTAATGATGAATCACCCAATCAAGAATCTTTAAGATTCAAGAAAGCTAGACACAATGATGTTAGTAATAGTTTATCAAGAATGAATATGAAGGTAGCAAATGCTTGTAGTTCAAAACATACCTCTTGTTTCTTAACAAACCTTGTAATTCCAATGCTTTGTCTTGTGAGGCCATCTTCCTTGAGCCTTCAACAAGTTTTTCTAAACAAGGAAAATATGAGTAGAAATGTGATTAATATTTAATGTAAACAAAACTAGATAAGTAAGGAGAACTACAAATAAAGAAAGGTAATAGGATACTTATCTTTGGAGGTTGATGAGGCCTCCTCCAAGCTTGAGGGATACCTATAACCTTAAGAACAAATAAAAATGTTTTTCCAAAATATGTTAAACCTACAAAAACTAAAAATAAAAAATGAAATAACTAAAGCTTAGATCAAAGGACTTAGTAGTGTAAGTCCCTTAAATCTAGTTCTTCGGGCTTAGTCTTCTTTGGAGATCCTTCTTCAGCTACATTGGCTTGATCCCTGCTTCTTTTCTTGTTCTTCGAATTGTCAGGACAGTCACTTCTATAGTAAACCATTTTGTGGCATTGGTAGCATTCTATCTTGGACATATCGACCTTCCTTCTTGGCCCTCTTGACTTCTTGGAGTGTCCTTTCTTGTGAGAAGGAGAGTATGTATTTTAAACCTTTTCTTCTTCATTCTTGGATATTAATGAGATTCTCATTTCTTCTTGGGTGCAAGCATTCCATAACTGCTCGAAGGTGGGAGCTTCTTTCCAATTGTTGAGACTTGAAGCAAAAAAACTCCAAGTAGGGGGTAATCCTAATAGTGCAGTGATTACTAGCTCCCTTTCCGGCACAATTTCATCTATGGCTTGAATTTCATCTCTAATTCTAGATATCCTCACAAAGAAGGAAGCCACAGTATCATCCTTTGTCATTTTTGTAGTCCTTAACTCATTCTTTAAACTTGCTACTTGACTAATATTTTTGATAGTGAATAATTTTGACAAAGCTTCATACATTTCTTGAGCATGATCTATATTGGAAATGTATGGGACAAGATTGTCCTTTATGCTTTCTACCATTAGTGTCATAGCCAATATCTCTGACTTTCTATATTTCACTTCGTCTACATCACTGGATTCTTCGGTAGGTCTCTTCACCTTTCCTTCGACCAAATCCAAAACCTTGTTCTTTTCAAGAATGAGGTCAATTCTCTTCTTCCAAGATCTATAGTTTGATGCTCCTTCCAATTTGTTCTCACTCTTTATTGTGTTAGACATTGTCCTTGAAGATAGTGAGCTTCTTCTCTTATAAGAGCTCCTTATATGATCCCTTGATCAATCCTTTAGATTCCTCCTAGTAGATACTCAAAACTGCCTTAGCTTTGATACCATGTTAGAAAATTAGAAAGGCAAAAATAATTTTCTTATATAGATAATTACTTGTGATTATTTTATCTTTATGTTCTTCTTTTATATTTTAGTTCATTAAGCAATTACCAAAATAATAGCACAAGGACAACAAATGTAGGTAGACAACTAGGGCAAAATCCCTATCTAGGGGAAAACCCAATGAACAATTCTTCCTTCAATAGTTTCTCGAGATAATCCAAGACTCTTAACCTAGACAAAGACTTCTTCCACATCAAGTCAGCCCTCAATCCTTCTTGCAGATGATAACCTTTCAAGAACAACTTCGACCTAGTAGCATCAACAATAGCTTCGACCCAGTAGCAACAACAACAACAACTTCGACTATACTAGAAAAACTTCGATCTCCCTTGAGACACTTAGAAGTGAGTGAGAGTTGTCCCAAAATTTCGGGCTTGAGGTCTTCTATCTTCCTCTAGAAACTCACACTTCTTTCTATCTTTTCTTCTAGCCCTTTTCCAACTTCACACTTCCTAGCTTCCAGCTTTAGATATCGATGAGTGAGAGTGTGAGATGCTCCAAATGAATTCGAACTTCCTTGTATATATAGCCTTCCAGGAGGTCAAATTACTCTTCTTGAGGCCGACTTGGTGTGGAGGAGACTAAATTCATTTTTGACTAAACAATAATTCATTTTACATGATTTGAAAGCTCGAGAAGGGTCTCTTTTAATGGACAATGACTCTAATGACTCAGAGTAAACCTTAGAAGTCCTAAACGGGGACTTTGACCTAAAGCATGATAACCCAAACATGAAACCCATGCTTTAATAAGTCATAATAATAATAATAATGAATTTTTTTTCTTCATTCTTTTGATAAGTACATTTCAAGTACATTTATGAAGACAGTACCTAGTTACATATCTCAACAATGTGATCATAAGATACTTCCTTCTTTAACAAACTCCCCTTTTTGTTGAAGATTTCAAATCAAAGATGATGAAAACTTTGGTGGTACTTCACAAAGTCGAATGTTCTATATATATGTTCTTTGCAAAGTGTATGAGTCTGATCATGAAGTCAACTAGACTTGTTGGAGAGGTCGACTTGTCATGTTGAAGAGGGAAACTTGATGGAGGAGGATTAGGACTTAATTTTTACAATAAAACATTTTTTCTTTCTTTGACACAATGAGCCCTAAGAAGGGTCTTTTACATAAAACTTTGACTCTGAGTCAACAAAAGAATCCTAGAGCACTCAATGGGTGCTTTGACCTAATGACCATTGACCCAAGCATGAAACCCATGCTTTAATAAGTCAATTACTTCTATAATAAAAAAATATTTTTCTTCTTCACATTATATCATGACTCAACTACAATTATGAAGACCGACACTAACATTTTTCAACACTCCCTCTTAACTAGGGAGGTATTCATAATTACATATATACAGAGGTACATGGAAGATCTCAAAATGATATACTCTATGAAGAGTCACAACACACATAGTGCTACAGATTAGATACCTGACCAGGGTATTCTAATCGGGTGGGACTAAGGTGTGTTCCAAGCTTTAGCCTCTCTAGGTACCGTGATGCTTTAACTTTAACACCAACCCAGGGATCTAGGTGCGTATCCAAGGTCAGAGCTCTAAGACCAATGCCACCCTCCCTACTTCGGGATCTAGACATCATCATAGGCCAACCAGATGTCCTCCCAAGCATCTTGTCGCCCAAAGATGCTTCATCTCTCCTTATCAATTAAACCAAATATATCCACCAATCCAAGCATGCTTCAAACATTCAACCTTCTTATGGAGAGATCTTGCACAATCACAACCCCAATCAATAATAAACTCTCTCTCTCTCTCTATATATATATATATATATGTTTAGCACAAACCTTCAGGGTCTTTAGTTATTCTGATGCTACTTAAATCATCATTGTATTATCTAAATACATCTTGTCAGAAGCTTCCTTCTTCAATCTTCCAGTAGCACCAAATTCATCCTCAACACTTCATCCAAGTCTTGTTCACAACTTTATCAATCACGAATAACTATTAGTGGTGCTTCATCGATTCTTCGATTTCAAACATCCTCATGCCCTTTTCATCAAGTCATTCACTTCTCTTCCAACTCTCTGTCAACTAGGGAGATATTCTTTTATCCAAGGACAAGTCCATTAACTCTCTGATTCTTCACATAGGCTCTTCCTTTTGCATCAACAATTTATCATAGGCTTTAGATTTTTCAAAATTTCATCATTCTCTCTCATGATGATAAGATCTTTTATTCATCTTTTACGTCATCATCATTCCCTTTATTCACGATGCTTATTAACAAGTCATTTTCAATATCTTGAAGATTATGTACCTGCAAATCTTCAACAATAAGTATAACAAAGTACAAATATGCAAAAGTATGAAGTCAACTATATCAAAATCATGTTATTACAATGGAAGCACCAAAATAATCATACTTTTATCAATTAGTTAGGTTCATAATCAACACGGATTACATCTTTTACTTACTAGGGTTTTTGTCACAAACCCTAGATTCCATCACCAAGACTTAAAGTCTTAGATATCATCTACAAATGCAAGTTAGTAGTTCAATCATATTATACATCTAGGGTTTCAGCAATATGCTCATAGAATTTCATGTCAAACTTTACTAGGGTTTTTGTTACAAACCCTAGATCTCATTAATGAATATTAATAATCAAATTAGAAAACTAGCAATTCATATCTAGGGTTTTCTCATATCAATCTTCTACTAAGGTTTTATCGTAAACCCTAGATACAAACATCAAACCCCAACAATTTTGACCAAACTAGGGTTTGAATTATGTGGAAGCTTATACACCTAGTGTTTCATTCCTAAGACTTTACTTTTAAGGGTTTTGATCATAAACCCTAATTTACCAAACCCTAAGAATCTAGGGTTTCATTATATATACTAAACCCTAAAGACTAGGATTTCATAACATTAACAAACCATAAACATTAAGAGTAGAATTTGATTTCTAGATTTTATCAATAAACCCTAAGTAGATTAAGGGTTTCATTGTCAACATACCCTAAGCAACAAGAGACTAGGGTTTTACAGTGAACCCTAAAGGTTAGGGTTTCACCAAAATGAGCAAAGAGCAAGAGATGATAAGGGTAGATTCAATCTAAAGATTAATCACCCAAACAAGAATCCTTATGATTCAAAATCCTAGACATGAAAGAGTTAGTAATATAGAACAAATTTCAAAATGACCACACCTTGTAATATGAAGAAGATTTACTATAAATCTTTATACATACCTTGAGTTACTCCTTTTACAAACCTGGTAAGTTTAATGAAGGGCTCCCTCTGAAATATGATAGCATCTTCATAGTTCATCTCCTTATTTGTCAACTTGTGCTTTAAGGATTTGATTTACCAAGTCACCATTCTTAATATATACCTGCAATATTTCTTGACAAGCACAACCAAAATATGCAAGTACAATAGTGTGATGATTATCTAGAATTTTCATTAGAGTGAGTTTCTAGGGATTTGAGCTACAAAATCTAGACATCTTTTAATTTCATTATTGCCAAGAATCGTCATATATCATGGACTATCTATAAACCCTAGACAATTGTGAGATAGGGTTTCTAAGAGGAAACAAATGAATCATATGTACTATTCCTAGATATTAACAATCTTTAATGAGGATTTGCCATTCCTAGAGACATACTAGCAACTAACTCTAGAAAATAAGCAAGTTATACATACCTCAAAACTTACATACCTTTGAAGGATAGATGTTCCATAGAGCTTGTTACCTCTTCTTGCAGAATGAGGACATACTTGATGCTTCGTGAACCATGATTGCTTGAAGTTGCTGCAAATCCATATCCTTGATTATATTGTCCAAGTTGTTTTTACTTTCACAGCTTCGATGATCTTTTAAGTCACGTTGTAGCAACGACAACTGGTCATTTACATAATTATGTAAATACTTTCTCTGTTGTCTCGTTTTTCTTACTGCCTTCAAGAGAAGCTTCCCAAGATGTCTAGAAGCTTTTCAAAACTACTAATTGCTACTCCCCTTGAATTCTGGTTAGGGCATACAGGAGATGCTGCTACAACTTTTCTTTCTCTACTTCTCCTTGCTCTAAATGATACTATCATTGTGCAATCGTGGCCCTTTTGATTAAGGCTTGCCTAGACATTTCCTCTTATTATGCTTCTTTAACCTAGCAGACTTACTCCTTTAAACTCACACTCTAGAAACTTAGAATATGAGCACAGAAGTAGAGGCAAACTAATCTTTGGTTAGGGATTCTTAACTGCCCTTAATCAGACTGATATACTTATTTAAATCAGGCATACACTTCTTCAAAATTACTGTGCTTTTACTTCATTCAATGCAGCCTTCATTCATCTGATGTTTTGATGTATTAACTCACAAAAATGAGGATCTCGATCCCTCCTTCTGCAGCTATCTTTAGTTTTGAGAGTATCATACCTAGACTCCTCAATTACTTAGTCTACTATTGTTTTTTTCGGTCCTCAAATAATTTCCTTTTTCTTGACTTCAGTGACCTACTATAGTGATGATGAAAACAGGCTTGTTCAAGGCCTTCAGAATTTTTGTGACCTTTTCAATTTCTTTTCCTGAAGCATTTTGGATGCCTCCTATATACTCGAAACAGTTCCAAAGCTTACGCTTTAATGCACAGAACTTTCATTCCTTTTGGTTTTTGGAGTAACGCGAATTCCCTTTAGTGATCTTCTAGCTGCCTTGTTCCTTTGACCATAGCTCTGATACCATGTTGAGAAATTTAGGGAAGAATTTAAATTAGGGTTCTTTAAATAATTTCTCTTAACTTGACAAGTTCTTTTGATGTCTTTTCATTCTTTTCATTATATTATTATTCTTTCCATCATCAAGACAAATGCCGAAACAAATGAAGATCACGAACAAAAGAAAATTAACACAAGATTTAGGCACTCATCCAGGGAAAAACCCCTATCTAGGGGAAAACCTAATCCAACTCTGCCACTGGTAAATAATGATGAGATAACCAAGACCTTTTGACTTAGACGAAGAACATCCTCCATCCATCAAGTCAGCCCTTCAAGAAGTAAACCATTTGCTGCTTCATTTCTTCATAAGTCTACATCAAATAATTCTTTAGGATTTTGGGCCCTCTTTATTGTTGGAAAATGTAACTACGTTCGGTCTTCATTTAATGTATTTGAGTCATCTTGTAATGTACTTGTCAAAAGAATAAAGAAAATAATTTTATTTTTATTATTGTGACTTATTAAAGTATGAGTTTCATGCTTGGGTCACCATGTTTTAGGTCAGAGTCCCCATTGAGGACTTCTAGGATTTATTCTGAGTCAATAGATTTGAATCATGTAAAAAGGTTTAGTATTGAGTCAAATATAATTTATGTTTCTTCCACATCAAGTCGGCCCAAGGACACTAATTCGACCTCACATGAAGCCTATAAATACAAGCAAGTCGAATTCATTTGGAGCACTTCATCTCACACAAGTTCAATATCTCTAAGGAAGCTGGGAAGTGCGAAGTCTGAAGTCGGGAAGCCAAAAGAAGTGCGAGTTGGGAGGAGCCTAAGGAGAAGAAGAAAATCAAAATTTTGGTACCTCTCTCTCTCTGTTTCGTGTCCTAGTTTGGGAGATCAAAGTCTTCCAAGTTTCAATGATGCCAGAAGTTGCCTGATGCCGGAAGCTGCTGCCTAGTTGAAGTTGCTGGAAAGAGGTCAAAGATCTGGGAGGCTGATTTGGTGTGGAGGGAAGGTCTGGTCTTTTTCTAGGGTGAAGAGTCTCAAAGAATGCTATTGAAAGGAAGAATTTTCTTGACTGGGATTTTCCCTCGAGGGGGGTTTTGCCCTAGCATAGTGCCTACATCTGGTGTCTATTGTTTTATGTGCTGCTACTTTGGTAATTTATTGATGAACTAAAAGAAAGAAGATATAAAGAATTGTAATAACAAGAAACATCACAAGTAATTATCAAGGATAAGAAAATCTTTCTACCTTTCTGATTTTCTAACATGGTATTAGAGCTTTGGTGAAGAAAGAAGAAAAAGGCAGTCTCAAGAACTTGATCAAGGAACCATTCAAAAGGATTATATTAGGGAAGGAGTCTACTATATTCAAGGAAGATGTCTAACACAATCAAGGGAGAGAACAAACTTGAAGGAGCCTCAAACTACAGGTCTTGGAAGAAGAGGATTGACCTCATCCTTGAAAAGAACAAGGTACTAGACTTGGTCAAAGGAAAGGTAAAGAAGCCTACAGATGACTCTAGTAATGCTGACAAAGTGAAATTTAGAGAATTAGAATTGGTGGCCAGGACTGTAATGGTAGAAGGAAAAAAATGACAATCTTGTCCCATTTATAGCCAACATCGACCATGCTCAGGAAATGTATGAAGTCTTGTCAAAGTTATTCACTATTAAGAACATTGGTCAAGTGGCAAGCTTGAAGAATGAACTAAGGACCACAAATATTGTTGATTTCTGGTAGTATTGGATGTGCTTGAAGCCTCAAAATTTGTAAGGGGTCTTGGACACATGTATTGCACAATACCCATAAATTGTTTTGGGAAATTCCACCAAGAGACAATTTTATTAAAATAATTAATTATTTTTAATGGAGGCCTAAGTCTAAACTTAGGAAATTAAAATAATTAAAGGGTATTAATCAGTGTGGAAAAAGTCTGCAAAAAATCCCGATTTAATCCTAAAAACACGATTTTTTGAACTAAACGATTTAATCCCCCGACTTTTTGGCGACTTTTTCTTTTTTCCTTATACTCCCGATTTAATCGGGAGTCGACCCAAAAAGCCTGCCTCCCTTCCTAGGCCGCGGATAAAGAGGCCGCAAAGGTGAAAAAACTGTGAATTGAAGCTTCCATCCATGCATTTTCAAGTTATTGCATTGTATTGTTTGTCATACTTCTTGCGAGCATAGTAGTCTCATTTGTAATCTGTTAGTTTTGAGGTTAAGATATGCTTTTGTTTTCCAAGGAAAAACAAATCTTTATACTTCATATTTCTAGTTAGAAAGCAAAGTATACATTGGCTAAGCCTCCAAGCTTTCAGTGATCCAGACTCTAACAACCATTGCCCCTTCAAAAGATTACAAAAGTACCAAAAAGACAAGCATACAACAGTCTTCCGTAGAAAGAACCCCACACCATCAAAAACATTGTTACAGTTGTTGAATGCTTCCAGAAGAAACAACAAAGAGGTCATGAAGATCAAATAACGACAACCTGTCGAAAAAAAAACAAAACCAGTGCCTCAAAAAAGAACCCATTTTTCAGACAGGAACAAAGTACTTGTGAAATCTTGTGACAGCAAAGATCCTTGCTGCAATGAGAGCATGTTTTGAAAGGGAATCTTCTTTAGTGGTGAACTCCCTGTAAATTTGGGGAAAGGTTATGCATCAGAAGTGGATTTTACCTCCAAGAGATTTTGAATAATAGATGCCAAGGCTAGGTTAATAATCTGACATCTACTGTTTTCTCAGAAAATAAGCAACTTTGAGTCACCAAGCGTTAATTTTCACATCTACTGTGATACTTACTGTTAATTTTCATTGGACCTACCACCTGACACCTTATTACCCAAGCAGATTACAATCTACTGAATAAATGCATGACTTATTTCTTAATACAATTAGCAGAAACAAAAATTAAAAGGGGAAGAGGATCTCAGTGACTGATTACTTGATGACTTTTAGATGACTCATGATATACAATTATTATATTTTTTGTTAATATTTTGACTCTTGAGAGTTGAGACTCAAACAGGACTCAAAATTCAGGAGTTGATTCACTATTTTGATATGTGATGTAGCACTACACTTCATATACATATTATATATTAGCTTACTTTACATGTTTATGTGGAAATGCATTTATTTGATGTTGTGGATACTCTAGATGTTAAAAAAAAGAAGAATAATTTTGTGTTTTTTTAATTTTGCCGACTTTTTCAAAAAACTCGCGGCTTTGACGAGTTTTTCAACTTTTGGACCCTTGCCGAATTAATCTCGACTTTGACTTTTTCCACATTGGTATTAATCAAACTTTGGGTGAAACTTCTAGAAGAAGACGACGATCAAGCCAAAATGATCTGAGCCATGATTAACATTTAACTTGGGCCGTTGGTTCTCAATTGAAGGATTATAAGAGGAGGCTTGATGGGCATTTGGAAATCACATCGTGTAAGAGATCAGAGATCGAATTTTTGAAGAGAGCCGCGCATCAGTTGCCAGAGAGAGATTCGAAGTGATTTCTTGTAGTGAGGGGCAGGGATAGTATCTGAAGGGAAGTTTTCCTGGACCGACGAGTACAAGGCAGAGAGGGCAGAGAGACGTCCAGAGAAGCTGTTAGGGTCCCACCCTAACCCCCTTATTTATGTAGTAGGATCGAGTCATAGTTATAGTTAAGTAAAGAGTCAATAAAGCCCATATTAATAATTGTAAGTGGTTAACGCGCATTTAATGACGGGACCACAGTTAGTTGCAAATGGGCCATGGTATTAGATAGATGGTATTAATAAGAACCATGGTATTGCTCCATGGTATTGCATGTATGAGTCATATATAAAGGATAGAGACTCCCTGCGAGGAGCATCGTGTCTTATTTTGTAATCGAGCTCTGCTCTATTGGAGGTTGCCCCCTCGAAGAGGCAAGTGAACATTGCTTTTTGAATAATAAACTACTTGCTGTTATTTCTCACTGTTCTATGTTCTGGGTATATTTCTGCTTGGTATCCTTGTATCGTCTTGCAGGTTAAGAGCATAACAAGTGGTATCAGAGCGCTTTCCCGGGCCAGTGGGATCTCCATTTTTTAGCAAAACTTTCTTTTGGCTAGAGATGTGTTCCGGCGTCTTTAAACCACAGGATCTGTCGTTGAGCGCATAAACCTGTAGATTTGGGGAGGCATGCACACAGGAAATACAAGATGTGGTTACGCTTGTTGGACTCCCTTGTAAACCCTGTGGGTACCCCTTCGAGTAGTAGTGCATTAGACAGAATCGCGCACGGACTGTCTTCCAAGTACCATTTGGTATATCGGAAGCCCCCCTAGCTCCCTTGAAACCTCGCCATAGATAAACCGTCGGCTGTCTTGCTGCTACAGTACATCGAGAACAGCACTCAGAGAGATTACTTGCCCGTACGATAGGGTAGTCGGGTTGTACGGCTAAGGGTACGGTTGATCCTCCTTGGTTAGTGCCCTGAAAAATTGGGCCGAGTACTATTGTCAGACCCTTATGCATATTGCGATCTGGAGCACCTGACACTCCTCGAGACCATAGTTCCCTTTTCTATCTTTGGATCACGCATAATCTCAGCCAGATCAGATCTCGCAAGTGGGGTTTTGCTGCAGCAGCAGAAATCAGTCCCGCAGTTCAAATCTAACAGAACAACCATTTAGATCTCTTAGATCCATCAGATCTGTAGCAGTAGTTTGTTTCGCCGCTCATATCTATCCGATTAGCCATTCAAATCTCTCAGATCCACCAGATCCACCATCCAGATCTGAGTAGTTGTGTGGGTTCCTATACCGGGGCATGATTTTCGCAGGACTTTTGGCAGCATTGACATTTCGGGGATTCGGCAACTGCAGTATTCCTAAGCAAGGAGTAAAACTCCATTAGGAGTTTTCAGTAACAAAAAAAATTGAGTCCGAGACACCCTAGGGCGCTTATTGGTGACCTAGCCCATAAGAATCAGAACGACGAGGTGAGCAAGGTGGTACCATTCAATTGTTAGTGCTAAAAAAAATTCGGGGGGTCCCAAATTTCAAGTACATCGGATCGATGCATGGTAGAAACTAGAGCTCAAGCTATGGCCAATGAGAAGATCGACAAACTTGAACAATCCTTGAAAGACATCCAAGACCAGTTGGTGACAATAACTAACACACTCTCTAAGGGCAAGGCGGAAGCCCGTGAGGAGGTGTATATTGGCAATGAACATAGTGAGGGTGAGTCTAGCCACTCTCTTCACCTCTGGGGTACCCACCAACAATCCCGTCCCCGACCACCCAAGCTGGATATGCACAAATTTGATGGCTCTCACCCGGTAGCATGGATAGCACAAATGGAGCAATATTTCAATCTGAATTACATCTTGGATAATGAAACTCAGCTTATGGTGGGGAGCATGTACTTGGACAATGAAAGATGGCAATGGTGGCAATGGCATCAACGTTGCAATGGAAGGCCCTTGACTTGGGACACCTTCAAAAAAGCTCTTATAGAGCGCTTTGACCATGACTCTGCTTTTTTGGGTCGTCTCACTAAGCTCCGACAGACTGGCATAGTGGATGAATATATTACAGCCTTTGAAGCCTTAGCTTTCCGCACTATGGGTCTCCAAGATGAGTTCTACACGGAATGTTTTATCAGTGGTCTTAAAGAGGCCATACAAGCTCACGTCCGACTGCACCACCCTCCCACATGGTCGGAGGCTTGCAAGGTAGCTCATAAAGTTGAACGTGCGTTAGCGGCCTAGTCCAATCGCCCAAATTTCACCACCAAGGGTCGCCCCCCACAGGCTCACAGCACTACTCAAACACTTAAGGTTCAAAAGGTGTCACCTGCAGAAATGGCAGAAAGAAGAAAGCAGGGATTATGTTACTACTGTGATGAAAAATACTCCCCTGGTCATAAATGCAAGGAGCCCAAATTCTTTCAAATTGATGCTACTAATCACAGCTCATCGGAGGAAGCTCCACTACTTGAGGAACCTTAGGAGGAAGAAGAGGACAACCAGAAGGACAATGTCCCTGACGAACTAGTTATTTCGCTGCATGCTTTGGCAGGGATTTCTTCACCTCAAACTCTAAAAATCAGAGATTTTATTAAGCATCGCCCAGTAGTAGTCTTGATTGATAGTGGAAGTACACATAATTTTATCCATCAAAGAATCACGGAAGCAGTGCATTGTTTTGTACGAGTAGTTTCTAACTTCCAAGTCCAAATTGCGGATGGGGGAACAATGAAATGTGACGGTTGCTGTGAAAATGTCAAAATTCAAATGGGTGATTATCAGTTGAAGACCCACATGTTTGCCATACACATGGGAGGGTGCGACATTGTCCTTGGTGCTGAATGGCTTCGCACACTTGGGCCAATCACAATGGATTTCCAGGAGTTATATATGAGCTTATAGCAGAACAACTACACACATACCGTCCACGGACTCCAGGCAAGAGCTCCCTCTATCATCAGCTCACATAGGATGGAAATTTTTTTAAAAAAGGGCCATCATGGAGTTATAGCTCAATTTAATGCCATCTAGGTCGTCGAAACCAATTCTCTTCCAATTCATCCGGAGATGCAACAGATTTTAAATAACCATCTGCCAGTCTTTGACAAGTCTCATGAGCTTCCACCCTCGAGAGCGGAACATGATCATAGCATCACTTTGGTCCCAAGGGCCCAACCACCAAATGTGCGCCCATATAGATATCCGTTCGCCCAAAAGAATGAAATAGAAAAAATAATCAAGGAACTTTTGGAAGCAGGTGTCATTCGTCCCAGCATTAGTCCTTATTCATCACCGGTGGTCATGGTGCTCAAGAAAGAAGGCGAATGGCGTATGTGTCCAGACTTCAGGGCCCTCAATAAGTTGACAGTCAAATGTAAATTTTCCATCCCGTTTGTTGATGATTTGCTGGATGAACTGAATGGGGCTCAATTCTTCACTAAGCTGGATCTTCGCTCAGGCTACCACCAAATTCGCATGAAAGAAGTCGACATTCCAAAGACTGTTTTCAGAACTCATGAAGGCCATTATGAGTTCCTGGTCATGCCATTTGGTCTTTGTAATGCCCCATCTACTTTTCAGAGCCTTATGAACCACCTCCTTAAACCATATCTCAGAAAATTTGTCCTTGTTTTCTTCGATGACATCCTCATTTACAGTCGCACTTGGGCCACACATCTTCAACATGTAGATTTGCTCTTGCAACTGCTCCGCAAGCATAAATTATTTGTTAAGATGTCCAAGTGTTCTTTTGGCATGGAAGAAGTTGAGTATTTGGGCCACATTGTGGGGGGTGAAGGTGTCAGGGTGGACCCCACAAAGATCCAGGCAATGCAGGATTGGCCTCAACCTAAGACCTTGAAGAGCTTGAGAGGATTTTTGGGTCTCACGGGCTACTATCGCAAATTTGTCCGCAATTATGCTCGCATTGCAAAACCCCTCATTCAACTTCTCAAGAAAAATTCATTCCTCTGGAATGATGAAGCACAACAGCGTTTATAGCTCTAAGAAATGCCATGTGTTCCACTCCAGTCTTAGCACTACCCGACTTCACCAAATCTTTTGTCATTGAATGTGATGCTTCGGGTACTGGTATTGGGGCGGTCTTAATGTAGGAAGGTCGACCCGTGGCCTTCACAAGCCAACAACTAAGTGGGAAGAATCTGGGACAATCTACCTATGAGAAGGAAATGATGGCCATCTTACATGCAGTAGATACCTGGCGACCTTACTTGTTGGGGCAACGTTTCCAAATCCGCATAGACCATCATAGTCTTAAATATTTTTTGGAGCAACACTTATCCTCACCACAATAAAATAAATGGCTCGCCAAAATGCTAGGATATGATTATGAGATCATTTACAAGAAAGGGCGCGAAAATATTGTAGCAGATGCATTATCTCGCCAATTTGAGGAGGAAAGTACCCTGCTCGCAATTTCCCTTCCCATTCCAGAATGGATTGAAGAGGCTCGCAGGGAATGGTTTTCACATCCCTGGCTCTCCCAACTCATTACTTAATTGTAGGCGGATCCAAATTCCACCAAGGGCTACTCGTGGCAGGATGAGATTCTTCGCTACAAGGACAGAGTCGTAATATCACCAACATCCACCCTCAAAAGCCGCATTTTGGCGGAGTTGCACTCATCCCCCACTGCAGGACATTCAGGCTTTCAGAAGACGTATGCTCGCACTAGAAGATCATTTTTTTGGACAGGCATGAAAAAGGACATTCTTACTTTTGTAGCGGAATGCGATGTCTGTCAGCGCCACAAAGGGGAGACAGTCAAAGCACCAGGCACATTACAACCATTGCCCATCCCGGCATCAATATGGATGGAGGTTTCTATGGATTTCATTACAGGTCTTCCAAAGTCAGGAAACAAGTCAGTCATCATGGTGGTTGTGGACCGACTTTCTAAGTATGCTCATTTTTGCGCCCTACCCCACCCTTTTACATCGACTTTGGTCGCTCAATCTTTCATGGATCAGATCTTCAAATTGCATGGCATGCCCACTTCTATTGTGTCTGATCGTGACTCGATATTCACCAATAATTTTTGGCAGGAACTCTTCAGGCTACAAGGTACCCAACTAAAACTCAGTACTTCCTATCATCCACAAACGGATGGTCAAACTGAAGCAGTCAACAAATGTCTGGAAACCTACCTTCGGTGTTTCACTTCAGAAAAGCAACATCTTTGGGTGCAGTGGTTACCTCTAGCTGAATGGTGGTATAACACCAACTATCATGCCACCACCAAAGTGACTCCCTATGAAGCAGTTTATGGTCAACTCCCTCCTTCCCCTACTTCTTATATCAAGGGGTGCTCAAAGGTACAAGTAGTGGATCAACTCCTATAGAACTGCACAACCATGCTCACCTATCTTAGAGAGAATCTTCATCAAGCTCAAAATCGCATGAAGCAATAGGTAGATCAGCATCAGTCAGAACGCCAATTTCAAGAAGGGGATCAGGTATTTTTGAGGCTGCAATCATATAAGCAAACATCACTCAAAGACAAGGGTTGTAAAAAACTATCTCCAAAATTCTACCGACCGTATTGAGTACTTCAGCGCATTGGAGAAGTGGCCTACAAGCTAGCTTTGCCACCCACTGCAAAATCCCATCCAGTTTTCCATGTTTCATGCCTCAAGAAAGTGATTGGGAACAATTGTAGAATTCAAACCAGTCTACCTGAATTGGATGAAGAAGGGTCAATCTGGCTCCAACCTGAACAGCTCCTAGACACACGAGAATGACACCTGCATGGCCGCATGATCAAGGAAGTCCTCGTCAAGTGGAAAGACACCTCTCCGGAAGATGAAACCTAGGAACCAACCACTATTCTTCAGCAGTTTCCGCAGCTTCAGCGTTGAGGACAAGGCTATTCTTAAGGGGGAGGGCATGTTAGGGTCCCACCCTAACCCCCTTATTTATGTAGTAGGATCGAGTCATAGTTATAGTTAAGTAAAGAGTCAATAAAGCCCATATTAATAATTGTAAGTGGTTAACCCACATTTAATGACGGGACCACAGTTAGTTGCAAATGGGCCATGGTATTAGATAGATGGTATTAATAAGAACTATGGTATTGCTCCATGGTATTGCATGTATGAGTCATATATAAAGGATAGAGACTCCCTGCGAGGAGCATTGTGTCTTATTTTGTAATTGAGCTCTGCTCTATTGGAGGTTGCTGCCTCGAAGAGGCAAGTGAACATTGCTTTCTGAATAATAAAGTACTTGCTGTTATTTCTCACTATTCTATGTTTTGGGTATATTTCTGCACATATTTGGTATCCTTGTATCGTCTTGTAGGTTAAGAGCATAACAGAAGCTAACATAGGGCCACGCAGAGCTACGTTGTGGCAGCATAGAGCTTCAGAGGGAGATTGAAATTCTGCTGAGGAAGTCGAGTTCCAGAGCCAAAAGCTGGGGTGTGAGACCAAGAGGCTTGAGAGCTGAAGTTTCCAGCCAGCAGAGGATTAGAAGGAGGTGCAACGTAGTCCCAGCTGCAGTGACGTAGGGACTGTGTGGGAGTGATGCAAAACTCTACAGAGGCAGTGTAGAGGCTCATCTCCAGTGCAGATCAGTGTCGGTTCTTCCATTGACAGAGTGAGATCATCTCACTATTATTTTTTCCCAGTTTATCTCTGTATCGGATAACCAGTTGGGCATTCAACGAATTGTACTCAGATTTACTACT
Organism: Pinus tabuliformis; assembly: GCA_031772625.1. Classification (NCBI taxonomy): domain Eukaryota; kingdom Viridiplantae; phylum Streptophyta; class Pinopsida; order Pinales; family Pinaceae; genus Pinus; species Pinus tabuliformis. The sequence continues at coordinate 1,098,542,244 of CM062813.1, forward strand.
GCTTAATAATACAAATCCTCAGCTGCTGCACCGATTTTCCCACTTTGGTTTTTTCTGGGGATATTTGTCAAAAAATAACTATGCAGGTGTGTTGTGTATTTCTTTCTTGTTCAGTTTCTTGTTTCCGCATTTTATTTAAATGGTGAAGCATGCAATGCATTAGTTTTGGTGTTTATTGTAGGAAACAATAAATAATTTTGTTCAGTAATTAACAAATAGAAGAAACGTAATCAGTTGTTGTAGTAAAAATTTGGGCATTCAAATTTTCACAAAGATGACTAAAGAAGATATACTCTGGCCTCCTTCTTTGTGAATATAGCAAGAATTAGAGATGATCTTTTGGCCATTGATGAAATTGTTCAAGACAAAGAAATCGTGATCACTGCCCTATTAGGATTGCCACCCTCTTGGGGAGCATTTGCTGCAGGTCTTAACAGTTGGAAGGAAGCTCCCACTTTTGAAGAACTATGGATTTCCTGCAGTCAAGAAGAATTAAGGATCTCATTAGTCGCCAATCCTGAAGGAGTATCAAATGCCTACATCACTCAACATAAAGGAAGGAAATTGAAAGGACCAAGGAAGAAAGTTGACATGTCCAAGATAGAATGCTATCAATGCCATAAGAAGGGTCACTACAATAGTGACTGTCCCGACAATCCAAAGAATAAGAAGAGAGATAAAGATCATGCTAACATTGCTGAGGAAGGAGAATCAAAGAAAGCAAAACCTGAAGAATTTGATATAAGGGACTTACACTATTAAGTCCTTTGCTTTTAGTCTTAGATATTCTATTTTGTATAGGTTTTAACATGTTTTTGGAAAATACATTTTCTTTGGTTTTATAAGTTTATAGGTATTCCTCATGCTTTGGCGGGAGCCCCCAACAACTCCTAAAGATAAGTATCTCATCTCCGTTCAGTTTTTGGTTTCATATACTTGTTTAAGTTTTTGATTATATTAATACTAATCACCATTCTCTTTTTATTGTATTGATTAGGAAGACATTTGCTATATTCTCAAGGAGTATGAAAAAGGACCTCTCAAGACAAGGTTTGTCAAAGAACAAAGGTATGCTTTAAAACATTTATTTCTTTTGTTGATTCATTTGACAATCTATTACTAACATTATTGTGTCTAGCTATATTGAATCATAGTGATTCTTGTTTTGGGTGATTCATCACTTGATAAATCTACCCACCCCATTCATATTCTTCACTGATTTGTAGAACCCTAGACAGGTTTTGGAAAACCCTAACCTAAAGGTATTCTAATGTGAATGATTGAAACGCTAAACTGCTTAGGGTTATTGAGAAATGCTATTTGAAGTTTTTGTTGATAATGTCATGTTTGGGATTTTGGTATGATCAGGAAGACCTAACTTGTTATGATTGAATGAGAGAGTCTAAAATCCCTAACCTTTGAAGTATTGGTAATGTTGGGTTTGGTATGTTTCTACATTGAAACCCTAACTCATTAGGGTTTGGTGGAATGTGCAAGCAAGACCCTTATAATGTCTTAAAAATGATTTCCTTGGTATGTTTGTGTTTGTTTGATCAAACCCTAGTATAATCAAGTTTGTTGTGTTTTGATATTTGCGAAGTTGGGTTTGACTAACACATGATATGAAATGCCTATGCATGATGATGAAGTCCTAGATGTATGAGTTGACTTGTTTGTCAGTGGTCATGAATCCTAGGGTTTGGTAACAAGCCCCAGTCAATGTTTGTCTTTCTAGGATGATAGTATTTGTGAAATTCTAGGGTTTTGGAGTTAAACCTTAGTAGAAGTGAAAATATCCGATGAATGATAACAATATGATAATTTGAGATGTGTAAGATTGTTGAAATTTGGTTTTTAGTTGGGATTGATATTTGATTGAAAATCTAGGGCTTGCAACTAACCCTAGTGGAAGTTGGTCATGTTAATGACTAAGCTGTGAATGACTTTGATTGATTCTTTCGTATGAAATTTAGGATTTGTATGAATCCCCAGTGGAAAGTCTAACGTATGAATTCTGAAAGTTGTTAGATGCCTTGTAGATCTATATTTGTTTGAATTGTTTCTAGGGTTTGCTATATGTTGTAGTAGGGTATGTCACACCTTTGAAAGAAACATTGAAACCCTAGATGTAATGAAAGTGGTTACGAAGTAGTCGAGGGTTTATGACAAAGTCCCTAGGAAAATGTTGAAGAGTATATGTTTCTTATTTGCAATTAAGTTTTGATATTTGATATATATATATATATATAAAGTTGAAATGCTTCCATGATTCTGATATGGCTAACTTCATGCTTCTATAGATTTGGTTGTACTTGCTATCTAAGTTGTGCAGGTACACAATCTTCAATATGGTGAAGATGCTTGTTGATGTGATAAGCATGATGAGGATGATAATAACTCTGATGAAATGGTTGGAAGCCACGAAAGATTCTTCGATGACGAAAAGAAGACGCTGATCTTCCTAAGGAAGCCTGAATAGAAGAGATCTCCCTAAGATTAAGAGGGAGTTTGGATAAAGAGTTGCTCCCTAGATGAGAGGGAGGGCATAACTTGGTTTTTGATTGAAGGATGAATTTTGGAGGATATGCTGCTGTATGAGAAGTAGGAAAGAAAAGTGTATGATTGAGGAATCTTCTGTCAGAGATTCGGTTGATAGTCCCACTTTGAAAAGTTGAGAAGCAACATCAAAACCCCCGAGGTTTGTATTTGATTATGTACATATGAAAGTATATTATTGATTGGGGTTGTGATTGTACGGGTGAATCTCTCAAAGGTCTAGATGGCATGCCGGTTACCAATCAGTTTGATTGGAGAGAGATTGGTTATTCTTGATCTGCTGGATCAAGGAGTGTTGATGCTTTGTGCATGAAGCATTACCTGGGAGGACATTTGACGGACAATTTGTGTTGATGTCTAGGTCCCGAAGTTGGAAAGGTGGTGTTGGTTATTGAGTTCTATTTTTAGATACACACTTGGATCTTTGGGTTGGTGGTTAGCAGCTAAGCCTGATGGTACCTAGAGGGGTTGAAAGCTTGAGTCCACCACATTCCCACATTGATAGATTGCCTTGGTCAGGAATCTAGTTTGCGGCATTGTGGTGCCTGAATTGTTGAGAGACCAATGGATAGATTTCCCTGGTGAGGAATCTAGTCCGTGGCATTGCGGTGCCTAAATTGTTGAGAGACCAATGGATAGATTGCCCTGGTCAGGAATCTAGTCCATGGCATTGTAGTGCCTAAAAATTCTTCATGGTTCATATAGTTGAGATCTTCCTTGTACTTGTATATGATGAATATCTCCCTAGTTAAGAGGGAGTGTTGGAAAATGTAACTAGGTTCAGTCTTCATTTAATGTATTTGAGTCATCTTGTAATGTACTTGTCAAAAGAATAAAGAAAAGACTTATTATTATTATTATTGTGACTTATTAAAGCATGGGTTTCATGCTTGGGTCACCATGTTTTAGGTCAAAGTCCCCATTGAGGACTTCTAGGATTTATTCTGAGTCAATAGAGTCATTGTACTTTTAAAGAGACCCTTCTTGGGCTTTTGAATCATGTAAAAAGGTTTAGTATTGACTCAAATGTAATTTATGTATCCTCCACATCAAGTCGGCCTAAGGACACTAATTCGACCTCACATGAAGCCTATAAATACAAGCAAGTCGAATTCATTTGGAGCACTTCATCTCACACAAGTTCGATATCTCTAAGGAAGCTGGGAAGTGTGAAGTCTGAAGTCGGGAAGCGAAAAGAAGTGCGAGTTGGGTGGAGCCTAAGGAGAAGAAGAAAAATAAAATTTTGGTACCTCTCTCTCTGTTTCGTGCCCTAGTTTGGGAGATTTAATTCGTCCAAGTTTCACTGATGCCAAAAGCTGCCTGATGCTAGAAGTCGCTGCCTAGTCGAAGTTGCTAGAAAGAGGTTGAAGATCTGGGAGGCTGACTTGGTGTGGAGGGAAGGTCTGGTCTTTTTCTAGGGTGAAGAGTCTCAAAGAATACTATTGAAAGGAAGAATTTTCTTGACTGGGATTTTCCCTCGAGGGGGGTTTTGCCCTGGCATAGTGCCTACATCTGGTGTCTATTGTTTTATGTGCTGCTACTTTGGTAATTGCTTGATGAGCTAAAAGAAAGAAGATATAAAGAATCGTAATAACAAAAAACATCACAAGTAATTATCAAGAATAAGAAAATCTTTCTACCTTTCTGATTTTCTAACATTTATTCTCTTGTACCTTCTGCTCCTGCAACCATAAATAACTTCGGTCCTACAATTCTAAGAGACTTCAGTCCTAGAATAGTAAGAAACTTCTGTCCTACAATTCTAAGAGACTTCGGTCCTGTAATAGTAAGATACTTCGGTCCTATGATCATAAAAGACTTCATTCTATAACGAACTCCCCTTTCTGTTGAAGATTTCAAATCAAAGATGATGAAAACTTTGGTGGTATTTCATAAGGTTGAATGCTCTATATATATGTTCTTTGCAAAGTGGATGAGTCTGATCATGACGCCAATTATACATAAAGAAGGGTCTCTTACATAAAGCTTTGACTTTGACTCAAGAAAAGAATCCTATAGCACTCAATGGGTTCTTTGATCTATTGACCATTGACCCAAGCATGAAACTAGTGTAGCATGACTCTTATAAGAATTGCGAGTACCCGGGGGTCTTGACACATTTTATAGCGAGATGGGTCACTTGCATAGAACCCATGGTTTCTACCTGTACCCACCAAAATCCGCATAAAACTCGGCTACCCGCATTGAACCCATGAAGCACTGTATATGACTCGCATAAGACTTGTCGAGAGTCGAGACCCTCAAAATCCGTCTTTTTTTTAATTTTTCTTTTTTGTGCTTAAAATTCACCATATTTTATTTTATTTTTTTTAATTTTTTTATATTTTTCTGTATTTTGTCGAGTCTTATATGGGTCGTTCCCGAGTTTTATACAGGTTGCTGAGTCAATAACCAGAGGAGTCTTATACGAGTACAAGTCGTGCAACATTGCATGAAACCAGTGTTGCGAACATCGACATTCTGATAAAATCGGCAAGGGTACGGAAAGCCAAAAAATCGTAAAAATCGGGAAAATATCGGTAAAAAATTGGCAAACATCAAAAGAACTAAGATACCATGAAAATATCTTTAAAAATCGACAAACGTCGGCTAGGCCAAAAAAGCGTGATTTCTAGATAAAATCAGGATGTTATCGAGATGTTCCCAACACTGCATGAAATCCATGCTTTAATAAGTCAATTACTTTTATAATAAAAGTTTCTTTTTCTTCTTTACATTATATCATGACTCAAGTACAATTATGAAGACCAACACTAGTTACATTTTTGAACAAATAGTTCAGAGTGGGATTACCTTTTGATATCTTACTAGAACGAGTGCTGTAAAAGTGTTCCCTACCTTGGTAGGGGTGGCTAATAGCCAACCTTATTAGGTGCTTTCAACCTTCAAGGGGAAGTGACATTTCTAAGGTCAACCCTTCAATCAATAGGTATTGGTGAAAATAATTTGATAATGAAGGGGAAAAGGCTTCATGGCCAACTACCATGGTTAAAGGGACCAACTGATGGGGGCGTCCACATCCTGAGTGTATGGATGTAATGGTGGGAGCATTTGTGGAGGGATGAGTTACCTGCTCTGCTTGATTTTCCACCCCTCTCGTGCGCCTTTTACGTTTTCTTGATTATTCCTTGTATTAACACCTATAGGTCAGGGGTTAGAGCTTGTTTTTCATGATGTAGTAGTTTTATTACCCCTTTAGATGAGTCAGTACATTTCTCATTGAGTTTGGGACATGCAAGGGCTCCATTTCATGTAATGGAGCATCATGTGCTCAGGGAGCAGGTGAAGGCCATATGAGGGAGGTAGAGCTCATGTTAGGCTTTTGCCCACGTGCTAATTTTTATGTCTTGACCATATTTTGCATTTTGATTTTCTTTCTTTTGTTTCATTATGGCCACGATATGCTTTTTCTTTTGTTTTAGTTGCATCAACCTCCAGGGCAAAGTTTTTTGACCCTACTCAAGATATGTGAACATATGAGTGCCAAATGCAAAAGAACCAACAACAAGTTGTACTTGAAGAATGGAGGTGAGATATGGGGCTTGTAATGTGTCATGGAATGTGATAAGTATGGTATAGGGTAAAATGAACACACTATCTTAATCACGGTCTTCCAAGTAGTAACCCTAAGGGGCCTTAAGGGAGGTCTCACTGGACTATGGCTAAAAATTAACCCCCTTGGTAAGGTGAGAGAACAAAATTATAGTCAAGATTAGTCAATCTTCCAAATCACCCCTTTATTCATACTAAATGCCCAAAACAAACAAGTATAAGCACCTAGTTGCAAAATGATCAAAGTTCCTTTTGAATAGTATCCCACCTTCATCCAAGGGTTAATGTTGGATGGCGAGAGGCACATGGTTGATGCAAATGGTAGAGGCACATGACATATCATCGCCAAATAGTGGCTGGTAGGGGTTTCTGTTCAGTTGGTTTTCAAATGTAGGAGAAAAGTTTCCTCATATGGGGTTACCCATTTTGGTGGGTAACAAAGGGTAAGGGAAATGTTGGAGAGTTAGTCTCACAACCAGGAAAGAAGGATTTTAGTAAAATCAAGTGATTTATTTGCCGTAAATTTGGACATGATGGATCACAGTGTCTGAACAAGGAAAAGAGCAAAGGGAAGTAACAACAGAAGTAGGTATCATACTTTGGAGAAAATTGAATGTACAAATTTATTGCCAAGTTTGAGGCAAATTTCTTAATGGTATCTTACCTTTCTACCAACATTATACTAAGGAATGCATGGTATGTGGAAAGTGCAGTAGTATTACCCCTCAATGATGAGTCGTTTTATTGCTCATCAGGGTTGGTGTTGGTATTTTGTGTAGCATCGACAGGTATTCCCGCATGCCAAAAGGCCCCTCAAGTTGGCCAAAGAAAATTATGGAAATGAAAAATTAAAATTATGTATTTTTGGGCTTCATGTAGGCCCCAAATGTTCAAGTCAGCCCCACCATCAAGGGGTGTGACTTTTGGTCAAAAAGTCACCCATTTGACAAATATAAAAACACAAGTTGACCTCCACATTTGGACCAATTCAAATCATACACATTCTTCTATTTTTTGATCCACAAGTGTGAAGTCAAGAGGAGGAGATTTGAAGTTTGATCGAGAGAAAGACGCTGTTGTCACACACAATGTCTAGGCATCGCGACAACGCTCAGATCGGGGGCTGTCACCTTGATCCCCAATCTCTCTGTTTAAGCTGTCTCCCTACAACAAGCTAAGGGGGGTAGACCTTATGGAGAAATGGGATGAAGGAGAACTAGCTGGGAATCAACCAGTTCGGGAGACACAGCAAGGCAATCAAATACTGGATTAAGGCTTAGCAAGATTTAGAATTTGATTAGATTTTAAATGATCAATACCAGTGCCTTATGGAGTCAATGATCCAAGTAATTGATTATCAACTGCTGCTTAGGAAACAGAGATATGAAATTTGCCTATAATTCGACAATAAAAATATTTAACAATCGCTTGAAAACATTTGCAAAATATCTAACATGTAACGAGCATTAAATAATCCAAGCGATGACGATCAATTTCACTAGATGCACAATGACTGAGCAATTAAATTTCAAGAGATACAAATACCTTAATCAACCACGAAATTTAAAAGCTAACCAGTTCAGATCCTAGAATTTAAATGATTATACTTAAAATTCCAAATCTAGGAAATTTACCACTTTCAAATAGTTAATCTTCAGATGTAAAAAATTTAAGCACATTTAACTATAGAGAAATGACAAATACCACAAAAATTTACCTTTAGATCTTACCTTAGCACAAAAGACACCAAGAAGAAATTTTAGATTGCCAACTTAATTATTCCTTAGGTGAATTTCTCGATATGTTAAGCAACGAAATAAATCGAAAAAGATTTAATAATTTTTTAAATTTTTTAATGGGCCAGAGGCCACATAAAAAAAATTTAAAACCCTTAAATATGAAACCTGCGTTCGATTTAATGCTTTAGGATTTCTTAAGGTGACAAAATGTGAAGTCCCTTTCTTATTTTTTATTTTTTAGTTTTTCGATCTTTAGGGTTTTTAGATTTTTATTTTTTAAGATTTTAAATTTTTTTATTTTTTAAATGACTTTAAATTTTGAGTTGAAATTAAAATCATAAAAAAATAAAAGTGAAAGCTAACTCAGATATATTTTTATATTTTCTTTTTAAACGAAATGTCAAATAGATTAACTCAAGTCCTAGAAATGAAAACTAAACTAAAAAAAGGGGCAACAAAACCTAACGTACTTGAAACCTCATACATAACCAAAAAAAAATAATTTTAAAATCAAACGAATATTTTTCTTTGTTTGCAGGTTCGTGAAGGGGTTCGACGACAGCAAGGGAGGACTCGACGGGCTGGCAGAGGGGAATGTAGGTTTTGAGGTTTGTGGCAAGACGGGATGAGAATGGAGTTGAGGGATGCGTTGAAGAGGAAAGGAGAGGAGCCAGCGACGGGTTGCAGGGAAACGCAACAAAGAGAGGAGGGCAACATGCAGAGAGGGATGCAGCGATGAGAGATGGAAGGAGATCATGCGAACAGGGAGGATAGGTATTATGAAGAGGCTGCGAATAGCAGCATTGCGAAAGGGTAGCGGATCTGGAGCAGTGAGAAAATCGAACGGAAGGAAGAGGGTATGCGGGAGAAGAGATGTAGCACGAGGGAAGATGGAGTTGCGAGGAAGGACAGTCACGTGCAGGAGTAGTATAGGTTGCAAAAATAAAAGAAAAGGGAGAGCATGAGAACGAAGAGCTGTAGGTTGAATGAGCGGTGAAGGATCAAGTTGCAGATTTGGCTTTGTACAGCAACGAGGGAGCCACGATGGAGCTGTAGGAGATCAGAGAGGAGGAAATCCGCAGATTTATAGAGATTGCAGGCAACAGCGAGAGACTGTGGGCTAAAAAAAATTTCAAAATTTCTGTAGCAGAGAAATTGAAAACTCCAGGCCACAAACAGGTGGCCCAGAAACTCTTTAAAAAATTTTCTGAAAATTTTAATGAAAATATCGAATCCAATTGCTTCAGATCTATTAATAAAACCCTTTCGAAATATTCAGATTTAAAATATTTTTTAAAACCCTTGGACTACAAAAATAATGCCCCTACAAAAGCTGGTTTTGAGGCCAGATCTTACCCTCCAAGGCCTAGATCTGGCTTCAAAATCGAACCTCACCTTCATATCTGCAACCTATTCCTGAAAACACAAACACCCAGAATCCCGATATACCAAAAAAATGAAACCCCAGAAACCCTAAGTCAGAAAAATTAAAAAAATTTACAAATCTATGCACAGGAGTAGCAGATCTACCAAATCTAGCGAGTGTGAGTCCAACTCCGCTCCTAGATCTGACAATCTGAGGCTCTTAAAAGCCAGATTTATCAACTTAGCACATAAAATTTTTGAGATTTTAAATTTAAATGGAGGTGCTTCGCCCAAAACCCTTCATGCATCAACAATGAAACTTCTTATGATAAGCCCGGGATTCAATCAAGCTGGGCTCTTCAGAAAATACTAATCGGGAGTTGGCTGGTCCACCTGAAAACTTCCCCGAACACCCGATGATCTAAAAATCAAGAATTCCTTGCACAACTCAATTCAACCATTAACGTAGAGCGAGAAAAAGATAATAAAATTCAGTTTTAATAGAGATACCTGCCATTATATTAAGAACTTAAATTACCATTCAAACCCTAGTGATCAAGCAAGATACCTGTGCTTAAATCACTCTTCATAAAGCTATCATCAATGGCTAAAAGGAAATCTATGCATGAAAATAACACATCTTACAACATTTCCACGAAGAGTAACACCAGCAAAAATTAACCCTAAAGTCTTCTTTTATTGCTCATAAAAAAAATTACAAGATAGAGCTTTCACTTAGCACAAGACTCAAAGATCGAATAATCTCAACTGACAAATGACCTCCTATTTAAAGATAAATCTCCCAACGACTAGTTCGAGTGATCCTTGTCAAAGTGATGTTGACCGTTGATGAGGATCAAAATTTCTTTTAATCTCATCCGTTGAAATTTTAAATATTGAGGAAATTTCGAATTTTTCAATTAAATGCATTTTAATAAATTCAAAAATTAAAATTTTGCATTTATTTCCTCAAAATTTTGACTTTGACTTAACCCCAGGGACCCAAAGCATATAATTTAGCAAAATAATCAATTAACCTTAGTCCCTGGACCTGTTAAGATTTAATTTTTTAAAGGATCCACAAATTTTACCTTTGGAAAATTTAAATTTACCTAAGACCTAGGACCTATGAGGGGATAAATTATTTTTCTAACCTTCAAGACACTTTACATCATGATTTTTTTTTTACATCTCAAGGGGAAAAACCCATTTGAAAAAGACCCTCACAGACTACCCATTTCTGCGACACAAATATAATCCAACAGACTAAGCAACTTGTAATAAAATAACCTAACCAAATAGTTAGGATTATTCCCAAATCACTTTTACACAGACTCGATCTATAACATTAGGACTTGCCTAAGATCCTGGTGACAAAATTCATTCTGGCTTTAGGGTAAGGCTGAAGGAAAACTCTGCCGACCATCTGAGATGGATCCGTAAGACAAAAAACCCCTCGGAATGTAGATCGTTACCAGAAAAATAAGTTTACCTAGGCAAATACATACATGACACAGATTTGCTGAGATTATTTACATCACATATATGCAGAATGGGTTTACATTATAACATAATAATTAGGCTGATGATGATAGCTGGACAACACAGACACATCGATTAGGCACTATCCCTTTTGCGAAAAAAGGGGGTGTACTACTATGGGTCGTTGACACATAGTGGTCAACAGAAGCAACCATTTGACCGAGTTTGACTGAATTTGACCACAGAAAGGGAGCAAGTTAGATCACAGAAGAAGACTTTGACCACATATTTGGGCCATAGTCAACCATAGTTGGCCGCAGACCCTTTGATAGTAGGACCGAGCTGACCTTAGGCTGAAATTTCAGACTATTGACTAGCGTTGACTAACACTAATTTCTCTGATTTTTGGAGGTTTGACCAACATTGACTAGCTGGTATTACCGTATTTGAGCAAGTTTGACTGGTATCTTGGAGTTGGATTTGTGGCACAGATTTCTAGAACTATAAATATTGTTGAAGAAAAAATTCTCCTTAGAAAAAAGAAGTTGGGTTTTCCCAGGGTAAATTTGTTGTCTCTATTGTGCTTGGATGTCTCTTTATGATCTTATTGTTTTCACTACATTACTGTTGAGATTTCCTGTGTGTAATTGCTTAATGATATGTGTGACATAAGATAACTTGATTGGAAATCACTAAAAGTAATTATCAAATTAGAAGATCAGTTTCTATTGTGTTTATTGTAGAAAAAATCAATAGTTCAACATGCAAAGGTTCATTCCTTTGGTGTAATGGAGCAACCTGTGCTTAGGAATCGGGTGATGGCCATAATGAGTGAGGTCAAGCTCATGCTTTCTATGTCCATGGCCATCTTTTTGCATTTTGATATTTTTTCTTTTGGTTTTGCTGTGGCTGTGATTTCCTCTTTCTGTTTCTTTTAGCTGCATCAACCTCCCAGGGCAAATTTTTCGGGCCCTACCTAGGTATGCTAACATATGGATGCCAAATCCCAAAGAACCAATGGTTGGTTTAACTTGAATAATGGAGGTGAGATAAGGGCTTGTAACGTATCATGGAAAGTGTTATGTATGACAGGGATAGATGCAACTATGTTATCTCAAACAAAGCTTCCCATGTAGTGCTCCTCCTATACCTATTGGGCCATTAGGGGAGGTCCCACTGGTCTAGGATCAAAGATTAGCCCCCCATTTAAGGTGAGAGAACATGATCAAGGTCAAAGGCCATCATTCTTCCAGATCACCCCATAATCCATATCAAATACCTAACAACAAACAAGTATAAGCACACGATTGCTAAAATGACCAAAGTACCTTTTGAGTAGAAGCCCACCTTTGCCCATGTGCTCATGCTGGATGGGCAATAAGAAAATGGCTGATGCAAGTGGTGGAGATATATGGCATATCATTAGCTAGTGGTGGCTGTCAGGGGTTGCTAGCTATGTGGCTGACCGATTATTTGCCAAGAATAGGAGAAAATTATTCTCCTATAGAGTTGCCCATTTTGGTGGTTAATAGGGACATTGTGCATTGGAATATGTGTAGTGAGCCGTAAAACATGGAATGGCGTGAATTGTGAAATTTCCACGTGGAGAATTGAATTATGCTGTACTATAGCCAAATGAGACGCATATTGACTCTATGACTGATGACCATGTGGAAGAGACATAGATGCACTCTTGACATTGGCTAGACAAGCCCTACATAGTGCGATCACCCATACAAAACTGATGGCTTCACTAAACCATGTGTCCCAATAAATCCTTCTCAAGGTGTCTAATCCTATCTAGGACAAAAGGAGTTAAGAATGCGGGCTAAAGGGACCAGGCATTTCTAACTTTAAGAGGGCTATGATATACCATATACATAATGATCACATGGCTTATAGGGCTTTGAGACCTACATCTTATTGGGCTAACAATGTTGTTGTCATGGAAATACTAGGGTACTTTCCATGAGGTAATGCATATACACATGAGGATATGGCTACCCTCTTCACATTCCATGACCGACTATTGGTCTTCCTCAAGACTCTTCATTTCACCTACCTTTGAATTATGTACAATAATAATATGAAAATAATAACCATGAAGGATTATGCATCTAACATCTAGGCATGCTAGTTTGGATCTTATTGATTAAAGTGTACTCATTTGGAGATTAAATTAAGATGAACACGGTGTTGGGGGTGCAACCAAGGTTACTTGGGAGCGGGAGTGGGGAGTGACATTCTCAAAAGTTCCCGGTTCAGGAGTGAATTTTTATATATTTTGATGCATATATGTCAACAAAAGCATGTAGAATGATGAATTAGTTAAAAAAAGCATAAAAACATGGGTTAAACCATATAACATCAATCATCTAGTAGTTACAATCTTCATCAACCACAGGGTTACAAGTTTTGATTTATATAGCATGTAAGGGTGCACATAACCAAAATAGCATCAAGTGCAATCCATCTTTGAACTGAAAATACGTCAACAAACAGGCTCTAGATGGCCTCTTGCATCCAAAAAAAATCATGCTACAACAAATAGCTACATATCATCAAAATCATTGCCTATCTTGGGATCTTTGTCATTAATATTACCCTCTAAGCATTAACATAAAATAGAAAAACATAGCATGTCAAGTCAAGATTTTGTTTGAGTGATGGGTACATTTTTAGAAGGGTCATGATATGGGAGTTTGATAACCAATGTCACTAACATCAAGGTACATAGAGGGATTGGGGCTCTTGATTAAACATGAGTTCCATATTTTAGTACATGATAAAATCCAATGGAAACATTGGAATCTCCCTAACCCTGAAATCCTGAAAAAGTGATAAGTTTGTTGGATTTTGAGTGAGATCTAAAATTCTACTTTCTCCATATGAAATCCAATGAGGTCGGAACCACTCTCAAAAATCCTTAGTCATTTCATGGTAATGTTAAAAATTTAAGTAAAAGGACCTTTACTTTAAGAATTTAACTTACCGTGGATTGCATATCAATACTAGGGCCATAGGTTTGATCATTAGGTTTCCCCACTCAAAAATTCTTGTTTTTTAATTTTTTTTTTTTGCATTTGGAATTTGTTTGCAAATGAAATCATTGAGAAAAGCCAGGGAGCGAAATTTTTTGTAGGGAGCATGCTCCCGGGGCTGCTCCCAAAGGGAGTGCGCTTCGGGAGCAGGTTTGAGGGGAGGGAGGGGTGCACTCCCCCGCAACCCTAGGTGCAACTCAGCCATAGTCATGAGATTGGAATGTCAATGATTAAGAGACAATGTCTGCACTTGAATTGAATTAATAAGTTAGAGAAGGAAACAATCACAATATCAGTGACATAAAGTAGGAATAATCATAGGCCCGAGGGATAGCTCAGTTGGTTTGATCTTTTCTGCTGACTTGTAATGCAAATGGAATTCACGGGATCCATTCTCACTTAGTCTTGCATGCTTACCACCCACTATTGCGGCTGGAAGTTAATATTGCCCTCCATTTGGAAAAGTGGGGAAGATGGGAATACACAGGCATTGGCAAGGTACCAGTTTCCTCGTTCCAAACAGTTAAGCATGGGGGGTGAGGGGAATTTATCCGTCTACAAAAAAAATGCAGGAACTGTCATGAAGCTCGTTATTCAACTTGCAGTCCATGTATATATATGCACCTGATTAACACAAAGAGAGCTGACAAAGAATATCCAGCGAGAATACCTCCACTCTTGGTAATAACTCATGCTAGAATATGGGGTCCTCTTTATACAGATAGAGGATCACATGCATGGTGGTTGAGGAATAAATGTTTTCTCATGCTATTAAAACTTCCTAAGTAATCTATTCGAATTAACTCTTCATAATTACCGTGTCTTACCTCAGACCCCACTTTTTAAAGTGACAAATTACATAATCATATAATAACACTAAGATTTTCATTAGATGACTTCCGTCAGACACATGCCATTAATGAAAACATAGACTACAAGAAAACATAAGTTAATGGGCACCTTGGGGCTAATACATGGACCATACGGTGTTGGATTCCTGCAGTTGTTATTGGATCAGCATGGTCATGGTGGAAACTGAAATTTCAAATTTTTTATAGTTATTTTGCTGATATTATAATGATCAAGTCATTCTGAATGCTCAGAGCAAGATTTGAACAAATTAAATTAGAAGCATGCAAGGCACTATATAAATTATTCATAAAAAATAGGAAATTGCAAATACAATCTGCATGAATGTCATGGGTTACATGGGGACCATAAATTAAGTTGCGTCTGATAATTTTGAGGTTGTCAAGTGTTAATCTTTACTGGAATTAATACAGCAGTGATACATTTTAATCTTTTTTTCTTTGTAGAAATATTTAAAATTTGCATCCTGTTTTTGTGCTCAAGGAGTTTTTATGTTTACAGACGAGGTGGAAAGCCTGGCTGCTGCAAGACAAGCAGCATTATCTGGCTCAGAGCCTTCTGACTCTATAAGGGTATCGTTGTAGCTAAATTCCACTCTGCATTGTTGTGCATGTTAATGCGTTGATAAAACTTCAGGCAAATCATGCAAGCCATTGAATATTAAAAGTGAATTGGGAGTTTCTAGTCATGACCATTTTTATTTTTGTAATTGGATGAGTAACGAGATATTTGTAATTCTTACTTGTCATATATGCTTCATCAGTTTTGATGCTCACGCTGTGCACAGACAGGTTGTTAATGCTTTGTTAACACAGTTGGACAGACTGAAATCCTGCTCCAATATCGTTGTTCTAACAACTTCAAACATAACAGCAGCTATTGGTATGGTGAAAGGGGACATGTCTTCCATGATGTTGCCATGCTGCATTGATTTTTTTGTTTCTTGTTTATCCTCAAGTGTGAATTATGCATACTATTTTTGAATGAAAAAAAATTATAATTTGTCCCGTAAATGTTGTCAAGACTAATCTTGTTATACCTGTTGCTTTGGAACAGATATTGCATTTATTGATAGAGCAGATATTAAAGCATATATTGGACCTCCTACACTCCAAGCTCGTTATGAGATACTTAGGTCCTGTCTTCAAGAACTTCTGAGAACAGGAATTTTAGTTCTTCCTGTGGTGCGTTGTATTTCTCTACCCCTATCCTATTTTTCTGTCAAAGTGTAATCTATGTGCGTGCACTTTCCTGCAGATTTCAAATAGTAATTAGCTGTCATGCAAGGGGCAATATGTACCACATATATCAATGGAACCTGCTTCTATATCGATTTTTTGGAGTGGAGTTTGCAATACATTAATAAATAGCCTTGTTAGTAGCAATATTTGAAGTCTATATAATTGCTGTATGGAAATCTAGAAATGTGATTCGAAGATGGTTATGTAGTAGTGTTAATTTGATTCATACACTTTCTGAAAAAATATGGAATTTGGGTTCTGTTAACCACTAAAGTTGCACTTGAAGACTCCATGCCCGAGGATATTTCAGAGCATTCCTGCACCCACAGAGATTCAGATTTCATCAGAACATCTTAGCCCCTTTCTCCTCCTTTTTTCTTCAATCGTCAGATTCCACAACCCTAGAAAGATTTGTAAAAATGTCACTAGCATGATGAATAAAGCTATGTAACAGACCTAGGATGTTGAGACTTGATTAACAATGTACACCTTGGAGTGTTTTTTTACTCGATTAATTATTCCCACTTTTTAGCGGTGAACCGTTTTCTAGGTTTTTTCACTCACTGCATACCCCAAAGCTAGGGTGACGGCTTGAAGATCGTGCATAAAGTTTGTTGACCACTACGTGTCAACTACTCGTAGCAATACACCCCCTTTTCTTCGCAAAAGGGATAGCGCTTGAGTGGCGTGTCCATGCCATTTGACTGTCATCATCAGCGCGATCATGTTATGTTGTAAACCCAGTCTGCATGTGTAAATTGTAAATAATCTTAGCAGATCTGAGTCATGTATGTAAATTGTCTAGGTGGACCTAATTTTCTAGCGATAATCTACGTTCCGGAAGGTTTTTTGTCTCACCGATCCATGATTGGCAGAGTTTTCCTTCAGCGTAACCTCAAAGCCGGGATGGATTTTGTCATTAGAATCTTAGGGGAATCTTAGTGTGTTGATCTGCTAGATTATATTTGGTCGCAGCACTGGGTGGTCTATGAGGGTCTATGTCAAATGGGTTTTCCCCCTTAAGATGTAAAATTGTAAAGTTCATGATGTAAAGTGTCTTGAGGGTTAGAAAATGTTTTAATCCCCTCATAAGTCCTAAGTCCTAGGTCCTAGGTAATTTTTCCCAAGGCTAAGTTTGAGGATCCAAAAATAAAAATTAAAAAAATTAAAAAATAGATAAAAATAATAATAAAAATTAAAAAAATAAAAAATAAAATAAAACAAAATTTAAAAAATAAATAAATTAAAAATTTAAAAATTAAATAATAAAATAATAATAAGTCAATTTTTGAGAAAATAAATGCAAAGTTCTAAATTTTTAATATTAAAATGCATTTAAAAATTCGACGGATGAGATTAAAAGGGATTTTGATCCTCGTTGATGGTCGAGATCATTTTGACATGGATCACTCGAACTCGCTGTTTGGATTTTTTCCTTTAAATAGGGTGTTAGGGGTCATTTGAGATCAGATTGGATTTGAGAGTCTAGTGCTAAAGAAAGCTCTCTTGTAGTCATTTTTTTTGTGCAATAAAGAAAAGACTTTGGGGTTAAAAATCTTGCTAGTGTTACTCTTCTGGAAATGTTGTAAGATAGTTTTATTTTTATGCATAATTTTATTTTCAGCGATTGATTATAGCTTGATGAAGATTGATCTAGGCACATGTATCTTGTTTGATCTTTGGGGTTTGAATGATAGTTTAGATTCTGAAATATAATGGCAGGTATCTCCATTTGATCTGGATTTCACTATTGTTTTCTCCCTCTATGTTAATGGTTGATTTTACGCTGTGTAGGAAAATCTTAGTTTTGAGTTTACCAGGCATGAGGGGAAGTTCTCGGCTGAACCAACCAACTCCCGGATTGCGTTTTCTGAAAGAGCCAGCTAGTTTTAATCCCGGGCTTATCATCTAAATTTTTTTATGAATGCATGCAGGGTTTTTTGAAGTATCTCACATTAAATTTAGAATTCTGAAAATATTACTGTGGATTATTGACAAATCTGGCTGCTTAAGAGTCGAAAATTTGTAAATATTGTAATTTTTTTTAACTGGTTTTAGGGTTTCCAATTTTCTTCCTTGCACATTTTACTTCTTGGTGTTCTGTTTTTGCCGTTGCAGGTTGCAGATATAGATTTTAAAAGTTTTTCAGGGTTTTCATTAGGTAATTTGAAGCGGATTGATTTAAATTTTTTACAATTTTTGAAGAAATTCAAGGGTTTTCTGCTGTTGACTGGAGAGTTTCTTTTACTGCTGCAGAAAAATTTTGAAATTTTTTTAGGGACCATAGTTCTTCCTTGCGTGCTATTCCAACAACTACCCTTGAAGATCTGGACAGTCTCTACCTACATATCTCTTCAAATCTACGCAAAGTTCTATTCCTCACATGCAGCTCGCTGTACTTCATTGATCCATAGCTTTCTGCATCCCCATTTCTGCTTCCACCCAACCTGCAAACAAGAGCTACACCCTCAGCTCCTCTATTCTCTGCGTGATTCCCTTCACCCTTCACGCTGCCCCTTCATTTCATGCCCAAGAAATTTCTCTCTTCATCTTCACGCAACTCTCTGCTTGCATCTACCCTCCTTCGCCTAATCCGCAGCAAACATCTGCGTGTTTCTTTCATGCCCATCTCCACGCCATCCATCCATCTCATCCGCAGACCATCCCTCGATCTCCATTGAGCTTCTCCTTTCCGTCGTTTTTTAATTTTTTTATTTATTCTTCCACGTAGCTGAACCTTTTGTTCAAGCTGTCAATTGCCTCACGCAGCCCTTGTGCCATCGAGCTCTCAGCTCCTTCCCCTGTTCTGTGGTCCTCCTTGCCGCTGTCTTCCTTCCCGTCAACCTACAAACAAAACAAAAATAAAAAAAGGAGCACGCTGCCACCATCTCTCTCTGCCTGTACGCTTCCTCACACTGCAAATACACATCCCTGTCCATCCACGCAACCTTCAACCTACAATCCATCCAACCTTTCGCTGCCACAGCCCTTTGCATTCAGCTCATCCCATTCTTATCCTTGCTGCGTCTATCATCGAGCTACCATTACCTGCTGCCGTTGCCAAATCACCTGCAGCTCCTCACACCTTCCTTCAGCGATCCGACCTACACAACATAAACAAAGCATTCGATTTTTTTTTTATGCTACGGGTAGCTTAAGTTTTGGTTCAGGTTTTGTTTAGCATAAATTTTATTTCTTGGTAAGTTATTTAAATTTTGATAAAGCATTGCTGTCTAGCTTAGATTAGATTTGGATTTTGGGCTTTATGGTATGGTTTAGATTTTATTTAGAATTTTATAAATATCAAAAAATATAAAAATGTAAAAATTGATTTTTTTAGATTAAATTTTATTTTGGTTTTGTTTCATTTTAACTTTAAAATCATAAAAATATAAAAATAGCCAAAAAGCATAAAAAAGGTTTTAATCCTTGGGTTTTTTCTTGTTTAGTTTTGGTTTTTGGTTTAGATTAAAATTTTATTTTCTTTTTGTTTTATGAATAAATAAATAAAAAATAATAATAATTTTAAATAGCAAATCGATTTTCATTTTTGGCTGTTAGTTCAAGTTTAGTTTTGTTTTAGTTTTTTTTAATAAATCAAAAATCACAAATTTCGATTTTAAATTTCTTTTTTATGTTTATATGATTTAGGTTAGCTTAGGTGTTAGCTTTACGTTTAGGTATATTTAGTTTAGATTTTAGAGTTAGGCTTTAGTTTAGATATTAATTTTCATTTTGTTATATATATATTTAAACTTAGAACTTTATATGAAAAATAATTTTTTTTATAAAAACAAAAAAAGTTTAAAAAAGTTAGTTTTTTTTTTTTGGATTTATTTTTAGATTTAATTTTTTAAAATTCATAAAAGGTTAAAAAAGTTCTTTATGGTTTTAGATTAGATTTTAATTTTGTTCTATTTTGATTTTAGAATTTTATAAAAATATAAAAAAATATATAAAAATTTAAAAAATATTTTGAAGAAGCATAACAAAAAATTGAAAATTCTTTTTTGGTGGTTTTTGTGGTATCTATGTTCCACTTTTCTATAGTTAAATGCATTTAAATGTTTATTTAAAGTTAGCTATATGAAAGTGGTAATTGATTAGCATTTAAATTATATGGTTGTTTAATGTTTTCAATCTTTAGAAATTTAATTGCTGGATCATTGTTAAAGCATTGTGCGTTTATCAAACATCTTGCATCGCTTGGAATATTTCGATGATAAATGATTGTTTTACATGGTTTATACTTCTGCAACATTCAATAAATAATCATTTAATCATTAACTCCATAAGGCACTAGTACATTAATTTTAAAATCAATCAGGGGCTAAATTGCCTTGTTGTGTTTCCCAACCCAATTGGTTCACAGTTGGTCTTCATTTATCCCATAGGGTCTACCCCCCTTAGCAGCGAGAGACGGCTTAAATGGAGAGATCGGAGATCAGGATGATAGCCCTCGGTTTGAGCGTTGTCATGACAATTTGTGCAACAACAAAGTCCATCTTAGTTTCTAGGGTCAACGTATATTACCATGCTAGGTTTTCTCTGAAATTTCAAAGAATTGACTAGGTCTAAGAAAGAGAAGAAAATCAATTTTGGCAATTTTGATATTTTTGGCTTTAGGCAAATATGTCGGAGAACTTAGGAGAAATGGTTCGATGTGATTTTAGTGGATTGTGGGGGCCACTCACCCACCCAAAAATACACACCCCATGAAGGAAATTCGAATTTCCTAAGTGGGGATCGAAATATTTGATGGGACCCACATGGGGCCCAAGGGAGCAAGCATAAATAGGAGGAAGTGAGCAACATTTGGGGCCTTTTGATCATTTGAGAATTTTAATTGTTGCTTTGGCTGTTTAGCTAAGCTACAAAGCGCTGTTTAGCACAAGAACTTTCCAAGGAGTGAAGCTCATCCCTCTCTTCGGTGGACTTCGAGTTCCACCCTAGGAGGGCTTCCATTGCCCACATCGAATTGTCATCTTGGGGAGGAGAATTTGCAGCAGGATAGTCAGTCATACACCCATTTTGAGCTACAGATTGGAGGGACTGCGTCATCCTCACCCAGGATTGTGCAGTCACTAGAGGGGGACTCTTGGTTGGAGGTTTAGCCGGAGGATTTGGGAGTTGGGTTGTAGAGATATTGTTGGGAGCATGATTTGGGGAGGTTTCCAGCCTTGTGGCAGCAAGTTACAACAGTTTCAGCTGCAGGCAGTGAGAACCAGCGTTGGAGGAGGGCCAATCCCCAAGGGGTTGAAATTGGCAGGTCAAAACCAGGCAAAACCCTTTTTGGGTTTTTCTAGGTTTTTGGAGAGGAGTACATCCCCAAAGTTGCATAAATTTCTGGGTTGTTTTGAGGGGGTAAATCAAAGCTGGAAGTCAACCAACAGAGCAGTTTTGAGGGAACAACGCAATATTTTGGATGCAACAAAGATTACAATAGCTGGGCACTATTGTATCATCCACTTGAGGCTTGTAGCTTGCCTTGTGCAAGCCCAGGTGCACTCCTTCCATCTTATATTGTACTCCAGCAATTATAATTAATGAAAATTGGCCAATTTGGTGTTCCGGGCAAAATTTATGTTTACATGTGTGTTTACCAAATAAATTTCCGTGTTGAATTTATTGCATGTCTTTGTTATTTCTATAAATTTTTACTTTGGAACATTACAAAAAATTTCCCACAAAACGAGATTTTTTCAATTATTTTCTATGTAATGATGTAAATAAGTGGTCCTATGAAATGTTTGGGGCATGTCACTAATCAAAATTCATCCTCAAGACCCCAAAATTATCCTAAGACCCCCTTCGAGAGTCAAAAAACAAGTCATAGCCCCTCAAAAATCATTTTTCCAGAGTGCAAAAGTGGTAAGAAATTACAAAAAGAAAAAGGAAAAAAAAAATTATTGAGGCATATTAACTATGTTCTCAAAGGTCAAAAGGAGGGGTAAAATATTAAAGTGAGACCAAAGGTTAAGTTATAAAATGATAAAGTGATGGGGCATCCACGTAGGACCTATTATGCTTGCTGCGTGTTGATTTGAGATAGCATCGGATGTGCTCTAGCCATGAAAATTGGTGGAGAGGCTAAGGCACATGAGATCTCCAATACCCAGAAAGGGTTTGGGCAGATTCTAAACAGTTTGGGAGATATTAAAATAATTAATATTTTTAATGGAGTCCCTAAGTCTAAACTTAGGGAAAATAAAATATTAATGTGAATTAATATAAAATTGTGTTAGAATGGTCCAAAAGTCATGGATCAAGCCAGATCTAATCTTAGCCGTTGATTATGGATTTAATCTCGGTCGTTGATTTGGTAGCGAGAAAAGTATAAGAGGAGGCTTGAGTATCACTTGGAGGACACACCAAGAGATCAAGATTTTCGATTTTCTAGGGCTGGGTTTGCTGAGAAAGTTGAGAGAGTGATCAGAGTTGCAACTGAGGGGCAGTGAATACAAAAGCAGAGAGGTAGAGATAACATCGGGAGGATCAGTGCAGTAGCCAGAGAGAGGGATGCAGAAGCAGCCAAGGGTTCATGTAGAGCTAGCCAGGGCTCACGCAGAGCCAGTCAGGAGCTGCGCAGTGCCTCAGAGGGTCAGCATGGGTGACGCAGAGGGCCAGAGAGACTGACACAGGCCAAGCCAGAGTGACGTTGGGCTGACGCTGGGCCAGAGATAGGTTGACGTAGTCCCTAGAGGTTGATGCTGGGGTTTCGTGGGGCAGATTGGAGCTGTGGAGCTGCCGGAGTGTTTATTCGGGGTTCCAGCCGAAATATCTGCTTCTGAGTAGAGAGGTACTATTGCCAAGATTTTTCTCTGTTGGGTGAGCCGGATTTGGCACCCAGATTGTATTCTGAAACTGCTTAATAAATCAAACCCTTAGATAGCTACACCGGTTTTCCCGCATTGGGTTTTTCCGGGGACATTAGTCCAAAAACAACGGTGTCACTTGTGTGCTTGTTTCTGTTTCCTTCAGTTGATGATTTGTAATGTGTTGAGCATGTACTTGTATTTATTTCTAGTATTTACATGGTAAATAACTTGTTAATTAACAGAACAAGTAGGTAGGAATAAATCAGTAAATTACATGAAGGGTTTCTAATGTGTCAGACTTAGAAATTCCAACAATACGTACACCTACCAGTTAGTGAGTAAAGCCCTTAACCTCACAAGGTGTGGTTGGTGGCAAGAACTAAGAGATAGCATTGTCACCTATTCCCAACTCTCTTCATTTAAGCTATCTCCTAGGTTAGCTAAGGGGGGTGGTCCCTAATGAAAATTTATATGATATGAGTCTCTAGGAGATTAAGTTAAGGTTAATTTGGATTACTTGTCAAAAATAATTTGTTTCCAAGTCTTAAGCAAGCATATGACTAAATGAGCAAATTTCAATGATATATTCAAATGAAATAACAATAGCTTGCTCAAAAAATGAAATCAAAATACAATGATAGACAATCCTGCAAAATCAAATGTTAGACCAAGATAAACATATAAACATCAATTGCAACTATAAAGGAGATAGTACTTGAAAGTAAATGCCCAAATGACAAGATAATGACATCAATTACTCATGAGCTTAAATGATCATCAAAGCAACAAATATATGAAATAACTTTGAAATAGAGTTGCACCAATGAAAGATATTCCAAGTACAAGAAAGCTAAATGTTGCAAAAGTAAAATAATTCACAATACTTGCATAATAAATGCCTCTTGAAATAAAAGTGATATTTGCAAACAAGACTCAAGTAAATCCAAGATAGCATAAATAGGAGAATTGCATTTGCAAGTAAAGTAAAGATGTGATGTAGATGTGCTCTTGGTTTACTTTATTAGTTGCATTCAATGGAAACGTTTCAATTAAACTCCTATCCCCACACCTCACTCTCACTCGGAAATCTGGATCTCACAGTAAAGAGTCAATAGGGGTGGAGGGTCCCTAAAGTCTATACAACCAACTTAAGTTGGAGGTCGATTTTAGTGATACTTGATGCATGTAAAATTCCCAAGGTAGATTGCAATGCTTAAAAGTGAATGAAATAAGATTGATGCCCACAATAGCTTTGCAAAAGGAAACTTTAACTTGAGAAAATGAAAGATAATTAGCTTGACATTAAAGTAAACAATTTCCTTGGAAAATAAACTTGCCCAATACTCCAAATGACGGGCCTGAGTAGAGAGGAGGCGGGGCACAGATCTCTCGGTTTACTGCTGGAATGGCAATGGCTCCTTCTGGTCTTCACCAGGCCTACTTTATGAAACCCTTAACTCAGCAGACATCCTCCTGGTTACTGAGACTCATGCGAGCTCAGTTCCGACCTCTGCCCAACATTACAGGATACCAGTGGACCGCAGTTTGCAGACAGGAGACACAGAGTTTAGGAGGTGTCAGGGGATCAGGGGGTGTTGCTTGCCTCGTCCGTGATAGCCTCAAGAGCAGAGTATCGGTGGTCGCGACCGATGAGTATGCCAGATTCATGTGGATTTAGATCAGAGCCGGAACATCACCTCCGAGAGATATTTATGTCGCAGTTTGTTACTTCCCACCTATCTCGTCTTCCTATGCTATTCACAATAGCTCAGATGGAGACCCTTTTACAGACCTGTACTCTAACATCACTAGGTTTTCGGCAGTAGGGGACACCATTCTCACGGGGGACTTCAATGCTTGGACCAAAGACCTCCAGACTCCTATGCACGACTGGACAGAGGATATATTTTGCTAGGGGATTGACCCGACCACGATCGGCATGCACTGGACCTCTGAGGATCACTTGGGACCGACCACTGCCTATAGGAGATATCTGCTACAGTTGGGAGAATCTCATGAGCTGGTAATTTTGAATGACCTACCATGTTTCCCATCCTCGCACTTCTTTACCTGCAAACCATTTGGAGGCGGAGCAAGTATGGTTGACTACGCTATCTCCCTTACATCAAAAATTTCTCAATAACCCCCATTCCTCTCGCAGATCATGCATTTCTCTCACTCTCTCTACAGTTTGACCTCCCGAATCCATCTCCTACTCTTCTCCGCAGCCCTCCCAGGACCACCTTCCGATTTGAGGAGGGTGACCCTGATCTCTTCTCCTCTATCCTCAAACAGACACTCCCATCGGAGTCCCAGTTTGCCTCTCTCAGCTTCACCAAGGACAAATACCAGTGCCTCTCATATGCAATCTGGGAAGTTGCACTCCAATCCTTCCCCCATTTTACCCGTACCGCCACCACCTCCCACAAACTAGGAAATTGCCCTATGAACAAATGGTATGACTAGGAATGCAAGTCTATGCATCAGGACCTCCGACATGCATTCTAGAACTCCTTACCAACATACCCAGACCTCTGTTCAGCCTTCTATCGTCTCCTTCGCCGCAAGAAGCGCCTTTTCATTGCCCATAGGAGACAGGTTCTTTCTACTCTCCTCCTTTGCTCCCCTAAAGATTTCTGGGGGACCATCCTTTCCCGACGCTCACCTACCCTAGTCGACCTTGATCCTGCCTCAATGTTCTCTCACACTTCCTAGCTATATGACATTCCTAGGCAGCCTCCGATTCAGGTTACTTCCCCCCCACCTCTTGCCACCTTTTCTCCGACAAAGATATCAAAGAGGCAATATGGACAATGAATAGCAGCAGGGTAGCAGACGAAGAAGGCTTCCAGGCAGAATTCTTCAAGCATGGACTTCGCCCCCTAGTAGGATATCTGGTGGACCTTTTCAACCAGGTGGTTCGGGATGGATTTCCTGATGGTTGGTCACACCACATTATCTACCTGATCCACAAGTCAATGCCTACTTTCAACCCCAACAACTATAGGACAATCATGATTGGGCACACATTCTCCAAGCTATATGATACAACACTCCACAGGATACTCCCATTTCCTTGATCAGAGACAGCTCAGGGCCAAGTCCAAGTAGGATTCCGCCTAGACCACCAGACAATGGACCACATCCTTACTCTTCGTGCGGTGATTGAGGAGGCTAGGCATCGATCCTCTAAAGTGTATTGCTACTTTGTAGACTTCTGGAAGGCCTTTGACTCAGTCCCGAGGGAATATATTTTCCAGAGGCTAAGAGAGATTGGCATTTCCTTGACTCTCCTGACAGCTATCATGCGCCTCTATGAGGCCATCCTTGGCTGTCTCCGAACAATCGGAGGAATGTCAGATTTCATCCGAAGCACCATTGGAGTTAAGCAAGGATGCCCGCTTTCTCCTACTTTATTCGGGATCTATATCGATGAGCTTGAGTCCTTCCTCCGGGAGCATATCGAGGATACAGATGGGTGTCTTCTTCACCAGGTCCTGATTTCCATCCTCCTCTTTGCAGACGATATTGCCCTTATTGCCTCCTCCCAAGAAGGCCTTCAGAGACAACTGGATGCTCTCGCAGCTTTTTGTGACCGGAGGCATCTAACTGTGAACTTGGGTAAAACCAAAGTGATTATCTTCAATGGAGTCAAGAAAACCTCGGACTTCCACTTCCTATTTAAAGGAGAAGAGATTGAGATTGTCAGCACCTATACATATTTGGGAGTTCAGTTTTCACGGCCTCGCTTTAGCTTGTGGCTAGCGCTTCAGCCTCGGATCAACAAAGGGTATGGCTCCCTAGCCCTTCTAGAGAGGTAGTGTTTCCGGCACCATTTCCAGGACATCTCGTCCAAAATGAGCATCATGGACACTTTGATTCGCCCCACAATGCTTTACGGCTCAAAAATTTGGGGTCCCTCTCTCCTAGAGTCAGATTGGGCTTCAGCGGAGCGGGTCCAGACCCTCCTTTTGCGCTGTTTCATTAGGTGCAAGCAAACAGTTCCTTAGCACATCATTCTAGCAGAGTTTGGGGCTCAACCTTTCCGCTTAGAGGTGTTATTCAGGTTAGTGTCACTCCTGCACAGGCTCCAAGGCTTGGAAGACGCGAGGAAGGGTCATGACAGATATCCATATTTAGCATATTGCTCCTTGGAGAACATCGCCCGTATGCAGACAGGCTGATCCAAATGTTGGTACCGGTGTGACGGAGCTTCTGGAGGCTTCAGGAATCCAGAGTGACCATCTCCCTCCTTTTTAGTACTCTCTGAATGCTCCAGGCCACCTTCCCAATCAGCAAGAGCTAAATAAAGTCATTGAGGAGGATATTTACAGACGATACATTCAGACTACATGGACTAATCCTCCCAATGGGTTGCGTCCAAAAATGGCCTTCTATGCGGAGCATTGCCTGGAGATCAGGGATGGGCTCATCATCAGACCCCAGTACACATTCCAGCATTGGATGTATGCCCTTAGAATCCCCCTTGGGCAGCTTAGAGTTGGGTCTCACAGACTCCAGGTGGAGACAAATCACCACATCGATAGGGCTGATAGGATTTGCCAACTCTGTCACTTATAAGAGATAGAGACAGAGACACTTCATCTTCAGATGCCCTGCTTACTACGAGATTCAAGGTCGCTTCCATTGTCTCTTTAGGTCTTCTCAGACTTTGACCAACTTCCTCAGATATGTTGATCCGAGATGCCTTGCACTTTATCTCCAGGAGGCCTTCATATTTCGGGCCCATTTTCTTCAGTGCCCCACCAGATCGGACACCACGCAAAAGATCACAGACTTCTTTAGAGCACTACCATCAGCACGGGGCACCAGAAGAACCATTGACCGACCCACAGACACTGAGACCAATCCAGTGCGGTCCTAGGGGGCGACCCACCAGACTGCACTAGCGTTCCAGGATTGGATCCACCCTTGGGAGGCGCCCTAGAACCCCCGGCGACAACCCAGTATGCCCACATGACAACAGACTTTGACAAGCTTCTCTCAGTTTTCTTCTCTCGACCTCAGATGTTAGGAGTAGGAACTGGACAAGAGACTCCTTTCTTCTCCTTCTTCTTCTCCTTCTCTGCTTCATCGCAATGCTTTGTTTCGAAGTCGAGAGCTTCTAGCTTCTACATTTACATTTACTTAGATTATAGATGTATTCTCTGCATTTTAAAAGAAATGTTAAAGGGGACCGTTTGGTCCACCGGCTAGGCATGATGTAATCATTGTAACCGACAGCCCCATTGACCTATTATGGTCATTTGTTGGACATTAATAAAATTATCTTATCTTATCTTATCTATCTATTACCTACCCACCTAAGGGACTAAAGGCCCTTTGACTCTACTTAGCTTTGCATTCCGCTTTCCAGATTTCGCGGAGACTTTACCTTTGCTACAAAAAGATATTGCAAAAATGACTCAAAACTCAACAAAATTGACCCCAGGGACCCCATCCCAACATCCTCTTTGCGTGATCACTACAAAATCACTGCGCTGCCTCCAACTTCAACAATTTGATCTGGTTGATCAACTCTCTGTGTGTCTTCCATTTGACCCTCAAGCCTCCTTAAATAATCTCGTAGTTAACATTCAACGACCCAAATTAGAAGCTAATTAATGGCTAAGATCATTTCTCGTTGATCCTCGTCTTCTTCTAGAAGTTACACTCACAGTTAGATTAATAACCATTAATTATTTTAATTTCTAAGTTTAGACTTAGGGTCCCATTAAAAATAATTAATCACTTTAATAAAACTGTGTCTGGGTGGAATTTCCCAAAATGCTTTCTGGGTTCTTTGGAATACATGTGCCCAAGCCTCCTTGCAAAATTTGAGACTTAGAGCACATCCGATGCTGCCAGAAATCAACACTCCCTCTTAGCGAGGAATGTGCTCTAGCAATGCCTCCCACTGAAGCATCACCCTGACTTCATAACATTGTCCTCTGCGTTACTGATGTCTTACATGCTGTCCACCGACTATTGTGTTGCTACTGCAAATGTACTGTTGCTGACACTGCCACTGCCTACACTGCATCCGTACTACAACTCCCTCTGAATTTCTGCGTCTGTGCTGTTGCTGGCACTACCAACTGCCCCTGCATTGCAAACTGCTGCTGCTACTGCATTAGCAACGAAAAAACATCCCAAATTAATGAACAAGTGTTTAGCATAAATGCATCTCGATGCTAAAGATCGGACTACTGCTAGTCCCACACTATCCCTTTGAAGCCACTGCGCTGCTGCTGTTACTGCACTGTGCCTCCCTGCACTGCTGCAATTTTGCACTATGCTGCTCAGACTTGGTGTTTTGACCACTGCATTTGTCGCGTCAATACTCCTTTACACCAACTGACACTTATCCATCCTTGCTACCTCTGATCTGGGCTCCCGTAGCAAGGAATTGATCTAAGAGGTGGGCTCCTCAAGGATCCTGCGCATTTGTAGCTCTTTCGAACTACAAATTTAAATCAGGTCACCTCCCTCTTGGAGGTATCTTAGCTATCATGGCAAACTCCTTTTCCTCAATCTTCGCGGGTGCAACCTTTGGATCATGCTTCTCATCTTTGTCCTTCTTCCTGAGAGGACACTGTGTTGTGTAGTGACCCATTTCACCACATCGAAAGAATTTGATCTTCGAGACATCCTTCTTCCATCTATGCTGCTCCTGCTGCCCCTTGGATGCAAGGGCTGCATTCTCTTCCTCTTCCTTGGGTTTCGACCCACTATTGTTGCTTTCGTCAAGCTTACATCTGACTAGATCTCGCCTTAGCTCTTCCTGCTTGAGAGCTGCTCACATACTATCCCAGTCTAGCAAAGTTGCCCTACCCAAGATGCTCTGGATTGTTGATTTGGGGTAGCATCGGATGTACTCTAGCCACAGAAATTGGTGGAGATGCTAAAGCACATGAGATCTCCAATACCCAGAAATGGTTTGCGCAGATTCTAAATAGTTTGGGAGATATTAAAATAATTAATACTTTTAATGGAGTCCTAAGTCTAAACTTAGGGAAAATAAAATATTAATGTGAATTAATATAAAATTGTGTTAGAAGGGTCCAAAAGTCATGGATCAAGCCAGAGTTAATCTTAGCCGTTGATTAGGGACTTAATCTCAACCATTGAATTGTCAACGAAAAAAGTATAAGAGGAGGCTTGAGGGTCACTTGGAGAATACACCGAGTTGATCAAGATTTCGATTTTCTGGGGCAGGGTTTGCTAAGGAAGTCGAAAGAGTGATTAGAGTTGCAGCTGGGGGGAAGTGAATACAAAAGCAGAGAGGCAAAGATAGTACCAGGAGGATCAGCTTAGAAGTCGGGAGAGTGGGACGAAGACCCAGCCAGAGGTTCACGCAGAGCTAGCGAAGGCTCACACAGAGGTAGCCAGGAGCTGCGTAGTGCCTCAGAGAGCCAACGTGGGTGATGCAGATGCTCTAAGGGGTGATGCAGATGCTCTAAGGGCTGACGCAGTGCCTCTAGAGGCTAACGCAGGGCGAGCTAGGTTGATGCTAGGCAGACGCTAGGCTAGAAAGGGCTGATGTAGTCCCTTGAGGCTGACGCTGGGGTTTTCGTGGGGCAGATTGGAGCTAGGAGTTGTCGGAGTGTTTATCCGGGGTTTCAGCTAGAATATCTGTCTCCGACTGAGAGGTACTACTGTCGAGATTATTCTCTGTTGGGTGAGTCGGTTTTGGCACCCAGATTGTATTTTGAAACTGCTTAATAATTAAAACCCTCAGATAGCTGCACTGGTTTTCCCGCATTGGGTTTTTCCGGGGACATTGGTCCAAAAACAACGGTGTCACTTGTGTGCTTGTTTTTGTTTCCTTCAGTTGATGATCTGTAATGTGTTGAGCATGTACTTGTATTTATTTTCAGTATTTACATGGTAAATAACTTGTTAATTAATCAGAACAAGTAGGCAGAAATAAATCAGAAAAGTACATGAAGGGTTTCTAACAGTTAGACTTAGAAATTCCAACATGGTATCAGAGCATGGTTGCAGATCACAGGAGAACTGAGGACATCAACTGAGCATAGCAGCAGCAACAGAAAACAGCGGTCCCGAGTGATAGAAGTTGTTCCTAGCAGAGAAGCAGCAAGGAAGGGGTGACACAGTGTCTGCATCATCAAGTTTGAGCCGGGAAGAGGATCAATGCGGTGGCAGAGGGGAGAAGACTCGACCTACGCAGTGCCCGGTCATTTGTCTCAGTGAGGAAGATTGACGCCTGTGGTCAGGAGGTGCGGATTTTGTTGGTGTTGGGATTGCGCAGAGCCTAGAAGCTCTAACCTTCAGTTTGTTGGAGCTTAGGAGGCTGTGGGTAAGTTACAGAGTAAAGTTGGTGGGGTACTGTAGTCAAAACAATACCTAACAGGGCAAGACCAAGGAGGAGGGAGTTACTACCGAGGATTTCTAGCCAAGAAATCCAGATCAGTGGTGCAACTGCACTAACAATTGGAGTGGGGGCATCTCGACATTGGAAAAAGGGTTTCTAGGAGGGAAATCGAGGCTCAGAGGGAGTCACACCAAGAAGTTCCAAGAGGGAAGTAGAGGAGCAGTGAGATGGCAGTGAACGGGGTAAGAGACCAGGACAGACTAGACGGAGCCTTAAACTTCGTAGTCTAGAAGGCCATAATCTTGTCCGTTCTAGATAGGAATCGTGTCAAGCACTTCGCCTTGAGGACGATAGTGATCCCAGTTGACCCAACTGAGAACGACAAGTATGAGGAGGCAATGGTGAGGGCCAAGAGCATCATCCTTGATGGGGTCAAGGACCATGTAGTACCACATATTGCCAAAAAGGACACGACAAATGAGATGTGGGAGGCCCTAAAGAAATTGTACCAATATACTTTTGTGCAAAGAAGGATGCTACTAGAAAATCATCTATGATCATACCAGATGCATAAGGGAGAACAGATCGACATCTTCTTCAGTCGATTAAAGGAGATCCCGAATCAGCTGACTTCCATTGGGGACATGTTGGATCAAGAATTGATGGTGAGAACAACCCTGAACGCAGTCTCTGAAGACTGAGAGGTGTTTTTCCAGAGCATATTGGGTAGGGCGACCCTTCCAGATTGGGAGGAAATGTGGGCGGCTCTTTGCCTAGAAGAGATCAGAAGGCTAAGCAAGGCAGGAAGCAGTGACAAGGGGATCAGAATCAAGGAGGAAGAGGAGGATGCTGCCCTAGCATCTAAGGGAAAGCAGGAGAAACAGAAGAAGGACGACCTCTCCAAGGTCAAATGCTTCAATTGTGGGGAACTGAGTCACTATGCGAGCCAGTGTTTGAGGAAGAAGAGCAAAGGAGTGGCTTCCGAGACCAAGGTTGCGCCAGCAAGGGCGGAGAAGGAAGTGGAGACAGATGATGACTGTGCCATGAGTGCTCACACACCACTTGAGAGGAAGTGGGGAGACATCAAGCTATAGTTAGATAGGCTACATGTGATGAGGGGCAGGATCCTCGAGGTACCCATCCTCTTGGATTATACCTTGCTACGGGAGCCCCGAAGAGGAGTAGCAATACTAGTGGATGTCAGTAGAGACGGATGCAGATGGAGCGTCAGAGGGAGCTACAGTTAGTGTTTTACGACTCCGACTCCGACTCCGACTCGGCCGAGGATCGACTCCGACTCCGACTCCAATTCGGTAATGACTCGGCCGGCTCGATTTCAATGACTCGGTCGTTGTAAAAAATACATTAAATATTTATTTTTTTATAAAAAAACATAATTTTAAAGATTTTCATTCATGTTTCCAAACACACAGCATTATAATATAGATGGAGAGCTGAGAGATTTAACTTTACCAAAAATCCATTATCATTGAGAGAAAGCTCTAAGGTTTCAGAGGCTGTCTTTGGTGAGCTTCTTCCTGTGACAGATGAATACGGTTATAATGGATTTGAGGACTTTGATAAGTACTTAAAATCTTTAATGAAAGGGCAGGATAATTCAAATAGCTCAATATCACTACCTGCTGTTGATGAAATATTTGATGCATTAGGAATTTAGGACCTGTTTCTAGGAATGGACAAGATCATGTTATCTGGGATGATATGTTTATGCCATTGGGAGATGGAAGCAGTGCAAATTTTTCCTCTTATTCGTTTGGAGTTTCTGCTGGCACAACAAACCCCTCTGATCCGTCCATAGATAGGAGCCTCCAGGGAGGGATTTTTTCTGAGAGGAAGTCTGAACATCTTTTAGATGCTGTAGTAGGCTAGTAGCTAACATACGTGCACCACTAAATCAGAGCACAGATGACAATATGTCAACTGAGCATACAGTCTCAAAATTAAGCAGTGCACCTTCTCTATACAGTGCCTCAGTTAAGGCTGATTCTTGTTCAACTGGACCATTGATTGGTTGCGAGCAAAAGCAATCTGAGTTTGTAGGCCATTCCCAGACTGGAGATGATGCTGATATAAAAAAATTGCAAAACTCTTTAACAGATGAATACCAGCGAGAAAGAGTTGTAAAAAGATCACTGCATGATTGTTCTTTAAAGTTTCAGCCAAGTTCCTGGGCTGAAGATTGTCATAGTGCAAAGTGCGAAAATATGGGCTTGCTCATACAAAGAAGTCAGATGAGCCAGTCAAAGTGAATAGGAAAAGAGCCAAACCTGGTGAGACCGTGAGAGTACCAGACCAAGGCCTAAGGATAGAAAGCAGATTCAAGATCGAGTTAGAGAGCTGAGAGATTTAACTTTACCAAAAATCACAAAAAAAAGTGAATTTTTTTTAACTGTTTTGCTGCCCAGCCGTCTTTCATTGACTCGGCCTGGTCAATACGGACCCGGCCTGGTTGACCGAGTCAACTATGACTCGGCCGAGTCATTGGATGACTCGGCCGAGTCATAGTTGACTCGGTCCACCGAGCCGGGTTGCTGGCCTGGTCACAAATTTTTTTTATGGCTCGGTATGACTCGGCCGTTTCCGAGTTGAGCCGGCCTGGTTGTAAAACAATGGCTACAGTGCAGGATTCCCAAGACAGCGTGAGGCAGCAGTGCGAGATGCATAGAGTTGTTGCAGCAGTGTAGAGGTCAGAGAGGGAGCACTTGTCAGTGATAGAGGGAGTTTCAGCATCGAGGGTGTCTCTAGCCTGACAGAGATGTCAGAGTTGGGAGATCAGTTACTTACTTCTCAGTAACTGAGTTGCAGTGCAACAGTTAGCAGTGGCAATGCTATGGGCAACACGATGCAACATGATGAGAGGGATTGTAGTGCAGATGCAGCAGTGGCAGTGGCAGAGCCATGGGTAGCAGCATGGATGCAGAGGGAGTTGTTGTATAGATGCAACAGTGGCAGTGGCAGGGCCATGGGTAGCAGTACATGATGCAGCAACTTCAGAGGATGTTGGGCAGTAGGCCTAGCATCAGCATAAGGACTGATGCCAGATGATCAGGGTGATGCTCAGTTAGGAGTATTACTAGAGCACAATCCTCGCTAAGAGGGAGTGTTGATTTGGGGTAGCATCGGATGTGCTCTAGCCATGAAAATTGGTGGAGATGCTAAAGCACATGAGATCTCCAATACCCAGAAATGGTTTGGGCAGATTCTAAATAGTTTGGGAGATATTAAAATAATTAATATTTTTAATGGAGTCCCTAAATCTAAACTTGGGGAAAATAAAATATTAATGTGAATTAATATAAAACTGTGTTAGAAGGGTCCAAAATTCATGGATCAAGCCAAAGTTAATCTTAGCCATTGATTAGGGACTTAATTTTGGCCGTTGAATTGTCAACAAAATAAGTATAAGAGGAGGCTTGAGGGTCACTTGGAGAATACACTGAGTTGATCAAGATTTCGATTTTTTGGGGTAGGGTTTGCTGAAGAAGTCAAAAGAGTGATTAGAGTTGCAGCTGAGGGGCAATGAATACAGAAGCAGAGAGGTAGAGATAGTACCAGGAGGATCAGCTTAGAAGCCGGGAGAGTGGGACACAGAGCCAGCCAGAGGTTCACGCAGAGCCAGCGAGGGCTCACGCAACGACAGCTAGGAACTGCGCAGTGCCTAAGAGAGCCAGCGTGGGTGACACAAAGGCTCTAAGGGTTGACGCAGAGTGAGCTAGGGTGACGCTGGGCAGACACTAGGCCAGAAAGGGCTGACGCAGTCCCTAGAGGTTGACGCGGGGGTTTTCGTGGGGCAGATTGGAGCTAGGAGCTGTCGGAATGTTTATTCGGGGTTTCAACCAGAATAACTGTCTCCGACTGAGAGGTACTACTGCCGAGATTATTCTCTGTTGGGTGAGCCGGTTTTGGCACTCAGATTGTATTCTGAAACTGCTTAATAATTAAAACCCTCAGATCGCTGCACTGGTTTTCCCGCATTGGGTTTTTCCAGTGACATTGGTCCAAAAACAACGGTGTCACTTGTGTGCTTGTTTTTGTTTCCTTCAGTTGATGATTTGTAATGTGTTGAGCATGTACTTGTATTTATTTTTAGTATTTACATGGTAAATAACTTGTTAATTAATTAGAACAAGTAGGCAGAAATAAATCAGAAAAGTACATGAAGGGTTTCTAACAGTTAGACTTAGAAATTCCAACTTGGACAAAGACTTGCTACTCCTCTGAGACTGAGTTTAGGACCAGTCTCACCATTTCGGAACCTTGAGGTGTAGACCCCACAGTTGCTAAGTTGTCCCGGGTCTCCTGAAGCTTCGTGAGGAACAGATCAATGTGCCACCCGTTTGCATTTGTGCAGATCTCAATTTCTGCTCTAATTACATATTCCGCTACTCGGAAGATCCTTGATACAACGTTGCCAAGACATCTCACATCTCCTTAGCAGTCCCTGTGTTAGCAATGTGACATACCACGTGATCCTTTACTCCATCAAGGATCATCCTCTTGGCCTTCGCTATTTCTCCCTTGTACTTTTTCAACTAATCTGGATTCGCGGACTCAACCACTACGTTGTCGACATAGACTTTGAGAAAATGCTCATCCAGAAGGCATGACATCCTTGCCTTCCAAATCACATAGTTGGATGCCCCATCCAACATGTCCCGATCTCTTAGTCCACTGGCTGCCATCTCTGCCACGAAAATGTCAAACTGCTCCTCTCTGTCTCTTACTGCCACTGCTCAGGCAATACGAAAACAAACTTCTTGGCAGTAAGTCTACTGAGGAAGAAATTCCCTCACTGTGCTTCTCCTCTCTCTTCTGAGGATTTTCTGCCCAACAAACTACCTGTAGAAAAACTACATCCCACCAACTCTTTCCTCACTCTGAGGCCTTGTGCTGCTCCCTCTGGCATGGTAAAATTTTGATCTGCAAGCCCTTCCTCTTTGTCGACTCACTCAGAGAGAGACTTTCCTCGAAAATTTAGCCCTCCTGGCTTGGACTGTGCAATCCCTCTGGGGATTCGAACTGCTGCCTCCTGCAGCTATTCGACCTCCTTCTCTGCTCAGTGTTGATTTCTCTGGCTCTGCCCTTCTTATTTCACTTGCAACTCTAAGACCATGTGAAAACTCCTAAAACCAGAATCCCTACTACAACCACTGATGATATTTCTCCTACTTGTTAGATTTACATGAACAAGTTATTTGCAGTTTCCTACGACAAACATTGAAATACATACACTACAACCTACACCATTTAAAATAATATGCCGAAACAAGAAACTGAGCAATAGAGAGATACAACACAAATGACACAATTATTTTTAGACAAATGTCCTCGGAAAAATTCAATGTGGGAAAACAGTGCAACAGATCTGAGGATTTTTATTATTAAGCAAAATTTATTTTTTAATACAACCTTTGGATGCCTTGTTGGCAATCTAGTGCAGAGAATATCACTCAGCAAAGGAAATTAGTGAGATTACCTCACTCTACACTGTAAGTCCTGGCTGATCCGACAGCTAAACCAACGAGTCCCCAACTACTTCTGCGTTGCCCTTGCGTGGGCCTGCGCCAGCCTCTAAGGCAATACGTCACCTCTGCGAGGAATCGATTTTCTCTCAGGCGTTGACTCCAGCCCTCCCGGCTCAGAACCTCAAACCCCCCAACAAATTTCGGACCTCGCGTGGAAGGCTCTACGCTGCTCTGCGTGAGCCCTTCCTGGCTCTGCATCACCCTCTCTGGGCATTGCGCTGCCTCCTCTGTGTGTCTCTCTGCCTCTCTGCTGAGTATTCTTGGCTCCGGAGAAGATACTCCAGCCAAAACTCTCTCTGCCCCTCTCTGCGTGATCGCTACGAAATCACTGCGCCGCCTCTAGCTTCAGAAATTTGATCTGACTAATCAAATATATGTGTCTTCTAAAAGACCCTCAGGCCTCCTTAAATAATCTCCTTGTTGACATTCAACGACCCAGACTAGAAGCTAATCAATGACTAAGATCATTTCTGCTTGATCCTCGTCTTCTTCTAGAAGTTACACCCACAGTG
Source organism: Pinus tabuliformis (assembly GCA_031772625.1). Classification (NCBI taxonomy): domain Eukaryota; kingdom Viridiplantae; phylum Streptophyta; class Pinopsida; order Pinales; family Pinaceae; genus Pinus; species Pinus tabuliformis. The sequence goes on from CM062813.1 coordinate 1,098,579,325, forward strand.
AGATTAATACCCATTAATTATTTTAATTTCTTAAGTTTAGACTTAGGGTCCCATTAAAAATAATTAATTATTTTAATAAAACTATCTCTGGGTGGAATTTCCCGAAACGCTTTCTGGGTATTTTGGAATACATGTACCCAAGCCTCCTTGCAAAATTTGAAACTTAGAGCACATCCGATGCTACCAAAAATCAATAGTTGGGGCTTCAAACTACTTGCATGGAAGAAAAGGACAGATCTAAATCTCATTGAAAATGAGGTCACGAATCATGTCAAAGGATCTCTTAGAAAACCAGGAGAGGAAGATGCTCAAGCTCTTGCCAAGTATATGAAAGGGGAAGTTAGGGCTCAAAGGATTCTCATAGAATCCATCAAGGATCCCCTCATCCCATATGTATCTAAACTTGCAACTTCAAAAGAAATCTATGACAAACTGGTAGAGTTGTATTCCGTAAGCACTGCTAGAGAAGTCATATCATTAAGGCAAGAACTATACAAGCTAAAAATGTCTAAGGAAGATGGAATAACCTCATAGTTTCTAAGGATATATGAGATCCGAGATCAACTACAAGAACTGGGAGAAGTCATGTCTGATAGTGAAATGACTACAGTAGTATTAAATGCACTACCGGAGGAGTGGGGTAACTTCAAGTATTTATGGGAAGAAAGAAGTTAGTCCATTCCAGGATCTATGGTCACTATGCAAGATTGAAAAATCTAGACTAGAGGCCAAATTTGATGTGGGAACAGGTGAGCAAAATCAAGTTTATGCTGCAATGACAAGTAAAAAGGGACAATTTGGAACGTTTGGTCCTCAGAAAAAGAAAAATAACATGGCCAAAATCCAATGCTATGGGTGTCAAGAATATGGACACTACAAAAGAGACTGTCCTAAGCTCAAGAAGGACAATAATAAGAGAGGAAGAGAAGAAGCTCATATCACCAAAGAAGTAGAGGAAGCTAAAAAAAAGAAGCCCAAGAAAGAGGAAGTAAGAGATCTCTACTATGACTACGATAGTCGTCCTCAACTAAGTTCTTTTCAAATTCATAGGTCTTCTATTGTCAGATATGGCTACCATGATTCACTAAATATGATGCATCAAAGCATCATAGAGGCATTGGAAGCAAGAGCTCGGGATATCATCATAGAAAAGCATGAAAGACAGTTAGGATCATAGTTTTAAAATTCGGTCGTTTCGAAACCGAAACGGCCGAGTTGATCAGTTTTGTTGCCCTCAAGAGTGACTCGGTAGAAGAAACAGCTCGTTTGGCCGAGTCAGCCATGGCTCGGTTGTGTCATTGAATGACTTGGCCGAGTCATGGCTGACTCGGCCAACTCGGCCGTTTCCATATTGACTCGGCCGAGTCACAAACAGCAGCCTGTAACCCCAGTAAAACAATGATTTAACAAATTTTTAATGATTTTTTAAGGTGTTTGCTGATTGGTTTGGACTCCAATGTGTTTTATGAATTAGTTAAATGTTATTTGGGGTCCATTTCCCCCTCCCAAACCTTATTTAACACACTCAAATGCTCTCTACTATTGATATGCTATTCAAATTTCATGGTAATGTTAAATTCTTAAAGTAAAAGTGACATTCTCCTTAATCTTCATTTTCATCCTTTTACTTAAATTTTTACCATTACCATGAAATGACTCAGGATGTTTGAGAGTGGTTTCGGCCTCATTGGATTTCATATGGAGAAAGTAGAATTTTAGATTTCATTCAAAATCCAGCAGACTTATCAGTTTTTCAGGATTTCAGGATTGGAGGATTGCAATGTTTCCATTGAATGTTGTCATGTATTAGGGTATGGAACTCATATTTAATCAAGAGCACCAATCCCTCTATGTACCTTGATGTTAGTGACATTGGTTGTCGAACTCCTCTGGGATTTGCTCCCAAACCAGGAGCTTCTGAAAATGTCGCTCCCACTTCCGTTTTCGCTCTCGCTTCCCACTTTTGCTCCTGCTCCCAAGTAACACTGAGCCAGATGATGTTGGCAACTCTAGCAGTAGCCAGTAGTACTGGTCACAGACTTTTGTTATAGAGGCCATTTATAGCCTCCTTGGTTATGTGTTTTTGTTTTGATCTCTATATCATCATCGTTATGTATTGGACAATGCACTGGGTGCCATTTTGATATAATGGATATATTCATGAGCCTACTTTGATTATATGTTGTGTTCTATCTATATTTTAATGCTGTGTGTTTGGAAACATGAATGAAAATCTTTAAAATTATGTGTTTTTATAAAAAATAAATATTTAATGTATTTTTTACAACGACCGAGTCATTGAAATCGAGCCGGCCGAGTCGATACCGAGTCGGAGTTCGAGTCGGAGTCTACCCTTGGCCGAGTCGGAGTCGGAGTCGGAGTTTTAAAACTATGGTTAGGATATAGCTCTTGGGAATCTCATTAAAAACACAAGTGGCAAGGTCATCTAGTACAAGGTTCATCTTACCTCTGTCTAAAGGAAACATTTGTTGATGGGAATACTTTAGATCCTCAAAAATTCTATTGTGGAATCTTCATTGAAAGGTTCACCGATCATGTGGAAAAGCAAGTGTTTCATCAAGAATTCCAATCTTGTGGAATTCATGGGATGATGGTATGATGACATAAAAGTGAAGCAGATCAAGGGATTGAAACTCTTTCAATCAAGGAAGTTGTTGCAGGAAGTTTGGATGACCCATAGGAAAAATGAAGGATGTATATTTACATTTAATATTGTGGAAATCATGTCATATGGTTGCAGGGAACATGGATCAATGCTCTATCTTGAGAGTATGATCAAAAGAAAGGATCTCCTACCTCAAAGAAATATAGGAATGAATGGGTCACGTATTCACTTGATGAAATAAACATAAAAATTTCCTCATATGAAGTATAAGGTGGTTGACTACAATTGAGGAACTCTAATGGGAAGCTCCTGGGAATGTAATGTGCGAAGAAATGAAGGAAGAGTGTTTATTCTGGTAGCATCAGATGTGCTCTAAGTCTCAAATTTTGTAGGGAGGCTTAGACACATGCATTCTCCAATACCCAGAAATAGTTTTGGGAAATTCTACTCGGAGACAATTTTATTAAAATAATTAATTATTTTTAATGGGACCATAAGTCTAAACTTAGGAAATTAAAATAATGAATGGGTATTAATCTAAACTGTGGGTGAAACTTCTAGAAGTAGGCGGAGATCAAGTCAATATGATCCTATCCATTGATTAGGATTTAATCTGGGCCGTTGATTGGTCAACGAGAGGATTATAAGAAGAGATTTGATGGGCACTTGGAGGACACACTAGAGGCAGATACTCATTTACCCGGGTAAGATTGATTTTCTCACTGGTTGAATTTTTGCAAGAGAAAATTGAATTAGTGGGAGAGCGGCCGGTGAGAAAGGAAGAGAGGGAATCAACATCAGTTGAGAGTGCAAGGCAAGAAGACGCAGAGCAGGGATAGACATCGCAAAAACTGTGACGTAGGAAGGAACAACGCAGAGGCAGGTTGATGTTGGGATTGCATGGGCAGTTTGACGTTGGGCTAGCGTGGGAAAATTGACGCATAGGGACACATAAAGATTCAGAGGGAAGAGGAGTACTTCTCCTGGATCAAAGATTTGTCAGGAAGCATCTGTAAATTTTCTCACTTCTGTTTTGCTGGTTGTATCTTGTACATGAGACTTTGTTGAAGAATAATAAAGGAACCCTCATCTGCTGCACCGATTTTCCCACATTCGGTTTTTTCAGGGACAATTGTTCAAAATTAAATGTCACTGTGATTGTACTTGTGCTAGTATTTTTCTTTGCATTTACTTTCTGCAATATTTTAATTGTGAAGGCTACAGTAGAGTTTATTTCGATATTTGCCATAAGAATACAGTGAATAACTCATTTATGAGATAATAAGTAGAAGAAATAATATTAATCACTGCAGGTGGATTTCTATTTAGAAATTCTCACAAAGAGATCATGGAATATGCAACTATGGTAAAGCCAATCAACATCCGAAAGACCAGGAAGATTTGACTAGGATATCTCCATGGAAGATACGAAGACTCTGATGAAGTCTGAAAAGGAAAGAGACACTTGACAATATATATCTTTGGGAGATGTGTCGATATATATATATAGGACGCTGATGTAAACTAGAAGATGTCATGATGAAAGACCATCACAATGGTAATGTTGATTCCTTTATTTTTTTATATATCTGAAAGGGTTTATGTAGAGTTGCCAAGGGAAGATCTATGGATATCTTCCACCACTGATGCACATGTAGTAGGATATAAAGATCCTTAAGTAAACATGGCATGAAGAAAGCAACATGGCATGAAGGAAGGCCAAATATGGACTAATGGATCACTTTTCGATGATGACATGCCTGACTCATGGATGAAAGTGATGGATGCTTGGTGCCCTATGTAGAAGTCCCAACATGAAGACTCCTAGATAATGATTAGAATTTCATGACATCATAAGGAGTTCTTCAAGCAGCTGGTTGTCCCATCATCTACACTTAAGGAGCTGCTATAGGTCCCTAATTAAGATGGAGCCTGGAAACACGTTTCTTACTTGGAAGAAACTTGGAAATTCCTAAGCGAAGCAGAAGCTTAGGTACATTCCTTATGTAGGAATGAGTACATTCCTTTAGTAGAATAGATATGTCCTCCCTAATTAAGAGGGAGAGATAGACACATCATTCTTGTCTTCACTTGGGAAGACAAAATGGAGGATTTGGTAAGCATCTGGAATTCGTTGCTCTTTGAGGATGTATTAGGGCATCCAAGGTAAGAGTAGTCGTTGAGGACCGATATTCTTTGAGGATTGGGAATCTAAGATAAGAATAGTCCTGGTGGAACACATTTGAGAACCTGGGTGGGGTATGTTACGAGAGTGACAATGATGAGGGTGTTTATACATCATTGGTCTCCCCAACATTGTGCTCAGATCTCGTGGAGAGATCGAGTTGTTAGTGAAGGTTTTGCTATGTGACAATGCTGGTTGATATGATGCTATACATATAGATTACCAATCCGATTATTCTTATGAGAAATCTTCAAATTGAGAATGACGAAGTACCATTATGAATATCTCCCTAGTTAAGAGGGAGTGTTGAAAAGTAACTAGGTTCGATCTTAATAATCACATGTGTAATTGCGATTTTATGTAATTGATGAAAATAAGAAAAATAAAATATTATTATGCTTGTCTCATGGGTTTCATGAGTAAGGAATTTTCTTTTAGTATGACTCCCATTGTGAGTCCTTACGATTGGTCATAAAATCAATTATGAGTCTGTCATGTATGAAGGACCCTTCTTGGGCATACTACACTTATGTATGAGTCAATAGGATTTTCAAGTAGCCCTCCAAGACAAGCACAAGTCATCCCTCTTCAAGTCGGCTTCCATAAATGATCTTATGTCGGCATATATGGAGACACAACCCTTCAACAAAGTCATGTCGGCTCATTTATTGAGGGAAACAACTATATATACTAGTCTAAGGTCTTCACATTACCACAATACAAAATTTCGGGTTAATTACTGAGAAAAGTTCATATAGCAATTTCAGAGACAAGTATTTCGGTGAAGGAGCTCGGATATATTATAGAGATAATAACAATGAACAATTTGGATGCTATTACAGTGAACAGGAAGATGCTATTACAGTGACAGTTCAGATGCTATTACAGTGACTACAGTAACTACAGGTCTCAGTGCACTTACAATATTGGTCTTGGTGCTCTTACAATCTCAGTACAATTACGATGGAGCCTATTACAGTCTTGGTGCTATTTTAGTGGAGATATCTCGGTGCTACCACAACAAGTGATCTCGGTATTACTACAACAAATGATTTCGGTGCTACCAGCAGAAGAGAGCCCAAGACAAAGAAGGTCTGAATTTAAAGAGGCAGCAGTAGAAGTCTAGAAGGAAGGTCAAAGAAGATCAAAGTAGAAGAAGACTTGTGTCTTGGTCTTTGAGTGGCAAATGGGTCAAGGGTATTGGTCTTGGTATTCTTCAATTAGAATCTCTATAAGAAGAATTTGTTCGGGTTTCCCTCTCAAAGAGTGAGAGGTTTTAGTCCTGGTTGATAGCCTACATTCTGTGTCTCTTGTCTATTTATGTTCATGCATTGGTAGTTGTTTGATGAAGAAGAACACAAATAATAACATAAGATAAGAAGATCCTAATCTAAGAAGTAAAAAGCATTCACAAACAGTTATCTAACAAGAGAAATCACCTAATACTTGATGCCCTAGATTTCTCAATAGGCCCCAATTAAGTTGACCAACCCATGATGAAACCACTTGCCAATTACATATAATGTCCAATATGCATCCTCTCCATTAGGTATAATAATTCATTAGTTCATCTAAGTGAACCAAGCTTGTTTATCAAGGGCACATTGTGTTGATTTCTAGGAGATCGGATGTGCTCTAAGTCTCAAATTTTGCAGGGAGGCTTAGACATATGTATTCCACAATATCCAAAAATCATTTTGGGAAATTCCACTCGGAGATAGTTTTATTAAAATACTTAATTATTTTTAATAGGACCCTAATTCTAAACTTAGGAAATTGAAATAATTAATGGGTATTAATCTAAACTGTGGGTGTAACTTCTAGAAGAAGACGAAGATCAAGTCCAAATGATCTGAGCCATTGATTAGAATCTAATCTGCATTGTTGGTTCTCAAGTAGAAGATTATAAGAAGGACATTGAGGGGCATTTGGAAACACACCAGAGGCAGATACTCAGTTACCTGAGTAAGTTTGATTTTCTCACTGGTTGAAATTCGACAAGAGAAAATCGAATCAGAGGGCGAGTTGCAGGTGAGAAGGAGAGAGAGGGGGTATCAACATCAGTTTGAAGGTCAGCTGCAGAAGACACAGAGCAGAAGGAGGACAGCGCAGAGGCTGTGACACAGAGGACAGCGCAGAGCCAATGTGATGCTGGGATAATGGTGAAAATGAACTGAATGAATTATGGCACAGGCGAATGGGACACTTACACCATGGAGCACTGAGGATGCTCAGAGAGACCGTTACAGGAGTTCCAGTCCTTAGTACTGAGCATGATGATTTATGCAGAGGATGCGTACTAGGGAAGTATGCTAAAGCGACTTTTTCCAGAAGCATCAATAGAGCAAAATGTGTATTGGGATTGATACACTCAGATATCTTTGGTCGAATGTCCACAAGAGCTCTTAGTGGTGGCGAATACTTCGTCACCGTTATTGACGATCACTCTAGAAAGACCTGTATCTATTTCTTAAAGACCAAGGATGAGGTCTTTGATCAATTCAAAGAGTTTAAGGGTCTCATTGAAAACAAGACAGGGAAAAAGGTAAAGGTATTGCATTCAGATAATGGTGGGGAATATACAGGGAAAGACTTCACAAATTTCTGCGCTAAGGAGGGCATCGAAAGAGAATGGACAACTCCATATAATCCGGAGTAGAATGGAGTAGCGAAGCAGAAAAATAGAACTATTGTTGGGGCAGCAAAAGCTATGTTGTATGATCAGGACTTGCCTAGATTCTTATGGGCAGAGGCTTGCAACACAACGGTATATATCCAGAATAGAACTCCTCACAGAGCGTTGGGGAAGAGAACACCCGAAGGTGTCTTCACTGGGAAGAAGTCGGAAGTAAGTCATCTCAGGATATTTGGAAGTGTGGCATATTGTCACATTCCAGACGAAAAACACAGTAAACTGGACCAGACTATAGAAAAGGGGTACCTTGTAGGATATAGCGAGACCTCAAAGGCATATAAAATCTACATTCCTAGCAGCGAGAAAATTGTAGGGAGACAGGATGCGAAGTTCATGGAGGATAGAGCTTTCAGGAAATCTCGAGAGATGCCAGAAGAAGGTCAATCAATAGATGTTCCATTAGTCCAGCAGTAGCAAGGGTAGCGAGGAGGACAAGCAGGGGGCAGAAACCTGGATCGAGTACAGTGACCAGTGCTAGCATTTCCTCAGTAGAAGGAAATCCAGATAGTTCTCAGTAGATGGAATGACAGGACCAGGAGGACGAGTTGATTGAACCTCCCACCACCAGTGGTAGAACCAGCAAGGAAGTACGACAAATGCTGAGGGACGTGGAGGAGTTTGTTGGAGATCCTAGAATCGAGAAGAGGCAGCGTAGACAGCGTGACAGATACCAGGCCTTGGTAGCACAGGTTGAAGAACCCTCTAGCTTTCAAGAAGTCGTTCAACACCAAGTGTGGGTGGATGTCATGATAGAAGAGTATAGTTCTATCATGACGAATGTTGTTTAGGAAGTATGTAATATTCCTAATTAGCCATGGCTAATTGGAATATTCGATTTTGCTCAATTTTGCCTTCTATAGTTATTTATAAATAAAAAGGTGAGGAAAACGGGGACATAACTCACTTTTAGAATAAATTCACTTCCTAGTAGCACAACGTTGTGACTTAAAGGGGAGCCAAGGGGGCCAAAGGACCACGCAGACACTTGGAGGGACTGCGCAGATGGAAAGGAACACGTGGCAAGGAAGGAATTGCGTTGGAGGAGGTGGGCCTTGGGATGGAGAGAGGCCAACGGTATAAAGGAGAGGGGAGCCTCCTCATTTTGTCATTCGATTATATGCATTTGAGCTAGTCATTTCGACTTAGAGCACACTTGCTGTTTAGCTGGTCTGCAACACTGTTTAGTGCATCAAGTATCTTTGTTCGGAGATCTCACCCTTAGCCCTGGGGGACTTCGAGTCCCTGCTCGGGCAAGGTAGTTTCAGTAGTCTTTTGCAGGAGGATTGATCTTTGGAGTGAGGAGGAACTGTGCATTTTGGATAACTGTGCAGTCTTGAGAGAGGGACGCAGTTCTTTGGTGGGAGTCCCGGATTGGGGGTTTTGTGGAGGATTTGAGCTGGGAGATTGAGCAGGGGATCAACGCTTGCATATTGGAGGATTTTGGCAGAGTTTCAGGTGGAGTTTTGGAGGATTCTATTTAGTGGCAGCGCAAAGCCTTGGAGGACAACGTAGATCCCCAAGGGGGTGATTTTCGGGGGTCGGCTATTTCAGAAAAGCTTTCTAGGCTTTTCTGGGTTTCTTGAGTAGAGTCTGATTCCAGAGTTTCAGCATTTTCTGAGGAGGGGAACAACCCCAAATTCTCATTTGATTTCCAACAGTGGCAGCAGCATGACAGTTCTTCAGCAGCTTGGATGCAGTTCAGAGAGAGGCCATTCCTTTGCTATTTTGAGTGTATTTCTTCACTTGCCTTGTGCAAGTCAAGGTGTTACCTGTCTGATCACCTCTTGTACTCTTTCCATTACTCAGTATAATAAAATGGCTTAGCATTTCTCTCTGCATTTCTTGAGTATTTGCTTATATTTCCTATTCACATTATTATATGTTGTACCACTGTTATTTTTATCACTTTGAGTTTCCTGGTCACTATATCATTTGGACGTGTTTGGTTGGAGTTTTCCTGGGATTGAGGGATATCCCGAAAACGGGATATTATAGTGGTATCAGAGCATAGATTTGGCTCAGCTTGTGGAGCTAGCAATTTATGACACCGGGGGAAGGGCCCTACATCTGTTATAGAGGTAGGAGATACAGAGACACTGGGCGTAGGTTGGAGAACACCTACGAAGAGGGAGATTGTGTTCCCGTGGTGGACACAGAATAGAAGGAGCCTGTGGTGGACGCAGAGTAGGAGGAACCGATGGCAGATGATGAAGGGAAGAAATTTGCAGACATGCTCTTTAAATCAGTGCAGGATTTGTCGAGGTAGATTGAGGTGATGGGGCAGAGATTCACGACAGTGGAGGCTAAACAGCGTGAGAGCCCACGAGTTTCCAGGTTGGAGAGGGACCAGGCGCATCTCACCATTTGCCAAAGGAGGGTTCCACTCAGCGTGATACTACTCAGTAGGTGGCCTCACATGCCCCTATACGCTCTGCCATGCCAACTTTCCTAGGAGCAGATACGGGGACCGGAGCACAGTAGGAGGTAGAGCCCGGTCCTATGGGCAGGAGTTCAGGGATGCTCTCTCATTCAGAGACTTTGTTGAGCTCCAGCGGGATAGTAGACCCCGCGACCATCACTGAGGATACCAGCATTATCATGATGGAGACACCCATCGCACAACTAGTAGATTTCACTTGCCTACGTTTGATGGCTCATCAAACAGTTCGACAAAGTATTGGGCAGAGAAGTTGGACATCTATTTCCAGCTTAATCAGATGTCGGAGATGGAGGCCATCAAGGTGGCGACATTACATTTGGATGGTGAGGCCCAGGACTGGTGGTTCCATGGGTTGGTTACACTCGGACACTCCACAGTGATGACATATGCCGAGTTCAACAGTGATAGAGAGGCTTGACCGGAGGGATCCGGAACAACATTTTGTTGAGCTGACGAGGCTCAAACACACCGGAAACCCAGAGACCTACAGTGCAGATTTCTTGAGGGTTTCAATGATGGTGCCAGATCTATCCACGACACGGAGGATCTACATGTATGTTGAGGGGTTAACAGAGCCACTTTGGGGTCTAGTCAGGTCCACTAGACCAGCCACACTCCAGGATGCTATTAGCAGGACCCGGGACTTACAGGATGCCTTACCCAGGACCCGGACACCTTACCCCCAGAGACAGGCTTTCCAGCCTAAGGGGAAGGATGTGAGGATTCTGCCTCCAAAGGGGAATCCAGGACGTGCACAGATTGATGATGATGCCAAGAGGGAGTTGAAGAAGAAGCGGTTGTGCTTTACCTATCAGGAGCCATGGGCACCAGGACATAAATGTGCTGCTGGCAAAGCACATTTTATTGAGGTCTTCTCTAGAGAGCAGCGGGGAAGAGGATGACGATGATGTGGATGCAGGAGGTAGTCATGCCGCGCAGGATCGTTTGCCACCTCCACCACCACCAGCAGGCGGTGCAACTTTTGCACCTACCGGAGGGGCCCTTGCAGCATTGCGAGGAGTTCCCAAGTATTTGACGCTGCGCGTACGGGGGACAGTACGTGGCCAACGGGTATCAGTCTTGATTGACAGTGGGGCAACCCACAACTTCATCGATGCACAGATGGTTGAGCGGAGAGGTATACAGACAAAGAGCTTCGATGGCTTTTCAGTTTTGGTCCCAGGAGATTAGACCATGGTGTGTGCTTGTTATGTTCCAGAGTAATTAGTGACGATGGGAACCTACACACTGACTGACCACTTTTTCGTGGTCGATATTCCGGACACCAACATGATACTGGGTGTTCAGTGGCTTATCACTCTAGGGAAGGTCACGACAGATTGGAAGACCCTAGAGATGGAGTGGGATGATGAGAAGACAGGGAAGCATGAGAAGATACAGGGACAGCACACATATCCGTCTCAGACTGTTTCGGCTCATCAGATAGAGGTAGTCTTCTGAAAGGGAGACGTAGAGTAGGCAGTGGAGCTGCGTGCATCAGAGACAAGGACTACAGGGCAGATAGTGCACCCGGAGATATAGTCCATCCTTGACCGATATGCCATCGTATTTGGGGAGATTCCGTCGGGACGACCTCCGTATCGGGGGTTTGAGCACACCATTGAGCTTGAGCAGGGCATACAAGCAATGATTACTACCCCCTATAGGCATCCCAAGGCCTATCGGGATGAGATTGAGTGGGCCATTCAGGAGTTGCTGGCTCTTGGGCACATTCGGTCGAGCACGAGTCCTTTTGCTTCATCCGTGGTGTTGGTGAAGAAGAAGGACGACACATTGAGGATGTGCATTGACTATAGGGCCCTGAACAAGAAGACCTTGAAGAACAAGTATCCCATACCTAGGATCGATGAGTTGATGGATGAGTTGAGAGGAGCTCGGTTCTTCTCAAAGATTGATTTGAGATCTGGGTACCATCAGATTCGCGTGAGGGAACACGACATTCCCAAGACCGCCTTCAGGTGTCACTATGGGCACTTTGAGTTTTTGGTGATGCCCTTCGGGCTAACCAACGCCCTAGCTACATTCCAGTCTTGCATGAATCACATCTTCCGCAGTCACTTGAGGAAGTTTGTGTTGGTATTCTTTGATGATATACTCATTTACAGCAGGTCTTAGGAGGAGCATCTCGAGAACATTGAGACAGTGTTGCGCATCTTGGAGGAGCAATAGTTCTATGCCAAGCTCTCCAAGTGTGAGTTTGGATTGACGGAGATATAGTACTTGGGACACATCATAGGGGTGGACGGAGTGAGAGTCCCCGAGGAGAAGATTAGGGCCATCAGAGTTTGGCCAGAGCCGAGGAACGTGACGGAACTTAGGGGATTCATTGGTATTTGTACTTACTACCAGAAGTTAGTAAAGAGTTTCTCACAGCTCACTGCACCCCTGACAGATTTGACGAGGAAGGGGGCATTCAGTTGGTCGGATACAGCGCAACGAGCCTTTGACAGGGTCAAGGAGGTGATGAACAGCTGCCCAATTCATGTATTGCTAGATTTTTCGTAGCCATTTGTTTTGGAGTGTGATGCGTCGGGAGAGGGGATCGGCGTAGTATTGATGCAGGGAGGTCACCCTATAGCCTTTGAGAGCCGGAAGCTCCTTCCGCACGAGAGGTTGTATTCTATATACGACAAGGAGATGCTGGCCATCATGCATGCATTGGCCAAGTTCTAGCAGTATTTGGTGGGTAACAGGTTCAGGGTGAGGACTGATCACAACAGCCTCAGGTTCTTTTTGGAGCAAAAGCAGCTACAGGAGAGGCAACAGAAGCAGATCAGTAAGATCCAAGCATATGACTTTGACATTGAGTACATCAAGGGTAAGAAGAACGTGGTAGCAAATGCTCTTTCACGTAGACCAGGCATGTTGTCTCTTATGAGCTTGGACACAGACTGGAGGGCTCAACTCTTAGTAGAGTACTCCAAGGACAGATTTGCATGTGAGGTTCTGGATGGGCAGGTGACGGATGACAGGTACAGGTGGTTGATGAGATCATTTACTATAGGGATCGGATCTTCTTGACTGAGGGATCTCAGCTCAAGAAGAAGATACTCCAGGCATCACATGATTCACCATTGGCCGGCCATCAGGGGTTTACCAAAACCTACAGGGCCATCAGAGAGAGGTTCTCATGGAAGGGCCTCAAGGAGGACATACTCCAGCATATCCGAGAGTGCGAAGTTTGCCAAAGGAACAAGGGGGAGATGAGCCATCCCGCAGGATTATTGCAGCCTCTTCCCATTCCGGAGGGGAAATGGGAGAGTATTTCGATGGACTTCACCACAGGGTTGGCCATGGTGCAGGGCAAGGACTGTATCTTTGTCGTCGTCGATCAACTGACAAAGTACGCACATTTTTTTGCCATATTTGGACACTACACAACAGCACAGGTGACCGAGCTATTCTTCAGAGAGGTCTTCAGGCTACATGGTCTTCCTAAGACCATCATTAGTGAGAGGGACAGTCATTTCATGGGCGGGTTTTGGCAGGAGCTTTTCCGATTGGTGGGGACGGAGTTGACACCGAGTACCAGTTATGACCCATAGACGGACGGGCAAACATAAATAGTTAACAAGTGGCTGGAGGGCTACTTGCATTACTATGTCAGTGGGCAACAACAAGCATGGCGGAAGTGGCTGCATCTGGGGGAGTACTGCTACAACACTACACATCACATGTCCATCAGTATGTCACCATTCTATGCTTTGTATGGAATCTGGATATCATCCTTTATCTTTTGCTGACGTGATGTTTGGTGCTAGCAAGGCTCTGAAAGCCAAGATTTGGATCCAAGAGAGTCAGGATATTCTCCGAGCTCTCAAGGATAATATGGCTACAGCGCAGAACCAGCAGAAGCTGTATGCTGACAGGGGTCGGATGGAAAGACAGTTTGAGGTAGGGGACTTGGTTTACCTATGGTTACAGCTATATCGACAGCCGTCACTGAAGCAGAAGGGGGCTGAAATGCTAAAGCCTTGCTTTTATGGGCCATACAGGGTGATATGCAGGATTGGATAGGTTGCGTATGAGTTGGAGCTGCCCCTAGGCAGCAAGATTCATAATGTCTTTCATGTATCATTCTTGAAGAAGGCATTGGGACAGCATGTGACAGTGACAGATGAGCTACCACCCATGAATGATGACGGGCATCTGGTGTTGTAGCCAGAGGCTATTATTTATACCAGGGAGAGGCAGCTACGGAGCAAGACGGTCCGAGAATTCTTGGTGAGGTGGAAGAATTTACCGCATGAGGATGCCACTTGAGAGAGTGAAAAATTTGTAGCATCCATCACTTCAGTTGCTAAATGACAAGCAACATTTTGCCGGGGGACACTGTAATATTCCTAATTAGCCATGGCTAATTGGAATATTTGATTTTGCTCAATTTTGCCTTCTATAGTTATTTATAAATAAAAAGGTGAGGAAAAGGGGGACATTACTCACCTTTAGAATAAAGTCACTTCCTAGTAGCACAACGTTGTGACTTAAAGGGGAGCCAAGGGGACTAAAGGACCATGTAGAGATGGAGCCCACACAAACACTTGGAGGGATTGCGCAGATGGAAAGGAACACGTGGCAAGAAAGGAACTGCGTTGGAGGAGGTGGACATTGGGATGGAGAGAGGGCAACGCTATAAAGGAGAGGGGAGCCTCCTCATTTTGTCATTCGATTTATTGCATTTGAGCTAGTCATTTTGACTTAGAGCACGTTGGCTGTTTAGCTGGTCTACAGTACTGTTTAGTGCATCAAGTATCTCCGTTTGGAGATCTCACCCTTAGCCCCGGGGGACTTCGAGTGCCTGCTCGGGCAAGGTAGTTTCAGAAGTCTTTTGCAGGAGGATTGATCTTTGGAGTGAGGAGGAACTATGCATTTTGGATAACCGTGCAGTCTTGAGAGAGGGATACAGTTCTTTGGTGGGAGTCCCGGATTGAGGGTTTTGTGGAGGATTTGAGCTGGGAGATTGAGCAGGGGACCAATGCTTGCATATTGGAGGATTTTGGTAGAGTTTCAGGTGGAGTTTTGGAGGATTCTATTCAGTGGCAGCGCAGAGCCTTGTGGGACAACGTAGATCCCCAAGGGGATGATTTTCGGGGGTCGGCTATTTCAGAAAAGCTTTCTGGGCTTTTCTGGGTTTCTTGAGTAGAGTCTGATTCCAAAGTTTCAGCATTTTCTGAGGAGGGGAACAGCCCCAAATCCTCATTTGATTTCCAACAGTGGCAGCAGCACGACAATTCTCCAACAGCTTGGATGCAGTTCAGAGAGAGGCCATTCCTTTTCTATTTTGAGTATATTTCTTCACTTGCCTTGTGCAAGTCAAGGTGCTACCTGTCTGATCACCTCTTGTACTCTTTCCATTACTCAGTATAATAAAATGGCTTAGCATTTCTCTCTGTATTTCTTAAGTATCTGCTTATATTTCCTATTCACATTATTATATGTTGTACCGCTGTTATTTTTATCACTTTGAGTTTCTTGGTCACTATATCATTTGGACGTGTTTGGTTGGAGTTTTCTTGGGATTGAGGGATATCCCAGAAACGGGATATTACAGTGGTGTCAGTGCATAGATTTGGCTCAGCCTATGGAGCTAGCAATCTATGACACCGGGGGAAAAGCCCTACATCTGTTACAGATGTAGTAGATATAGAGACACTAGGCGTAGGTTGGAGAACACCTATGGAGTGGGAGACTGTGTTCTGGTGGTGGACGCAGAACAGGAGGAGCATGTGGTGGATGCAGAGCAGGAGGAACCAATGGCAGATGATGAAGGGAAGAAATTTGCAGACATGCTCCTTAAATCAGTGCAGGATCTGTCGAGGTAGATCGAGGTGATGGGGCAGAGATTCACGGCAATGGAGGCTAGACAACGTGAGATCCCACGAGTTTTCCAGGTTGGAGAGGGATCGGGTGCATCTCATCATTTGCCAGAGCAGAGTGCCACTCAGCGTGATGCTACTCAACAGGTGGCCTCACATACCCCTATACGCTCTACCATGCCCACTTTCCTAGGAGCAGATACGGCGGCCGGAGCACAGCAGGAGACAGAGCCCGGTCATATGGGTGATTATTTTGCGGAGTACCAGGCCTATGGGCAGGAGTTTAGGGATGCTCTCTCATTCAGAGACTTTGTTCAGCTCCAACGGGATAGTAGACCCCGCGACCATCACAGAGGATACCGGCATTATCATTATGGAGACAACCATGGGCAGGAGTTTAGGGATGCTCTCTCATTCAGAGACTTTGTTCAGCTCCAACGGGATAGTAGACCCCGCGACCATCACAGAGGATACCGGCATTATCATTATGGAGACAACCACCGCACAACGAGTAGATTTCACTTGCTTACGTTTGATGGCTCATCAAATAGTTCGGCAAAGTCTTGGGTAGAGAAGTTGGACATCTATTTCCAGCTTAACCAGATGTCGGAGACGAAGGCCATCAAGGTGGCGACATTACATTTGGATGGTGATGCCCAGGACTAGTGGTTCCATGGGTTGGTTACACTCAGACACTCCACAGTGACGACATATGCCGAGTTCACCAGGAGACTGATAGAGAGGCTCGACTGGAGGGATCCAGAACAACATTTTGTTGAGTTGATGAGGCTCAAACAGACTGGAAACCCAGAGACCTACATTGCAGATTTCTTGAGGGTTTTAGTGATGGTGCCAGATCTATCCATGACACGGAGGATCTACATGTATGTTGAGGGGTTAGCAGAGCCACTTCGGGGTCTAGTCAGGTCCACTGGACCAGCCACTCTCTAGGATGCTATTAGCAGGACTTGGGACTTACAGGATGCCTTACTCAGGACCTAGACACCTTACCCCCAGAGACAGGCTTTCCAGCCTAAGGGGAAGGATGTGAGGATTCCGCCTCCAAAGGGGAATCCAGGACGTGCATAGATTGATGATGATGCTAGGAGGGAGTTGAAGAAGAAGCGGTTGTGCTTTACCTGTCAGGAGCCATGGGCACCGGGACATAAATGTGTTGTTGGCTAAGCACATTTTATTGAGTTCTTCTCCGAGAGTAGCGAGAAAGAGGATGAGGAGGATGATGTGGAGGTAGGAGGTAGTCATGCCGCGCAGGATCGTTTGCCACCTCCACCACCACCAGCAGGCGGTGCAGCTTTTGCACCTACCGGAGGGGCCCTTGCAGCATTGCGAGGAGTTCCCAAGTATTTGACGCTGCGCGTACGGGGGACAGTACGTGGCCGGCGGGTATCAGTCTTGATTGACAGTGGGGCAACCCACCACTTCATCGATGCACAGATGGTTGAGCAGAGAGGTATACAGACAGAGAGCTTCGATGGCTTTTCAGTTTTGGTCCCAGGAGATTAGACCGTGGTGTGTGCTCGTTATGTTCCAGAGTTATCAGTGAATATGGGCACCTACACACTGACTGACCACTTTTTCGTGGTCGATATTCCGGACACCAACATGATACTGGGTGTTCAGTGGCTTATCACTCTAGGGAAGGTCACGACAGATTGGAAGACCCTAGAGATGGAGTGGGATGATGAGAAGACAGGGAAGCATGAGAAGATACGGGGACAACACACATATCCGCCTCAGACTGTTTTGGCTCATCGGATGGAGGCAGTCTTCCGAAAGGGAGACATAGAGTGGGCAGTGGAGCTGCGTGCATCAGAGACAGGGACTACAGGGCAAACAGTGCACCTGGAGATACAGTCCATCCTTGACCAGAATACCACAGTATTTGGGGAGATTCCGTCGGGACGGCCACCGGACTGGGGGTTTGAGCACACCATTGAGCTTGAGCAGGGCATACAGGCAGTGATTACTACCCCCTATAGGCATCCCAAGGCCTATCAGGATGAGATTAAGCGTTCCATTCAGGAGTTGCTGGCTCTTGGGCACATTTGGCCGAGCACGAGTCCTTTTGCTTCTTCCGTGGTGTTGGTGAAGAAGAAGGATGACACATTGAGGATATTCATTGACTACAGGGCCCTGAACAAGAAGACCCTGAAGAATAGGTACCCCATACCCAAGATCGATGAGTTGAAAGGAGCCCGGTTCTTCTCAAAGATTGATTTGAGATCTGGGTACCGTTAGATTCGCGTGAGGGAACAACACATTCCCAAGACGGCCTTCAGGTGTCACTATGGGCACTTTGAGTTTTTGGTGATGCCCTTCGGGCTAACCAACGCCCTAGCTACATTCCAGTCTTGCATGAATCACATCTTCCGCAGTCACTTGAGGAAGTTTGTGTTGGTATTCTTTGATGATATACTCATTTACAACAGGTCTTGGGAGGAGCATCTCAAGCACATTGAAACAATGTTGTGCATCTTGGAGGAGCAGTAGTTCTATGCCAAGCTCTCCAAGTGTGAGTTTGGATTGACGAAGATGTTGTACTTGGGACACATCATAGGGGTGGACGGAGTGAGAGTCCACGAGGAGAAGATTATGGCTATCAGAGATTGGTCGAAGCCGATGAACGTGACGGAACTTCGGGGATTCATTGGTATTTGTACTTACTGCCAGAAGTTCGTCAAGAGTTTCTCACAGCTTGCTGCACCCCTGACAGATTTGACGAGGAAGGGGGCATTCAGTTGATCGAATACAGCGCAACGAGCCTTTGACAGGGTCAAGGAGGTGATGAGTAGCTGTCCAGTGCTTGTATTGCCAGATTTTTCGCAGCCATTTGTTTTGGAGTGTGATGCGTCAGGAGAGGGGATCGACGCAGTATTGATGCAGGGAGGTCACCCTATAGCCTTTGAGAGCTGGAAGCTCCTTCCACACGAGAGGTTGTATTCTATATACGACAAAGAGATGCTGGCCATCATGCATGCATTGGCCAAGTTCCAGCAGTATTTGGTGGGTAACAGGTTCAGGGTGAGGACTGATCACAATAGCCTCAGGTTCCTTTTGGAGCAAAAGCAGCTACAGGAGAGGCAACAGAAGTGGATTAGTAAGATCCAAGCATATGACTTTGACATTGAGTACGTCAAGGGTAAGAACAACGTGGTAGCAGATGCCCTTTCATGTAGACCAGCCACGTTGTCTCTTATGAGCTTGGACGCAGACTGGAGGGCTCGACTCTTAGTAGAGTACTCCAAGGACAGATTTGCATGTGAGGTTCTAGATGGGCATGTGGCGGATGACAGGTACAGGGTGGTCGATGAGATCATTTACTATAGGGACCGGATCTTCTTGACTAAGGGATCTCAGCTCAAGAAGAAGATACTCCAGGCATCACATGATTCACCATTGGCCGACCATCAGGGGTTTACCAAAACCTACAGGGCCATTAGAGAGAGGTTCTCATGGAAGGGCCTCAAGGAGGATGTACTCCAGCATATCCGGGAGTGCGAAGTATGCCATAGGAACAAGGGGGAGATGAGCCATCTCGCAAGATTATTGCAACCTCTTCCCATTTCGGAGGGGAAATGGAAGAGTATTTCGATGGACTTCATCACAAGGTTGCCCATGGTGTAGGGCAAGGATTTTATCTTTGTCGTCGTTGATCGACTTACAAAGTACCCACATTTTTTCGCCATATCCGCACACTACACAATAGCACAGATGGCCGAGCTGTTCTTCAGAGAGGTATTCAGGCTACATGGTCTTCCTAAGACCATCATCAGTGGCAGGGACAACCGTTTCATGGGCGGGTTTTGGTAGGAGATCTTCCGATTAGTGGGGATGGAGTTGACACCGAGTACCAGTTATGACCCACAGACGGACGGGCAAATAGAAATAGTTAACAGTTGGCTGGAGGGCTACTTGCGTAACTATGTCAGTGGGCAACAGCGAGCATGGTTGAAGTGGCTGCATCTAGGGGAGTACTGCTACAATACCACACATCACATGTCCATCAGTATGTCAACATTCTATGCTTTGTATGGATATCATCCTTTATCTTTTGCTGACGTGATGTTTGGTGCTAGCAAGGCTCCGAGAGCCAAGATTTGGATCCAAGAGTGTCAGGGTATTCTTCGAGCTCTGAAGGATAATATGGCTACAATGCAAAACTAGCAGAAGCTGTATGTTGACAGGGGTCGAGTGGAAAGACAGTTTGAGGTAGGGGACTTGGTCTACCTACGGTTACAGCCATACGGACAGTCGTCACTAAAGCAGAAGGGGGCTAAAAAGCTGAAGCCCTGCTTTTATGGGCCATACAGGGTGATACACAGGATTGGACAGGTTGCGTATGAGTTGGAGCTGCCCCAAGGCAGCAAGATTCATAACTTCTTTCATGTATCATGCCTAAAGAAGGCATTGGGACAACATGTGACAGTGACAGATGAGCTACCACCCACGGATGATGAGGGGCATTTGGTGTTGCAGCCAGAGGCTATTATTGATAATAGGGAGAGGCAGCTACAGAGCAGGACAGTGTGGGAATTCTTGGTGAGGTGGAAGAATTTACCGGATGAGGATGCCACTTGGGAGAGAGAAAATTTTGCAGCATCCATCACTTCAGTTGCTTGAGGACAAGCAACATTTTGCCGGGGGACACTGTAATATTCCTAATTAGCCATGGCTAATTGGAATATTCGATTTTGCTCAATTTTGCCTTCTATAGTTATTTATAAATAAAAAGGTGAGGAAAAGGGGGACAT
The DNA here is from genome assembly GCA_031772625.1 of Pinus tabuliformis. NCBI lineage: Eukaryota > Viridiplantae > Streptophyta > Pinopsida > Pinales > Pinaceae > Pinus > Pinus tabuliformis. Next base: position 1,098,599,880 of record CM062813.1, read on the forward strand.
AACTCACCTTTAGAATAAAGTCACTTCCTAGTAGCACAACGTTGTGACTTAAAGGGGAGCCAAGGGGGCCAAAGGACCACGCAGAGATGGAGCGCACGCAGACACTTGGAGGGACTGCGCAGATGGAAAGGAACACGTGGCAAGAAAGGAACTGCGTTGGAGGAGGTGGGCCTTGGGATGGAGAGAGGCCAATGCTATAAAGGAGAGGGGAGCCTCCTCATTTTGTCATTTGATTATGTGCATTTGAGCTAGTCATTTCAACTTAAAGCACGCTGGTTTGCGGCACTGTTTAGTGCATCGAATGTCTCCATTCGGAGATCTCACCCTTAGCCCCGGGGGACTAGTTTCAGCAGTCTTTTGCAAGAGGATTGGTCTTTGGAGTGGGGAGGAACTGTGCATTTTGGATAACTACGCAGTCTCGAGAGAGGGACGCAGTTCTTTCGTGGGTGTCTCGGATTGAGGGTTTTGCGAAGGATTTGAGCTGGGAGATTGAGCAGGGGATCAGACCTTCCATATTGGAGGATTTTGGCAGAGTTTCAGGTGGAGTTTTGGAGAATTCTATTCAGTGGCAGCGCAGAGCCTTGGGAGACAGCGTAGATCCCCAAGGGGGTGATTTTTGGGGGTCGGCTATTTCAGAAAAGCTTTCTGGGCTTTTATGGGTTTCTTGAGTAGAGTCTGATTCCAGAGTTTTAGCATTTTTTGAGGAGGGGAACAGCCCCAAATCCTCATTTGATTTCCAACAGTGGCAGCAGCACGACAGTTCTCCAGCAGCTTGGACGCAGTTCAGAGAGAGGCCATTCCTTTGCTATTCTGAGTGTATTTCTTCACTTGCCTTGTGCAAGTCGAGGTGCTACCCGTTTGATGACCTCTTGTACTCTTTCCATTATTCAGTATAATAAAATGGCTTAGCATTTCTCTCTGCATTACCTGAGTATCTGCTTATATTTCCTGTTCGCATTATTATATGTTGTACCACTGTTATTTTTATCACTTTGAGTTTCTCGGTCACTATATCATTTGGACGTGTTTGGTTGGAGTTTGCTTGGGATTGAGAGATATCCCGTAAACGGGATATTACAAAGTAGTACCTAGATCAGAGGATAGATCAGTTGTAGGATCAAGGTGGATCTACAAGATCAAGTATGCTGCAGACGTAGTATAGAGAAGTAGAAGGCTAGGTTCGTGGCAAAAGGGTACGCACAGAAAGAAGGAATAGACTATGAAGAGACCTTCGCCCCAGTAGCTTGATATACCTCTATCAGATCTGTTATATCCTTAGTAACTCAAATGGGATGGGAGATTCACCAGATGGATGTCAAGACAACATATCTAAACGGGGTAATAGAAGAAGAGGTGTATATAGAGCAACCTGAAGGCTTCGAAATGCATGAAAAGAGAACTCATGTGTAGATTAAGGAAAGCCTTGTATGGGCTCAAGCAAGCACCGAGAGCATGGTATGGTCGGATTGATAGTTACTTTCAACAGTTGGTATTCGTCAAGAGTGACGCTGATTCCAATCTCTACTATTTAATGGTAGAGAATGAGCCACTTATTCTGGTATTATACGTGGATGACTTGTTTTTAACAGGGTCATCTAGGCTCATATAAGACTGCAAGAAGAATCTTGAAGCAGAATTCGACATGAAGAATATGGGGTTGATGCTATGAAAATTCCTATATTCGAAAGAACCTCGACTGCAACAAGTTTGAATCTACTTCACCTATTTGATTTTTAAATTACATTCATCAAGTTATTCTTCTGAATACTGAAGCAAATTAATTCAGCAGCCTACACTAATTAAATATTTGATCTCATGAAACAAAAAACAGAGCAAAGAACAAGATACATAGGACACACTTATTTTTGGACACAAATAGTCCTCGGAAAAACGCAATGTGGGAAAACCGGTGCAGCAGTTCTGAGGGTTTATTACTATGCGGGAGAAATATCTAAATACAAATCTAGGATGCTCATCTAGTAATCCTTTATAGAGAAAATACTGGCAGAAAATTTGAGTGAGTTTTACCTCGCTTCACTCGGCAGAATTTTCCGCTGATCTGGCACAAATCCCAGCTATTTCTACGCTAGCTCTACGTCAGCCCTGCGTCACCTTCTTTGCTGTCTACGCCTCTGTGTCAGCTCTCTCGGCTAATCTGGCAGTTCTGGCAGTTCTTGACAGTTTCGGCAATTCTGACAGTTCCCGACAGTTACGACTATTCCAATAGTTCTAGATTCTGCATGACAAGCAACTTTTCTATGTCAGCTCTCCCGGCTATTGTGCTACCTCCTCGTCAACTCTCCTGGCAGTTCCAACAGTTCTCGGCAGTTGCGGCTGTTCCGACAGTTCTGGATTCTGTGTGACAGGCAACTTTTCTGCGTCAGCTCTGCCGGCTACTGTGCTACCCCTCTGCAAGCTCTGTCTCCGCCTCTCTGTCAGTATTATTTGGAAAGTCCTTCTTCCAGATTCTCACTGCCCTTTAGCTGCAAGATCTCCCCAATCGAATTTCCTCCTTAGAACTTCTGACCTTAGAAAATCGATTTCCTCAATCTCTCTTTGTGTGTTTCCAAATGAACACCAAGCCTCCATTTTATACTTTTCCTGTTGAGTCTTCAAGGACCGAGATTGTTGGAAATACTAGGGGGGGGGTGAATCAATATTGCTTAGCAATTAGCACCTTTAAATCTTTATAGAGCATTATTTAATCTTCAATTATTTTTAATGTTTATGCAGTAATAACAATAAATAATAGAACACAGTAGGCATAGGAATTTTAGGTGGAAAACCCCCTCTTGGTCAAAAACCACCAAACACTTTTCTAATAAATTCTTTAATCTTTAGCCCCAAATGAAATGAAAGCAACAACTTCCTAGAATTCTAGAAAAACATTCTTCTCTAGCTCCCACGAGAAGGACACCCCAACACCCGGGTTTCTTCAGTAATCAATTGAATGGATGCCCCAACACCCTAGCGAGCCACAACTCGCCCTAGCACCACCCTACCACCCTGAAGTGTTCACAGGCTCCAACCTGTAGGCGACTTCATACACCTACCTAGCACCTCCCTACCACCCTATAATGACTGAAATAAGACAAGGTCGTGGATTCCCAAACAAGGGACAACAATCCACGATACAATAAGATGTACAATGATTTTCGTGTACTTGACCAAATACCCAATCACTCTATGACCTGCAACCCAACCATGACATCATCCCAATAGAGACTCCTATACCTCCCAATAATGCCTTTTTGACTCTAGGCAGATTGACTCTTTTACAATAATGACTCTTCCAATGATGACACTTTCACAAATGACTCTTTTACAACTTTACAATGATGACTCTTGGCCTTGACACTTCTTCACAATATACGGATGGTTGTCATGTCTTCAAAGGATGTCTTGTTGCAATGCTTCCTTTGATTTGATACTTCTGCTCTTGAATTCTTGCTTGAAGTTGTACTTGAATCTTCTTCTACTTGCATGCAAAATTTGCCCGGCAAAACCAATCCCAAAATAAAACAAAATACCCTTCAACTTACCTTTGCCTGCAAAACACATCTAAGTGCATAATAATGAATAAATAAAAATTAAAAATTACAATGCGTACCTGAAGTGTGCTTGTCACTTTTGTTTTTGACTTGCTACAACAATAGACAAAGACTCCCACTCTTGATATAGAACTGGACTCTATGCAAGACTATATCCAAAACTGACCTAAAGATATATATAATAAAAACTGATGACAGACCCTAGACTTGTGATGGACCAAGTTCTAAGTACAACAACAAAGACCATTCTATCAACTATGACAAGACAAGTAACATGAACTTACAACATCATATAGATTTAGCAGACTTGGTGTAGCATCAAGAATATGTAGCATCAAATGTGTAGTATCAAGAATAGGACATCCAAAATGTGGTATCAAAACTAACTGTGACATATAGAGACATAGAGATATAACCGAGACCCTGTATGTACTTACGTTGTCCTGCAAAAACATATGTCAGAGATGATACTCATATTTCAAATGTAAACACTAATCATACATACCTTGTTGTAGGAGACTTACCCTTGACTGTTGATGTGTGGTCCTTACTATAGTGATCCTTGAATGCATGTTTTTTTTTGCCTTCTAGGAGCTCGATATTGAATCTATTGTATCTATGTAATTTCGAATCTCCAGGGTTTGAAATTTCTTCCTGTGGTAGCCCTTTGAGTCCTCTTTCCAACCCCACAAGTCTGATCAATATTGGATTCTTCAAGAAAGAGTTATGCCCAATCTCCCATGATGACTTGATTATAGACTGGTTTAGTAGAACGAAATTGTACGAAGTGCCACGTGTCACTATTGTGACCTTCGGCCCTAAAAAAGCTACTCAACAAACCACAATGCGTCCTCTTTCTGTGACTATTTACGAAATTTGAATCCAATGCTCAGAGAGAAAGGTATGACAATTTTCCCAACGTCCCCTGTTTGACATGGAATTTGGGAGCCTGCAAAACCCAAACTTCCTGAGATCATATCTCCGAAAATATAGCTAACCAAGATCTGAAATTCGGTCGCAAGGTTAATCTAGATTTCGGCTCAAATGGGTTTTAATTTCAGCTTCTGAAGCTTTGCAGAGAAAGAGTTATAGCAAAAATACCACGATGACCTGTTTGAAGCTACAAAATCCCAACTAGAGGAGGATATGAGGGTCACTATTTATATGAATGTCTTGAGTTGGTAGGATCCTCAACAAGTGAACATTGGAGGGATTTTAGGAGCAAAAAAAGAAACATTATTAATTGTTGACTATTCAATGACCACAACCAATTATGAGTGTCATGCCACAACCCCATAGGGTTTAGCCCACTAACTAGGGTTACTAACTTCAAACACGAATATCTCTCAAACTGTGAAGAATTACGTGGCATGCCATATATCAACAAAAACATCTTGATGAGTAGAATCCATCTAGAAGATCCTTAACTTAGAATAGAGTAAGTTGTCAAGTCAAAATGCCCATGCAAGATCGGGGTAGCCCCTGGTTTGCTTGGGTTGACATCAATGACAACTACTGATCAACAATCTCCCCCTTTGGCATTGATGGCAACACAAGTACTCCCCCTGCGATCATGAAACCTCTTCCTACTAGCTTCTCTCCCCCTTTGTCCTCAATGGCAAGGGGTAACTCTCCCTGACAAACTGTCATCCTGCGGACTTGTGCACACCTCCACTCCCCCCTTCTACTTAGTTAGATAAGAGAGATTATTTTGGTACTGCTTGGAATCGTGCTACTTGTCCAACCGCCTGCATCACATATGGCAGGGATACTGTCACATATAGGAGACTACAAATCATGGATCTATACAACCTTTGGTCCACAATCTGTTGACGAATCTTCTTGTAACCTGTTGCCATGGGGGTAAGGATAGGCTTGCAATCTTCCATCTTGAATTTCTTGAGCATTTCCTTGATGTACTTGATTTGAAATATGAATATTCCTTTATCTTGCTGAGATATCTCGATAATCGTTAGATTGTCTTGATCCACTTTCACATAGAGATTGCTTGTCAGCGCTTCCTTTCTTGAATCTATAATACTTCAACTATTCTTCTCCTGTAATGAAACTGCCATCTTGTTCAAACTACCTGTCTGTCAATTGTAGACTTGTGTCATATACTGTTGCATAGACTCCTCATCTTCAAATTTCTAGGAGTCGATAAGCTGAATTGTTCAGAATAGTGTGTCATTTAACGAATCGTCTTGACTCGAGTCATTAACCGAAGCAACTGCTGATTCCTCACAATCCGTTACAAATCGTGAAAGCATCATTGTTGGGACCTTATTGCCTTCTTGCTTTTCTTGCTCATCTTGTACTTGTTCATTGTGTATCTGTTTTCCTTCCAAACCTTCTTATTCTCTTCGTCAAGCCTTTCATTTATGGTTGATTCCATCTTGTACCTACAGTTATGAGCTGTGTGTCCATAGTTATGACATTTGTAACATTCGATGTTATTCATAGAAGATTTCGTTTGGTGTATATCTCTTGATCCCGCAAATTTGCTTCTAGGGTTTTACCAATAATAGTTGTACCTGTCTGGAACTTCACAATCCCTAACCTTATGTCCAAAATTGTTACATTTGTAACATTTGACATCATCTCTCAAATGATCAAATTTGTTGACATTATGCTGAGTTCTGGAATATCCATTTTTGAAGGATCTCCTGGAACTATATTCATTCCAAACATACATGCGACATTCTGCAGCTCTATGTCCAAACCTTCCACATGAATAACAATGACGATAAAAGATAGGTTGGTACCTGGGAGGAAATATTCTTCGAGGAATTGTCTTCCAAGGTTCTTCCTGCGAATCTTGACCTCTTCATTTAGCTGAGAGATCTATCTGCTTAGTAGATTTTGTATATCCATCTTCTTTAATTGTCATAGAAGGCCTCGACTTATTTTCAAATTTTTCTTTATAACCAAGACTAGTCTTGTCGCTGTATGTGTTATCACTCAGAATTTTCCTTAGAAGTTATCAGAAGAAGGAAAAGACCGAGGTAACTACAAACCAATCTTTTAAGTATAGGCTCTAGCCAACCTATGACTCAGAGAGGGCTCTCTCTATATGTTTTAGCTTTGTTTGCTAAGATTTTAGGCTAGTTCTTAAAGTTCAGGGGGGTTTTGGATTTGTATTGGAAGTTGGATGGTGGAATCCTTAAACAGATGGATAGAATGGTGTCTTTGGCTATTAGGCTATGGAGTCAAAGAAGGGTAGCAGAAATGGGATTAAATCATTAAAGGGAGTGTTCAATGGGCAAGCTAGCAGAGTGAAACACAGGTTTTCAGGTCGAATGGGTGAAATGATCTTAACTAGGGTGAGAGGGCACTTAAGAATCCTCAAACCGGGACTAAAAGGAGGAACAAAGGATGATCATGAGCAAAGGGTAGTTAAGAATCCTTTACTATAGACCAGAGGGAAACTATTTGAACTAAGGAGCAATCAAGAATTCCTTAGATAATTTTAGCAGAAAACATATAAAATGCCTAATAGTCAAAACAGAGTGCAGTGAAGCAAGTTCTGAGATATCATTCCATATTAAAGCATTTAGATTTCAGATACATTTAAGATTATGGAAAAACTTTTAAAGAAAAATGACAACACAAAGAAGATACTTGTCTGTATTTCGCACTACACATGAATCCAGTGAAATGTCTTTGCTTTATTCAATAATCCAGCTTGCTGGTCCAAGAGCGATACAATAGCTTACAGTCTTTGATCAAGAAAACTATAGAAATGTCTAAGAATCCACACTACATACTTCGAATTGTGAAGTATTTATACAAAAACTTATTACAAAATATCTCAAAACAACTTGAGATTTAATCTAGGAAATACAAATATCTTCTTGCAAGAAGATAGAGACAACTAATGAACTGCTTCATGCTGTCCCTTTTATTATGGTTGTGCTAGCCTTTATTGTTGAAATGTTAGCCTTTTAATTTGGCTTGCAGTTATGGAGTTTCATGTTGGAGTCTTCTTTAGTTTCATCTTTCAACTGATACTCTTTAACTCTGATACTCTTTGACCCTGCTGCCTGTTTTCACCTGTTTTACCTGGCTGCCTTCATTTTTACTGTATAGTAAATTTCTACTATAAATTTATCACAGTAAATCTATCATTTTCTTCCACCATTCTGCGTCTGGTAATTTCACATTCACCATTCTCCTATAGATTTTATCAGCCTCGGTATACTTTGCAAAATTTGGCTTAGTGAGGAACAAATGTTTTACCTCATGCTCAAGGAAAAACAAGTTTTCAAAGGTGTCATATAATACTTTGCCTATTGGCAGGGCTTTTATGGATGATGAACTAGCTTGTTCCTTAGCCAATTTTCTGAGTCTATCACCATAGTCCAATTGTGTCATTAGTTTATCATTGATGACCATAGGACTGGGCAGACCTTTCTGCCTCAAAATTTGGAATTTAGCCATGAACCTATCAATGGCTATGTGCATATTGTAGCGCTTTTCTTCCAAATTAAGCATAAGGTTCCTTTTGGAAAGGACCTTCCTTACTTCTAAAATGGCAGCTGTCCTATCTTCTATATTTAGCTCCTGGAGCTCATATCTGTTCTTGCTGTTGAGGAAGTAGATGAGTCTATTTGCATCCTCTGGCTTATTTCCTAATTCATCCTTCACTTTCTGGATAGCTTCTGTAGCTATCTTTAACAACTTTGTTTGTTCAAAAATTACTTGGATTGATGGCCAAATATCATTGACAGAGTCAATGATATTGGCCCACAGCATTTCTTTGGTTTGTCCAAGTGGTTTCTCCAGTGTTAAATCCTTTTCTAGGATTTTGATTCTCTCACCCATTCTTTGGGCCCTTTGTGTTTCTTCCAATGTGGAAAAAGTCGAAGTCGGGATTAAATCGACAGGGGTCCAAAAGTTGAAAAACTCGTTAAAGTCGAGAGTTTTTTGAAAAAGTCGGCAAAATTAAAAAAGCACAAAAATATTCATTTACTTTTATTTTTTTAACATCTAAAGTATCCACAGTCCATTAGGGCTTGTAGATTGCAACATCAGATCTGTAATCTAACCAATGAAAAATATACAAGAACAAACATATAGCTTACTTGTTGAAGTAGCTCATCTAGATCAACCCTTTCTGCATTTTTTGTCCTTGACACTTGGCAGGTCCTTTGCCTCATTTGCCATCAATTGCTCACTGAGTATTTGTTGCTCCAAAATACAAAATATACTCAGCCTTAACCAGATCTACTTCTCAAGTGGTTTGACCACCAAATCATTGTACAATCAACATCGAAGTATATCATCAACTCACAATGGTTTGGCCCTTCCAAGACACTGAATACTAGTTGTCCAAAACCCTTATTGTTCAGCCTCCTCACAGCAAATTTGCCTCGTCAAATTCATTGTATAACAACGCTAACAGTAGTGGCAACTCATAGTAATTTTGCTTATCAAATCACTATATGATAGCCCTTAAACACCACTGTCATATCCCACATTCAGCAGAGATGGCCGACTTTTTCGGTTGACTCTCGATATAATCGGGTATATAACGAATAAATTGTGATTTTTTTGTTTATGAAAAAGTCTGCAAAAAATCGGAGGATTAAATCGTTTTGTTGAAAAAATCGCAATTTTAGGATTTAATCCCGATTTTTTGTAGACTTTTTCCACACTTTCTTCTTTCTGCTTCAGATGGGCAAGTCTATAGTCTGTTTCCAAACTTGCAACCCTTTTTCTTAACTTGTTCATTTCAGTAGCCTGGATAGACATCTCTTCCATGGCTTTGACAAGTTCTGTTGCTTTCTCTCCTGATGCACCTGCTGCTGATGTAGACTCTGTTGTTGCTGGCAAGGCTGTTGCAAGTGGAGCTGTAGGTGCCAAAGATGCTGCTAGTGTGGATGGCACTGCTGTAGAGACTGTGGGGATAACATTTGTTGAAGAGGTGGCCACATCTGCTTGTTTTAATTGGATCAAAGCATCCAATTCCTTTTCAGTCTCTTTAAGTTGGTCATTCAATTTCAAGACCAAGTCCATTAGTTCTTCATGCCCCTGCTGGGCTTCTAGGACTTCCAGTGTTTATGGATGCTGTAGCTGAGGTATTTTTAGCTGTTTCTTTAATGCAGCTATGTCATCGTTCTTCTTTTTGATAAGTTGTTCTGTGGCTTTTATATCCTTGGGATCGTGTCCCAATTCAATTACTAAGTCCTCTAAGGACTTGATCCTTGTGTCCTTGGCCTGTGAGGAGGCCTTCTCCAACTAGAATTGTGCTGAGATGTTATTCAGGGAATGTTGTAGTTGATGGGCAGCTATGACTTTCCCTGTCAGGGTGGAGTAAATCATCTCTCCAGCCTGTTTGTGTAGCTCAATCTGGTCTATGGGATGGATATCCCTTGCCAACACTTTGAAATCTACCCTTTTGAAATATGATGTTGTCTTTGGTTGCTGGGTTGTAAGCTTCATAAAGGTCATCTGTAGCTTCCCCTCTTTAATGTCAAAGGCTGACATTAGCCTTGTTTGATTGGTAGGAGTCAGCTTCAGATATTGTGCATATGTTTGGGCCTTAAGCCTCTCATTCCTAGCCTTGATTTCTTTATACCTTTCCTTGATATCTTGGTCTTTGTCAGCTGGCATTCTGAAAGAAGACACTTCAACACTGAACTGCCTTTCCAACATCTGAGTTTGTGATGTGGAAGGCTCTTGCCTGCCTCCAGATGGAGTGGCAGGCCTACTTCTTTCTGCTCTTGTATTAGTGACCTTAGCTGAGTCTTCAGTATATTCTTGCTCAGAGGTTGGATTTAGCCTTTGCGTCTTGTTTGATTCTTGCTGCAAATCAAAGGTGGCCATTCCTGAAGTGGAAGGCCCTTCTCTGTTTCTTTTTGGGATCTTCTCCTCATTCTGAGGAATCTGCATGACTGGAGGGGTGCTCATGGTAGTCTCCAGTCTTTCTAGTACCTGCAGAAAAGAGTTGTCATCAAGCTGCTTTTCTAAATCAATAAGAGCATTCTCAACATCTATTCTGGTGCTGTCCTGGTCTACTAGGGTACCTTCCACCCATTTTGTTTGATTTGCATAAGCTTCTATCTCAAGTATGGGATGGTGAATGAAAGGACCTAGCTTGACCTTTTGTCTCTTCTTTGTGATGAATTCCAAAGGATCATATCTCCAAACAAAACTTCTTTGGAACTTCATATTCTGTAACATCAAGTCTGCCTCTTGGCCAACTTCTCTAGAGTTGCATATGAAGGGGCCTAGTTGGTCTTTTATTTTGAAATTGGCCTTCTTCTTGGCATTGACAAAGTTTATTTCATCTACATTGATAATTTGCCTATAGTATTCTAATGCAAACAACCTCATTGGGAGGTATCTTGGTAGCTTGTATGGTGCCAACATGAAACCATAAATCTTGATTCTGGATGGTTCTGGTAAAGTTACCAGTCACCAACTTTGGTCTGTTTAGATAATTGGAGGACTCTCTTTATTTCTGGACTGATTCTTGGAGGAGGGCTTCTAGTCAACATTGTCATGATTGGGTGTACAAATAAATCAATAAAATCAGAGTAAGAGTATGGAGACTGGTATTGGTGGATCAATGGGGTCCAAAAAATGATTGACCTGGGCTGACCCTTGGTGTCCAGCTTTTGAAGGGTGAATGGGAACTTCTTTGATTGATAATATAAAAACATATGGTATAAAACTAAGGAGTACTTGAAAACCCTTTCATTTCCCATTCTTGTGAACTGCTCATGCATTCTGTCAGCTATGAATGTGGCAAAGTCATAAATGGTTGCAGGAGGCTGTCCTGGGGTATAGATGGACATGAAAGCCAAGATAATTTCATCAATGTACTCACTTGTGGAGTAACCCAAAACACAAGATATCATGGCTACAATATTTCAGCCCCAAGGGGAAAATATAGCTGCTACATATGGAGGGGGGTCTTTAGGGATGTGCTTTTCTTCTATGATGAAGGTTTGGAGCAATTGGGCCAATTTTGCAGAGCTGAGTTTGGGATATAAGTCCAATAGGTCTCCAATTGAGAGGGGAGTTAGGTTTGGCCCTGGTTGGAGCTGCAGCATCTCATTGATGGACTTAGTAGTGATGGTGAAAAGGACCTTCTGGTCATGAGACATGATGGTTCTGTGACTGGGGACGTAGCAAGCATAACACATATGAACAATTTCAGGAAAAATGTGGACTTGGGGGAACTGCTACTTGGGCAAATTTGACTCCCAAAGGCCAATTTCGTCAGCATGGTTAAGGTAATTGTCCCTACTTTGGCAATGTACTTTGAGTAGGAGCTCTATGATAGTGGTATCTTTTATTTGGAAGTCTTTGTCAGCTAGGGGAAGGTGGTCCAGGTCTAAATGAGGTGTAGTGATAGGCCTCACATCCATTGTAATTGGGGCAACCATACTCAGTTCTTGTGGATTTGGGTGTGGGGGGTGATTTAGAGTTTTTAGGGCAACGGAGGTTTTGCAGTGGTTTATGGCTCACAGTGTTAAAATTTAAGTAAATTTGATCTTTTTACTTAATTAACAGTGTCAAAGAGGGTTAATTGACTTGGAATTTTACAATGGAGCTGTAATTCCACTATTAAATACCTGGAATTAGGCGGAATTGACTGTAAATGGTGGTTGAAGGCGGCTGCAGAGTTTCGTACAGTACTGGTACGGACTGGTGAACGAGCTAGACTGTCTGCAACGTCTGTGGAGCAATGGTGGAGGTTTATGAGTAATTCGGCTGTTTGTAGGGGTCGCAATGACTTTCTAAATTCTCAAAGGCAAAATGCACAAAAAGAGTGAAAAGAGGGGTAAACGGGCCTTTATAGGGAAAACGGTTAATTTTGGCGGGTTTCACTATTTGATGAATAGTGACGGTTTTTGGTTAAAAAGGGGGCAGTGGTTTTGGGAGAGCCATTGCACCGCTTTTGTGGCGCGAGCGGTATTCGGGAGGGGTCGCCCGATTCCATTTAGTGCTTGACACATAGTTTCGGGGGTTAGGGGGAAAACTGCTTTATCAGGCAGGTAAAAGGCAGACGTTGGGCCGACCCGATATGCTTGTGGGGCATTGGATGTGGAGGAGGGATGATCAACGGTGATCGGGAGATGGGAGTTGCATGGGGGTGAATGATGTGATTTGATGGGGGGCCCGGGGACTTAATCATCGACGGTATGAGATTAATTTAGAGCCTAATCTCATCGGGGACCTTTTAACACAGGATTAAGGACTGAGGGCGGGTTTTTTTTTTAAGTTTTTTCAGGATAAGGGGTAGTAACATAGTTTATAAAATAAACTAAGGGGTGGGGCTATTTTATATAAGGGGGTTAAATATATACGGGGTAGTGGGTTTTTCAGGAATTTTATATATTTAATTAAAAAAGTTAATATGAAGTGAAATGAGCGGAAGGGGCATTGTGCCTAGGTGTATGAAATGTTGTGTATTTTCCATATACCTAGTACTTAGGATAAATGTATTTGGTGGGTTTTTTGTACATAAAACATGTTTATAAAGGGGTTTTCCTAGGCAAAAGAACTTAACCTTAGGAAAAGGGGTTTTGTGAGGGGGATGAATGAATTATGATGAAATTTAACACCTTTCCTTCTTAAGTCATCAAGCCGAGGGTTTGGTCCCACCAGAAGTCAGAGAAATGCTCTGAGCCTTTTTGACTTAAGAACTATAGGTATTAATATTTTTCTTATGGAAGGGGAGTTAGTGAGTGCCATGCAGGTTAAAATGAATGAAGGGATGTTAAGTAGACCAAATTGTGAACCATTGCCTTTGTTTTGTTTACCACTTATGCATATTTAACTGATACTTTTGAAACCATGACATAAGTGCTTCTTGTATCAATTGGAATGATATTTCTGCAACCTTTCTACTACTTATTCACTTACTCATCTTACCATTTTTTCTTCACTTTATTTGTGTGCATTTAGACTAGCAAACCTGTTAAAATTGGCAACCAAGGCAAAACTTCATGTGGGTCATCTTATTCATGGCTGATAATATTTTTATTAGATTCCTCTCGTCGAGAGGTGTAGGATTGATATCAAGATCATCCGATTCCGATAAGTATTCATGGAGATATGAATTTATTTTGATTATGGAATTATTATCAAGCCGACCTACAACTCATGTAGGCTCAGAAGCCCAACAGTCGCATCTATTCACCCACCAACGTTGTGTATAAATATAAGAGGACTTTTCCTCATTTGGACTCACTCATCTCATCACATCTCTCTCTCTCTCTCTCTACTGCGCAGATATGAGTCTCTTCTCTACTGCGCTGAAATGGGTCTCTCTCTCTCACACATGTGAAGTCGGAAGCTGTTGAATTTGAAGCTGCAACTGCAGAAGTAAATATTGACTTGCGTGGCCTAGAAGATCTCCTCTTTGGAACTGCACTGTAGGTTCATCTGAATCTCCTTTGAAAGCCACAACTTTTGGTGGTGGAATGAAGTCAATCCGACGAATGGTTTGCAAGATATCGACTGCCCTAGTTTGAAGCCGGAAACTGCTGAAACTGAAGCTGCAACTGCAGAAGTAAAGATTGACTTGTGTGGCCTAGAAGATCTCCTCTTTGGAACTGCGCTGTAGGTTCATCTGAACCTCCTTTGAAAGCCGCAACTTTTGGTGGTGGAATGAAGTCAATCCGACGAACGGTTTGCAAGATATCGACTGCCCTAGTTTGAAGCCGGAAACTGCAGAAACTGAAGCTGCAACTGCAGTGGTAAAGATTGGCTTGCGTGGCCTAGAAGATCTCCTCATTTGAACTGCGCTGTAGGTTCATCTGAACGTCCTTTGAAAGCCAAAACTTTTGGTGGTGGAATGAAGTCAATCCGACTGTCAGTTTGTGAGATATGGTCTGCCCTAGTTTGAAAATGAGACCGCTAATACTGATGCTACTGATCTACGGTTTGCTACTGCTGATATGAATCAGATTTATTGTACTATTTCTCTCTGCTGAATTATTGAAGATAAAAGAAGATTTGATCAAAGGGTTTCCCCACACATTGTGGGGTTTGTCCCTGGCTAGCCGCCACATCTTGTGTCTCTTGTCTTGGCTTGTTTTCTGTCGATCGTTTAATGTTCTATCTGCACTTTACTTTATGTACATGTGATTGCTAATCGGTGGAATATAATAAGAAAAAGGAGTAAACTGTTATAAGCATAGAACATACCATAACTTAACATGGTATCAGAGCTGAGGTGAAGACAAAGCCCGAGCAAGAGCAAGAGCAATCATTGAAGAGAAGATTGGCAAGGCTATCCTAAAAGAACTATGGGGTCCTCAACACTCTTTCCTGCCGAAGACAAGCTCTGTGAGAAAGCTGACTATCACGGATGGAAGATGTCTATCGATCTAACCCTTGAGAACCAAGGAGTGTTGGAGGCAATATTGTTGAGCCTTCATCAAATCCATCTGTTGCTGCCTGGAACAAATGGAAAAATGGAGAAGTCAAAACAATAGAAGATCATCCGGGACTCTATCAACAAGCACTTGGTGGCTTACATCTCTGAACTGGACACCTCCAAGGAAATCTACAATAGACTAGTGAGTTTATTTAAAGTTAATGATGCAAATCAAGTCTTGTTTCTTAGAAATAAGCTGAGGTAAATCAAGAAGAGTAAGGATGAAAGTATGCAAGCATACTTCTTAAGAATCATCGAGATCAAGAACGATCTCCTATCTATTTGGGAAACTATTACTGACAGAGAAATGGCACTCACAACTCTTGGAGGATTACCATCCGAATGGTACGTGTTCAAGACTACTCTTCTGAACTATAATGTAATTCCTGGTTTCGAGGAATTAATGGCTAGATGCATTCAAGAAGAAACAAGGGAAGAAGTGCAAGAAATGCCCATGCCTAAAGGTCCTCCTGCTGCCTTTTCTTCTCATGCAAAGAGAAGAAAGGACTCACACCGGGACGATGATCAAAATCCCTCTGATGGCAAATCAAAGGAATGACAAATTCAACAGCAAAGGTAAGAGGAGAGCTAGAGATCGAGGAAGAGGACAACCATTCAAGAAGGCTAGAAAGTCCAGGATGTATTAAATGCACCTGACCTCAAAAAGAACCTAGTGTCCATCTCGGCAATGGAAGACAAAGGCTACAAGGTAACCTTCAGCGATGGCAAGGTATGTATATGGAAAAATAATGTTAAAGATGCCTTTACTCTTGGGTTTAGTGTTGATTCATTATATCAGGTCGATGGAAGTCCGCTAGGTGTCATGTCTTGTGACACATCTATTTAGTCCGAACTTTGGCATCGGAGGTTTGCCCACCTTCATTACAAAGCTCTACCCGATGTAAGACAGATGGTGACAGGGATGCTCGAATTCTGAGTAGAGAAAGAAGGTGTATGTCCAGGATGTGCCGAAGGAAAGCTCAAAAGGGGGCCATTCCCCTCAAGCCAAAGCAAGACCTCCGATATATTACAATTGGTTCACTCGGGCATACCTGAGGTTGGCATTAAGAGGGAGACTACTACACCACATACTCCTGAGCAGAATGGTGTGGTGAGAAGGAAGAACCACACGATGATGGAAGCTGTTCGGGCCATGCTACATGATCAAAGAATTCCGAAGTTTCTATGGGCTGAAACTACAATCACCGTTGTATATGTACAAAATCGATGCCCTCATCAAGCATTGGGTTCCTAAACTCCTGAAGAAATGTTCACCATCGATCAAAGGGAAGTCGTGATTAGTCATGATGTCACCTTTGACAAAGATATGGCCCTCAGCAAGGTGGACAATATGCTGACTTTGAGTAGCTCTCAAGAAGCCGACACCAGGGAACCGAAAGAAAAGGATGATGAATCAATGCCTGATGTAGAAGAACCCATGGATCTGATTGATTCTCATCCACATGAGCTTTCCTCTTCTAGGAAGAGGCCTTCATGGCTTAGGGGGATACTTGATGATGCTGAAGGACATGCTGCACCCTGAGGAACCTTCCATCAAAGTAAGAAACTTAACAGGTATCAGGGATACCTGACCATCATGAGCACGATCATGCAAAATGAGCCTTCATCATTCTCAGATGTCGTCAAGCATTAAGTATGGACGGATGCTATGACCAAAGAATATGAGTCTATCATGAAGAATGATGTCTGGGAAGTAGTTCCCAGACCCTAGGACAAGACAGTTGTTACTTCCAAATGGATTTACAAGATAAAGCATGCAGCAGATGGAAGTACGGAAAAGTATAAGGATCGTTTTGTTGCTCGTGGTTTATCCCAGAAGGGAGGTATAGACTATGATATTTGCACCTGTTGCCAGATATACGACCATCCGCTTGATCATAGCCCTTGTGGCTTCACAAGGATGGAACCTACATCAGATGGATATCAAGATCGCGTTCTTACATGGTTCTATCAAAGAAGAGGTCTATGTGGAGCAACCTGAAGGATTTGAGATTTATGATTGAAAATATCATGTATGTAGGTTGAAGAAGGCTCTCTATGGGCTGAAGCAAGCACCCCGAGAATGGTATGAGAGGATCGATAGCTACTTGATGAAGCTGGGATTCACTAGGAGTGAAGCTGATCCTAACCTTTACTTTAAGGTTGAAGATGACAAGCCTCTCATACTGGTGTTGTATGTGGATGACCTATTTCTAACAGGTGCAAACCCTCTCATTCACAAACGTTAGAGGGAGATGGCTTTTGAATTTGAAATGAAGGACCAAGGACTTGAAGTGAGGCAGAAGCCAAGGGAAATTTCCCTATCTCAAGGAAAATATGTGCTAAAGATATTGGAAAGATTTGGTATGATGGACTGCAAGCCTGTGACTACCTCGAGGATCTTAACTTTTAGAAGTTATATGGTAGTGATGTCAGACCAGACTTGGGAAATGCCTCTGAGTTTCATAAACTCATTCGCATTGATGTTCTTGGTGAACCTCCATCCGAACATATTTTTTGCAGTTAGCATTGTGATCTCATATTTGGTTGAGCCTCACTGGATTGATGCCAGGAATCTTCTGAGATGTCTTCAGGACACAATCTCTCATGGATTAAGATACACTGTCGGAGATGTGAGATATACTGATGTTGATTGGGCAGGCAGTGTGGTGGACCGTAAGAGCACTTTCGGGCGCTGTTTCACCTTGGGATCTGCGTCGATATCCTAGATGAGCAGGAAGCAGAAGTCGGTGGCTTTGAGCACCGCCGAAGCAGGATATATTGTTGCTAGCATAACCTCGTGTGAGGTAGTCTGGTTGCGAAAGCTCTTCAGTGAGCTGTTTGGATTTACATTGGATACCACTGTGATTCTCTATAACAACCAGAGGTGGGATTCAATTATTGAGGAATCCCGTATTCGTCGATTGCTCCAGCAGATAGACATCATCTTGGATATGGTAAGTTGATGAGCAAGGAGGCTCCATTGCATTAAGATGATGTACAGGTTGATACACCTTGTCAAAGCCCCAAGGAAAGATCTAATCTGTGATTTTCCCAAACGACTTGGAGTCGGTAAGAAACCCTTGTACAAGGGTCCTGCATGTTGCATACATTGAGCTCTGGGAGTTCTGAGGGCTTGCGGCTATTACTGGAGCAACATATGACCACAGGGTGACTCACCCTCCCCTGGTGGTGCACACTGGAACAAGATGATTCGCTCTCTTGTGGGACAGGATGATTCGCTCTCCTGTGTAGCAGGATGATTAGTTCTCCTGTGAGGCCTGGATTGATGTGTTCTCCATGGCAGCCTGGATTGATGTGTTCTCCACGGCGATTGTAGCAGGATTGATGTGTTCTCCTGTGAGGCCTGGATTGATGTGTTCTCCATGGCAATTGTAGCAGGATTGATGTGTTCTCCTGTGAGGCCTGGATTGATGTGTTCTCCATGGCAATTGTAGCAGGATTGATGTGTTCTCCTGTGAGGACAGGATTGATTAGTTCTCCTGTCGAGGCATCCTACCCATGCAGTCTGGGACTCATGGGAAGTACCTCTCATCTGATCAACGAGCAGGGAAATGAAGTTAGGGACCATAGTAGTACCGATGGACACATTGTTGTAACTACCGTACTCCCTACGCTAGGATGACCTCCATTGATCTGGGATCAATGATACTGGTCTGGGACCAGTGGTAGGAGTTGTACCATACTATGACGCTGACTTTGGGTCGGTTGAGACTGGTCTGGGATCAGTGGTACATACTCTGAGACTGACTTTGGGTCAGTGGAGGATGATATTGGTCTGGGACCATTGGAGTTGTACTCATTATGACGCTGACTTTGGGTTGGTTGAGACTGGTCTGGGACCAGTGGTACATATTTTGAGACTGACTTTGAGTCAGTATGATACATGCTCGATCATTTCTTCTTCTTCATAATTCGGACAAAAGCAGAGCAGAACAGAACAATGCGAGAGCAGAGCAGAACAGAGCAAAACAGTACAGATCAGTGCAGGCAGATCAAGACAAAGCAGAACAGGCAGAATAGAGCAGAGCAGGGCAAGGGTCAGGCTGTACAGGGCAGTGCATTTGATGGATGAATAGTAACGACCGATAGACAGATTGCAGATGAAGTTCTCCATGGTTGAGAGGGAGTGTTAAAATTGGCAACCAAGGCAAAACTTCTTGTGGGTCATCTTATTCATGGCTGATAATATTTTTATTAGATTCCTCTCGTTGAGAGGTGTAGGATTGATATAAAGATCATCCGATTCTGATAAGTATTCATGGAGATATGAATTTATTTTGATTATGGAATTATTATCAAGCCGACCTACAACTCATGTAGGCTCAGAAGCCCAACAGTCGCATCTATTCACCCACCAACGTTGTGTATAAATATAAGAGGACTTTTCCTCATTTGGACTCACTCATCTCATCACATCTCTCTCTCTCTCTACTGTGCAGATATGAGTCTCTTCTCTACTGCGCTGAAATGGGTCTCTCTCTCTCACACATGTGAAGCCGGAAGCTGTTGAATTTGAAGCTGCAACTGCAGAAGTAAATATTGACTTGCGTGGCCTAGAAGATCTCCTCTTTGGAACTGCACTGTAGGTTCATCTGAATCTCCTTTGAAAGCCGCAACTTTTGGTGGTGGAATGAAGTCAATCCGACGAACGGTTTGCAAGATATCGACTGCCCTAGTTTGAAGCCGGAAACTGCTGAAACTGAAGCTGCAACTGCAGAAGTAAAGATTGACTTGCGTGGCCTAGAAGATCTCCTCTTTGGAACTGTGCTGTAGGTTCATCTGAACCTCTTTTAAAAGCCACAACTTTTGGTGGTGGAATGAAGTCAATCCGACGAACGGTTTGCAAGATATCGTTTGCCCTAGTTTGAAGCCGGAAACTGCTGAAACTAAAGCTGCAACTGCAGAAGTAAAGATTGACATGCGTGGCCTAGAAGATCTCCTCATTTGAACTGCGCTGTAGGTTCATCTGAACCTCCTTTGAAAGCCGAAACTTTTGGTGGTGGAATGAAGTCAATCCGACTGTCGGTTTGTGAGATATGGTCTGCCCTAGTTTGAAAATGAGACCGCTAATACTGATGTTACTGATCTAGGGTTTGCTACTGCTGATATGAATCAGATTTATTGTACTATTTCTCTCTGCTGAATTATTGAAGATAAAAGAAGATTTGATCAAAGGGTTTCCCCACACATTGTGGGGTTTGTCCCTGGCTAGCCGCCACATCTTGTGTCTCTTGTCTTGGCTTGTTTTCTGTCGATCGTTTAATGTTCTATCTGCACTTTATTTTATGTACATGTAATTGCTAATCGGTGGAATATAATAAGAAAAAGAAGTAAACTGTTATAAGCATAGAACATACCATAACTTAACACAACCCTTATCAAACTTTTCTTTTCTTTACAAAATAAAGTATCTAAGTCTAACACTATATCATCCAAGGGCTCAGATTAAACTGATGAGCTCCTTTTATTCATTCTACCTATCTAATGATCTGTGAAGATTACACTGTTTGGTTAGATTTATTCACTACCTATGAAACATAAGATTCAAAGCATGAAATAGGCCAGTTTAAACATTTTGACTATTCATGGATTGTGGCATAAGTGACAAGTTGTACACAATCATTCATTATGCATAAAAAGTAAATAGTAGTGGCATTTTGACTTGCACACTTTCCATGGTCTCTTTTGTCTTTTGGGGTTCATATATTTCATTTTTTTGACCTATTTTCATTCTTTTTGTCCTTTGATTATTCTTTTAGGACATACCCTCTTTACATTTTTTAACTTTTTAATATGGAAAACATTTGCAGAAAGCAGAGGTATGTACAATATTACTAGGCTTAACCTTAGTCATTCAAAATTATGACTCCTATTGGTATAGGAACCTAACAGTATGATCGTTGGTTGCTGATGAGTTCGTCCAAAGTCTTTGAACTGTTGGCGTAGTTTTGAGAAGTTTTTCCATTTTTTACTTCCTTTCGTAGAGCAACTATTTCAGCTTCCGATGCTTCTCTTTCCTTGTTTTTTCCTCTAATTCTTTCCTGAGATATTCTTCAATTCGCTTGTATTCTTCAACCTTGATTTTAAGGTTGAGGACATGTTCTCTTTCTGTCTTCAATTCATCTTCAAGAGAGTTGACATGCTTCTTCTCGACTTTGAGCTCTTTGATAACCCTGATCACTTTGTTTTGAAATTCAACCTCAGTGATTTCTTCTTCTTTGTCTCCTTCATCAGGTGCGTCTTGCTTATTGTGCTTGGCCATAAACAATACTCTTCCATTGAATTCTTCTTCGTTATCACTGTCTTCTTCGGATAAGGAACTATCTTCTTTGGTGAAGAAACTTTTCTTAAACCATTTCTTCTTGCCTTGCTTGTTGAACTTCTTAGGACCTTTCTTTCCATTCGTAACAACCTCATTTTTGTGAGGACATTTGGTTGCAAAATGCCCAACCTCATCACAATCAAAACATATTAATGGAAGTTTACCTTTGAATTTTCCCGTACCTATTCTCATTTTCCGCGTGAAGTAGGCAAACTCTTTATCTAAGAATTCTTCTTCATCTTCTTCCTTTTCCTCATCCTTACAATTGCAAGTTTTTGCTTTCGGAGTCTGCTTGTCCTTACTATTCTTCTTGGATGCGGCAAATGATGTTTCTAAGTGAGATGTGCCATCCTCTTCTTCAATCCTCATTTCTTATGTCGTAAGAATTCCATGCAATTCATCTACACTGAGATTGGTCAGATTCGATCTATCTTCCAAGACATATACCTTAGGGTTAAATCTTGCTGGCAAGGTTTTGATGATCTTTCGGACAACAATTTTCGTTTCAACAGGTTCTCCCAAACCTTCCAATGTATTTGTTGTTTCATCAACATGCTGGAAATGTGCAGCAATATCTTCATCTTCCCTCATTTTGAGTTGCTCAATGTTTGCCTTGAAAATTTGAAGCTTTGCTTGTTTCACCTTTGAGTCACTTGCATATATATTTTCAAGCTTGCCCCATACCTCTTTAGCAGTTTTGCATCTCAATACCTTAAGATAAACAGATTCGATAAGCCCACTGATAATAAGATCTTTAGCCTTTGCATCATACCATATTTTTCTTACCTTGTTTTGTTAAATTTAGGTATGTTTTATGCTTAGAGCAATTTATTTCAATTTTCACAGTTATCTCCATATCTTTTCCAGATTATCAATCACATCAGCATTAAAGTAAACTGCAAATAGAACATAAACATAAATCGTAGAAAACAAGCCAAGACAAGAGGACACAAGATGTGGCGCTAGCCAGGGACAAACCCAATGTGGGGAAACCCTTGATCAATTCTTCTTATATGTTCTTCAATAGTTCAGCAGAGAGAGAGAGAGATATAGTATATTTACAACAGAAGTCAACACATTGACTTATCTAGATAAGAGCATAGATCATCTCTAAGAAGATGATACATGAGATCAGTTGAAGACATGTTGCTTCAACTAATTCTCCAAGGTGACTCCTTCACCTATCGTTGTGTTGCATTTCGTCATCATGCTGCACTTCACCGCGCTGCACCATGCTGCACCCATCATCACTATGCTGCATCTCATCACGCTTCATTAATCATGATTATACCCATCACTGTACTGCATTATGTGCCATTGCTGCACCATGTTGCCATCCTGACCTATGTGTTGGCTACACCTTGCTTGCTTGTTGTCCCTAGCATGCTTGTTTTCCTTAGCATGCTTGTTGTTGCATGCTAGTTGTCCTTTGCATGCTAACTGTAACATTGCATGCTTGGTGTATTTGCTGCTAAGTACTATACAACAGTCCCAATGTTAGTTGTCCTTTGCATGCTTCTCTCCTTCGGAGATAGATGCTCCGACTGTTTCGGCAATTCCCGGCAGTTCTGGTAGTTCTAGCTGTTCCCGGCAATTCCGGTTGTTTCCAGCAGTCTAGGCAGTTCCGGCTTTTCCGGTAGTTCTGGCTTTTCTAGCAGTTCTAGTAGTTCCGACATTTCCAGCTTTTCTAGCGGTTCCGGCTTTCCCAGCGTTTCCAACTTTTCCGACAGTTCTGGCTTTTCCAGCTTTTTTTGTAGTTCTGGCTTTTTCGGCAGTTTCGGCTTTTCCGGCTTTTCTGGCAGTTTCGGCATTTCCGGCTTTTTCGGCAGTTCTGGCTTTTCCAGCTTTTGTGGAAGTTCCGACTTTTTCGGTTTTTCCGGTAGTTCCGACTTTTCGAGCTTTTCCGGTAGTTCTGACAGTTCCGGTAGTTTTGGTTTTTCTGGCAGTTCAGCTTTTTGCCCTCTGGATCAGGGCAACGTTATTCCTTAGGATCTCTCCTCCTAATAAAACCCAAGGACAAGTAGAGAGAGGAAGAGATTCCAAGTGTGTTGAAATGACTTGAAAGCCACCTCTATTTATACTAAAATGTTGAGCACATGTGGCATTTATTTGGTTGCTCGCTGACCTTGACGAATTGTCTTATAACGCAAATAAATTCACGACTCCATGAATAATTATCGGAATTGGATGATCTTTAGATCAATCCTACACCTCTCGATGAGAGGGATCCAAGAAAAATATCAGTTGCCATAAATAAGATGACCCACATGGAGTTTGGCCCTAGTTGCCAATTTTAACATGTTCATCCTGGATTGGTGTGAAGCCTTTGTCAACGATTTCCCATACTTCGTATCCTTGTGCCAGCAAATGAACTTGCATTCTTCAACTCCAAAGTGCATAGTTATTTCCAGTGAACAAAGGAACTCTATTCTTAATATAGTCCATGATCTCCTTCTAGTTGTTAGACTTCTATTGAAGGAACCAAGCTCTGATACCAATTGTTGGAAACACTGAGAGGGGGGGTGAATCAGTGTTCCTTAGCAATTAGCACTTTTAAATGTTTTCAGAGCACTAGTTAATCTTCAATTATTATTAATGTTTATGCAGTAATAACAGTAAATTAAATAACACATTAGGCACAAGAATTTTAGGTGGAAAACGCCCTCCGGGTCAAAAACCACCGAACACTTTTCTAATAAATTCTTTAATCTTCAGCCCCAAATGAAATGAAAGCAACAACTTCCTAGAATTCTAAAGAAACATTCTTCTCTAGCTCCCACTGGAAGGACGCCCCAACACCCTGGTTTCTTTAGTAATCAACTGAATGGATGCCCCAACACCTTAGCGAGCCACAACTCGCCCTAGCACCACCCTACCACCCTGAAGTGTTCACAAGCCCCAACCTATAGGTGACTTCATACACCTACCTAGCACCTCCCTGCCACCCTATAATGACTGAAATAATACAAGGCCGTGGATTCCCAAACCAGGGACAACAATCCACGATACAATAAGATGTACAATGATTTTCGTGTACTTGACCAAATACCCAATCACTCTATGACCTGCAACCTAACCATGACATCATCCCAACAGAGACTCCTATACCTCCCAATAATGCCTTTTCGACTCTAGGGAGATTATCTCTTTTACAATAATGACTCTTCCAATGATGACATTTTTACAAATGACTCTTTTACAACTCTACAATGATGACTCTTGGCCTTGAAACTTCTTCACAATATACAGATGGTTGTCATGTCTTCAAAGGAAGTCCTTCTGCAATGCTTCCTTTGATTTGATACTTCTGCTCTTGAATTCTTGCTTGAAGTTGTACTTGAATCTTCTTCTACCTGCATGCAAAATTTGCCCGACAAAACCAATCCCAAAACAAAACAAAATACCCTTCAACTTACCTGTGCCTGCAAAACACATCTAAGTGCATAATAATGAATAAATACAAATTATAAATTATATTGCGTAGCTAAAGTGTGCTTGTCACTTTTGTTGTTGACTTGCTGCAGCAGTAGACAAAGACTCCCACTCTTGATATAGGACTAGCTCTATAAAAGACTATATCCAAAACTGACCTAAAGATATATACAATAAAAATTGATGACAAACCCTAGACTCATGATGGACCTAGTTCTAAGTACAACAACAGAGACCATTCTATCAACTATGACAATACAAGTAACATGAACTTACAACATCATATAGATTTAGCAGACTTGGTGTAGCATCAAGAATATGTAGCATCAAATGTGTAGTATCAAGAATAGGACATCCGAAATGTGGTATCAAAACTAACTGTGACATATAGAGACATAGAGATATAACCGAGACCCTGTATGTACTTACGTTGTCCTGCAAAAACATATGTCAGAGATGATACTCATATTTCAAATGTAAACACTAATCATACATACCTTGCTATAGGAGACTTACCCTTGACTGTTGATGTGTGGTCCTTACTACAGTGATCCTTGAATGCATGCTTTTTCTTTCCTTCTAGGAGCTCGATATTGAATCTATTGTATCTATGTAATTTCGGATCTCTAGGGTCTGAAATTTCGTCCTGTGGTAGCCCTCTGAGTCCTCTTTCCAACCCCATAGGTTTGATCAAGATTGGATTCTTCAAGAAAGAGTTATGCCCAATCTCCCATGATGACCTGATTATAGACTGGTTCAGTGGAACGAACTTGTACGAAGTGCAACGTGTCACTGTTGCGACCTTCAGCCCTGAAAAAGCTACTCAACAAACTACAGTCCGTCCTCTTTCTGGGACTATTTACGAACTTTGAATCCAATGCTCAAAGAGAAAGTTATGAGGATTTTCCCAATGTCACATGTTTGACATCGAATTCGGGAGCTTGCAAAAATCCTAACTTCCTCAATTCATATCTCTGAAAATATAGCGAACCAAGATCTGAAATTCGATCACGAGGTTCATCTAGATTTCGGTTCAAATGGGTTTTAATTTTAGCTTCTAAAGCTTCACAAAAAATGAGTTATAGCGAAAATGCCACGATGCCCTATTTGAAGCCACAAAATCCCAACTAGAGGAGGATATGAGGGTCACTATTTATATGAATGTCTTGAGTTGAGAGGATCCTCAACAAGTGAAAGTTGGAGGGATTTTAGGAGCAAAAAAAAAAAACATTATTAACTGTTGACTATTCAATGACCACAACCAATTATGAGTGTCATGCCACAACCCCATAAGGTTTAGCCCACTAACTGGGGTTACTAACTTCAAACTCGAATATCTCTCAAACCGTGAAGAATTACGTGGTGTACCATATATCAACGGAAACATCTCGATGAGTAGAATCCATCTAGAAGATCCTTGACTTACGATAGAGTCAGTTGTCAAGTCAAAATGCCCATGCAAAATTGGGGTAGCCCCTGGTGCTGCTTGGGTTGACATCAATGACAACCACTGATCAACAGAGATTAAGTCTCTAATCTACAGCTAAGATGAAAACATGACTTGATCCGCCTTCTAGATCATTCTCACCCATATTTTGATTAATAGCCATAAATATTTTAATTTCTCTAAATTTAGACTTAGGAACCTCATTAAAATTTTTAATTATTTTAATAAAATATATTTTGGGTGGAAATTCACCAAATAGATTCTGGGTTCTTAGAACTCATGTGCCTTAGCTTCTCCACCAATTTTCAAGGCTAGAGTGCTTCCGATGCTACCAAAAACTAATATATGCATTTTTTTCTAGGGTTCGAAGTTTGGCAGAAGAATGAGGAGATCTTCTTTGGGCAAGGAAGATATGCTACAGAAATTCTGAAGACATTTAGAATGCAAGATTGTCGGCCCATGGCTACTCTCATGATCACCAACTGGAAGAAAATAGATGCATCAGGGGACAAGGAGGTGGACCCCACCTTGTATAGACAGCACATTGGATCGCTCATGTGTCTAGTCAACACCCTTAGTCAGTTCATGGTGGAACTGAAAAGGGTGCATTGGGCAACAGCTAGGCACATTCTAAGGTATGTGCGTGGAACAGTCGGATATGGGTTGAAATACTCTCGAGGGGATGACATCAGATTGAATGGATTCACAAATGTAGATTGGGCAGGTAGTTCAGTAGACCGAAAAACTACCTCTGGGTACTGCTTCAGTGTTGGATCAGGAATTATCTCTTGGTGCAGCAAGAAGCAGAAGTAGGTAGCTCTGAGCTCAACAGAAGTTGAATATATGGTAGCCAGCACAACGTCGTGCGAAGCTATATGTCTTAGAAAACTGCTTGTGAGTTTATTCAGGAAAAGGGTGGAAGCGACCAGGATTTACTGCAATAATCAGAGTTGTATCAAACGCTCTCAGAATCTAGTATTTCATGATCGGTCAAAACACATTGATATCAGATGTCACTTTATTAGAGACTGTTTTCAACGTGGGGTAGTGCAACTGCAGTATCTTCCCACAGGAGATCAAGTAGCAAACGTACTCACAAAGGCTCTAGGAAGAGCTAAGTTCATTCAGTTCAGGGAGCAGATCGGTATGGTAGAGAATCCGTTTCAGTAGAAATGTAATTCCTCTGTTACAGTGGCAGGAAATGAGAGAGAGTTGCAAGACAGATGTAGTGTTGGCAGTGGCAGGGTCATGTGCAGTAGTTGGTGGGCAGTGATATCAGACGTCAGCAGCGCAGAGGGAGATGTTACAAAACATGGTGATGCTTAGGCAAGTCACATTGCTAGAGCACATTCCTCGCTAAGAGGAAGTGTTGATTTTTGGTAGCATCGAATGTTCTCTAAGTCTCAAATTTTGCATGGAGGCTTAGACATATGTATTCCACAATACCTAGAAATCGTTTTGGGAAATTCCACCTGGAGACAGTTTTATTAAAATAATTAATCATTTTTAATGGGACCCTAAGTCTAAACTTAGGAAATTAAAATAATTAATCGGTACTAATTTAAACTGTGGGTGTAACATCTAGAAGAAGACGAAGATCGAGTCCAAATGATTTGAGCCATTGATTAGAATCTAATATGGGTCGTTGTTTCTCAAATGGAAGATTATAAGGACATCGAGGGGCATTTGGAAACACTCTAGAGCCAGATACTCAGTTACTTGAGTAAGTTTGATTTTCTCATTGGTCGAAGTTTGGCAAGAGAAAATTGAATAAGAGCGAGAGTTGCAGGTGAGAAGGAGAGAGAGGGTATCAACATCAGTTTGAAGGTTAGGAGTAGAAGACGCAGAGCAAAAGGAGGACAACGCAGAGGCTGTGACGCAGAGGACAACGCAAAGCCAGTGTGACGTTGGGATAGCATAGTTCTCACGCAGGGGCTGATGCAGTGAGACGCAGAGGGGGCAGCAGGTCCTCTCCTGGATCAAAAACTTGTCGAGAAGTGTCTGTAAAAATTCTCATAGAGAATCCTCTTCTATTCTGTTAGTTGTATCTTGTACATGAGATTTTTGCGGAAGAATAATAAAGAAACCCTCATTTGCTGCATTGGTTTTCCCGCATTGGGTTTTTCAAGGACATTTGTCCAAAAATAACTGTGTCATTGTGTTGTTTCTTTTTCTTGTTTCGACATATTAATTTTAAATAGTGATTGTTGCATTCGTATTTACTTTGATATTTATTGTAGAACATAGTAAATAACTTGTATGGTTTAACATGTAGGAGAAGTAATATTAGTCGCTGTAGTAGGGATTCTGGGTTTAGGAATTTTCACACATTGAGACTTCATGGTGGGCTTCTCTTCCAAATTTGGGGCTTTAAGATTGTAATAGTGTTACCTACCTAGGTAGGAGTGTCTAATAAACAACCCTATTAGGTGTTTCCAACCCTAAGGGAAAAGATAGTTCTCAGGTACATCCTTCATTTGACAGGCGTCATGTGAATGGTGATGAATGGATGGGGACATGGGGGTCTTCAAGCCAAATGCCATGTGTTGATTTGAGGTAGCATTGGATGTGCTCTAGCCATGAAAATTGGTGGAGAGGCTAAAGCACGTGAGATCAACAAGATCCAGAAATGGTTTGGTCAGATTCTTCCCGGTTAAGGAGATATTAAAATAATTAATATTTTTAATGGAGTTCCTAAGTCTAAACTTAAGAAAAATAAAATATTAATGGGTATTAATATAAAACTGGATTAGAAGGTTCCAAATGACATGGATCAAGCCAAATCTAATCTTAGTTGTTGATTAGATATGTAATCTCAGCCTTTGAAGGACCAATAGAAAAGTATAAGAGGAGGCTTGAGGGTCAATTGGAGAACACACCGGAGTGATCAATCATTCGATTTTCTAGAACGGGGTTTGCTAAGAAAAGTCGAATCAGTGATCAGTTTGTAGCGAGGGGCAGTGAGTACTGGACAGAGAGGCAGGGATAGTGCCGAGAGACTAGTGTAGAGGCAGAGAGGCAGATGCAGAAGCCAGAGCAAGCCAGAAAGAGGCTAGCTGAGATAGCGCAGAGGATAGAGGGTCTACATCATCCATGCAAAGTGTAGCAGGAGTGACACAGAAGGCTGTAGAGGCTGCGCAGTGCCCCAGAGGGCTGACGTAGAGGGTTTTGAGGCTGGCGTAGAGGCCAGGAGGGCTAGCACAGTGCTTCAGTTGTGCTGGAGAGGGTTTCGTGGCGCAGGTTTTCCGAATATCTGCTTCTGAATAGAGAGGTATTGCTGCTGGTTATTTTACTCCGTCGGGTGAGCCAATTTGGCACTCGGTTGTACTCAAGGATATACTGCGTAATAAATAACCCTTAGAATTGTTGCATCGGTTTTCCCAAGTTGGGTTTTTCCAGGGATGAGTTGTCCAAAAATAACGGTGTCACTTGTGTGTTTGTTATTTCTTTTAGTTGTTGATCTGTAGATGGTTGAGACTGTATTGTGTTTATTTCGATGTTTATATGTTTAAATAACTTGTTTGTAATTAACAAGTAGGAGAAATAAACCAGAAGAATACAGATAAAATTTCTAACGGTTAGACTTAGAAATGTCAACACCATGGGCTCAAGGATGGAAATGATGAGGGATGTCTACATATTTGGGTTTAATGTAGGAGGGAAAAATCGTGGGTACATCAGTCACCCCGACCTTTGTTTTTCCACCCTTATTTATTTTCCTTTTTCTTTTTCCTAATTTTCCATTGTATTATTGCTTGGGGCTCCAGGAAATGAGAGCATGTTGTGTATGATTTAAGCAGTTATTACCCCCTTAAGGTGGGGCAGTTTGTTTGCCACTAGGGGTTGGGACATGCATGGGTTCCTTAATGGTGTATAGGCACTCATGGGGCCCAAGGAACCAGGGTGATGGTCATAATTGGGGGTAGAGCTCATGGTTGGCTTTTGCCCACGTGCTATATTAATGTCTCAACCATCTTTTGCATTTTATGATATTCTTTTCTTTTGTTTCTTGCTTGTGGCCGTGATATATGTTTAATGTTCTTTTTGTTGCATGAACCTCTAGGGCAACATTTCCAGGCCTAATCCAGACATGCGGAGAAGGGAGGGGGTGTGCCAATGCCTTGTGGACCTTGTGATCATGTGGACCCAAAGAAGGAAAATTATGAAATAGGGCTTGTAATATGCAAAGGAAAGTGAAAAATGTGGAACAAAAAAATGGGACCACGCAACCAAAATCGGGGTTTCCCAAGTAGTGTCCTTCTTGAAATCATAGGTCAATAAAGGAGATCCCACGGGACTAGGATTGAGGATTAACGCCCCATTTAAGTTGAGGGAACAAAACTATGGTAAACACCATTCCTTCTTCCAAGCCACCCAATAATCCATGCCCAAGGAAAAACAAGCATAAGCGCTTGATTGCACAATGAAATGCATACCTTTTGAGTTGGATTGCCCACCTTTGAACATATGTTCTCGACAGATGGGCGAGGGGACATATGACTAATGCAGAGAATGGAGATCAATTGGCACAATGTAGTGGCTACTAGTGGCTATTAGGGGCTGCTGGCTGCCGGCTGAAGAGAGATCTAGGAGAAAAATTTCTCCTATGGGGTCAGCCACTTGTGGTTGTTGATTTGGGGTAGCATTGGATGTGCTCTAGCCACGAAATTTGGTGGAGAGGTTGGGGCACATGAGATCTTCAATACCCACAAAGGGTTTGGGCAGATTCTAAACAGTTCAGGAGATATTAAAATAATTAATATTTTTAATGGAGTCCCTAAGTTTTAATGGAGTCCCTAAGTCTAAACTTAGGGAACTTAAAATATTAATGTGGATTAATATGAAATTGTTTTAGAATGGTCCACAAGACATGGATCAAGCCAGATCTAATCTTAGTCGTTGATTAGGGACTTAATCTCGGCTGTTGATATGTCAACAAGAAAAGTATAAGAGGAGGTTTGAAGGTCACTTGGAAAGTACACTAGAGTGATCAGTCATTCTATTCTCTAGAGCGAGGTTTGCTAAAAGAGTTAGAATTGGTGATCGGTGGTTGCAGTTGAGGGGCATTGAGTACAGAGAGACAGAGAGGCAGAGATAGTGCCGGGAGAGCAGTGCAGTAGCCGAGAAGAGTGACGCAGGGCCAACGCTAGGCAGAGAGGGGCTGACGCAGTCCAGAGAGAGGCTGACGCTGGGGTTTCTAGGGCAAATTGGTGCTGAGGAGCTGCCAGAAGGATTATTCGGGGTTTCAGCCAGGAGATTTGTCAGAAACTGAGAGGTATTACTGCCAAGGAAATTCTCTGTTGGGTAGGCCAGTTTCGGCACCCAGATTGTACTCTGATATTGCTTAATAAGAAAACCCTCAGATCGCTGCACCAGTTTTCCCACATTGGGTTTTTCCGGGGACATTGGTCCAAAAATAATGGTGTCATATGGTGTGATTGTTTCTGTTTCCTTTAGTTGTTGATCTGTAATATGTTGAGCATGCACTAGTGTTTATTTTCAGTATTTACATTGTAAATAACTTGTTAAGTAACATAACAAGTAGGTAGAAATAAATCAGATAAAGTGCATGGATGGTTTCTAACTAAGTAGACTTAGAAACTTCAACATGGTAGCAGAGCATGATTGCAGATCATAGGAGGACTAAAGACATCAGCCGAGCAGAGCAATAGTAGCAGAAAACAGTTGTCCCGAGGTGATAAAAGTTGTTTCTAGCAGAGCAGCAACAAGGGAAGGGTGACGCAGTGCCTGTGTCATCAAGGGTGAGCTGAGAAGAGGCAGCGCAGAGGCTAAGGAAGGAAAAACCATGCAGAAGCTGGGAGGGTTGACGCAGTTGGCTGAGGAGGTCGAGTTGCTGGTGCCAGGATTGCACAGAGCCTGGCAGCTCTCACCTTCAGGTTGCTGGGGTTTAGAAGGCTGTGGGAATGTTGCAAAGTGGAGTTGGTGAGGTATTGTAGTCAGAACAATACCTGACAGAGCAAGGCCAAGAGGAGGGAGTTGCTACTGAGGGTTTCTAGCTGAGGAACCCGGATTAGTGGTGCAGTTACACAAGACGATTAGAGTAGGGGGCATCTCGACAGCGGCAGAAGGATTTCCAGGAGGGAAATCAGGACTCAGAGGGAGTCCAGAAGAGAACTTCCAGACGGGAAGTAGAGACTCGGAGGAGTCGAATAGAGAACTTCCAGGAGGGAAGTAGAAGAGCATCATGGCACTACACGGAGTAAGAGACCAGGATAGACTGGACGGAGCGTTGAACTTCGCAGTCTGGAAGGCCAGAATCTTATCCGTACTTGACAAAAATTATGTCAAGAACTTCGCTTTAAAAGTTATAGCTATCCCAGTCGACCCCAATGATAACGACAAGTACGAGGAGGCAATGGCGAGGGCCAAGAGCATCATCCTTGACGGGGTCAAGGACCATGTAGTACCACACATTGCCGAGAAGGAAACGACATATGAGATGTGGGAGGCCCTCAAGAAATTGTACCAGCATACTTTTGTGCAAAGAAGAATGTTACTTGAGAATCAGTTGAGGTCGTATCAGATGAAGAAGGGAGAATCGAGATTAGTTGACTGCTATAGAAGCCACGCCGAATCAGGAGTTGATGGTGAGGACATCCCTAAATGCAGTCTCAGAAGACTGGGAGGTATTTTTCCAGAGTATACTGGGTAGAGGGACACTTCCACCTTGGGATGAGATGTGGGCGGCTCTTCACCAAGAAGAGATGAGATGACAGTCAAAGATGGGTAGCAGCAGCAAGGGGATCAAAGTCAAGCAGGAGGAGGAAGATGTTAACCTAGCATCTGAGGGAAAGCAGGAAAAGAGGAAGAAGAAGTATCTCTCCAAGATCAAGTGCTTCCACTGTGGGGAGCTAGGTCATTATGCGACCCAATGTCCAAGGAAGAAGAGTAAGGGAGAGTCTTCCGAGACTAAGGCAACGCCAGCAAGGGCAGAGAAGGAAGTGTTAACAGACGATGACTGTGCCATGAGTGCACACGCACCACTTGAGCGGAAGTGGGGAGACATCGAGCTGTAGTCAGGCGGACTACAGGCGATGAGGGGCAGAATCCTTGAGGTACCCAGCCTCTTGGATTAGACCTTGCTATGGGAGCCATGAAGAGGAGTAGCAGGACTCGTTGAGTCGGGTAGAGATGCGGATGGAGCGGCAGAGAGAGCTACAATGCAAGAGTCCCGAGACAGCACGAAGCTAGTAGGCTACAGCAGTGCGAGAGGCACAAGAGTGTTGCACCAATGCAGGATGGCACAGAGATGTGTGCAATAGTGCGAGATGCAGGGAGTTGCTGCAGCAGCGCAGAGGTCAGAGAGGGAACACTTGTCAGCGGCAGAGGGAGCTTCAGCATTAGGAGGGTCTCTAGCCCAACAGAGAGGTCAGAGTTGGGAGATCAGTTACTTACTTCTTAGTAACTAAGTTGTAGTGCAGCAGTGGGCAGCACGATGCAACATGATGAGAGGAGGTGCAGTGTGGATGCAGTGCTGGGAGAAAGGACCAGCAGCAGCACGGATACAGAGGGAGCTATCGTACAGATGCAGCAGTGGCAGTGGCAGAACCATGGGCAGCAGTACAAGATACAACAGTGCAGAGGATGGTGGGCAGCGGGCCTAGCATCAGCACATGGACTGATATCGGATGATTAGTGTAATACTCAGTAAGGAGTATTGTTAGAGCATAGTCCTCGCTAAGAGGGAGTGTTGATTTGGGGTAGCATCGGATGTGCTCTAGCCACGAAATGTGGTGGAGAGGTTGGGGCACATGAGATCTCCAATACCCAGAAAGGGTTTGGGCATATTCTAAACAGTTTAGGATATATTAAAATAATTAATATTTTTAATGGAGCCCCTAAAACTAAACTTAGGGAAATTAAAATATTAATGTGGATTAATATGAAACTGTGTTAGAATGGTCCAAAAGACATGGATCAAGCCAGATCTAATCTTCGTTGTTGATTAGGGACTTAATCTCGACCGTTGATATGTCAACGAGAAAAGTATAAGAGGAGGCTTGAGGGTCACTTAGAGTACACTAGAGTGATCAGTCATTCTATTCTCTAGAGCGGGGTTTGCTAAGAGAGATAGAATTAGTGATTGGGAGTTGCAGCTGAGGGGCATTGAGTACAGAGAGACAGAGAGGCAGAGATAGTGTTGGGAGAGCAGCGTAGTAGCCGGGGAGAGTGACGCAGAACTAGCCAGGGCTCACGCAGGGCCATGCAGAGGTAGCTGGGAGCTACGCGGAGCCTCAGAGAGGCTAGCGTTGCTAATGTAGACCCATCCGAGGTGACGCAGGGCCAGCGCTGGCCAGAGAGGCGCTGACGCAGACCAGAGAGAGTCTGACGCTGGGCTTTCTGGCTCAAATTGGTGTTGAAGAGTTGCTGGAAGGCTTATCTGGGGTTTCAGCCAGGAGATTTGTCATAAACTAAGAGGTATTATTGCCAAGGAAATTCTCTATTGGGTAGGCTAGTTTTGGAACCCAGATTGTACTCTGATATTGCTTAATAAGAAAACCCTCATATAGCTGCACCAGTTTTTCCACATTGGGTTTTTTTGGGGACATTGGTCTAAAAATAATGGTGTCATATGGTGTGATTGTTTCTGTTTCCTTTAGTTGTTGATTTGTAATATGTTGAGCATGCATTAGTGTTTATTTTCAGTATTTACATTGTAAATAACTTGTTAAGTAACATAACAAGTAGGTAGGAATAAATTAGATAAAGTGCATGGAGGGTTTCTAACTAAGTAGACTTAGAAACTTCAATAGTGGTGGGTAACAGGTACTATTGTAGTGATAGTGATAACCCTCTCGGCTTAAGACTTTATAACTCAAATGCAACTTGGAGTGGTAACAATATGTAAATAAAAAATTAGATGTTCGTATTCTATATGGGAATATAAAGGAGCCTTATTTGTGTGGTTATTCAAAGTTGGATTAGGGAGGATCCGTGGATGACATGAGTCTGCAACAGGTTGTGTTTAGTCATGGCACATGGCCAGTTTTTTGGAACAACAAAAAAGAGCACGCAGTTTCACTTACCTCTATAGAATTAGAATTTAAAATAAAGAGCAGCAATAAAACGGACATGTGGAACAACTTAGCTTGGAAGAATGCTTGCATATTTGCAAGTCCATTAGGATGAACCTGTGATATTTTTGTCATAACTAGGTAGTTCTCAAGCTGGCAAAGAATCTTGTCTTCTGTGAGCAAAATAAATATATTGATGTGCATTGTCATTTCATTCAACAACTTGTAGAAGATGGAGAGGTTGAGTTAAAACATTTCCCAACACAGAAGCAAACTACAAACATTTTCACCAAGTTTCTTGGCTTAGTTGAATTTGTGAGATTTAGAGATAAACTTGGTTTAGTGTTTAGAATGTCCATTAAGAGAGGTTGTTTGAGTTATTCAGTTCATAATGGTCACTAGACTATGGTCTAGAATTTGGCATATTAATACAATCACTTGTTGAATTAGTCTAATTCACGCTTTAGTGTTGTACGAATGAATTAAGGACATTTAAATTATTTTTAGGGTTTATGTACTTACAGTTTATGTCATTCTTTAGAATTTTATTATAAAAGATCATGTCCTCCGAGCTCTCTCCATTTTATTGTTGAAGAAGTATATATCTGTTCCAAGTTCTCATGTTCTTGGTTTGTTTGTGTGCTTGTTTTTTTCGTAACAGACTTGAGCAATTGGCATTGATGTTTAAAAGATTCTGTGATCATATAAGGTTAACCCTTAAAAAGTAGCACTACTGTGATCTCCTTGTTGTTGGGGATAATGACAATGCAAAAGTGATCCTTTCTCAATCTTAAGTGTTCTAGCTTGATCATTTCTGAATATTTCAACGAGGGTTCAGAAATGATGAAGTTAGAGACATTGTAACATTACCTGTGAATGCCAAAATATAGACATTGAGATTGCGTGGACCTCTGTATATTTCATATTGTCACACTGTTTTCTAAGAAACATTGCTTGAAGTTTGGACTGAAAATATAGTATGCATAGAGTTAGAACCCCTTGTTGGATTTTACAAAGAGTGTATGCTATGCCTGCCTTAAATTTCTGAATTATGAAGATCAAATAACATGCATCCTAAAATTGGATTGCTGTAAAGTGATGCAAACTGTTGTTTACAAATCACAAGTTGAGGCCACTTTTGCATCGAAGTGAAGTATGGGGCCATTATTGATCAGTTACTATTTTAATCAAGGAGTCCAAATAAATTTATTTGTCAATCAGGAGAGCGTAAATATCCTTTTACAAGTATCCTCATGTTTTGGGTTGTTTAGAAATTGCTGTTGAGTTTATTAGGAAGCTTGATGTTTTCAGATTTCATTTGAATAGACGCTATTGTTAGATTTATCTCTGACATTTATCGAAGATTTTGTTGATCAGGATATTGGTGAGTCACCATTATTGAGTTATGGAAATCTACAACATTGTTTAAATATGGCTCAATCAAATCATTTGGAGGATTCTTTGAGCCTGTCGAAGAATTTACTGGAAGCAGCGCTAGTTTGCGAGGTAGGAAAGTGAAGCACATGCCCCGGTTGGTTTTCATTATTGACGGTGATATGTTTTTTCTTATGTTGGTTGGTAGCGTAAAAAACTGTGTACTTGTTGATTATTTATTTCTTCACTTGTATTTTGCTTATCCTTTCTTGCTCTTATTTTAGAGTGCTTTTGTTGAATTCTTGATCAGGGTCTAAGTGGCCGAGCACTTAGAAAACTTCCTTTTCTAGCTCATGCATCTGCGGTTCATTGCTTCAATCCTGAACTTTCAAAGTTCATTACCACATTATTGGATACTGCCAGAAAGGAGCTCTCTGATCAGACTAGGTAACTGTTTGCTGCTCACTAGTGCTAAAATGCATATATAACCTAGCATATTGATTAATTAATAAACATTTATGGTAATCGTTCATGCCTCTGTTTCTCCATGGTAGATCTTGATCCAGTGTTGGTTATGTGTTATGTAGGGTATTTTGAAGAGTTCAAAAAGAACAAAAGCTTGGTGCTTACCCACAGCATACCTATGTAACTAACTAACATACCCTCAGAAATGGATGAGCTGGTGTTTGCCTTTGATGAGAAAGAAGGCTTACCTACTGTAAACCATTAAAATGGATTGTTGTTGTTAATGAAATTAATTCAACAACTATGAAAAATGCTTTGTTGAGGAAATTCTTTTCCTTGTCTGATTATTTGTTAAGGATTGGCTGGCAAATGATTTATAGTTTTAGTCCAGGTTTAAGCGTTAGGATATTCATACTTTTTAGTATGCTTAAAAATGATTTCTCGTTCATTTAGCTGTTGACCAAAACCTTGTAATTCCAATCTGCCAAAATTTCGTTGTTTTAATCCCTATTTCCAATAAGGGATTCCACGGTAATGTATTAGCTGTTATCCATTCCACTGGAGGCTGCAATTCTTGTAATCAAGTGCATCAATGACAAGAAATGTATTATTCTACAGGAAGAAAGTCATGATCTGTAGTGTTTGAAATTTTGAACCATTAACATCAAGTTTTGAAGACTTACATTCTACCAATCTGAACCAAGAACACTTTCTTTATAGGCATAAGAGATGATAGAAAAATTTATTTTCTTCCCTTAGATTGCTTTTCCATGTTGTCATTATCCAGTAATGATAGCTCATGTTCTAGTAGTGGACTAGAATTGATTCTCATTATTAGGAATTTTTTCATAGCAAATGACATTATATGGCCATATATAAGTAGTAATGTATTTCGTCAGTTGACTACTACACAAATTATGTACACAGCTATATGTGGATTGCGTATCAGTTGGGAGTATGCCATTGAAAAGGGTTCTTAAGGTTCATGTTTTGGTGGAATCAGTATTTTGAAATTTTGTGCGTTGCCTTTCTTTATAAATTTAAAAAATCCACAAGGAATATTAGAAACATATTATGAATTCTGCTAGGGAAAAGTAGTAATTGTCCAGCTGAAGAGCAAGTCTGGTATTTTTCTTTTAGCATCTTGCTAGAATAACTATTCTCTCAAACTTTATCATGCACAGTTGATTATATCATCATGATTTGGGTTGGATTATTATATTATTTGTCATCCATCTCGATGCTTTTAGAGTGGAAAGATTGGATGAATCAACTCACGGGGCCATTTTTACTGACAGGTCCTAGTTTGGAGAATTGGCATTTGAAAACTTTCAAAGGCTGTTTGAGGCATTAAAGGAAGCTTTTTGGAGTCCAAACACTTTCACTTGTGCCAGACCCGTTGGTGCAGTTTTACAGTCAAAGACCTTTCCAAAAGTGCAAGAAAGCTGTCAATCAAACTCTATATGCAAAAGTCATTACACAGGGAAGTTGTCCTTTCTATTTGACCACTGTGGTTCAAGAGGATACCACGTTAGAGTTTTTACTCATACAAAATGGGCTAGCCATAGGAAGATTATGAAGAAGAATATATAAGAGTCAAAGTTGTAACTTTAGTTGACAGTTGAAGGCATCAAACCTAACCTTTTGTTGGCTATTGGGCTATGTTATAACCGGACCACTAGGAGGAAAAATGGTTCCGTTCATTTCTATTGTATCTTGTTCCACTGTAGAGCAAAATAACTTGGGATTGGGAGTGAGAGAGCATAATAGAGGTGTTTTGGTGTTTGTAGCATGCTATCAAGCCATAGTCTCAGGTAACTTCACAGAGACTGCCTTCTCCTTTTTACTTGCATTATTTCCATTCCAGAAAAAAGAGAGTAGAGCAATTGCACTTTCCAACTGGGTTTTGTCTTGTAAGGGTTTCCCAATGCATATCTTGTGTTCATAGTGGTTGGTATGTAATTGTGATTTATTGTTCTCTATTTTCCTCGCTTTATCTATTCCATGCCAAAGTAGAAAACGATAATTAATAAATTTGGAATCTAAGGAAATTTACCCTCACAGTATAGATTTTTGTTTATTTTTATCAGATTTGTTATGACAAACCATCTTGTGGAATATCCACGGAAGTTTACGAATCACATAATTGTAAAATGACATCTGCTAATTGTATCTCTATTTTGAAT
This sequence comes from Pinus tabuliformis, assembly GCA_031772625.1. Taxonomy (NCBI): domain Eukaryota; kingdom Viridiplantae; phylum Streptophyta; class Pinopsida; order Pinales; family Pinaceae; genus Pinus; species Pinus tabuliformis. Next base: position 1,098,639,114 of record CM062813.1, read on the forward strand.
GGTCTTGTTTTAGTGTAATAATTTCCTAAGATTTTGAAGGTGTTTGTAGATGTTCATGTTCATTTCGCCCTTTTGGAAGGCCATGGTTGACATGCAAATAATGTCTTTTCGGTTTGTGAAAGAGTGTTGTGTTGAACATTGTAATGGCAGAAGTGTCCTCAGACACACAATTTTATTAATTATAAAAGAAACTACATAATAATTTTGCAAGAGTTTACACACACACTCCAACACTCTTGCAATCAGGAGAATGAACTATATATAAGCTTAATTTCCTAACCTATTTTAGTTATGGGCTACTTATTAAATTAAAAAGTGTCCATTTACAATAAATGCGATTCTAACCAATCTACTACCTCTACTCCTAAATTGGAGCCTAAGATATGACATTATTCTAGATGTCATAGCTTTTACAACAATATTCTCTTTCTAAGTGTCTCCAATATTTAATTAAATATTCTAAATAAATAAATGTTCTATCCTAACTTTGTGAACTGTGAATTTTGTATTTTGGATCATCTAACATTACCCCCTATGATCCAAAGATACATTACAACAGATACCAAGTTCATCTCTGAACTTAGTAAATTTGATCCTGCCAAGTGGTTTTGTGAAAATATCGGAGACCTGATCTTCTAAAGGACAATAAACTAGCTTGATGACGTCCTTGGCAATGAGCGATCTAATGTGATGATACTTGGTGTCCACATGTTTTGTTTTGGAATGAAAAACTAGATTCTTGGCAAGCTTTATGGTTGACTGGCTGTCGATGAATAATGATGTAGCTTTTGCTTGAGGAATGCCCAAATCCTGCAAAACTCTGCGCAACCAAACAATTTCACATGCTGCTTCCCATGTTGATATGTATTTTGCTTCGGTTGAAGAAGTGGCCACTGTAGCTTGTTTCTTGCAACTCCAAGATACTGCAGCTGACCCCATGTTCATTAAATAACCGGAGGTTGATGCTCGATCATCAATACTGCCAGCAAAGTCGGCATCTGAAAATCTGCCAAGTACAAAGTTTTTAGTCTTTTTGTAAAGAAGACCAAAATATTTTGTTCCTTGGATATATCGTAGAACCCTTTTGGCTGCATTCTAGTGGCTGTCTCGTGGTTCCTGCATAAAGCGTGAAAGAATACTAATTGCATAAGATAGATCTGGTCGAGTCATTGTCAGATAAAGTGGGTTGCCAATCAACTGTCTATAAGTAGTGCTGTCCACCTTCCCCCCCTTCAAATTTTGAAAGTTTCAAGCTTTTTTCCATGGGGGTAAGAACGGGCTTTCAATCCTGCATTCTGAAGCGCTGAAGAACTTCTGCTGCATACTTACTCTAAGAAATGAAAATATGATGTGGATGTTGGAATACTTCAATGCCAAGATAGTAGTGAAGTAGTCCCAAATCTGTCATCTTAAAACCTTCATGTAACTCCTTTTTCACCTTTACAATATGATCATCATTGTTTCCAGTAATGATCAAATCATCTACATACATAACAAGAATCACCAGATTTTGACCCTATTGACGTACATACAAAGTATCATCATATTCACTTCGTTGAAAGCCAACTTTCTGAAGTTATTCATCCATTTTGGCATACCAAGCTCGTGGAGCTTGTTTTAACCCATATAAAGCCTTAATCAGTTTACAGACTTTATGTTCTTGCCCTTCAATTTCAAAACCTGACAGTTGTGTCATATATACATCTTCTTGTAAATCTACATTGAGGAAAACATTCTTTACATCCATTTGATGCACTTTCCATCCTTTTTGTGCTGCTAATCAATGCCTTCCTGCTGCACAAAACCCTTAGCCACAAGTCTAGCTTTGTACTTGTCGATTTCTCCATTTTGGTTGTACTTAATTATGTAAACCCATTTGCATCCGATGGGTTTAACATTTTGAGGACAATCAACAAGTTTCCAAGTGTTGTTGTCTTGAACTGCCTTATATTCTTCAATCATAGCTTGTTTCCATTCTTTATATTTTACTGCCTCTTTGTACGTGGAGGGTTCAGTAACATCATTCGTGATCAAGGCAAAATTTCCTTCATTCCTGGTGGACCCCCTTGTTCCTATTTTATTTTTCTCATTGGGCTTTACATCTTTGAAAAGTTAAGCAACCCATTTTGGAAATTGACGTTCACTTATTTGAGATTTTGAAAAGTCACCATCATTATAAAGAGGATTAATGTAAATAGAGGTACGTCGATCAATTGCAGATTCTGGTGGCAGAGAATCATTGTCAGAAGAACTATTGCTACTAGGAGATTCTGATGAACTGACATAAGACCCAGATTGTGTTGGTGAAGTAGATGGATTGGATGAATCATCTTCAGAGGAAGGAAAAATCAAGTTCATACCAATTTTTTGAATTTGGTGGACTTTGAATGTTTTCTTTCCTTTCATCTCCTTTTGTTTCCAATTTTTGAAGAAGATGTTCTATTTCTTCAGCACTCTTACTCTCAGTTTCATAAAAAATTACATCTTTGCTAACAATAAATTTCCCATTTGACAAAACCCTATACCCTTTCTTCTCATCCAAATATCCAATCATTGTGCATTTCAAACTTCATGAGTCAAGTTTAGTTCGTTTTTCTTTTGAAACTAAGGCATAACACGGAACCAAAAACTCTAAGGTGTTTAACTTTAGGTGTGAAACCAAACCATGCTTCATAAGGTGTGATTCCATCCAAAGAAGTTGTGGGAGACACGTTCCTTAAGTAAACTGTTGTATGGATTGCTTCTGCGCAATAAATAGGACTTAACTTTTTAAAAGTTAACATAGATCTCGCCATTACTAACAAAGTGCGATTCATTCTTTCTACTACTCCATTTTGCTGTGGAATGTAGACATTTGTAAGATGTCGTTTGATCCCATTGTCTTTGAAATAACTTTGAAATTCATTTGAAGTGAATTCTTCTCCATTGTCAGTTCTAAGAGTGCCAATCTTTTCTTTGACTTCATTTTCAACAAGTTGACGAAAAATTTTAAACTTTTCAAATGCCTTTGACTTATGCTTCAAGAAGTAAACCCATGTCATTCTGCTGAAATCATCAATAAAGAGTAAGAAATACTTACAATCTCTTAGAGAAGCTTGCAAGGGTCCACAAATGTCACTGTGTACTAATTGCAAATGCCTGTTTGCTCGCCATGAACTTGTCGGGAAAGTTTCTCGACTTTGTTTTCCATAAATGCAAGCTTCACATCTTGCATTTTCTTTCTTGAAGGTAGGAAGTCCCTTAACCATTCCTTGTTTTTGCAGTTGAGAGAGATTGTCAAAGTTTAGATGTCCATATCTCACATGCCATAATCTGATAGGTGAAATGTTTGTGCTTGTTGCCCCTGCAAAGTCAGAATTCCTTGGAATAATTGTTCCTTTCATTTGTAATAGTTTTCCATCTTCATATCCTGTCATCATTGTTTTCATGTTCTATTTGATTGAATTAATTTTAACTAGGCCATCCTCCAAAACCACCTGATGTCTAGCTTGTTGGATCGAGACTAAAGACAACAAATTCTTTTTAAAGGTGGGTACATACCATACATTTGAAATCAATCTTTCTTCAATGTCAGGAAGATAAACTTTAACGACACCTTTTCCATAAGGAGTATGTTTTGTATCATCAGCAAAAAAGATTGATTTAAGGTGGCATGGTTGGAAGTTCCAAAAGAAGTCTTGTCGAAAAGTCATGTGTTGAGTTGCTCCTGTATCTAAAATCCATGCATCTTCATAATCACTTTGAAAAAAAGTGGAAACTAATGCTGTTGATTCTGATCTTTGACTTGATGTGAAGACATATTCTGAACCATCATTATCTTGATCAGTGGCAAATTGAGTTGTGTTTTGATGGAACTTTGGAATTTTATCAATGGAAGTTCTACAATCTTCTACAAAATGGCCCACTTTGTTACGTCTTCTGCAGACAATTTGATTCAAGTCTTTGCCTCTTCCTTGATACTGTCAAGTTCCTCTGCTTTGACCTCTTTTCCAAAATGGATCCAGCATAGCATCCATATCTAAAGTCTTCAAATATAGGTGAAAGTGGAATAAGGTTGAAGAGCTTGTGAAAACAAAGCCAATGGTGCAAACCGCATGCAAATCTGAGTTTGGATAAGGAAACTAGAGCTAATAAAAAATTCAAGTGAAAAGGTTAAAGCCTACATCGGCAGGACATGTGGCAACCCGGATTAGAGTCATAGGTACCTGATCATGTCAGCGCAACAGATGATGTAGCAGTCTATGATTGGTTCAGACCTTAGGTGACGAGGAACAACAGTCAAGAACAGAGATCGTCTGATCAAAGGAGATCGATGCATATCGTGTCGAAACATGCAAGCATGTTATCTAGAAAAACAGATGCGATATATTTATGCAAAAAGAGCTAAACTCTTTGAGTTCCAGCAAGAGGGCGATAAATGGTTTATCGCGTGCCCTCAAGGCAGGAAGCGGTTTTGGACCGGGAGCATGCGATTCCACTCAGCGGGTGACACGTAGCCTCCTGAAAACCACTTTATTGCGTGCCTTCGGAGAAATAGTGAACGTGCCAGTTGGAGCGCGAAACTGCGCGATAGCCGTTGGATGGCAGAGGACTAATCAACTGTGTAGGTTGTTATATACCTAGGGGGGATAATATGGGGTACAAAGGGAGGTACCCAAGGTAATAATGTAATAATGGGATGGGCCATAGTAATAAATAAGGTGGTTAACCCATATCATGTAAGGGACCACAAGTAGTTAGTAATAATGTAATGGGCCCATGGTATTAGTTCGATGGTATGAGGGAACCATGGTAATGACCCATGGTATTGTATGTATGAGGCCTATATAGAGTTAGAGACTCCACATGGACAGAGGTCAAAGATTATTATATGAACAAACATATGGCTTGTGGAGTGTTCTCCTTTCTTAAGGAGTGAATGTATGGTGTTGCCCTACCTTAAGGGTTTGATCAATAAAGTGAATCATTTCTATCTATTTCTATCTTGTTATTTCTTGGGTATATTTGTATTTTCATATATTTCTAGATCAGATCTATAACAAGTGGTATCAGAGCTATAACATAGGTTGTCTAGATCAGTGGAGATGCGGTTGTGACAGCGGTAGATGGGTTGTTCTCGAGATCAGTGTCGGGGAAAGGCTGGATCGTCGGGGTCCACCCGCACCCGCTGGTCCTTTCATTTTTCGCATGTTTCTATTATAAACATATTGTTTCCACGTTTATTGGAAATTGTAACTAAAACGTGTTATAAAAACACTATAACACAGAAAGTTGACGAGGGAGTGTATTTGGGAACCATCCTAGGGGGTCGGAGGTCAGGGTGACCAGTACAGTCGTGTATATGCTCATTTCGACTCGAGGATTCGAGCAAAACTCAGTGGTGAAATCCATTTTTGTGTTGAGACTCTGTTTTTGAGCTCACACCTGTAACAACCATTTTGAAGACATAATATAGAGGTCAGCACTGGAAGCTAGGACCAGGAGACGTAGCCAGGAAGTCTGGTGAACTCCTTTATCATTTTGGTTGTGTTGATGTGTTTTTATTGTGTTTTGTGATTGTTTAATTGTTTGTGTTATTCGTAATCTTATCGATCCATTGCACTAAGTAATATAGACAACTCTACACATAAATTTGTAATACCTTTCAATTTCAGATCAAGTGGTATCAAAGCTTAAGGTTCTTAAGGTTTGACAAGTTTGTGTGGAGATTTGAATGCTGACTAGGTTAATGCTTAGACGAGGTGAAGGAGAACTTGTTGAGTCGAATCCAGAGATTGGAAGGGTCTTTTCACGAAGAAGGATGGCAGATGAAGCTCCACTTGGGTCAGAATCCTAGTTCTTGGATAGCTTCATGACGATACGTGCCATGGTGGAAGAGATGTATCATGAGTTTAAAAAGGTAGAGGTGAAGGCACTTCATCACCTAGACCAGGCAAAGGAGTAGAGGAACATTTTCTCTTTGTCCCTCCAGAGAAAGAAGAGAAGGAAGATAAAAGGAAAGGAGGACTGCAACCTCCACCATCTCCTCCATCATCACCATCATCGTCTACTTCTCATAAAACTAGTTCTTCTAAGAAGAAGAAAACGAAAACTTCTATGACCAAATTAGATGTAAAATTTGATTTGCTAATTTATGATGGAGAAATTAATGCAGAAAAGCTAGATAATTGGATAAGGCAAATTGATGTATATTGCAGGGTGCAGAAAATCGATTCAAAAAGGAAGAAGATTCAGTTGGCTAGCCTTTGCCTCAGAGGAACCGCACTTGTGTGGTGGGAAGGCAAGACACAAGCAGATCTTCAAAAACATGGTAAAATCATTTCAACTTGGAATGAATTTGTTTCTACCATTAAAAAGCAATTTTATCCTTTAGCTTACATGCAGCAGGCAATGATGAGTTGGCAGACACTACGTCAATTGAAGGGTCAAAGTGTATAGAGTTATACTCAGGAATTTCGAAAAAGAGCTTTAACATTAGGTATTTCATTGGACTCACTAAAGACATTGTTAAAATATATAGGTGGTCTTCATAGTTATTTGAAGCATACTATACTTATGTTCAATCCCACTAGCTTAGATGATGTATCAGTCCAAGCGACTCATCTAGAGGCTAGAGGTAAGAATGTAAACCCAGATGTTGGGAAATCATCCAAATCTTTTGAGAACAAGAATAAAAAAAATAAGAAACTGAAATGGAGGGAGAGGAAAACAAACACTGTAAAGGAGGATAAACCTTCATGCACTCATTGTAAGAAGAAAGGATACGATGAGGCAAACTGCTGGTCTTTGCATCTAGAACTGAAGCCTAAGAAGTTCGGGGGTAAAGAGCGAAAGAATGTTGTTGCTATTCAAAAGGACTTGGGGTCAGACTCAGGTGATGAAACAACAGTTACAGCCACAGGTATAAAAGGTAAATATTCTGAAGCATCTACAAGTAATTCTTCATATTTTGTTGATAATGAAAGTAATGAGAGGAAAAGAAATGAGCTATTTCATTGGAGTAATTTCCAAACACACTAAAATTGATACTTTATTTGATAGTGGGTCACAAGTAAATTTGATTTCTAAAACAATTGTAAATAAGTTGGGTCTAGAAACAAAACCTCATAAGAAGCCATATCCATTAGGTTGGGTGTGTGATAAAACAAAGCTACAAGTTACGAGACAATGTAAACTTCGGTTTGCTATTGGGTCAACATTTGTAGATGAGGTTGAGTTAGATATAGTCCCATTGGACATATGTGGAATTGTTTTAGGAAGTCCATACTTGTACGATAGAAAGGCTATCTTCTATCGAGCTGAAAATAAGTATCAACTCACTAAGGATGGAATTGAGTATATTGTAAGGGCTCATAAAATTAAAGATAACTTTTCTCTCATAAACTCAGGACAGATGAAAAGAATAGTCAATTCAAGTAAGCAAATTTTTACTAATGATTGTAAAGGCAAAGGATCTTGATAAATTCGATGCATTCTGAGGTTGTAACCCTAAACAAAAAGCATATTTAGTTAAAGTTGTTTCTGATTATGATATTATGTTTAAAGAGCCTCAGGGGCTTCCACCCAAGCGGGAGATAGCACATGATATTTATTTGCAGTAAGATGATCCACTACCTAACATTGGAATGTACAGGTTATCAACTTTAGAGAATGCAGAGATAAAGAAGCAGGTATAGGAGTTGCTCGATAAAGGGTTTATACGACCAAGCACATCACCGTGCGGATCAACAATTGTGTTGGTGTGAAAGAAAGACGGTTCGTGGAGAATGTGCATTGATTTTAGAGCACTAAATAAAATTATGATCAAGAATCGTTATCGTCTTCCTCGTATTGATGATTTATTAGATCAATTAAAAGATGCAGTTTACTTTTCTAAATTAGACTTGCAAAGCGACTACCATCAAATCAGAGTTGCGGAACAGGATGTATGGAAAAATGCTCTTAAGACGAAGCAAGAACTTTATGAGTGGTTGGTTATGCCTTTTGGCTTAACCAATGCTCCTGCTACGTTTATGCGAGTCATGAATGATGTATTTAGACCATTTATTGATGATTTTGTAATAATCTATTTAGATGATATTCTTGTTTTTAATAAGACTTGGGATGAACATGTAAAGCAGGTTTTAGATGTTTTAAAGAGAGAAAATCTTTATGTGAAACTGTCAAAATGTGAATTTGGTAGGACATCTTTGAATTATTTGGGTTATATTGTAGGGGGTGGTGAATTGAAGATAGATCCCTCTAAGGTTGAAGTCATTGTGAATTGGCCTAAACCCAAATCTGCTACAGAAGTTAGAATTTTCTTAGGGGCAACACAATATTAGAGAAAGTTTATTGCTAACTTTTCATTGATTGCAGCTCCTTTACATGTTTTGACAAGTGTGAAACAGTTGTTTCAGTGGGGAGGCAAACAACAGAAAGCCTTCGACACCTTCAAAGAAAGGATCAGTACAACGCCAATACTAGCACTGCCAGATCTTCAGCATACATTTGAGATTGAGACCGATGCAAGTGACTATGCCATGGGAGCAGTGTTGATGCAATACATGAAGCCTATATGCTTTCATTCTGAGACATTTACTTCTGCAGTAGTTAACTATCCTACATATGATAAAGAATTGTATGCATTAGTACAGTGTTAAAAAGTGGAAACATTATATAATGGGTAAAGAAACAATCATACACATAGATCATCAACCACTTCAATATTTACACTCACAAACTAAATTGCAACAATCAAGAGATTACAGGTGGATGGGTTTTCTACAGTAATTTCACCTTGTTATCAGATATAAGAAGGGCATACATAATAAGGTTGTAGACATGTTATCAAGACCAATCATAAATGCATCCACTATACTTAAGCATAATTCAGTAATTCATGAAAGTTACATTGAACAATATGCTCAAGATATAGATTTTAAGGATGTATATGCAACTTTAAGTCATGGAAAGCAGGTAGAGGAATTGGATTATTATACAAAGAACCAACTCTTATATCATTTGGGAAAGTTATGCATTCCACAAACTGAAAGAGTTAAGATAATTCGAGAAGCACATACTTCTCTCATACCAGGTCATTTTGGGGTAAGTAAAATAGTTGCACAGATGCAAAGGTTCTGTTATTGGCCACGAATGCATGAGACAGTTTCTAGATATATCAAAGGATGTACTATGTGTGCTACAAGCAAGCCCAGTAATAGAAAAATAGGCTTGTATACTCCACTCCTAATTCCTTCTCATCCTTGGGAAAGTGTTTCCATGGATTTTGTTGGGGGATTGCCAAAGTCTAGAAAAGGTCATGATTATTTGTATGTAATTGTGGATAGGTTCAGTAAGATGTGTATTTTGATACCTTGTAATAAATAAGTCACAGCTAAACAAACTGCAAAGTTGTTCTTTCAAAATGTATGGGTTCATTTTGGATTACCCACTTTTATTATATCTGATTGAGATTCTCGATTTGTTGGGAAATTTTGGTCAAGTTTATGGGAGTTAATGGACAGAAGGTTAAAGAAGAACATAGCATTTCATCCACAAACATATGGTCAGACATAAGTGGTCAACAGGATAGTGATACAATTGCTTAGAGGATATTGCAGCAAGCATCCCAAGCTTTGGGATGAGAATTTGTGTTATGTGCAACATGCTTACAATCGTGCCAAGCATTCTTCTACTCAGAGGCCTCCTTTTGAGACTTGTTTTTGTTTTATACCAAAGTCTCCCTTGGATTTTGTCTTTGGTAAAGGCATAGCAGTTGATGGACATAGTGATGTGGATAAAGCAACTAAGTTCATTGAACAAATCCAAGAAATTCACCAGGCAGTACAGGAACAACTGGAAAGAAGTCAAGCCAAGTATAAGGCACGACATGACAAGCATCGAGTTGAGCATAGTTTTCAAGTTGGTGATCATGTCTGGTTGTACATCAACAAAGAAAGACTGCAAGGGGAAGGTAAAAAGTTAAAGCCAATTAGATATGGTCCTTTCAAAATACTTGATAAAATTGGTGAAAATGCTTTCCGCCTTAATCTACTAGCCTATATGCAAATATATTCAGTCGTTAATGTTGAGAACTTGAGATTATATGAACCTTCATTGATTGAAGATCCCAAAGAGAAAGGTCAGTTGCCTTCCATTGAGGATCTGTTGCCTGAGTATCTCAATGAGTTACAGGAGGACACAGCTCTTGACAGGAGAATAAGAACTTCACGACGAAGGGATGTTGAGTACTTGAGAGTTGGACTCAAAGGTACAAATCCAAGTAAAGCACGATGGATAGAAATTGGAAAAGTGAAGGAACTTTATCCTCACTTACTCGATAGCTAAAAACCAACTTTGGTGGACCAAAAGCTTCCAGTGGGGAGGAGTGATCCAAAATGGATCCAGCATAGCCTCCAGATCTAAAGTCTTCAAATACATGAGAAAGTGGATTAAGGTTGAAGAGCTTGTGAAAACAAAGCCAATGGTGCAAACCGCATGGAAATCCGAGTTTGGATAAGGAAACTAGAGCTAATCAAATATTCAAGTCAAAAGGTCAAAGCCTATGCTAGCAGGACATGTGGCAACCCGGGTCAGAGTCGTAAGTCCCTGATGATGTCAGCGCAACAGATAATGTAGCAGTATACAATTGGTTCAGACCTTAGGTGATGAGGAACAACATTCAAGAACAGAGATCGTTCGATCAAAGGAGATCGTCGCATATCGTGTCGAAACATGCAAGCATGTTATCTGGAAAAACAGACATGATATATTTATGCAAAAAGAGCTAAACTCTTTGAGTTCCAGCAGGAGGGCGGTAAATGGTTTATCGCGTGACCTCAAGGCAGGAAGCGATTTTGGACCAGGAGCACGTGATTCCACTCAGCGAGTGACATGTAGCCCCTGAAAACCACTTTATCATGTGCCTTCGGAGAAATAGCGAATGTGCTAGTTGGAGCGCGAAACCACACGACAGCCGTCGAATGGCAGAGGACATATCAATGTTGTAGGTTTCCGATAGTTGAGGAGCGGGATGCAACAACCGTCAGATGGGTTGTTCTCGAGATCAGTGCCAGGGAAAGGCTAGATGGTCGGGGTCCACCCGCGCCCGCCGGTCCTTTCATTTTTTGCCTGTTTCTATTATAAACATATTGTTTCCATGTTTATTGGAAATTGTAACTAAAACGTGTTATATAAAAACACTGTAACATTGAAAGTTGACAGGGGAGTGTATTTGGGAACCATTCCAGGGGTCTGGAGTTAGGTGACCAGTACGGTCGTGTATATGCTCATTTCAACTCAAGCATTCGATCAAAGCTCAATGGTGAAATCCATTTTTGTGTTGAGACTCTGTTTTTGATCTCACACCTGTAACAACCATTTTGAAGACATAATATAGAGGTCAGCACTAGAAGCTAGGACCAAGAGACGTAGTTAGGAAGTCTGGTGAACTCCTTTATCATTTTGGCTGTGTTGATGTGTTTCGATTGTGTTTTGTGATTGTTTAATTGTCTGTGTTATTTGCAATCTTATCAATCCATTGCACTAAGTAATATAGACAACTCTACACATAAGTCTGTAATACCTTTTCAATTTCAGATCACCTCTGCTTTGATTTTGCCCTCTGCCTTGACTTTGACCTCTTCCTTGACTATTTCCTCTGCCTTGAAAGTTGCCTCTGTTTTGAAAGTTTCCTCTGCCTTGATGTTTCCTTTTCCTTGAAAGTTTCCTCTATTTTGCTTCTTCCACCACGACCTTGTCCACTATGTGCTGCTGGATGTTGATTGAAATGTACTCTTCCTCTAGAATTGTCAGTTGATGACTTACTTGTGCTAGCCTCTGAAAGAAGACATCTTCCCCTTGTTTTTTCTTCCAAAAAGTTTTGTCGTTTTGAGCCAACAATCACTTAGCTCATCAAATTTTAATTTATCTAACTTTCCGGTCACTTGTAAGTTTCCAAAAAATGCATGTAAGAAGGAGGAAATCCAG